>JAPFRF010000011.1:68718561-69923561 GCA_029282475.1 Phrynocephalus forsythii | reverse complement strand
ATCCCACAGGGGCTTTGATCATGGTTTGTTCCCAAACCAAAGGGGATGGGGTTGGGGGTGGGGTGAGACATGCCCACCCACCTAGATTATGACATTTCTCAAACGCTTCTGTATAGAAAAATCACAGGGGAGGGTCCTGGACAGTGTAAGAGCACAGACTGTCAAAGGTTTGAACAATAATTTTGCAAAAGACATCATAATTCACACATCAGAATGATTTAATAATAGGGATCACCACCTTCCTTTTCCCATTTTCTTACTCTTTTCACTGACTTTCAACTAAAACATACAGGCATTCCTTCATATCTGGTCACATGTAGTAGTGGCTCCCAAATTGCGTGGCATGGCACCTTGGGCCGTCCCTAATCCCAGCCGGAAGTGCCATAGAATTCTCTCATCCTTCGCCACCACCTCCCTCTCCATCTCGTTGGCCACAAAAATAGGCCGCAGTAGAGAAGACACAGTGATCTAACCAACATTCATGAAATTGACCCTGCACGTCAAGGGGCAACAGCTTCATTAATATCCCCTCCCCCTCCATTTCTTCAAATCATTACATTCATTCTTCAATACATTTACTTTGCAGTATGCATTGAATGGCTGGAATCCTTTCACTCACCTTTACACCACACCACTTGGATGATGCTATTAACCATGCCCACTTGAGAGGTTCCCCTTCATCCTGGGAAAGAATTGGGAGGAATTATTATTATTTTTAAATTACCATAAAGTGCTGCCACTCATCAACAGTACTGTACACATTAGAGATGGGCACGAAACAAAAAAATGGTGTTTCGGTTTTTCATTTGTCTCTGAGAGGTCTGTTTCAGTTCGTTTCAGTTTGTCGGGAATTTTTGCAAAAATTTTGTTACCGTTTTCGTTTTTTTGTTTGTCGTTTCTACCCGCTTTTTGCGCGATTTTTAAAGCATTTCCGTGCGCAGGCATCCTCCAATGCCCCAGACCAGAGGGAAAAGACTAAAAAAAATGGATGCTGGCAGAGACACAGTATAGACTAGGTATGCAGGGAGGCTGCAAAGGCAGTGGTGGGTGTTGCTCAGGGTGCAAGGCAGCCGCAGAGTGACTGCACTGCGGGGCAGGGGAGGGTACTCACCGAGAGGTACGCAGCACACACGCACACAGGGAGGCTGCAGGACTGAAGCTAGAGTCACAGAGACAGCAATCCCACCCTAACTCCCACCAGAGACTGCAAGGAGGACGGGGGTACCAGACCTTTTTATGCCCTCTGTGGCTGCCAGACCTGCCTACCCAGTCTGCAACCTGGGCATGCTATTGGTTGGACATGATCCCATCACATGGCTTGCCTCCATTTTGTGGCTGGTGGTGACATCCATTTTAAAGGGAAAAGAAAAATACATCACGATGGGAGAAGACAAAAACAAACATTTTAAGGACCCCACCCCACCCGGTAGGTATTATCAGACAATATAAATAATTATCGCTGTGTTTTTACGGATGTCCAGGGCATTTTCTAACATTTAAAACCGCTCATTTCATTGTGCGTCGCCATTAACGGAAATGAAACGTAACGACCACAATTTTCGTGGTTCTGTTCATTTCATTGCATTTTCATCACAATTTTCGTTTGTCGTTTCGTTACGTAATGGAAACGACAAACGGTAACGGAAACGAAAAAATGTTCGTTCTGTGCCCATCTCTAGTACACATGGTGACTCCACTATTTTATTTTATTTTACTTTATTTTATTTGACAAGTGGGCTCTTATTTTACTTTCTTTCAATAGCCTTTTTAATATTGTTCCTCTGAAATAAAGTTAGCTGCTGGGCCAACAATCCATGTCCACAATAAAGCTATATCATTACCTGTAAACATTAGATAAGTGTTCATTATAATTATAGGTCCTTGTGAATGTAAAGGGGAAAGACATATTGTATTTCCTCAGATTCAAAAATTATCTCACTGCAGAGTCCCCTGTGAAAAACAAAATGACAACCACTCTTTGCTCTCTTTACCTAGCAAAAATAATTTCGCTTCAAATCCAAAATACTGTCTCCGCTTTCAAAGTGGGTGAAATAGCTGAGGAAATGACATTCCTCAATTCAGCATAGCCATTTAATATAATGGATCTGTTGTTTCTCTTTCTGGAGAACCAGTCAGAAATCTGAAGCTCTGTCTTTTCTCTACATTAGGAGTAAATTTAAGTTACCACATGGATACTCAGTGAGAAATTCATCTCCACTCCAAAATAAAGTGGCAGTTTGGCTTCACAAACATCTTCCTAGCCTAGGGCAAAGTTCATTGCGGTCATCTCCTGATTTTACCAAAGCCATACAAAAGCGAATCCATACCAGAGATGAACCCAGCCCTTCCCCAAAGACTCAATATGCAGATTTAAAAGTCAAAAATTTTGGTTTGCATAAAGGTTTTTCCATAGCTTTGAGCAATTCTGTGGCTTTGGCTGGTACCTGAAGTTGAAATGCAAAAAAGACATGGAAGCTAGCCAAACCCTCTGAAATGAGTGGAAAGTGCATTAAAGAAAAATATATTTTCAGATTTCCAGCTCTCTTGCCAGACAGATCATTGGAATTGAATTTTGAGAGCTAATATCCTTCCAGTTCTGATGAAATAACAACCTAAGATTTCTTAAAGAAAAAGGAAAACATTATTCTGTACTACTGTTATTCTCTGTCTAATATGTGTACATCCTCATCTTTGAATGAGTGCCCTTTGTCCTTCAAGCTGATTCTGGTCTCTTTATTCTACCCACTACACCACACGGGTTCTCCCATGTGGTCTACTTAGGCTTTTCAGAAACTACCTAACCTATAAACTGTTGCATGCCTAAAAAAGAAAGCAAAGTGTTCTGCTAATATACTGCCCTCATAGTGCTTAAAGCACTCTCTGCGTGGTTTACAATTTAATTCTGCAGGCTACATTGCCCCTTCCCCCCAGCAAGCTGGGTACTGATTTGACCGACCTCAGAAGGATAGAAGGCTTAGTCAACCGTAAGCCGGCTAACTGGGACTGAACCCCAGGTCTTGAGCACAGTTTTAGCTGCAGTGCAGGCATTTAACCACTGTGCCATGGGGCTCCTGCAATTATACAAGAAATAAAATCTTGATGCTTTGAAAATAACCTTTATTATCTGTTAATTTGTGCTTCAGAATAAAACTTTAGAGGACAACAGGAAGTACCCAAATGAAAGCAGATGGGATGCCAAAGTTGTGAGATCCAACAATGAACCAGGAGACGGTCTTAGTCTGCAATTTGAGTTCCAGGGGAATGCAGGAATTGTGCCTAACATATGGAAACCAGTTGTGCACATGGTTGTGGATCAGATGGATTAAAATCCTCAAGCACACAAAGTTTGGGCAGAAGAACGAACTGCTGGATAGTTCAGTGGTGGGGCCAGAGGTTGGGAGTTCACTTCCCCACTGTGCCTCCTTGACAGGGGCTGCTGACTAGATGATCCACAGGGTCCCTTCCAGCCCTGTGGTTCTAAGATGGTAACAATTAGGTGAGGAGTACCATTCACATTCTGCCTAGGGATATGTGAAGCTCACCCAAGGCTGCAGTGATTCAAACAGAAGATGAGGAGGAACCACCATTGGAATTATCATTGGAGCTCTCATCCAAATTTAATCCTTTGGCATGGGAATTCAATTCCATTCTTATACCTGAGGAAAAGGCCATCATCATTTCAGGTCCTCATAACAAGGAGACACAAGGAGGTCTCTGAACCACAGGGGTCTGCTACTGGCAGTCCTCTCAGTATGGTAGCTCCCTCAGTGAATTCAAAAGAATGCAATAAGGCACTATATAGGTCTCCAGAGGTTAGAATCAAGCTTGCAAAGTTTAATGATGGTGTTGGGAGCTTTTCTGTAGGGCCTGTTATTTGCAAGTGGTCAACCAGAGGTTAAATATTGTAGAATGCTAACTGAATTTACGTATAAGAGTTCAAAGTGTTCTGCTTATATACCACCCCATACCACTTCAAGTAGTCTCTGGGTGGTTTGCAGTTTTAATTACATAATGCAGGCTACACATTGCCCCCCGCTCAGCAAGCTGTGCCCTCATTTTATCGACCTCGGAAGAATGGAAGGCTGAGTGAACCATGAGCCTGCTACCTGGGATTGAACCCCAGGTCGTGAGCACAGGTTTACCTGCAGTACAGACATATAACCACTGCATCATGGGGCTCCTTAGAAAAATTAACATAATATTGACAGGTTTACACCCTGTTCAGTAGTAGTAGTAGTAGTAGTAGTAGTAGTAGTAGTAGTAGGAGTAGTAGGAGTAGTAGTAGTAGTAGGAGTAGTAGGAGTAGTAGGAGTAGTAGTAGGAGGAGGAGTATTTTCAATATTTCATGGCTAAAACATTAAACCATTCTCCCAGTGGGCAACAACCAGCATGTCTATATTTCAGGAGAGAGAAAGAGCTTTCTACACCAGAACTCCTCCTCCAACACCTCAGAGCAGATGTTTAAAATCCCCTAATATCTAATTTTATCCTTCCCCCAGCATACTCAAGAATGGAAACTCTGGCACAAAAGATGTAGGTCCTGTTGTACCCCCTGGAAAATCTGAGACATTATCCTTTCAAGTGCTCATTTCTTTAATGTATGCTCCGGATACATTTTCCTTCTGGTTCTCTCACCTGTAGGAACATTTTAAACAGTGTTGTCAAGAGCAGGCAGAAGGGAAAATCGAAACTCTATTTTTTTAATTACCCAGTGGGCCATGAAATGAGAAAAATAAATGAACTACATGTAAAACCCAACTTTCCATGGAACAGTCAGAGATTTTAACAAGCAAGCTGCAAAGTTACTCCACAGACCTGGTAGCTCATACTGTTTTGGCTCAAATCCAACTAAAATTCGCTGTCAAGGGATAGAACAAAGAGGCCCTGGACAAAATATCTTCAGAGTCCCCTAGTTCTACCATGAAATGAGTAGCAAAATCTTACCAGGAAACAGACTGGCATGTTGCAGTGCCACAGCAAACAGCCCTGGTTAAAATAACCACATGCCCAACATTTTAATTTTCCCTGGGCCCTGCATGTATCTGGAGAGGGCATGGCACTAGGAATAGTGTGTAATATGCACGTATGAATGGGGAGAGGGGGGCATGTGTATGAAAACAATGTGGGTGTGGTGTACATGTGAACAACATGTGTGTATATACATATGTGGTGCATGCTTATGGATGCAGTTTGTATGGTCTGTCTCTTGATTCCCAAGACTATTCAAAGGTAAGCAGGTAATCATTACAATAATTTATTCTTGATGTTAACAAGCCTTGTATTACTGGAACCAGGCAAGAAGTCTTCAAGAACTGCTATCCCTTCTTCAGAACCAGAATTGAAGAAAGGAACTCTTGCCCACAGCTGCCATCTGGGCATCCACCTGCACAGTGGTATCCATCTGAGTACCATCAAATGTCTAATCTCCTTTTTACAGGCAACTGCAAGGGCAATATGCCCCATTCCAAATAGACTGAATTCCTGTTCCTCATGCCACAAGTACTTTTGTCTTGTCTCAGTTGAAACTCCCTTAATGAACACTCAGGCAGCCCATTGTTGCCTCCAGAGACATCTGGTGAGAACACCAGCAGTTTCAACAGTATGGGATGAAATGGAGAAACAGTGCTTTGTGTCATAGTAGGTACAGGTAATAAAATACTTCAGACCCTCAGATGGCCTCTCCTGATAGTTTCACATAGATATTAAATAAGCTGGGGGGGGGGAGATGTGACTTGATCCCTTGAGGGAAAACAAACTTCCCCAACATGATGCCCTGCAGATTTTTCAGGTACCAGCGCCCATCACCTCTGACCACTCGCCACATGAGCTGAGCAGAATGTAGCTGTAGCCTAAAAGATTTAGAGGGCATTGGGGGATTGGGGGAAACTGCTATACTCCAACAAGCAAGCTGCCAAGCAAGAGTCCCCTAATATCACTTTCTGGAACCACCAAATATTTGTGCCTTCTATACCATCATGATCCCAGAGTGTAGCAGTGGCCTAAACACAGACTTAACAAAAGTTGCATCACACCGAAGGAGGAAGAATCTTATCGTTAGGCAGGGTGAGGTGACTGCCTCCAGTGGCAGACACCAGGGCCAGGAACTGCACTGCTTCCCTTCCCACTGAGAAAGGACCCCACCAGCCTGACTCTACGTTCACCACCAGCTGCTGTTGCTGTTATTGTGGCTGCTGAAGTGATCAGCAACAGTAATGGGGGCAGCTAGCCCGCCACCCGCTCTTCAAAGAAATGTCATCCACTTTATTTGCTTTATTTAAGGAGATCTGCCTGGACTGACATATTAAGTGAGTCCTGGCAGTTCTCATCAAAATGTCACACTCTGATGGATCCAGATTAGAAGGCAGCAAGCTGGTTGACCAGCTGAGGACAACAGCAAGGAAGGAAAGGAAAGCAGCAGCAAAGATGCAAGGTATTGGAGCATAGGCAGGCATGGCATCTGGAAAACAGAGAGAATCTCCTAGCCTGAAAGGGAAAAAACTCCAGTATTCAAAGGCCTACTCAAACAACTGTGGCCTGTTCCCATCAAGTCAACACACCTCTTTCTTAAGACTCCGCAATCCATGAAGCTGTTGCCAGTGCTGCACCCAGTATGAACTCTGGAAAAGACAGGGAAATGCCAGGTTCCAGGCCACTGGCAAGTTTTTTTCCAAGACTTCTGATTCATGGGAATTGTGGAGTTTAGTCAGGCCTCTGTAATGCAGGTCAAGTTGGCTCCCCCCACCTCAAGGTTTATGTCCAGGCTATATCCAGCTACAAATTTGGGGTATGTTGTCACAACCCCACAGCAACCATGAAATATGCTGCCATTCCCAGCAAGAGGGAGACAGACTGATACCATCAGTGTGGAAGATGCCAACATCAGACTTGAAACCATTCCAGGAAGCTCAAGTAGGGAAATGCTGCAGAGCTAAAACCAACATAATCCCCATGGTGTCAGAAAGTGTCGGCAGCCCCAAGAACCAACTGGAAATGGCACTTTGTTAGGTTATACAGTGGACCCTTGTATAACAAACAGCTTGTATAACATAAAATTTGTACAACATAAAAAATTCCAGAGATAGGGGAAATTTGCTTAAGATAATTGCCTATGGGGAGAATCCGTACAACATAAAAATGGGATCACTCTGTTTTCAATGCTTTCCTATGGGAATGTGTATAAAGGAAAATTTGCTTAACGTAATTTCATTTGGAATGAATTAATTCCTTTATACAAGGTGCCACTGTAGTATCACACTAGAACAAAGCCCCTCTACCCCTTGAGTACTGATGTGAAGAGAACCAGCAGTGGTGGGGCAGAAGATAGATAAATTCCATCTGCCCCCTTTTCTAACCAGGTCTCTGTAACGTATTTCAACTCACCTCTGCCATCTGTAATTATATCCTGAATGTTGTGATTTTACCACCTCCTGACCTGGCATCTAGAAGTGCCACTTCCAAACAAGGAGGATTGTCATTGCCACCTTTGACAAATGAACTAGAAAAAGAGAACTTTCACAAGTTTATTCAACATATTTCCAATTGTGGTTAGGCTGCCTAGCATCACAATTCTCCCTCTGCCTCCTGTTCTTTATAATGAACAGAAACCTCGTCATCAACCAGCCCACTTGTCTGTCACCACCACCTTGTTCTATCAACCAGAAGGGGGAAACAGAAGAAACCACACTCAAACCACCTAACCCAAAATGGCATGTTCATTTCTACATGCAAACGAGGGCTTTCCCCCGTCCTGCAGTTCTACTCTAGCTCAAGTAACCACCAATGGATAGCCAAATATGTCAGTTTTACTTTCCCCCTGATGAAGGTTTTTTTTAAATTGTAAATTCTTTCCTGGCCTAGTGTGAAGAAACATGTGAGTTACAGTAAGTCCATATCAAAGAGTGGACAGAATGCCATTCTCATCTATCTGCACCAAATTCAATTGTTCCAGGCATTCCTATTACAGAAATTATGATATCAGAGAGCGGAGCTAATGATTAATGGTAGCAAATCACAGGTTTTGTGTGCAGAATGTCCCAAGTTCAATCCCTACCATCTTATCTCCAGGTAGGGCTGGGGAAAGTCCCACCTGAAACCTATCTGACTGTTGTCCATTACCATCAATTCTATATAATAGCTCAGATGGGCTGTTATTCAGAAAAAGTCAGCTTTCTAGGTTTTTTAGTACTATTGCAGCTGTGGTAGATGGAGAGCGTATCACGAGGTGAAAAGAGGTGGCATATCTCCTTTAGTGCCACTACCATGGATGAATACACAAAGAGCCAAAAGCAGGCTCTTCAGGCTCAAACACTCCCTTTTATACATGGAAGATCTCACAATGTAACAAACAAACAAACAAATATCAAAATTCTTTTAAATTTTGTTTATGAAGAGATGTGTGCATTTTAAGAAGTCTATCCCCAAAATTAAACAGTACTTAGGACTTACCGGGATATAACAGAATCATTTACAGCACACCTCATAACCCTTAAATTTCTTCTCCTGATTTGGTTGCCAGGGTAGCCAGCCAGGGTTGGGGAATGGGGATGCATCTCCAGCAATACATTGCTCTACCAAAAATGGGGGTTTGTCCCTTTTTCAAAATAAAACAAAAACAAAAACAAGGGTGGGTGAGACCAGTACTAGACCACACATTCCCACAAACTGAACAATTTTAGAATCCCCTGTTGGTTAGGTTTGGAAAGCACAATAGCTTCTAGCTGCCTAGAGTAGTCCACTCATTTTTCTCATTAACTGGCACTTTCAATAATAAATGTCTTAAAGACGTTTGTAAGAGAAATAATAAAAAGTGTAATTACTTACAGCAAACTGACAAATATGATGCATTTGAGCAACAGCCTCAACAAAGAGAAAGAGCTCTGAACAGAGAGACCAGTCTTGCTTTGAATTTAGAGGCAGGGAAGGAAACAATAGGATAGATTGACAGTCACCTCAGCCCAGAAAAGTCCTTTCAGCCACACCTAGAGGCAGCATACAAAAATATCGAAGATCCTGCTGGACTCTTCAGCAAAGCTTTGGGGGAGAAGAAACAAAGCCCCCACCCCAATCATCTTTGCCAGCTGTAGGGACTGGCTGTCTACATCCCCTGAGGTGACACCTCCTGCCTCAGGCTGGTTCTAAAAGGCTGCAGCCTCCATTTTGAAAAAAACTTTAAGTAAGAGAGCCTGGTTCAGAGGATGTGTTGAACTTTTCTGCTCCCTTCTTTCCCAGCTTGGCAGAGAAGAAGAATCAAACATGTGTGAAACACTAGCCATCTTGTTTGTGAATAAATTTCTGCAAATTGTCTCTGTCAAAACACAATAGATTTTGCACTGGGTTAGTCTTGAACAAGCACTGAGACCAATTTTCACAAAAGACCTGCATCTGATGGGGAAACAGGTTTGTTGAGATAAAATGTTCTTTCCTAGAGCTCACAGATGAATTCTGTGGAAAATCTCAAGGAGGCAGTTCATGCTATTTGTGGACAGGTGTCCCTATTTTCTCTATCAAGTCTCAAATCTAATACCGTACAATGGTTAATATGCTTTGCTGTAGTCTGTGTGTGTTTGTTCATAGGCATGTGTTTGGTGCTTAACTTAATGAGTCCCGCGGCGCAGTGGCTAAATGCCTGTACTGCAGGTAAAACTGTGCTCACCACCTGGGGTTCAATCCCATGTAGTGGGCTCATGGTTGACCCAGCCTTCCATCCTTCCGAAGTCAGTAAAATGAGTACCCAGCTTGGGGGGGGGATGTGTAGCCTGCATTACTGTAATTAAAACTGTGAATGGCCCAGAGACTCCTTAAAGTGGTATGGGGTGGTATATAAGCAGAACACTTTAACTGTTCCTTCTCCCAATATGGAAATAGAGATGCAGGTCTACACAGTGACCTGCTGTGTTGGGTATTATTATTTTTTAGGTGTCACAACATGGGGTGTAATAGTAGGCAGGAGCATGGCGTGGGGAGGGCAAGGGGGTGGAGTGCCCTGGGTGCAGCAATTAGGGGGCGCCAAATTGCCTGCCATCCCGCGCACACACACACACACACACACACACACACACACACACACACACACACACACACACACACACACACACACCCATGCACACAGGATTGCTGGGTGGATGGGATGGAGTTGGGGAGGGCCGGAGGGGCGCAAAAAACAACCTTGGCCCCAGGCTCTCCAAAACCTTGCTACGCTACTGATAGTAGGCCAAAATCCCGCTGCTATCTGCATAAGGTTTACATAACTTTGCCCAAAGAAAGATGTAACTAACTAATAAGGTGCTGAAGCATGTTATGGATCATGTGCTTGGAAACACATCCCACTGCTTATCCAAGATGTACTATAATCAGGGAGCTGCAGGGAGCCACAGTAAAAGGATTCTACCCTGTGGCTGTCTGCTCATCAAATGCTACTCCCGTGCCACTGCTACTTCCCATGGTCATTACAGGTTAGTTGGAAGAGAGTTACTGAGTTCATTTGGATGCAAAGAAGCTGCTTTTGATTGTTTGGGTCTTATCTTGCCATGTGCTTTGATTTACTGATGCGTGTTGCCAGGTGCTTCCTGATTCGTAGATGTTTGTGTGTGTTTATTAGCTTTGGAACTGCATTTAAAATCCAGCTGACATGACACATTTTCTTCTTCCTCCACCTCCTCCTCATGGCTTCTTCAACTGTGTTTATGGTTTTGTGCTCTAAGAATGACAGAAGCCAACAAAGGGCATTTATACACGACCCCTAAGCTCCGCCGCAAATGGCTGCAAGGTCCGGACCTTAAAAATGTTTACCCACCAGCTCCGGACTTTGCAGACAATTAAGTGCGACCCCACCCATCTAAGTGCGACCAAACAGCAGTTTTCTTGTACCTGCTTTTTGGATGTGACAAATTTTTGATCCGGTGTAAGGATAGTGAGTATGGGGCTCTCCTGGCTTCTGTTTGTTCTTTTTTTGCACCCCGCTCCTTTAAGAGATCTGAATGCTGTCGGGAACAAAACGGAGGTAACCAGCATGCTTTTCTTTCTTTTTTCTCCCTCCCTCAGGCAGCCAGCAACCAGGAAGTGCAGAGGGGGGTGGGGACAGAGGAAGAGCGAGGAACCCCTAAGATCTCTGGTCCGAATTTAAGTGGCCAGCGGATCTTAGGGGTCGTGTAAAAAGGCCCAAAAATGGGCCATTAAAGCACATTTTAGATGTATAATAGCTTAAACCTTTGAAGCCTCTTGGGGGGAAAAACACACCAGGGTACTTCCTCCCTCCTCCCTTGTTTTTATAGGAAGGGGGAAAACAGAATGGGTATATCCTGACAGCCACAAAAGCAAGGGCACATTGTTTTTAGGTAGCCATACCCCGCCAAAAGGGAGGCTGTCATTTTGCCCAGAAAGCCAGAGGTGACCTGGATTCCACACGCCCCAACTGCCTTCCCAACAAAGGAACTACTGGCCTGGCATTTCAGCCCATGCTACAAAAATAGCTGAGTAATGTCTGTGCATGCAAGTGTGTGACTGAGGGGGGGGCAGGGGGAGGAATAAGAGCCAAGGCGTTGAGGCAAACCTATCTCTGCCATCCAGATCCAAGTACTGTATATTAGGGCTCAACTCATGGCAGAGGATGGTAACAAGGGGATTGCTTAGGCAAATGCCTAGCGGGGCTCAGTTTCTAATGTCCCTTTTAGTAAAGTGGACTTGTAGACAAGAAGCTAGGTCGATTCAAATGCATATGCTTTGCTATTAAAAGACTGGAATCGGGCCACTGTTCAGAATAACATAGGACAGTGGTTCCCTACCCTGGGCCCACAGCTGTTCTTAGACTATAACTCCCATAAGCCTCCACTACTAGCTCTGCTGGTTAGACGTCTGGGAGCTGTAGTCCACAGACATATGGGGACCCAAGGTAGGAACCACTGGGACAGGAGATTGCCAGCAGACTCTGCCAGCTACTTTGCTAATATAGGTCAACTAGATGACTGGTTGTTAGGGACAGAGCAGCCTCTTGGCAGGGAGAGGTCACAGATCATTTCCATCCATTGTTGACTGTCATCCCAAGCTATGCCCACATGCCCATTTTTACCTCTTAAACACCACTGTCTTTTACGTGCCTAAAGATAGAAAGTATTCTCTGAGGACATAATGAACATGGAACAGAGCAAAGTAGTAATTTAGAAAGCCAGCAAAGGAGAAGAGCCAACTCTTCTGACGTCTGTTTAGCTGGATTAATTTTCTGTGCCAAAGTCCAATTTGTTACCTTTTGTTTGGGACAGGATTTAAAAGAGGATGGAAAAAGTGATTATACAATCAATGTTTTTGTTGCTGTTGCTCCTGCTAATTTGCATTGTTTCTTCTGGGAAATGCATGCTTTTAGGCTATACTGGCTTGTTCATAAAACCAAGTTTCCTGGTTGGAAGCAAAGAATCAACCAATGAGCTGCATTTTAATGCCAGACTTATCTAACACAGCTGCATCCCTGTCGCCAAGCAGAGCAAACCAACATCCACACAGAAGGAGCACAGAGCAGCTGGTATCAGAAGCCTCCAAGGCAATTGGCTAGACAGGCAGGGGTGTATCGGGGGGGGGCAGAAAGGTACATCTGCCCAGGGCTCAGAAATCTGGGGGTGCCTGGAGGGGGAGGAGATGGAGGAAGCCCTGTGCCCTCCTGCTAGCAGTCCTCAGCCTCTGCGATGGGACCCACTCCATCGCAGCCAACTCTGCCGCTGCCGCCTGCCAGACAAGCAGCAAAGCAGGCAGGCAGGCAGGCAGGCAAGCGCAGTGGCTGGGGCGCCCTCCTCCTCCTCCTCCTCCTCCTCCAACTCTTCCTTGCCTTGCTCTGGCCTACCGCAGGAGACAGGCGTGTGCGCGATACCATGCATGTGCACACATACACAAATGCCCGCATACCCATCCCACGTGCGCAGGGTTGCCCCCCCCTTGCTGGGTGGATGCAATGGGGTTGGGGAAGGCCGGAGGGGCGCAAAAACAACTTTGTCCCCCAGGCACCCAAAAACCTTGCTACACCACTGCAGACAGGGCTGGACATGATCCATGACACAAGAAGGTTCTCTCCCTTGACTCTCAAACCTAGTGTGAGAGCCCACAAATAACTAGTGCTTACTGTGACCACTGTGGGCATAAGAAACTGTCCCTGTTTGGATTATTTGTGTATCTCTTGGCAACACCTATCCCTTCCATGCTGACTCAAAGGGCACACTCAGAGGGACACACAGCACTGTTGTCAATCAAAGCCAGTGCAAGCAACATTTAGGCTACCATTTCTTTCTCTAATCAGCAACTGTTATTTCTAAAGGACACAACTTTGAAGACATTTAGAATCTTCAAGTAATAATTGGAGGTGTTCGGGCAGAACTCCTGGGAGGGTGGATTCTTTAGAGAATTGGTGCTACAACTGTGAAGACTCGGCTCTGTATTTCAACAGCTCCATGCTCAGAAACACAGAGAAGCAGGGATCCGTGCTGCATTTCACAGACCAGGGCAAAAACGGCATATCCATTTTACACATGTTTTGGGTTGTTTTGGAGTTTCTCTTCCCCTGCTCCCACCTCTCAACCCCGTCACCTGTGCATCAGATATCAATGGTGGGATGATTATCTGTTTGTCTACTATCCCCTTCTTCTGGAGGCACCGTAGGTCTGTGCATTTTGCCCAAGACACACAGGCTTGCTCTTCTCCCAGGAAGCACAGGCCAGATATCTAACCACTGAGCTATCCAGCCACTTAGGCCATTCCTAAATAGGTCATAAAGAGTCGCCACCACTGTTCCCAGAATTGCAGCTGAGAATGTTTATTTGCTCATCAGGAATGGACTGAAAGTTACTAATTTTCTTGTGCTCTTGTGGGCGATGGGTAAAGTGACCACTAAGTGCTTTTTATCAGCACACCTGATGCAGGGAGAATAAGCCATTTGTCATCTCACAAACAGTAATGAGATTGGCAAACTGCCATAAAGACAAACAGAGCATTGGAATGCCAGGTTCTTTCAAGAATAAAGGCTTTTTATTGCAATAATTGAATCAATGCATTGAGGTGTCTCTCTTTAGAGAAGCACACTGAGGTCCAGCAAAAACAATTTTTACATTTCTTTTTTTTTTTTAAGTAAAGCTTTCAACTTGGATGATGCTATCTCCCCCTTCTCATCCCCTCACTTATTTTCTCATTTCTACTTATTGGAATACTGGAATAATTCAACATTTCAACCAGAAAGAGACTGTAAGAATGCAGTTGGTAAAATGGTGCCAGTCTTCTGCACAGTCTTATGGGCAGTCTTGGAGTAATTTGTAATACAGAAGCAACAGCTGAGGTTAAGACCTGGCCTTCCTTTCAAATTAACCTCTCCTGAAGACAGTTATGTTCGCCAAAAGACTTTATGAGATTTGGCTCCATACATTTGTGAGTAATATAAAATTAGACCTGAGATACCCTGAGGTTTTTCTGGAAGCTGAATCGTGGCAACTGGATTAATTTTCTTGAGAGATTGAAATGTTGTGCTGCTCATCCAAACAGCTTCATCAGTCTGAGGAAAGCTAGTTGCGAGACCCCCATTTTTATATTTCACTCCGACCTCTTGTCACCCTGGTCTGAAATAGGCTTCATAAGATGAACAATGGCCTGAATGGGCTTGTTAGGTAGACAATAGTCTCAATAGGCCTTTAGGTGAACAATGGCCTAAGATGCTGAAACCCATAAAGTATGGGTCATTAGCTATGGCCTTGGTGGTGGAGGCGTGAAGTATTTTTGATTTGTCTGGGTATTGTTGAAATCACTGCCTAATAAGTGGCAGATAGACTGTTCCTGGGGGCCTCCCACCTCTGTTGAGAGAGGGGTTTTCAATACTCACATGAATGGCTTCCCTGACCTCTCTTTCAAACCACCTATCTTCTCTGTCTAGAAGCCAGACCAGATATGCCTGCTCCTGGATCTTTGTCTGAACAAGATGTATTTCATGTACAGAGGGGACTTCTACAGACAGAAGCATGATTGTGCCATGGGTTCCCCAATGTCACCAATTATTGCTAAACTATACATGAAAGAAATGGAGAAGAAGGCATTCAACAACTTCTCACGGACAACACCATCTCAGTGGTTGAGGTACGCAGATGATACCTGGGTAAGACTCAGGAAGTACAGGCCTTTACAGACCACATCAATGTGGTGGATCCTAATATCAGGTTCACTAGGGAAGACACCCAAGACAACAGGCTGGCTTTCCTGGATTGTGCAGTCATCGTCACACTGTGGCCTGGGAGTAGAAGTTTACAGGAAACCCACCCACACAAATCAGTACTTACTGTTTGACTCCCACCATCCATTACAACACAAATTAAGAGTCATCAGGACCCTAAACCACAGAGCAGAGAGCATCCCCACTTCCACAGAATCCAAGAAGAAGGAAGACAGGCACCTGAAGACAGCACTTAAGGCCTGTGGCTACTCAAAGTGGGCCTTCAACAAAGCAGTGTCCCAACCCAGAAAAACAAGGGATCAGCCTGAAGCATTGGAAAAGTTTAAAAGGAGTTTTGGCAAACGCCACATCCCTGTTTATTTCAAACTCACAAGCACACTAAGACAAAGACTCGTCCATCCAAAGGACCCAACAACAAAACACAAAAGGAGCAATATAGTATATGCGGTCCAACACAGTGAGGAGTGTGCAGACCTCTACATTGGAGAAACTAAACAGCCATTAAACAGAAGGATGGCCCAACCAGAATCAGCAGTACACCTCCACTTGAAGGACAAAGGGCACTCATTCAAAGATGAGGATGTACACATATTAGACAGAGAAGATAGGTGGTTGAGACTATTTTCTACCTAATGAGCCTATTCAGGCCATTGTTCATCTTATGAGCCTATTTCAGGGTGACAAGAGGTCAAAGTGAACTATAAAAATGGAGGACTTGCAACTAGCTTTCCTCAGACTGATGAAGCTATTTGGAAGAGTAGCAAAACAAAAAGAAGTTCAATTGCCATAACTCAACTTCCAGAAAAACTCACCTGGATGACTTAGAATCTTCACAGACATGCCCAGAGGTTATTGCCATACTCCTGAAAGCAGAAGATGGGGGCACATAGATGATGTTGAACCTCAGCTCCCATCATCCCCTCTATTTATTTATTTATTTATTTATTTATTTATTTATTTATTTATTTATTGTTTGTTTGTTTGTTTGTTTGTTTGTTTGTTTGTTTGTTCTTGGATTTATAAACCGCCCGATTTTCCCAGAGGGAACTCTGGGCAGTGGTTAGGGGTGATAGGGGGTTGCAAGTCCCAACTCAGGATCATCTGGAAAGCTGGATGCTCTTCAGCCCCGGCTTATGCCTTTACACTCTGTAAAGGTACACTTGTACTTTTAACTGTCTCCTCGAGTCGTGTTGTGCACCAAACCACACCCTTCGCTAAACTGCAGCTAAAAGCCCTGTTGTGTGAGACATACTTCCTCGAAAGTCTTTGGGCACCACATGGCCTTTTCCTCCAAAGTATGGAGCCCTTTTCATTTGTCCTGTTTGCTTACAATGTTTTTCCTGCCCTCCTGAATTAGCTTCCTAAAGGATGCACATGTCACAGGAGGAAGATGTGAGACAGGGCTTTTTGTCATGAAAATGCACCAAAGGGGCACAAAATCTAGCTTGTTTCCCCTCTATCAATTTCTCAAACTGGAGGTCAACTTCACCTTCCACTGTCTGCTTTGTTTTTTTAACCAGGTCAGAGTTCCTTCTGTTTGCTTTTTTAAAATTGGTTTTTCTCAGGCTTCCACTCTTCTGCTGACAGGGACAACCAGCATTTCTGTGGTCTAATTTGACTTAGGGGTTCGGAGCAATTATTTTCCTTCTAGAATCCTCTCTCTTTTCTTTGCTTACCAGGGAGCAATCTGACAGATTTAGGAGTTGCCACAAAGCAGCCCTGGTGGTTTTGAGAGCCCCTATTGATTCAGTATGCGATCCCAGGCTGTGAAGGCTGCAATCTTATCCTCATTCTTTACTCGGTTTTAATTTACTTCTGACACCAGGCGGCCTAAACTGAGAAGCTTCCCTTCACTGCTGATGGTGACCACTGCAATGACCTTCCACTGGTTTCTGGGCATTAATAGGAAAAAGTGACATCATAGGAGGAGTTTCTATGGGGACAGACAGTGGTCACTCCTGGTTTCCATGGAGTTGCTGAAGACATGTGCTGATGGTAAGGGAATGAAAAATACATACCCATGAAGCATTTATATGCTTTCTAATCATCTTGCAAGTTAAACAGTGTACCTTTATTCCTGACATTTTCAGAGTCTGGTTGACAGATTTAGTGTGAGGTGGGGCAAAAACCTGGCTCATCAAATACTGATCTTCTACTTTTTATGTTTAGGTTGGGGGAAAATGGCACAGTGGCCTTTCCTCTGCTGCTGCACAGTCTAGACTAGACTATGGGTGATACCATTATATGCTGCTAGAAAAAAAATTAAAGTTGCCCAAAAATGTTGCTGAGCTTTCAGGAGCAAGCTCCCTGTTTCAAAGTCTAGAATTACCTGATTTTTCCCCCAAGGAAAATAATCCAGCAGCTGAGTGGAGAATGTACAAAGAATGTAACAGCTGCAATATGGGTACATATATAATGTTAACCAAAGCTCAGTAAGTTACTTTTTGAAGTAACTAGTTGGAGTTATGGCTCTAATGTCACCTCCCAAAGTAGCTGCTTTTAGTTTTGACATTTCAAAAAGCAATGGCTCGGGGTTAAAGTCATCAGGAGAGGCCTTTCTCTCCATCCTGCCACCTTCACCGGTGCGCCTCAAAAGAACACATGAAATGGCCTTCTCTGTTGCTGCTCCCAGACTCTGAAACTCCCTCCCGCTGAAGGCCAGGAATGCCCCGTCCCTGCTCTGTCCTTCTGGAAGCAGGCAAAGAAAAGCTTTCCCATAATGAGGGAGTTCCTACTATATAAATTTATATGAATTACCATACATGATTGCATTGATTGATTTCATAAGAATACCAGTGTTTTCCATGTTTCAAAAGAATACCTGTGTTTTTCATGTTACTTTCCTTTTTTTTATTTCTGTGTGCTCTTTGTAGCTCTAATGTTACCTTTTAATGTTCTAAGATACCTCCTCTAATTCCCTGTTTTTAACTGGAATATTTCTTATATGTTCTGAGCTATATATTGTCCCTCATTACTGTAAGCCACCTTGGGTCCTTTTCCAAGGAGAAAGGTGGGATAAAAATACAGTGGACCCTCGTATAACAAACAGTTTGTATAACATAAAATATGTACAACATAAAAAATTCCAGAGATGGGGGAAATTTGCTTAACAGAATCGTCAATGGCTCGAATCTGTACAACATAAAATGGTCGCGATTAGGGATTACTCTGTTTTCAATGGATTCCTATGGGAAATTTGTATAAAGGAAAATTTGCTTAACATAATTTCATTTGGAACGAATCAATTCCTTTGTACAAGGTACCACTCACTGTATTCAAAATAAATAAATAATAAATAAATAAATAAACTCTTTGTTTTCCTGATTCTGAAAAGTAGCTAACATAACACTAGAATACCTAAAACATCTGATCACTACAAACTGCTGACCAATGGTGGAAAAAACACTTTCCTTCGTCCGCCTCAACACTGGCAGCACAGCACCAGGTAAACCAGGAGATGTGCCATGTAATATTCCCAGATCTTGGAGGTAACTAGTTAGAGATGGGCAACTATTTGTAATTAGTTTTTTTAACAGAATCAAATATATTACAAATATATTACACTGTGATGCATCCTAAGAGATAGATAATTTCCTTCCTTTTTGCAGTGTAACTATAGCTTTTACTTATTTTAATAAGTTATAATTTTTATAATTTCAGGAATGTGGTAGGAGAGAAGAATCACGATTCATGTGTTTGGTCATGCTTTGCCTTGTACTACTGCTTCGCACTCTGGATTGTGGAGGCAGCAAGGACATGGGAGGGAAGAGGCTCCATTTTCTACCATTAACCCATGGCTTGTAGCACTGGGGTTTTCTTTTTCAGAAGGTAAAAATATGTTTCTAATGTAGTTTTGAAACATGGAGAAGTCAGGTTTTCTTAGGGAATGTGTGCTGCCTCTGACCCAGTCTGTGCCCGAGTAAGGGCACACAGAGTGATGCCCAACCCATCCTGTGCCCTTTTGAAGACACTCCAAAACCGTCTTTGTCTAAGTACACAGCATTACTCATGCACTCCTGGCTCTCCAGGAAAAACCTGTTCCTGTGGCTGGGGAAAGACAGGCGCCAAGGCCAGGTTGTAGCAGAGCTTTGAGGAAGCCCTTGGGTACAGATGAGGGCTGGAGGTCTTCCATGCCAGGCAGTAGCAGCAGCAAACCTGCCAAGTTGGCAGCTCCATTTCCTTTCCTGTTCTCTCTTCTACGCCGCCACTCCCACCCCCACAAAGACTCAGACAGCCCAATGAGCAAGGTGGCCATGGGGAAGGAAGGAAGGCTCTTTGAAAGGACCATGGGCCCAGTCTTTGTGGGCTCCGTCTTAAAAGGGGTTGCCTATAGCCCATACTTAGTTCTCTCTTCTGCCATCAACCAGCACAGGTAACAGTTTAAAACCAGAAAAGCAATAGGGTTTTTGTTGCTGTTGTTTCAAAAAGAAAGTGGAGGAAGCTTCCTATTCTATTGCCACACTTTTATTCTTCCTATCTTTTTTCCGTTTCTTTGGAGGGAATGTGTTCTCCCTCCCTCTCTCTCTCTCTCTCTCTCTCTCTCTCTCTCTCTCTCTCTCTCTGAAAATAACAAAACTTACCTCCTCTCCACCTACTAAAACTCTAAGCATAAGAATGTTCAGTATAACCTCCTGTTTTTTAGCCAAATGTATTTAATTGTGTTAAACTGTTAATACATTACACCCTCAGGCTTGCAAGAACTGTTTCAGCCTTATTCAAACAAATGTTTCCAAATCCATTTGCGGAATATTAAGTCTCATGTAGGGATGGGCATGAAATGGAAAAATTATGTTTCATTTTGTTCCGTTTCAAGTCCCTCCCCCGCCCCGCATTTCATTTCATTTCATACAAATTTCTGAAAAAAATGTATGAAACAAAACAGTAACGAAATGATTCATTACTGTACTCACCTCCTCCTCCTCCTCCTCCTTCTGGGTTCTGGCGGCGGCAGCGGCGGCAGTGGGCCTAGGCCAGCTGGCTGGCTGGCTCCGGTGGCGGCGGCTCTGGCAATGGTGGGCCTAGGCCAGCCTGCATGTCCCACTCACCAGCTAGCTGGCAGCCTCTGGCTCCGGTGGCACCGGTGGTGGTGACAGTGGGCTTAGGCTCTGGGGGTGAGCTGCACCCATTTGCCAGCTGGCTTGGAGGCTCCAGCAGCAGCTCTGGCTGCTCCAGCAGTGGGCCTAAGATGGCTTGCCGGGTGCGCTCGCTAGCTGGCTGGCAGGGCTCGTGTAGCAGTGGCAGCAGAGGAGGAGAAGGGACACAACCAAGTCAGTAAGGGATCTGTTTTACAGATAAATGAAACAGTTCATTTTAATGAAAGAAAAACACCATTTTGTTTCGTCTATAACAAAATGCTGCTGCTTCGGTTCAGTTTGGTTCATTTCATTTTGTTACGTAACGAACTGACGAATCAGCATTTCATTTTTTAGTTTGTGCCCATCCCTAGTCCCACAATTACAGCACTGGTGTTGAACAATAGAAATAGGGAAAGATTAATTTACTGCTTTTAATATCTGAAAATATTGGACAAGGTTTATTCATTCATGATTAATGCATTCCTTAAATCAGTAGTTTCTATGTGGTTTAGAGCAGAGGCATAGCCAGGATTTTGAGCACCTGGGGACAAAGTTCATTTTTACACCCTTCCTGCTGCCCCCCCCCCACATCTCACCCACCCAGCAACAGAGGGGCCGAACCCTGTGGATGTGGGGTGGGTGCATGCATGCGCGTGCGTGTGGGCAGATGTGTGTGTGTGTGTGTGTGTGTGTGTGTGTGTGTGTGTGTGTGTGTGTGTGTGTGTGTGTGTGTGTGTGTGTGTGTGTGTGCATGCACCTTACACATCTCCCAGTGGACCTGCCAAGTGTCCCGTTTCAGGCGGGACAATACCATTTCTCAGCCTTTGTCCCGCTGCCATTCCGGAACTTTTATTTTACTGAAAATGTTCTGGGCGGTAGCAGTAACACAAGGTAAACTTGCCTGTCACGCACTCCTTTGCTGCTGCCCCTTTGCTCACCCTTGACCCCAGCGTGTTGCCTGCCTTGCTGCTTCTCTCTCTCTCTCTCTCTCTCTCCCCCCTCCTGCCGTCATCAGGCACTGTATTTGCTCTCTGGGGATGTTTTTTTCAGTTTGTTGGGTGATTGGGATTATTGTTTCACTACAATGGTGCAAATGGCTTCGATTAGTGCTCATACAAAGCCAGTGGCCTATAAATTCACTTAATAAATTAATAAATGTAAATACTCTGCTAACAACATGAACTACAGGGGAGGGAATCAAAGATGTTTAAAACTGGCCTAAATGTTAAGCATATCACCCATTGCTAAGAAAAGCAAGAGAGAGGAGCTCACAGTTCAGCAGTAGTTATTTTCTCTTTTATTCTGTTTATTTTTCCCCCTGACATCAGCATCTCTTGCAAACACACCAAGAAAGCATTTCAGAGCAAAAGCAGAATGTGTTGCACCCTCTTTTGCCTGGGCTGTCTTCCAGGAATCGGATCTGACCGTCATTTAAAAACCTTCCTATTTACAAGTGATCTCTTCCTCCCTTAAACTTTTACTCCACAGTTCAATGTCAGTAACGGGTGGAAATAAGCTATTGTCTGTACAAACTCAGCCTAGGAAAAGTGAGTGGTGATTGCTTGGAGATTAGACAAATTGAGCTCCATAATATATAGAAGGATTTGGGAGCCTTTAATCTCCTTTTATCCTTACAGACAGTCTCAAATGTCTTCAGGGGAGTAGGAATCATAGAAATTCCTACCAATCATTCTGGGGAACAAATACTGTCAAGAGGGCTATAAATTATGATAGTGAAGAAGGCACAACCTTTGCAGCGCCTGCAGTTCTGGGTGGACCGAGGAACGGCTCGCCAGCAATTTTCATCTACTTCCTGCTAAAGTAAATACATTACCAGTGGCATATATTTCCTGGGCTCATTAAAAAAAAAGCTCTGGATATCTCCCTGTTTAAGCGTTGTATTCTCATGTCACTGAACTACAAAGACTTCATATCAACAGGTAACCACCTTTGCCAAGTGCATACTTTCTGATTAACAATTGGCTTGGAAAGGTAAATGCTGAAGAAAAGAAAAGTGAGCCACTTATATATTGCCTCATAGCACTTAAAGCACTCTCTGGGTGATTTACACTTTTAAATATTCAGGCTGCATGTTGCCTCCCCACCACCCCACAGCTGGGTACTGAATTTATCAGCTTCTGAAGGATGGAAAGTTGAATCCACCCTGAGCCAGCTACTTGAACCCAGGTCATGAGCAGAGTCTTTGACTGCAGTGCTGCAATTTAGCCACTGCTCCATGAGGAACAGTAACACAAAATAATATCCTCCCCCATTAAATAGCATCTCCCTGTGCCTGAATGGGAGGAAAACGGAATATCTGACAACTGGCCCAAATGAATGTAGTATGATCCAAATCGACAGTACTGACCTACCAAGAACTGAGGATTTCAAATACCTTGGTTCCACAATCACAGCTGATGGGGGGCTGCATCACAAAGTCCCATCAAGGATCAACAGTCCCCAGCTAAAATGGCATATGATAATAAAGAACAAACATCATGTGCGACAAAAAGATCAGCAACTGTTTAAAGTCAAAGGTCTCACACACACGACCTGTTGTGTTCAATGGTGTGGCTAGTGACTAAAGAAGTTAAATGTTGCCTTGGTGTCATGAAGACAAAGATGCTGCAATGGCCCTCCAACCTCATATGAAATGATCATGCGCACAATGATGACATCCAGCCTATATAGCATTTCACCAAATGCCAATAAGATGCATGAAACCCAAGTACCCTGGTATGGACACATCTTGGGTGCCGCTAAAGAAATTCTGGCCAAAAAAGGATCTCCCCCTGGAGGTTACCAGATCCTGACTGTGGGGATGACCAAAATCGTGCTGGATAAACACCCTTGACAATGACTTGAAGTTGTCCTGTATTCAGAAGTCCGTGAGAAATGGAAGAATAGAAGACCCCACCACTAAGTGGAACAAACATGAAGAAGAAGAAGAAGAAGAAGAAGAAGAAGAAGAAGAAGAAGAAGAAGAAGAAGAAGAAGAAGAAGAAGAAGAAGAAGAAGAAGAAGAAGAAGAAGAAGAAGAAGATCTATTTGAAAATAGATTTGTTCTTCCATTTGAATATACTGTGCATGAAAAATTAATGATTAGCAACTATAGCCAGTTAGGCAGTGTTCATAATGCCAGGTGGGTCATATGTCTCTCATGTTATTGGTGAGATAACAATTTTCTGGTTTCATTGTCATGTTTTGCACATCATCTTTGATGCCTTTTTTTTAAAAAAATGCACTAAAGCTAGACTCCCAGTATGGGGGAAGTTCTGAACTATTTGGGTCTCCTCTGCAAAGGGGATCCTTTACCGTAAGTATTTACCTCCCTTGTAGTAACACTCTTGTCCTTCCACAAAAATTGCAGTGTGCTTATCTCCTGGGAAACTTCAGCTTTTGAACATGAACAAGAGTCACAAACCTAACCTACCTCTGTTGCTCTAACTCTGCAGCCTAAGTACACTTAAGTGAATTTACATTTTACTGAAATAACTCGGACTTTCATTTCATGGCCTTGATTCATTCAGACATTCCTAGTCATTGTGTGGTTATCATTCCACGAGGAGGAAAGGAAAGCCACACTTGCTGCTGTCATTGCATCTCCTTCACTCTGGTCCACTTCTGTGATTTAGAGCAGAGACGGGGAATATGTGGCATTGCATTTCCCCACTGTTCCTTCCTTACCACCGATGGGATCTGCAACCCAGCAGTGTCCCAAGGACCCATGCTTTGCCCAGCCCTGGCCTAGAATAACTTGATCATATCTTCTAAAGTATAGTTCCACCATAAAGGATCACTTGATGATCATGTCTCAGAATCAGAATATAGCTAACCAAGTTTAGATCAAAGACTTTTTAATGTAATTCACTAGGAAACAATCTAATGTGGGTATGGACTTAGCCTCACAATATTTCTGATATTTTCATTGGGCTAAATAAAGCTGTAATAAATAAGCAAATAATCTAATTTGTTCAAGCCTGTAAGATGTAAACTAAAGCTGCATATCCAGCTACACCATAAAATCTGTGATGAAAAGGCCATAAATTTAAGAAAGCAGTGTGGCCTATTGAAGTCGGTGTCAGAGATGAACAAAGGGCATATAAATTATCCCTCTTGGCCTCCTTCATATTCAAGGATTTTCAGATTTTCACGAACACAGAGTTGCTAATATACCCAACAGTTCTCTGATCCCCACATTGCTTCTCCACGGGGGCTGAAGCTTATACAGAACTCACACTGCCTTAATGGGGCCGCCCACTGAGGTCTTCCACTGGTGGCCCAAGACAATGTCCTGCTGGGGTGCTGCTTTCAACATGACCTGCGGTTTCTTTACAAGTGCTCTGCCTCTATCATCTTAGCTCGAGAGCTGATCCAAAACATCTGTGCTAGGAGATGAACAGGGGGATCTCTTCAAGGAATCCATCTCACTTCCATTTACCTGGCATGTTTCTTTGTAGATAAAACCGTTTCTTTGCCATCTGTTTATTTTAGTTATTAAAGGCAGGCATGCACACGCTGTGTGGGCATGGTTGCCAGTATTTGTCCAGTGCATATAGAAACATTGCATCAGACTTTTAAAACTAAACACATGATCATTCAGGAAGTCTATGGTGGGTAGTGTCTGTGTTCGACACAATGTTCCCCACAATGCGCTGAGTAAATGCAGACCACTTATCCAAGCCTTGCTTGGATGTACTAATAAATAGAGATGGGCACGAAATGAGCGATTTTTCGTTTTGATTTTCATTTTTTCATTTCGTTACGCAATGAAAATGTAATGAAATTTTTTAAAAAACAAAATGAAAACGAAATGACCAAATTTGCCGTGTTTTTCGTTTTTGTTGCAGCAGATGCATTGAACTAAAAAGAATGCTAACAAAACAGCAATTTTTTGTTTTTGTTTTTTCGTTTCATTACATAATGAAACGAAAATAAATTTTTTTGCAAAAAAATGTCATGAAAACGAAAACAAACCGAAATGGACCCCTAAACGACCAAATGACAAACGAAACACCATTTTTTTGAGTCATGCCCATCTCTACTAATAAATACAGCTTTCATTCTGCAAACATAGACACAGGTTTCTGGCTAGCGGTGCAAATCCCTTTGGGTGTATTCAGTGAGGAATGGAACTCAAGCACTCAACCATCCACCTCCTGCCTGACCAGGTTAGGGAGCTGCCCTGCAATGGCAGAATCAGATGCCTCCAGGAAGATGGATGGTGAAGGCAATGGCTATCACACACGATTGACCACTCTCTCCCATTTTAAATTAAAGCACAACAAGTTGAGGAGTCGTGTAGCCATCACAAAAACCAAATACAAAAATGGAACAGGTGATACCTTTAGGCTACAAGAAAAATAACAAAAATGTTGCTAATATTTCGAGGGTGAAACCATCTTCCTCAGAGTAGTACCAATAGGTTATAACTTGGCAAAAGATGGATTTGCCAGGAGTTATTACTTAGATGTAAGGTCCTTGGCAAGATGGAAAAAAGCCAGGCAGTTTCTTAGTTGAGGGTCGGAGCTTAGATGTTCTCAGGCTGCTTCCGAACTGAAGGGTGTGAGGTGTTTGTATTGTCCCAGTCCTTCCAAAGACATGTCACAGCTGTGTACACTGATTCACACCTCCCCTCAATGTGGCTCATCGAGGCCAATGGCCCCTACCTTGCCAGCGAAGAGGGAGGGGTGGTGGTGCAGAAGGCCCATGCATTTCATTTGGGGATTGGGATAAGATTTGGACAAGTCCACTGGGTGGACTTTTTGGACTTCATCTCCCACAATCTGCCAGCTTCTTTCTGGGAGTCCAAACAGCAACTTTTTCCATGCTCGATCTTAGCAACTTTTTTTAACAAAGTCCATTTAAATAAGGACTAGAGCCAGTCAGTGGCATAATGTGAGTTTCCAGCAACCAGGGCAAGGTAAGTAATGTGGGGCATGGGACATGGGCTGGCTCTGTGACACAATGGGTGGATGGAGTGGGGCATGGGAGCATGGCAGAAGTCCCTGGGGTTGCCCTAGAGCTACTCAAGGTCCACTCTGACAGAGCCAGGCCCAGGGTGTGTGTGGCACCTTAGACTCAGATTGCCGGGAAGGGGGAGAGGAGCAGCTGTGGAAGCACACCATGCACCCCTAAGAATTGCATCCAGGGCAACTTCCCTTTTGCACTCTGCCACTGGAGCAGGATGGGAGTCAGTCAATGAATATATTTGTATCTCTGCCTGCCTCAAGTATGGATAAATAGAGACTGGGTGGTTCCTGTACCTTTTACATGAAAAGGGGTGAGTCAAGTGAAGGACACTGAATTTTCTGCTCCCCCCCCCACCTTGTCTTGCATGACTTTGATTCTTCAACTCCTTTTCTTCCCAACATCTTGCTTTGAGGTCATTTGTCTTCCTAAAGCAGCAACAGAACTCCACCAACCCCAACTGAACACCCTGTTAAAGCCATTAAAAGGTCCAAGGGGAGCTGCCTGCACCATGTGGTACAAAATAGGATTTTCACCCATTCTTACATTAATTCCAATGTCAAAAGATATATAACCTGTAGTAGAGTGGTTCTCAAAAAAAATCAAAAATCAAACACATACACACACACACACACACACACACACACACAGCTCTTGCTTGCTTAAAGCAAGCATACTTGTCAACATAATATCTAGAAAAGATTTTTAATTATCTTGGTGGTTCCTATACCTATTGCCTTTCATTCTCCTTGAAAAATTATTGCCTTCTTACCTGTTAAATAATCTCCCAGTCCTGCACAATTTGTCCTGAACCAGGGCCTACGCATACTCATTAAATATTCAAGGTGGTCCCTTTAAGAGGCCAACCATGCAGGCACAAAAAGTGTCTAAACACACAAATAAATTCAGTGTTTAGAGGCATCAAATATATACTTCAAACATTTGTTTCTCAAGAAACCTTGGATATCGATATCCAAGGTTTTTACTTTCTTGAAAACATCTCAGGTTTGTGCCTGCCCACACAAATGCCATTATGTTATACCTGAAGTCTTTGTTTACCTCACACTGTCCCAATCTCTGAAAATCTGAACAGGTGGCTCTGTTTAAGAGATTATTTCCCCATTGCTGGAAAAATTCAAGCATTGTGCCTAGCCAGTATTGGAAGAAACAGGAAAGCATTAAGCCACTCTGACAAAGATCACGCTGCCCTCGGTGACTTGGCTTGTCCATCATGTCATGCAGTAATTAATAACAGAAACCCCCGTCTGTCACTTGTGATGTTATCATCAGGAGTCTTGTGTTTCAAAGTGAGGAGAAACATATAAATTAGGGGCAATTTGGTCTCTGAAACAGCCTTTATGGAGTGCAGATTTTAATGTTATCAAGGGACTGAGACGCCTGGAGTCTGCTGCAAGAGAGGTTGTTTAGGAAGGCAGAGTTGAAGGGAGGGCTACACCAACAGGGAAAGGATTAGAGATTGAGAGAGAAAAGGGGAAGGGGAGGAAACCTATCATTTTGTGGATTGACAGCAACAAGCCAACCCACATGCCATCCCTTTCTAAAGACTGTAAATATGATCCAAAGGCCTCAGGAAACTTCAATGGGTCCAGAACGCAGAAGGAGCAGGTTACAGAGACCACATTACACCCCTCCTAAAGCAGCTCCACTGGCTGCCAATCAGCTATCAGCTCTGCTGTCTTTCCGGAAACAGGCAAAGATTTTTCTCTTCAGGCAAGCTTTCCTTGAATGATGGACTGCCTACTGTGTCTTTTTATGAATATACCATACACGGCTACACAGACTTTGTGTTTATAACCACTTATAACTTTGTGTTTCTATCTCTCCTTGTGTGATTACATTGTCACTATTTTGTCAATTGGTAGTTTTACTGTTGCTTTCTAATGCTGTAAGATACCCCTCAATTCGCTGTTCTCAAACTGAACGTGTCTTAATTGTAATGGACTGTATATTGTCTCTCCTTACTGTAAACCGCCTTGGCTCCTTTTCCAAGGAGAAAGGTGGGGTATAAATACTGAAAATAAATAAAATTAATAAAATTAATTTCCAACCCCTGCCATTCAGATGTGTTGGGTTGCAAGTTTCATTTTCCCCAGCTGGTATGTTGTCAGATGCAGTGGTAGTTGTATTCCAAACACAACTGGAAGGCATTACGTTGAATGTGGCTACAGGATATAGTGTGTTGCATTAAATGGGTTGTCATAAACTAGTTTCTTTTAGAGTTTCTGGGAGAAAATATCCCCTATAGATTAGGTTGAGGAATGAACTCGGTTTTACCAAAGAAAAAGCCAAAAGAACTGAACTGACATGAGCTCAAGCCAAGAGCTGGAACTATAAATAAAATATCTGAATAAATAGATGTCACCTATATGCTCATTAGAGATGGGCACGCAATGAATTTTAAATTCATTTTGTTATTCGTTATTGATTTTGCTACGGTACAAAACGAATAACAGACCTATCAAAGAAAAACAAAATGGAACGAAATGGAAATTTCCATTTTGTATGCTTCGCTTTTCGTTTTCTCATAGGAGTGCATTGAAGCAACGCATTCCTATGGGAAAAAGCCGCCGCTCCCCCAACGCAGGGGAAACCGCAGGCTTTTTTCCCAACCGAAGTCACTGTCAATCAGCTGTAGCACGGGGCTTTGGTGGGGAAAAGTTTTAAAAGCCTATCCTTTACCCCACCCAATTGGGCATGATTGGACGGGAATTAAAATAAACATTAAAAAACATGCTGACCTGGCCCACGGGCCAGCTGATCGATTTTTGAAAAAAATATAATAATAAAAATAAAAAACGTACCAAGCCAGCCAGCTTGTTGGGGCAAGTAAAAAATAAAATAACATAAAAATTTAAAAATGCACTGCCCTGGCCCATGGGCCAGCTGGTTGGTATGAGTAAAATAAATAAATAAATAAATAAATAAATAAATAAATAAATAAATAAATAAACATGCCAACCTGGCCCCCAAACAAGCTGGTCAATGCGAGTTAAAAAAATTAAAAAATTAAAAACGAAAAATGAAACATATGAAAAATGAAATGAATTTTTTTAAAAAATCATTTCATTTTAAATGAAACAAAAACAATTTTAAAAAATGAAGAAAGTGAAAACAGTAATCAGAATCCTATTACAGTGGTACCTCTACTTACAAATTTAATCTGTTCCGAATGCATGCTCATAAGTCGAACAACTCGTAAGTAGAGCAGCCGTATCTTTAAAAAAATTAAATTGAAAAAAATGTATGTAGAGCAGTCCGCATCTAAAATTTGTAAGGCAGCAGTTAAAATGCCAACAGTTTTCCACTCTTAAGTCAAATTGCTCATAAGTAGAGCCACTTGTAATTAGAGGTACCACTGAACTCCCAAGTAAGTGACATTCAGTTATCTGGTTAGAAAGTCTGACAGTTAAACATCATCCTAAAAGCCCTACAGAAATTTATAGACCTCTAGGGGAAATTATAATCCTATATTCATCACAGCTGGCATTTATCCCAGTTAAGGGTTAAATCCAGAATGAAATCAGACAATCATTTCCAATCCTATCAAAATTCATCTTAAAAATTATTAAGTCTTTTCAGTGCTGCAATAATTTCAGGCAACATCAACTTGTCTAACTCTACAAGCTTTATTTATCTATATTAGTTGTGTGTTCAAAAAATAAAATCCCAATTTTTCAAGTATTAAGGCTATGGAAAATGGTAGGAACAAATGCTTAACATATGTGGAAATCAAACTTAAGTTGTAGGCAAATACTTGAGCCAGAATTCAATCTGAAAGACAAAATAAGAAGAAGAAAATACAGCAAGAATACCCAGAAGAATGTGTTCGTTGCATTCTAAAAATGCAGGAGTTTATAGCCTAAAAAAGCACATCGACAAACAAAGGGTAGAGAATACATATCTTTAAAAAATCAAAGCCATTCAAATTAAAAACGTGTAAAGTAAAATATGTTACTTATCCTTTCTGCGTATCTAGACACTTATGAAAATTATTCTCATTGCTCACCTACCCAAGCCAGTACGGATCTATGGAGGAACAACTACATTATCATAGTGTGCTGCCACATGTTGCTTTTTCATGTCATTGTTATTGGGGTACCCGTGTGTGTTAACATGGAACGTCTTGTGATGCTGTGTAGCCATGTACATGACTCTTATCTCACTATGTTTATATTTCTCTCAAAAGTCCTCCCTCCAGTCTGCAAACAAATCTCTTTTCTGGGGTCTGCAAGTTTTTTGGGTCTGATTTTGAAACCAACAGATTTTTAAAAATAGAAATCTCTGCCACTATGATGGTAAACATTGTTTAGCCATACTTGTGACTAAAAATTGCCAAGCCTGAAGTAATAAAGGCCTGTAACATAAAAAAAAATCTGGTACATCAAGATACTATAAAACCAAATTACTATAGTTACAGAGGTTGCAGATTATAAGACATGCAAACACCATTTCAGGTCATGTTGACTCATTGCAACCTAAATATGATCTACTTATTTTAATATGTTTTCAATTCTCTCCCTTGTACTTCCACACCGAACTGTCAGCCACAAAGAAAATTAAATTATTTTGTAAGGCAGTGTTTATGTGTAATGACCCTGTTCCCAGATTTGGCTCGAAAACAGGCTAATTGCTTTTCAATGACCTTTAGTAAACTGTTGTTCAAACCTCATTTTTAAATGCAGTTTCATCTTCAGGATTTCTTTTTCTACACCTTCTTAATTATATTAATGCTCTTTCACATCACGACAGCATACATTATGATAGGAAATTGCAGCTAACTAACAACATGCCAGTTGTTTGTCTGGCTGTGTGCCAGTCACTCAGCTGGGCACACAACCAAGTTATTAGCTGCAATTCACTGCTGCAGTCCCAGTAGGATTCTGGCTAGTGGGGTCATGCAAACAGTGGATCTCATGTGATCTCCCTCCCACTGGTATCACTTGTCAACAGCGCAGAAGTTCTAAAGGTGTTACATATTTCTGCCTATTTAGTTGTTCAGACTCAAGTCAATAAACTCACAGAGGATAAAGTAAAGTCCTTAAATATTTTAATTTATATCCATTCTTGCAGTTGAGTGTAACTGGGGACACTGCTGCATGCTATGGCTTTTATAAGAGGCCAAAGCTGAGTAACCGATTGCATCTATAGGATGCAAGAGGTCTGACGCAGAGCTGGGAAGAGTCATGGCCATGATGTCTGGGAAAGATAGGCAACCTCAAACTTTTCCAGCCTCTCTCTGGCACGGTCTCTCTCTTAACCACACCTACACCTCTTCATCACAGTATTATATTTGCTTTGCAAATATTCTACCACTCCATCCAGAGCCATTGTCAGACTAAGCATTTTATTTGATATCACTTTGTTACATGATGGTCAGCTTCACTAACATATATCCAGTCCTACGAGTGTGTACCTACTAATTGTCTTTTTCTGCCCTTGGTGAAAAGAACCAATGCATATCCTTTGATCATTCAACTCACTCTTTTAAAATGTTTATCTTCCTCTAAATGAAATTTATCATGTTATCTTCCTGTAAATGAAATTTAAGTTATGTTTAGAAAAGAGTTAACTCTTGAACCCATTATGGTTGCAACCACATCCTCAGGGCTGTTAACCTAGAGCTGAACTTCAAACTAAAATGAAGAGGGAAAGGACTTGCCCTAACCTTGCTCTTTTAGACAAAGCAGCTAGCAACTGTTGCATTAACTCCATCTTGGTTATCTTCGTTTCTTTTCTAAGGGAGACAGCTATTAAATCTTAACTCCATGCCAATGCCTAGTAGCCTTCAACCTCTCCCCAGCTGTAACAGTTTCCCAACATCCCTGCTCTCACTTAAGCAAACATTATGGCACATTCAAATGGCGTTAAACACACTTTATTGTTCTGAATTCCCTGTAAAAGAGGGTTATTTCTTTCCATCAATCGCCACCTCTTTTTGCATTCTTTCCTTATGGCTACATTGGCTGGAGCATCAACTAGTACTATCAGGTACACCTATCTGAGATTCTTCTTTGTCGTATCCCCTGCCTCCCTCTCCCTTTTTAAAAAAGTCTAAGTGAGTATTACCCACGAAAGCTGGCAGTGATTATTATTATTATTATTATTGGTCTATAAAAGTATCACCTATAGCTTAGTCTTGCATTTGTATTTCGTAAAGGCCACACGGCTCCCCCTTTTTATTTCAATAGCCAATATAGTTACACTTCTCCCTTCAACAATTCTGGGACGCTGGACCCCCTTGTAGTCTAGAATACAGTACAGTGGACCCTTGTATAACAAATGGTTTGTAAAACATAAAATTTGTACAACATAAAAAATTCTGGAGATAGGGGAAATTTGCTTAACATAATTGCCTATGGGGTGAATCTGTACAACATAAAAATGGGATTACTCTGTTTTCAATGCATTCCTATGGGAAATTTGTATAAAGGAAAATTTGCTTAACATAATTTCATTTGGAACGAATTAATTCCTTTATACAAGGTACCACTGTATAACTAAAATGTTACTATGAAGAGTAATATAATATTTATAATAATATAAAGAGGCTGATTCACACAAAGAGAGGGAGAGAACAGTTCTCTCTTTTGGGAGTTCTCTTCCATAGCATTGACAATCCTTTCCATAAAGAACTGTGTGTAATGAGCCATAAAGGTACTTATGACCCCCTGATCAAGTCGCTGAATTCAAGATGCTGTGTTTGGGGACAAGTAGACCACTTTGACACTTTCAGAGTTGAACGTGGGGTTCTGGGTGGCCAGGAGCAGACCCAATATTATTTATTGAATATTTCTTCATTTAAAAATCCATATATACCTCCCCCCCACACAGAGAGAGTATACAGTGTAGAACCTACACCATGCTGCTTGAACACATTTAGTTCAAGGGAGAAGTGTAATTGCTTTTCGTTAGACAAGGCAATGAATCAGGAGATTCATCATCATGTATAGGAACATGATATTTTAATCTTAATATATCATTAATTAATATATCATTAATTCCAGAAAAACATCTACTTCTGCTTCATTGACTATGCCAAAGCCTTCAGCTGTGTAGACCACAACAAACTATGGCAAGTCCTTAAAGGAATGGGAGTGCCTGACCACCTTATCTGTCTCCTAAGAAATCTATATGTGGGACAAGCAGCAACCGTCAGAACTGGATATGGAACAACTGACTGGTTTAGAATTGGGAAAGGAGTACGACAAGGCTGTATACTGTCACCTTGCCTATTTAACTTATATGCAGAGTACATCATGAGAAAGGCCGGTCTGGATGAATCACAAGCTGGAATTAAGATTGCCGGAAGAAATATCAACAACCTCAGATACGCAGATGATACTACTCTAATAGCAGAGAGTGAGGAAGAATTAAAGAACCTCTTAATGAGGGTGAAAGAGGAGAGTGAAAAAAATGGGCTGAAGCTCAACATCAAAAAAACTAAGATCATGGCCACTGGTCCCATCACCTCCTGGCAAATAGAAGGGGAAGAAATGGAGGCAATGACAGAGTTTATTTTCTTGGGCTCCTTGATCACTGCAGATGGTGACTGCATAAAAAAATAAAAAGACGCCTGCTTCTTGGGAGGAAAGCAATGGCAAACCTAGATAACATCCTAAAGAGCAGAGACATCACTTTGCCAACTAAGGTCAGGATGGTTAAAGCTATGGTTTTTCCAGTAGTGATGTATGGAAGTGAGAGCTGGACTACAAAGAAGGCTGACCGCCGCAGAATTGATGCTTTTGAGCTGTGGTGCTGGAGGAGAGTCTTGAGAGTCCCCTGGACTGCAAGGAGATCAAACCTATCCATTCTGAAAGTAATCAACCCCGAATGTTCACTGGAAGGACAGATTTTGAAGCTGAGGTTCCAGTACTTTGGCCACCTCATGAGAAGAGAGGACTCCCTGGAAAAGTCCCTGATGCTGGGAAAAATCGAAGGCAAAAGGAAAAGAGGACGACAGAGAATGAGATGGTTGGACGGTGTCATCGGTGCAACCAAAATGAATTTGACAAAACTCCGGGAGGCAGTGGAGGATAGGAAGGCCTGGCGAGCTCTGGTCCATGGGGTCACGAAGAGTCGGACACGACTGAACGACTGAACAACAACAACAAAAATTTTTAAAACTATGTCAAATAAAGTCACCTTTTGTAAGGAAACAGGAGAAGCTACAGTAGAACTGAGAAAATAAAAAAGCCACTCGTGACTTATTTGCTCCCTCAGCAACCAGTTGAATCCTGTGTTGACACATAAGGTATACATCTAACATAGGTAATAATAAGCTCCCTTCCTCATCTAAAACCTCATTTTAGCACAAAACTATTAAACCTACATATAATTTTAGACTCAAAAGCATCATTTAGTGCTCATTTCTTCAGTTTGTGATGCCACTTTCTGGAGAGCAGAGGGGTGTTTCTTCACCGTCTGGATTGCATGCTTCCCATAAGGAACAGGTTTGCCACTATGTGAACAGAAGGCTGGACTTGATAGGTGTTCAGTCCAATCCAGCAGGGCTTTTGTTGTGTTCTTAAATAAACCCACTGGTGAATATTTGGATGCTATTTACTTTTTCTTAGCATATGTCACACTTGGTGGCCAAACATCGCCAGACAGTCACTCTGTGCTTCAGTTTGATACTCAAGATCTGCCTTATTCTCTGATGCAATCATGACATCATCAGCGTAAAGGACCACACAGGGCACTGAGTTCTGCTGATAATGAGTGGCTGCATCCATAATGAAAACGAAAATAAGCTGTGAAAGTGCTGATCCTTGGTAGGCCCAACAATGAGAGGAAAATCCTTTGATGTATCAGCAGTGGCCTGCACACGGCTCTTCGGCGACTCATAGAGTAGTTTGACCCAACTAACAAGTTTCTCTTGGACTCCATTCCTTCACAGGGGATGTCAGATAACATAATGTGGGACTCAGTCAAACACTTTCTCAAGGTCAAGGAACATGCACTGCTTTCTGTTTCTCCTTATATTCATAACTGTCAAGTTCTTCCTGGCACTGGCCAGGACTGAGGGTGTGTGTGAAATATGCATGCATGCATGGTAGCGCAGCACGCGCACACACAAACAAAATGTCATTGCACATTCACCTCTCGCCTTACCCCACATTTTACCCCACTTTTTTCCTTTAAAAGGACTCTAGTCAGCTTACTTCATTGTAAGACAATATTTAAAGCTAAGAACAATAAGAAAAACCACATTCAGGCAGCCAGTCAACTGAAGGAAAGTCTGCCTGAAGAGAATTTGTCTGCTTTTAGAAGGATGGACAGAAAAACTGGGCCCCGGCCAGTCTCCTGTGGGAGCGAATTGCATAGTCAGGGGGAAACAACAGAGAAAGCCCTCTCCTATGTCACCATCAAACTCACCTGCAAAGAGAAAGGGCTCCCCTGATGATCTTAACATGCAAGCTGGCTCATATTGGGATAAGTAGTCTTTGAGATAGCATGGGCCCAAGCCACCTAGGACTTAATAGGTTAAAACTTCAAGGTTCTAATGATGACATACAAAACCCTCAACAGTTTGAGACCTTGCTATCTTGTCAGAGTGGCTCCTTCCACAGAGTACTGCTCATTATACCCGATCATCTCAGGCAGGACACTTGAGGGTTCCATCGCTGAAGGAGGCTTATAAATCATTGACGAGGAACCAGGCTTTCTCAGTGGCAGCCCCTCGACTTTGGAATCAACTTTGTCCTGAGACTTGTTTGGCCACCTCACTGCCTGTTTTTTAGAAATATCTTAAGACATGGCTATTTAGCAAGACTTTCCCTGGTTAAGTTATTAGTTTCTCCCGTTACGTCTCGCTGCTCATTTCCTTCTTGTCTATTCTGGCCTCTCTCTGCTCTTATTGATTTTGACTGACTTAGTGTTGTTATTTTGTTTTATATTGTATTTTTAATATTTTATTATGTTTAATGGTTGTACCTTTTTTTAAACCCTGTAAACAGCCCAGAGTGGCTTTTGTTGCCAGATGGTGCGGTATATAAGTCTAATAAAATGAATAAGGAAGTAAATTAAAAGCAGCACCAGAATTGTGCCTGGAAATGGACTGGCAGCCAGTGGAGCTACTGAAACATGGGGGTTATGTGATCCCAAATTGCATGGGGTAGAAAGAACTACAGTCTAATCCTGTCACTGGGGACCAGTTACTACCCCCTCAGTCTAACCTATCACTGAGAACTGTTCTGAGAATATTATGGAGGAAAAGCTCATTTGAGGAAACTTGATATATCAGTCCAATAAATGAATGAAATATTATGCAATTGGCACATTCATTTTTTTTTAAACTCTCTTTTTTATTATTATTTTGTAAAAGGAAAAGAAAATAAAACAGAATCATTTTACATTGATAACAATACAGCTCACAAACATCCTTTATAGGGTTTTTAACACAGTTACTAACTCTTGCCATCTTCTTGTCAGAATATCCTCGTCTTCTCCTTTCAAGTGGCCAGAAATTCTGTCCATTTCAATCACCGAGTATAATTTCCCTTTCAGGGCGTCTTTTGAAGGTATTGCAGAGTTTTTCCAAAGTTTAGCGTACAAAATTCTGGCTGTTACAATAATGTGGTTAATTACATATTTTTGGTCGTAAGTTACCTCTGTATCTATAATATTTAGCAAAAATAGTTCTGGTGTGTATTTTAACTTGACCTTCAACACAGTGTCTAATAAGTTCTTAACCATATTCCAAAATGATTTAGCTTTTTGCAAGTCCACCACATATGGTAAAAAGAACCGATTTCTTGCTCACACTTCCAACATTTAGCTGAACAGTTATATATTTTAGATAGTCTGTGGGGGCTAAGATACCATCTGTAGAACATTTTATAACAATTTTCTTTATAAGAGGTGGACCTGAACATCTTGATCGTTTGCCATAGCATATTCCATTTATCTAAATGAATAGAGTGCCCACAATTTTCCACCCATCTTACCATACATTCTTTAACCTGTGATTCATTTGTTTTTTCAACTAACAACATGGTGTAAAATTTACTCAACAGTTTTTTTTCACCCGCAATCAATATTTTATCGAAGATATTATCATTTACCATAAAACCATTTTCCTTCTGCACAGATTTGTAATGTGAGTTTATTTGTTGGTATGACCACCAGTCTATGTTTATTCCTTCGAGGGATAGTTGGTTTGGTGGTTTCAAGGACTGGTCCTCATACAGAAGTTGTTTATATGTTAAGATGTTACTGTTTGACTTTGAACCTAGACCTCGAATTGCTTCAATTGGTGATAACCATTTGGGAGCTTTCGGATAAAATAAGTCTTTAACAGATAACCAATTTTTAATTAAGGCATTCCTTATCCAATGTCTTTTAAATAAAGATGGAATGCTTCCTCTAAACCATAAATAATGGTGCCACCCTTTATCAAGGTCATGACCTTCCAAGCCTGTAACTCTACCATTCGTCATAGAGATCCAATCCCGTACTCATGTCAATGCTGCAGTTCTGTAATATAAAAATAGGTTAGGCAATGCAAAGCCTCCAGAAGTAATCCTATCTTGCAAATAAGCATTTTTAATTCTAGCCTTTTTCTTTTGCCAAATGAATATACGGATATGTTTCTCTAAGTCGGACAATATCTTAAAGTTAGACAAAATTGGTAAGCATTGGAACAAGAAGAGCAATTTTGGTAAGACAGACATCTTGATGGCAGCTATCCTACCCATTAATGATAACTGAAGTCTGGCCCAAGAAGCTAAATCACCTTTTATGGATTTAATCAGGGGAATATAATTATTGTCAATGAGGGTGGAACATTTATTTGAAACGGTTATGCCTAAATATTTTGCTTTGTTCACATGTGTGAATCCTGATATGTCCACTAATCCTTGGATATTAGGCCCAGAGATATTTTTAGTCATCATTACAGTTTTTGTTTTATTAATCGAGAAGCCCGCTGTTTCTGAATATTCCTTTAGGATTCTTAGAAGCTCTGGCAAGGACCGTATGGGTTCTTCAAGAATTAATAGTAAATCGTCAGCAAAGGCTTGTGATTTATAAATTTTCCCCCGATTGTTCAAACCTTGTACCGACTCTGAGTTTCTAATCACATGTAATAGGATCTCTAGAGATAAAATGAAAAGCAGCGGTGAAAGGGGGCATCCTTGCCTTGTGCACTTCTGTATAGTGATCTTATCAGAAGAAAACCCATTCACGATAATTTTAGCATTTTGATTTGAGTATATCTGTTCTACCGCTCTGAGCATTCTATGACCACATTGTAAGTAGTCCATTTGGGATTTCAGTAAGGACCAAGAAACATTATCGAAAGGCTTTCTCAGCATCCAAAAAATAAAGGCTGCCTGTTTTTGAGAATGTATTTCATAGTATTCTAAGGAATTAATTAAGGTTCTGATATTTGACTGTAGATGTCGACTTGGCAAGAACCCTCTCTGATCTTGGTGAATTAGGTTAGTAAGAATTTTCCGCCATCTAGCAGCCAAAATGGATGCAAAGATTTTATAATCTCCATTTAAGAGGGCTATAGGCCTATAATTTTCAATAGCATCTTTTGGTTTTCCCTCCTTGGGAATCAGAACTATATTGGCAGATTTCCATGTGTCTGGAATATCTTCTCCTTCCAGGATTAAATTGAAAAGGTGATGTAATCTCGGGGCTAGGATATCTGAAAATTTCTGATAATATTGTGCTGGCAAAGCATCTGGGCCGGGTGTTTTATTAGGTTTTTGTCTTTTAATTGCATCAATCACCTCTGCTAAAGAGATTGTGGCGTTAGTTAGATTCCTTTGTTCTTCGTTAAGTTGTGGGAAATTATATTTCTTTAAATAGTTATAAATTAGGTTTGGGTCTGTCTGTTTTCCTTTGAATAAGTTTTGATAGTATGTTTCAATAATTTTCATAATTGAAGCTTGATCAGTTTGGTTAATTCCCTGACTGTCTTTTAAATTTGTGATTGTTCTTTGGGTATGGTGTTTCTTAAGTCTAAAAGCCAGCCATTTCCCTGGCTTATAGACATTTTCAAAATGGTTTAGCCTTGCTAGTCTGAGTTTATGTGCAATGTCGGCAGATAGAATCGAGTTCAGTTGGTGTCTAGCTTGTATTAGCTCATTGGAATAATGTTTATTTCCAGGGTCTGATATCAGTTTGTTCTCTAATTCTTCCATTTTACTCAGAATCTCCGCAGTCTTTATTTTCCTCTCTCTATTCTTCCTAGCCATATATTGTATCACTGTGCCTCTAAAGTAAGGCTTAGAGGCGTCCGCAATTGGCACATTCATATGTACAATTCATATGTGATGTTACACTTATCGGGTAATAGATATGCATGTCTATACCAGTCGTTATTGTTGTACACCATAGTCACTTGAGCAAGATTGTGTATGTATTACATGTCATCAAGTCAGAATTGACTCATAGCAATCCTAATAGGGCTTTCAAGAGAAGTAAGATATTTAAGGGTGGTATTACCAGTGCCTCCCCCCCCCATGGGTTTCCATGTCCAAGAGATAATTTGAATCCAGGTTTTTTAGATGCTGGCTAGAGATGGACACGGATCAAACATGATAGGCAAAATTCATCAAAATACTATGTTTATTAGTATTCATACAAAACTATGTCCCTGACAAATATGAATCAGTGATTTTTTTGTGATTTATAGTTCATTGATTCATCATGGTGGCTAAAGGCACTATAATTACTGGGAAGTTTTCCCTGACTCAACTCTGCAAACCAAACTAGGTGAAGATTGGATTTCTGGTGCCTGAGTTATACACCTACAAAGATGCCTCCTTCTGGAAATTTCCCCCAGGCATTGAGAGACACGAGGCTTTCAATTTTAAAAGGCTTCCCATGTCCCCAAATACATGTACCACTAGTCTGTTCAGCTGCTCAGCCCTCCTGGTTTGCTCAGAAAAGAGGGAAAAAAATAACATCATCATAATCAACTGCTGTTCATCAGCAGTGCCAACCAACAAGAGTTAGTAGAGACTCAAATCCCTCTGAGAGTAATGTTTCCAGCTTCTCTCTCTCTCTCTCTCTCTCTCTCTCTCTCTCCATGAACTAGCAACCTCAGCTAATAGGATGGATCTGGCTTTTCATGTCTCTGGTCAACAGCAAAACAGCTAAAACGAGGAGGCACAGAGATAGAATAGGTACATTAATCTTGCAAATTATGCTGCTATCAGTTGGAGGGAAGAAAACAAGACAAAATTGGAAAAGAAAAGCCAGCTCACTCTGAACACAATGCTCACCACTGTCTCTTCAAGGCAACATCTGCTTGAAAATTCTTTGCTAGAAATATCTTTCTGTTACATTTAAGCAAAATAGCATTACTCCCCTTCCGTTCCCAGTATAACAAGGTCTGCTTCATATCTAAGATGCAGAATGTTTCAACATCACATTTCATGATGCACAAGCATTTATCTTTGCTGACACTTAATTTTATTTCAGCTGATGTTTTAAAATCTATTTTAATAACTAGATTTTTGGTATTTTGCAAGGCCCTTTCCAAGACTTGTTTTTTTTTCTTGAAAATGTGAGTATATCTTTCTGAAAAAAATAAGCCAAAGTTAGGATCCATGGAAAGATGTGGAACTCTCCTCCTTTGGTCATTTTTAGCTCCCGGTGCTAGATGTGGTGACCGAACTAGAAGGCTGCAATGGCAGATGTACTTTATGGTTGTTAGACTAGCCTTTCAATGTTCATTCCAACTTTCAAGGTTTCTTCTTTATAGAGACTTTATGAAGCCAACAAACTGATCCACTTATAAATGACAGAAATAGCAGGGTACACATATCTGGAAAAACTAGGTAGGTTCTGGAAATCTCTAGTGGGGCTGAACTCTTACCCAAGATTCACAAACCAACAACATGCTGATTCCAACTCTAGATTCATTACAATGCCTTTTTAAAAAAGACTGTAATAGGAACATGCTAGAACATGGGTAATTGATATTTGAAAGATTAGAACAAGGCTGCTAAATTTCTGGGTTTTATCCCTGAATGCTATGGCCATGAGCAGTGGTGCCTTAGGTGTGCTTGCTCAGAAGTAAACCCCACTGAGATAAACTAGCTGTGAAGGACCACACAGTCAAATGGTACAACAAATGGGCATGGCTTGATATTTAATAATCAAGTAATATAATAATTGATATTTAATAATCATATTTAATAATCGTTATCAATAATAATCACCTTGATATTTAATAGCCATTAAATCAATTCTGACCTAGGGGGACCCTTGTCAAGGTTTTCTTGATCAGAAGTGGTTTTCCATTCCCTTCTTCTGGGGTAAGCCCAGGACTGTGCAGCCCACCCAGTGCTATTAGTTCTACTCGCAGGAGGCACAGTGGGATCTCAAACTCCCAACCTCTGGCTCTGCAGCCAGATCCCTAAACCACTGAGCCATCCTTCCAGTTGGCTTGTTACTTGCTTGTTGCTAAAAACAGCTTGGGTGATGGTTTTTATCCCTATCTTCCATCTCCAAATCTCTTCTTAGAAAAGGGGGCAAATTTGACAGCCAGGGCCCAGCACAAGATGGGGCATATTGAAACAAGTGTCATGTCCAAACTTCGGCCCTCCTGATGTTTTGGAACCACAACTCCCAGAATTCCAAGCCTGTATTTCCAATGGCAAAGGACTGTGGGAGTTGTGGTCTAAAACATCTGGAGGGCCAAAATTTGGTCATGCCTATTGGTAAAGGAAGCTTTCCCATTGTGGGGTATTGTTGAGGGCCTAATCCTCGTCAGTCACAGGTCAGGAGAAGGCAGAGTTATAGCTCTGTCCAGAGGCAGAAAAGGGAATGGACTGACCATACAGCATCATAATTTTCTCAATTAGCATGTGAAACAGTATTTGTCCTTGGCTCTATTCGGTGCTGAAGGGCAGTCATGTCATGACCAGAAAGCAAAGCACAAAACAGCTCTTGCATCTTGACAACTGGGGAAAACAAAGGAGGGTGCAGCACATCCAGAGAAGGAGACTGTTAAAATTAGAAGAGCAATGATAGCTGATGAGATGCGTCATCTTGCATGCTTAAGGGTGCGGATGAAAACCATCTGCTTTTCACCAGTTCTTTTCTTTAGAAAATTAAAAAAAGAGAGGGAGGGAGGGAGGGAGGGAAAACAAGTTTGGAATGAACTGTTATCTGGATTTACTGCCAACATTTGAACCACAATGGGGACTTTTTCTTCTGAAATTTATGATCTTCTGCCTCATCACGTCATGACATCACCCAGCATGATGAATTTTAGGCAAGATGTACTCACGCCTTTTTGGAAGTCAGGAGAGGACCCTCTTGAAGCACTGGGTCAGTTCCCCAGACTCCCAGATGTTTGAGAATAAGTCAGCACATCTGCCAGAGATAAGGCTACAAGCAGCAGCTCAGGCTGCCTTTCCCCCCTTCCTTCTCCCCCAAGCTGCACGGCATCTCAAAGAGTTTTTAGGCAATATTTATTCCTGTGTCTTCATGCTCCACCCTAACCCTGGACATTTCTTCTAAGGCAGCCAAAAAGCCAAACAGAAATGATCTATTGTTTTCCTCTTGGCAGCAAAGCTGCAAATCTTCTGAGACAAGGAGGGAATCTGAAACACCACATCTCCATTAGAGAACATGGAATCAGAAAGGAAGCATTTGACACTTTCCCTAGTGAAGATGTGAAATCAATCGAAGATGGGACATGCAATATTACAAGAAGCATATAAATAGCAGCTCTGAGGTGGTTGAGAAAAGCTTCCTCCATTTTTTCTGAACTTTACACAGATACATCTGAAGAGAATTAATTTCTCTTGCTGAGAGAAAATCAGCATGGTTTCTGTAAGGGTAAGTCCTGCCTGACAAACCTTTCAGAATTCTTTGAAAAGGTCAACAGGCATGTGGATTTGGGTGAACCGGTGGATATTTCAGAAGGCTTTCGACACAGTCCCTCACCAAAGGCTGGTGAGAAAATTGCCCAGTCAGGGGATAAGAGGGCAGGTCCTCTTATGGATTGAGAACTGGTTGAGATTCAGGAAATAAAGAGTAGGGGTCAATGGACATTTTTTTAAGTAAAGTCCAGAGGTGGGTGGTGGCATTTCAGCTCAAGAGTTCCTTGGGGGCAGCTGGTTATTCTCATCCCTTATCTGTCTGGATTCAGAACACTTAAGATAAAAACACCTTTGCTTTTGTTGATGGACCATAGAATCATAGAAGAACTGAGTGGGAAGGGGCCTGTAAAGACATTGAATCAAACCCCTTGCTCAATGCAGGAATACAAATCAAATGAGATCCGACCAAGGAGTTCTCCAGTTTTCTTTTGAATACCTCCAAGTGTTGAAGCATTCAGCACCTCTGTCCCATTATTGTACTTCTCTAATCAATTTTCCTGATATTCAGCCTAAATCTATCTTCCAGTAACTTGAACCCATCATTATGGGCCCAGCACTCTGGGATGATAGAGAACAGATCCTGCCCCTCCTGACTACCTTTCATGATGATCACTGGCTGCGCTCTACCCCCACTTTTTTTTTACTACAGCTTTTACTAGCATTCAGGAGAAGGAATTATACTAGGATGTCTAGCAAGTGTAAGATTTGGGGACACTTTTCTGCAGTGGATCTATTTCTCTGGATATATATCCAAAGAAGGTAGTACTGAAGCATCACTGCTTGACCCAGCAGGTTTGTTTTTAAAAGAATCCTGTTTGCCTTGGCCACAAGTAAACTGTGGAACAATTTGCTTGAGAAGCAGAACTGGCACCCTTCCTCAAGATATTTCTCAATACAGCAGACTTTGTCTGTCTGTCTGCCTGTCTGCCTGCATCCCTGCCTGTCTGTCATTTTGTTTGTTTATTTCAGCAAGCTTTTGTTTCATCAGGCCAATGGGTTTGACCTGCTGTTTCTGACTCTTGTATTTTCTCTCTTTTTAATTTTTTTATTGTGATTAATTATGGGTTTAGTTATTCTTAGTCATCTGGTGATTCTGGCAGCAACTCTTGGAGAAGAGGAAAGGTTTGTTTAATACATTATGCCTTGTGAGCAAATGCCTACACAAAGCCTCTAAGAGAGGTCCTCTGGGGCTTGGGATCTTATTCCTACATTGATTTAATCCAAAGTAAATTATCGAATTATTATCTAGGTTGTTCCAGTAGACCACTTACACTGAATTATTTCAAGGTGGTGTGCACTGGAGCCAAAGGCCAGAAGGTTTGCCCCCTGGAAGAACAGCCATCCTGTGTTCCCTTGGGCAAACTGCACAGGCCGTAAGTGCAAATGATTTAAATAAGCCTACTGTGTAATTTACTATGCTAAATAAGCAACAAAAAGCTAAATAAGATGTAACAGAATAGAAACAATTGAATTGCTGGAATTTATGGCAGTTGACTCACCAAATCTCCATTGATTTAGTGGGCATACTCTAGTGAGATTCACTATATCCTGATTTACAATAGAATTTTGGCCATTGATTCTAGGCTTAGAGGAAATCCCTATTGACGCAACTAAGAAAGACTGCTAGCTATAGGAACAGTGTTTGAAAATGTAACTTTTTAGTAGATTATGCCTCAATTGCCCACCATGCCCAAATCCCAACTTGCTAGCTGGGGAATATACTTGGGAGTTGAAGTCCAGAATTTTGTTTCTTGGAAAGTGTAAATAAAAAAGAGGATCACATGTCAATATGAAAAGCACACATATTGTATGTCATGAGGTCATACGAAAAGTACACGCCATGTTTCGTAGAGGTCTTTATTAAAACAGGAGCTATATGAAGGCATATGTTTCTTTGCAAGGAATATGTTGGCTTCTTGGTTCTTTTTCTAGACTGGCTTCTAACAGTGGGGCGATGGAGGCGGAAAGCCCTTTTAATTCATGAACCAGTTCATGACCCCTGGATTTACAAGACATTATTAAATTTCACCAGATGAATTGCATCTATGGAATGAAATCTCTGGCTAAGCATTTGACCCAAATATAGCATCCTAATCAAGGGTACAATGGGCTTCTTTCCCCATAAAGTCTGGCTGTTTCCATCACACTGCCACCAAACATGGCAAATATAAACACAAAGTTGGTTCCGAAAAAGGAGGGAGGGGATGATGGTTACGGTGGCTACCAACAAGAAAGAAAGAAAGAAAAACTACTCTTGCATCTGTTCTAGTATAGTGAAAAAGGGGTTATGCAGCCTCCTCTTTCCCCCATTTTTTGCTTTTGTTTGTTTGTTTGTTTTGCTTTTGTTTGTTGCTATCTTATAAATTAGTTCCACTTTATAAAATAGCTGCACCACATACAAGTGAGCCACCTTAGGTTACCTTGCTAGGGCTGCTAAAGCAGCAGGGGCAGCATAATAAATCCTGTGTCAAGTCACCAAATTCTTTACATTCCTGAACTTCCTGGTCTGTGTCAAATGTCAGATTTCTTGCGGGCGGGAATACAAGGAAGATCCAGAACGGCTGAAGTATGTGGATTCCAACTGTCTCAGAGCAATGTTCTCACAGCTGAGCAGCAAGGCGAATAACCCCAATCCCAGGTTGACATGTCTGACCTGCCCCACTGTAATCTGACTTCAAACCTTGGTATCTCATTTGACATTTCATATCTGTATGGCTCTGTACAGCTTGGGGACTCAAGTTGCAATGGGACCCTTAAGATGCATAATCAACATTACCAAAATATGGCATCAGATCTGCAATATCCTTATTTTAAAAACCCTTTATCTGACTCATGCTAAGCAGCATTGTTCATGCATAGTGTAGTGCTGAAGCTCATGAATGCTGACCACCCTCATTAGGTTCAAACTATAGTATGCTTGCTTGCTTGTTTGTTTGTTTAGTATAACTCTGGGCAGTTAAAACAAATATAAAACAGATAATAAATAAAAATAAAAGCCCAAAAAACAGATCGAAAACAGCCATAAAAGCAGATGGCACGAAACAATCAAATAGGAACCAAAGTGGATGGAAGAAAAAAAGAATAGATGATCAGCCAGGTTCATTAAGAAATGTGCTCAGGAAATAAAAGAAAAAAACATGATTTTCTTTTTAATGTGAAAAGGCATTTCTTAATGGGCTTCTCGAGCCCAATGGAGCCTGATCCTGCAAAAAAAAAAAAAAAAAAAAACAAGCCCACCAAAACAGAGATGAGTGTTTAGAATGGGGAAATGAAGGCAAAGAGCGGGGTGGCGGGTGTGTGTGTGTGTGTGTGTGTGTGTGAGAACTCAAGGAAAGACAGAGCCTGATCCTGCAAAAAAAAAAAAAAACACCCACCAAAACAGAAAGGAATGTTTAGAAAGGGGAAATGAAATGAAACTGCAGGGGTGGTGGGGGTGGAGGAGAACTCAAGGGGGATTTATTAATTGCATTTATTTTGAGGTCTAAAAAGTGGTGGGCATCTAATAAATGGGAGTATTTTATAGACAGAAAAATATGGGTAACCCTACTGTAGAGTTATGTCAGATTTGTTGGAACAGAAATCCCCAGGATCATTTTGTATCAGGAGCATTTACTGGTATGCTGTCCTAATCCAACTGCCTCATTAAGAATAGGATGACACTGTGAGTCATCTTATACAGTATACATTTTCTAGCTGCACAGTCCTAAAAACTTTGGACAGAAACACCACAAGTTGGAATTGTCTTGATGCATAATTATTACAATTATTGTTACTATTACTAATCATTGAGGTAGAATCACAACTGATAATATTTTCCAGATTTCTTCCTGCTATGAAAATTCTTCAGTGCTGAAGCAAAAATAAACGCTTGATTTGGACGCTGATTTCTGCCAAACACATTGTTTGTTTTTGGCTTTAAATTGGGAATGTCTTTTGAAACTGGGTCATCCTGTGCAGATTTCAAAACATCCAAAGTCACAAATTTTCCCTGGAAACCATCATTCAGTTATTCAGAGTCTGTACTTTATGAGAGGAAGAATAAAACTAAAAGGGGAATAAGAAACCCCTTTGATAAAATCTAAGCAGACTCTTGGGTCAATATATCTCTTTCAAATTACTGTTGGGGTAAACCATAGATCAGCCCCTCTTTTCAGTGGAATTAAAGACTTTCTAGCCATCAGAGCACCCAGTAGTGAGAGACTTGCAAAGCCAGTACCTTCATTCATTCATTTAATATTTTGTATTTCCCATATTGTGGGGTTTCCTCCTATGTGTACAGTCTATAAGGCTGAGTAAGTGGAGAGAGATAAAAGGGTAATGGATTACGAAAGTACAAAGTCTAGTCAGAGATGGAGTCATCATCCCTCCCATGATTTATCTGGGCCTACACTGCAAATGAGCGTTGCATGTATTGAACATTGCTTAATGTTCATTATGAGCTGATTAGTTATTTCGTAATTTAATGTACCCTGCAATTTACCTTCTGAAAGTGTTAACTCTGATATGTCAGATAGAAATCTGTACCAGTGATAGTAGTAATATTAGTTCAGTGTAAGTATTGGCATTATTACAAAGCAAGAGCAATTTAAAAGGACTCCTGAGTAGATAAGGTGAAATGATGTTGTTGCTTGAAGTGAGACAGCAAAGCAAGTAGAGAGCTTTTCAGAGCTTGGGAAAGATTTTGGCTTTTTAACTACAAATCCCAGAGTGCCCCAGGGCCTATGAACAGTTGCCATTCATGCTAGGATTATTAGGGCAACAAAAGTAATCATTCCAAAGCTTACTTGTTTCTTAAGCTAAAAGAGAAACTTTACCTCAGATGGCTTTCAATGTAACCAGAGCAGGGAAATGGTGGAAAGCACATTTGCATATATTAAATATGGAACCCCAATACTCTAAAAAGTGTTGCAGATGTAAAAAAAGAAGTTGGAACATATTTTCATACATGGTGGAATTATGAAGTAATACATAAAGTATCGGGGAAAGTGTCTGAAAAAACTAGGGGATTGCTGGAAAGTAATATTGAAATGACTCCAAAAACAGCATTATATGATAGACAATTGTGATGGTAACAATATAAAAAAAAAGAAATGGTAATGAAAATGTTGACTCAAACTCAACTATTAATAGTGAAAAATTGGAAACAGGATTGGGACTTTCAGCTACAAGAGTGGTATAATGAAATATGGAATATAGCCGTTAATGATAACATAATTTCAGAAATTAAATTCAAAAAGGGAGAATTAAAGATTAATAGATTTATTGAAATAGGGGAAGAATTTATAAAGGCTATGTTATATAAAGGGAAAGGGGGAAATCAGGCAATGGTTGTACACATTTCTGGAAGGATTTCAGAGATAGATAAAAGAGGAAAAAGAAAAGTCTGAATATAGAAAATGTATGTAAGATATAAGGTCCCAAGGGGGAGAGGAACACTAATATTTTAAGTAGGTCTATTATGTTTCATGTTTTATGTTTAACATGCCAGCACAGCTGACGCTTGGAATCCAGTTCCACTCTTCGGAATAAAATCAACCATTGTCTTACCTTGCTCTAGTTCGTGCTGGGTGCAAATGCTACTAGGAAGCAGCAGCCTCTGATGCATCATCTTTCCTTTTTCGTGGTGCTGACCAATCAGACCGGGAGGAGGGATGATGCATGTCCTTGCACAGCTCTTGAAACACAGTTTCTGAAACGAAACGCTCATCTCTGGTTATTAATAATAATAATGTGCCATCAAGAGAATTCTGACTTATAGTGACCCTTTACAAGGTTTTCAAATTAATGACTACTCAGAAGTGGTTTACCCATTCATTCTTCTGGGGATGCCCTGGGACTGTGCCACTTGCCTGAGGACACGCAGGCTGGTTCTACTGACAGGAGGCAGGATGGAGAATCAAACTCCCAACCTAGATAACTAAACTACTGAGCTATCCAGCTAGTTCAATTTACTGCATCAGCATAATTTCCAAGAAATTTAGGAAACCACAAGCAAGGCCTGTGGATTTAGCCTTCAAGCATTCTGAGCAGCTGCATCCAAGAGAAAACATCTGCAAGGGAAGGAACGGTGCATTTACTTTCTGAAATGCCACTGAAATCTAAAAGAAATGCAGAATTTTTACAAGCCTTTTATAAACTTTGCTACTTGGGCTATTGAACAGAACCCATCAGCACTGCTTTACTGTCCTATCTTAAAACTCCCACCGATCATAAGCAATAGAGGGACATACCATTCCCCATCATCATGGCTGTTTTTCAAAAGGGAGATGTATCAAAGTTATTTCAGGAAAATAAGATATCACCAGAAAAAAACTGGATTCCATTTATCCAAAGGGGACATGAAGCCACTGCACAAGCAGAAGGCAAAAAGCATCTCTTGCAGCTAGCTGGAGGATGGCCAAGTTGCAATGAGTAATCCCCCGCCATTTCGTGGTTCATGTACTGCGGTCCCGCTATATCGTGGGACTGCAGTACATGCTGGGGCTCCAGCTGATTAGTGCTGGGGTGGGGGAGTAAAACCTTTATTTCCCCACCCCAGCACCAATCATCTGGAGCCTGGCGATGGGAAGGGGACTGGAAGGGTGTAAAAAGCAGCACGCTCCTTCTCCCGATGGGGGAGGGGAGGAAGCGGTGCACCACTTTTTAAACCTTTCCAGTCACCGAGGCAAATGCTGCCTCCATGACTGGAAGGGCTTAAAAAGCGGCGCCACTCCTTCTTCCGATACCACTTTATAAATGGGATATCTGCCATTTGGTGCCAGATGGAGAGCTGTTTTGCAGCTGTGCTTCAGGTTGCAGAGTTCTGGATTTCTGATTAAATTCCCCTGCTGCTGAGCAGAAGTGTTGAGATTAATGGAGCAGGGTAGCTTCAAGTTCCACAGAGTAGACCACCCCTTTTTCTTCTTAACTGTCACCTGCAATCTCAGTAACTCACTCTGAGATTAAAAGTAGAAAGGATAACAGGTTTCCATGTTAGTTACCATGAAGAGATAACAGCAAGTTAAAAAACATGATTGCTTTGAGCAACAGGCTAAACAGACAAACTGACCTCCAACAGACAAAAGAGAGGGGTGTGGAAAGTAGAAGAGAAAAGCAGGGCTCTCTTTGAATTCAGAGACCGGGAAGGAATGATTGGCTAATGCTGTAGAGATTGACAGTCCCTCCGGCCTACTAAAAGCAGTGTGTGAGGTTGAAAAAAACTCCAACACTTCCTTGTTGCAGCATTTTAGGATGACCATAGGAATGAATGCAGACTTCTGCCAATGTAGTAAAATGAGGAAAAGGGTTTTTTTGGGACACCACTAGGCTAGAGACCAGCTACTAGGAATCAAGGTTGGTGGTGACATCTTCACAGGACAACTGGCATTTAGGTGCTGGTGTGGTGTGATTTAATGAGAGAGAAAGAGAGGACCCGTGTGCAAAAAAGACCTTACATGTATTTCAAAATGCCCTGTATCTTGCTTAGCCAACCCGAGAGCATGCATGTACTCTCTCTTGGGCAATTTGTAAGCCTTGTGTGAACAAGCCTTGAACGCTAAGATCTGAAATATCAAAGAAGGCATACATATCACTTGTTACCTGCCTCTGCAACATATTTGCATAGGGAGAACCACCACCCTATCAAGGCGCCAAGAAATTAACATTCAAACGAGGTATAAAGCCATCTAATTAATAGTTGGAGTAGTCTGCAAAGGGGAAGAAAGAACTAGCCATTCGTTGGCACCCTTCATATCAAACCTGAACACTATTAGTAAGCTGATCTCATTACACATTCGGCTGAGACTATCCTTCATTTGACTCACCCCTGGAAGGGTGTTAAGCAACGTAAGATCTGCAGGATGTATGCCATTCACCCACCTACCAAACTTTCACATCATTTGGCTCTTGCTCGAATCTGGAGATCTCAGCATTTAAAGAGCCATCAAACACTGTGACCAAAAGTCACAACTGTGTTCACAGCAACAACAATAACAAAAGCTAAAGCAGGAAATGTTAAGGTAAATCTGAGAGTTTGAAAACTCATGAATGAATGTATATATGTTCTGTGCCTTCAAGTCAGAACTGACTTATGGTGATTTGTTTTACCTGTTCCACTACTCCAATGACATTCCATGGCCAAGTGAATATTTGAACCCTGTTCTCCTGAGTCCTAGTCTATCACTATATCCACTATGCCAGCAGACCCCAACTTTTTTTTAGGACCAGGGACTGGTTTTGTCCCTGTGTGGGGCTTCTCAGGCACACACGTGCACAGGGCTTCTTCTTAGATGCATACATGCAAAGGGCTCCCACTTACACCGGTATTCTCAAAGGCTTTCACAGCCTGGATCTGACAGCTGTTGTGAGTTTTTTGGGCTGTTTGGCCATGTTCTGGAAGTTTTTATTGCTGACATTTCACCAGTCTCTGTGTCCAGCATCTTTAGAGGGCAAGGAACTCAGCAACTAGGTTACTGGGTCCAGGCAACCTTAACCAGGTTCCATCCAGGAAACATGGCAGCAGGTCCCTTCTGGCTCCTTTCTGCATTATGAAAACACCTTGCAGGGGTCATGAGAACCAGGGGCATAAATCTTCACTTGTAACCTTCTCAGGTACAGGAATGAAAAACTACTGTACTCACCCCCCCTCCCGTGCAAGATATTAAGGTATTTTCTACCATTTCATCCAGAGTTGTACGTATGAGAATGATTTGTGCAGAAATTGCACAGTCCCCTCCCTCCCTTCTTTTTTTCTAGGCTTGTGTCCAGTCTCAACAACTTGGTCAAGAAAGAAGGAACGAAATGGACTAGTGCCAGCTACTTTTGCCCTTGCCCCATGCCTTCCTTGGCTTGCTCTGAAGACTGAAGGACTACCACTTGGTGCAGTGGCTGGCTGGCTTTCAGACAAAATGGCTAACAATGAGGAGACTGATGCAGGGGAACAGCCCTTGCACATAAACTGCCTTCCAATACTACCAAACTACTCTCTCTCTCTCTCTCTCTCTCTCTCTCTCTCTCTCTCTCTCTCTCTCTCTCTCTCGCACACTCCCAGCAAAGTCAGTGGCCAAAACAATAAAATAAAACTATAATAAAAAGTAGGTGGGAGTAGTAAGCATCACACCCAGCAAGAGTTTTTCTGCCTGCAGCAACCTCACCAAAGAGGGCAGGGTGGGAAAGAGAAAAGAAGACAAGAAGCCAGAGGGAGACAGCATGGGTGCCAACAAACCAAAACCTCGGAACTGCTACCAAATATAGCACAGTAGTCGGCACTACGCAATCCAGTCTATGCTGCTTGCGTAAGTGGGTGCAAACAGGCATTGGGTAATGGAAAAACGGTGGGCGTCAGACCTGCCCTGGAGCAGCACTCAGCTCTTTGCCAGCTGTTACCTTCCTCGTCTCAGCGAGTGCAAAGCAGGGGTGCAGAACCAGTCTCCCTTTGTGCCTTTTTGAGTGTGACTTCCCAGCCCACTTTCCCTTTGAGTGGAAGAGGGGCCGTGCCCCACCGCACACTTGCTCCAGAGTGGAAGGAGCCAGCTCACCCCCTTTCACTGGCCTGTGTACTTCCTTCCTTGCTTGGCTTCATGGGATGTCTTGGGTGTTGCTTGCTTTCTGCATCCCCACCCGTTGTCTGTGCACGTGGCACAAGGTGTCAACAGAAACCCAGAGGGGAAAAAAGCCTCCCTGCCCATCACTCACCAAGACGCTTGGAAAACTCTCCCCCTGTCACCCCTGCACCTGCAGTTGTGTGTCTGTGCGCACCTGTTTTGAAGTGTCTTGTTGTGGAGTCCAGGAGGGAGTAGGGTCGAAGCAGAAGGGGACATGGTGGGCAAAGAAGAAATTGGAAGGGTCCCAGGGTGGCAGCTTCTCCTTCCACGCCCCGTGGATTCCTCCCTCCACTAACCCCCTTTGTGGCTAAGTCATGATTTGGAGTCTGTGCACGTGTGCGCAGGTGCACTCAGGAGGAAACGTGTGTGTTCTGAGGAATCCAAACACTCATCTTACCTGTACCTTTTAAAAGACCTAATAAAAGCCAAGATTAAAATCTGTTCTTCTGGAGGCGGTTTTATGAAGAGGGAAGCTTTTCAAGACATACAGTAGGCTTTAGAATGTTTAGATCCTAAGCTGAAAAGTTGGCCGGGTATCTCCTGAGTTAAGGACATTCCAAGGACATGAAACTTCAGATGGTGGTGGCAACTATATCTTATCTCCAGTATCTACATTAGAAAATATTAGCATTCAGATTTTTATTTTGATGGCTATCAATTCCACTTCTGATAAATGTTCTTCAGCATTCTTTCCTATATTGCTCAAGTTCCAGTTTTATTCACTTCTCCACCTCAATCTCTTCCATCTGACCATTGTTCCTCACACAATTATAAATATAATTATAGCCACTCTTTTCAGTAGGTTAACAGCAGGGACTTTTCATCCTCCTCACTTTACTCTTAATTGGGAGCAATCTTTCCTCTTTTTTCCTTTCCATTTTTCTCTTTTTCTTTTGGCAAGCTTCTCCTTTTTGGACCTGTCACTTAACCAGTTCCCTTCTAAATCCGTCATGATACTCAGATTGTCATGGTTCCTTGTACAACATGTGTACAAAAGCAGATCTAGCAAATGGCTGAGATAACACTGTTGAAAGAACAGTCTCTTTATCATAACATTTTAATCATTTTTAAATTTATGTCCATAATTTTACATTGCACAACACTCTAATAGGAAGGAAGGAAGGAAGGATGGAAGGAAGGAAGGAAGGGAAATGGTTCTTATTTATCCTATTTAACTGCCCAGAGTGACCTTGCTGCCAGATAGGCGGTATAAAAATCCAATAAATAAAATACAAATAAAAATAAACAAATAAAATATTTATTTATTTATTTATTTATTTATTTATTTATTTATTTATTTATTTAGCAGGTCCAAACATGGAGCATGGCCCTTAAAACACTTTTCTATACATATTTCAAGATGAGTAGAACTTGACCCTGGTTACTCTCTGCAGAGATTCTATGCAGAGAATAACCAGTGCTCGCCTACAGTGTGCAAAAGCTCGTGCCAAATCAAATTTGAAAGGGTTTTTAAGGGGGTTCAGGACCCTGTTTTGCTACAGGGGGTCAACACATCTAAGCCCTTGGAGACATGTAACCAATGCTACATTGGTTTTGTGAGTTGCAATTTGAACGTTTAGCAAGTGACCCCAGGGGACTGGGTTCTGCATGTATTCACCCCAGGATTGTGCTAGAGAAAATGCTAAACTGAATACTAGATGATGAAGGAAGTGCACTCGACTGCATTGGGGCCAAGGGCCATTTCCCCTCCCCTCTTTCCAGGCTGGACTACTTCTGCCACTGCTTCATGTGATGGTTTAGCAAACACCATCCTACAATACCATGAATATGTTGGTGTGTGAACTGATGCCATTTTTTCTTATCTTCTCAACCTTTTGGCTTTTATATTAAATTCCACTTCACTGTTGTTGTTTAATTAGAAGCTACAGTGTGCTATGCAAAACAGATGAGATAAATCAATAGGTAAAGTAAGACTTGAAAGGGGCTAACAATCCTTAGTCTGCAATAGCTCTGGGCTAGCTTTCAAGAAAAAAAAAAGACAGGGGTTTGCAACAGTGAATGAATTAATCAGGAGGAGGAGGGGATATTGCATGCTTTCTGTAAAGCTGCAGCTGCCGTTCTTTTTTAAAAAAGTTATGCCCTGGGTCTATCCTGCTGGACCAAGTGCGAACTACTTCTGAAGACACATGTGTAGGTCTGCACTTTTAATTCTGCACTGCTTATGGGGCTTCATTCTCAGAAGACTGGACTCAGCAAAACTAGGATGCTGAAAATCACCTGGCAAAAAGCACAGGATTGAGTGGAGCAGATAGGAGGAGGCAGCATTCTGTAGTATGGAGCTGCATTTAGAAGGTGCATTTCTCCACCAATGATCCTTTCACAAAGTATAGAAGAGGAACGTAAACATCTCTCCCCTTGTTTGCAGGGGCCCTTCCCCAGTTGAAAAAAAACCTGAACTGACTTTCCTTAAGCCTTCCAAGTAGATGTAGATAAAGGCTTGGTCCAAACTGGTTTGGCTTTTTTGACTCAGCAGTTTCTAAATTAACTGGAGAGACCTGTTTTGGGAATTGGCTGCTTGTCGCTGGCAGATCCCCACCTCTCCGCCCACGTCTTCTCCGTGGCACATTAATTATGGCTGTCAACAAGACATGACCGCACAGGAAAGCTGGTACTTCTGCAAAGCGCATGGCTGTCGCCCAGCCGTTGGGTCCATGCCAAGAGCACCCTGTCCTTCAAGGGTTTTGTTTTGGGTGCAGCACCAACGAGTGTTGGGGTTCAACAGCACTGGGTTTGGTGCGAGATGCAATAATGTACATGACTTTGTCTCCATTCTATAATGCTGTTAAAGAAGCAGAAGCTTCTTTCCCAGCCAAAATAGGAAACCTTTTCTCCTGCATGTCTCATAAGATGGAGACAACCTCTGTTGCCCATTAATAAAAGTTGCATGTAAATGCTTGTCATGTTGAGATATGAACCAGCTTAACTTTGAGGACAAGATGCTCTGCCATTCGGAACTATGTTCATATAAGGGACAAAAATTGTGCTCTCCCCCCTCCCCCTCCCTCCACACACCTTGAGAAAACATTCTAGACACAGTCAATCACAGTGCAATAGGTTGCAGACTGTGTCTCATTCCTCATATGTGATCGCACATGACTCCATCCTTGAAGAAGAAGAAGAAGAAGAAGAAGAAGAAGAAGAAGAAGAAGAAGAAGAAGAAGAAGAAGAAGAAGAAGAAGAAGAAGAAGAAGAAGAAGAAGAGGAGGAGGAGGAGGAGGAGGAGGAGGAGGAGGAGGAGGAGGAGGAGGAGATGGTCAGACTTCATCCTGTCCTGTTATCAAGACATGTTGAGACAATCCAGAAGCCAGAGGCAGTATGGGGCAAAACATAATTCTTGGAGTGCATCATAGTCTTGCTCAGTGATTTCAAAGACAATGTTATTCTCAGAACTGGTGTACCACCCAGGATGAACTCTGGTGGGCCTTGACTCACAGTGATGATTGAGTTCAGCACAGGATTTGGGGACTGAGTTCAGCGGAGACGTCCAGCAGACAATGCAGGAACACCCTCTCTACAGCAAGACAGCCTTACGACATGTAGAATTTAACAAAGTAACTCACACTGTGGTCTAAACATTGAGGAGCTTCTGCCAGGTTGTCAAATGTAGAGCTCAACACAACCTACTTAAGCTGTTGTTCAAAATACAGAATGCTTCCATGCCAGAATGGTTGGATTTACGTTTTGTTTGCGCTCTTGGCAAATTTGGCTGAGGACATCCCTTAGACACTCCAGACGGAGCAGTTCCTTTCCTTCTTATGCTTCAGAGCACATGTATTGAAAGACAGAGACACTTTGAAGGCTGGCCTGTGATGGTTGAAACTAGAAATGGGCACAAAATGAAAAACGAAATGCTGCTTCATTGTTTCATTGCGTAAGGAAACGGTAGGACATGTTTCATCATGAAATGAAACGAAATGCCACTTTTTTCTCTAGAAACGAAAGGATTCATCCTAGAGCAGTGTTGGCGAACCTATGGCATGGGTGCCAAAGGTGGCACTCGGAGCCCTTTTGGTGGGCACTCGACATCGCCCCTTCACAGCCACCTGTATACAGGTTAAATAGCTGTATTGGCACTTTGCAAAAAAAATTAGTGGGTTTTGAATCGCAGTTTGGGCACTCAGCCTCTAAAAGGTTCGCCATCACTGTCCTAGAGGAATCAATGGCAGGAGAGCTCAAGATCTTCTTGTAAGCCCCCCAAATTTGGAAAGGTGGGGGTCAGGGGGATGATTTATTAAGATCCAAAGGGGGTGCCCCTAGGGAAAAAAAACTAATTGCAATAGCCCCCGCCCGCCCGCTACCGGCGAGGCTTGAGTTCTGAATCCCAATTCAATCAATCAGAAAGCTTTTTTCCTAGGGTTCCTGGGGCTTAATAACTCAGCTCCCTGACCTCCAAACCTTTCCAAATTTCAGGGGTTTATAGCAGAGAAGAATCCAAACTTGCTCCCCAGTGATTCTGGTGCCAAGACATGCCTGCAAGACCTGTTTTGGAGTACAAAAATGTACTTGAAAATTGGTATCACAGCAGCAATGTATTGGCACAAAAATCCCTGGGGAGCAAGTCTGCACTCTTCCCTGTAAACCCCCCAAATTTGGAAAAATTCAGGGGGCTGAATTATTAAGCTCCAAGGGGGGTGCTCCTAGGAAAAAATCATTCCTAATTGAGCAAGAAGCCGCTAACTGCTCACCCATGGCGGGCTATTATTGGCTTCTTGCTCAATTATAAATGATTTTTTTCCTAGAGGCACCCCCTATGAAGTTTAATAACTCAGCCCCCTGATCCTCAAACCTTTCCAAATTTGGGGGGCTTACAAGAAAGAGCTTGAGGAAGCCACCCTGCCATTTTGGCACCTCTAGGACCCAGGGGAGCATAGTGTTTCATTTCATCTCATTTCCTTATGAAACTACTTTAAAAATTAATTAGTAATAAAACGAAAATACTTAAGAAACAAAATGATACAAAATACTCTTTTTCCATTTCATGTCGATCTCTAGTTGCAACCTGATGGAGGGTTTGTATATTTGTTCCTTTTAAAGCCCACTCCCCATGGCCTCACACAAAGTCCCACCAAATTGGTCCTTGCAGGTCTTTCCTGACTTTAACCCTTCTGTGACTTGACTTGCCTTGACACTCCAGACACAGGTATTTTCCTGATCTTGTAGTTTTGCCATGGTCTCTGGTCTTCCAAAATGAAACTGCCCACCTTGCAAATCTAAAGGATAACTTTGTGCCCTGGTTCACCTATTTGTTTCAGGGTATGTTACATCATTGAATATATTGTTCCAACTCTGACTTGCCCAGCAATTAAAGTTACACCAGGATGGGTGGTGTGTCTTTCTCCATGCCTTTGCAATGTCTGCAGTTCCAAGTATTTTGCAACCACTTTTACATTACACAGCAGGATGTTCTTATCCTTCAGTATTGCAAGCTGTATCTTCCTTCTCAGAAGATAAGGTAAAGGTCCCCCCACACACACATACATGCAAGTCATGTCCAACTCTAGGGGTGGTTCTCATCTCCATATTCAAGCCGAAGAGCCAGTGTTGTGCAAGTCTGTGGCCATGTGGCCGGCATGGCTCCAAGGAAACAGTGTTTTACTTTCCCACTTTTTACGGCGGTACCTATTTATCTACTTGCATTTACATGCTTTCGAACTGCTAGGTTGGCACGAACTGGGATTAGCATCAGTAGCTCACTCCGCTGCATGGAACCCAGGATTCAAACCACTGAGTTGCTGACTTTGTAGCCAACAGTTTTCAGTGCTCTAGCCCATTGAGCCAACACACACCTTTTCTCAGAAGAAACCAAAGGCTTTAAGACCAATGGAACAATTTGCTCTTGAGATGTAGCAAACTACCTCCTACTACCATCAAAAAGAACACTGTCAATGAATCAAAGTTGCTCTCTCCTTTCAGCTCCTCTGGGGGAGGAGAATGACTCTTGGGAGCAGATTTGTGGAACCATGGGATAGGTGCAAAAAGTCCCACTGCAGCTACGTACCCTTGGAATTAGATCAGTAACTTCTTTCTGTTGGCCCAGCAATCAACCCACTGCAAAAGAACCATAACAAGCAGAGCTTGTGCTGTTCTAGGATTCTCTTGCTGCCTGTCAAGATTTCTTGTGGCTGAAACAGGCATCTTGGAACTCTGTGCATCTGCCTGAAAGGAGTCCATGGCCACTCAATGCCGTGCTTGATGGGGAAACTTCTCAACCAACTTGCAACCGAGTCTGTCTGTCCACTATACAGATCTCCAGCCACAAACTGTACATCCTGGACAGGCCCCACAGATGGGAAAACTACAATTCCAGAATGGTGCATCATAGGCAGCTATAGGCCTTGTCTTCCAAAAATAGTTTTGGTCCCCTGAAAAAGTCTTTTGGCCCTCTGCCTTTTATTTCACACAAATGGAAATCCTGGGATGCACTGAGGAAACATGAGCCTAGATGTCCCTGAAAATATTTGATGCTAGATCCCTAAAGCATCCTTCTGAAGGACTCACACAAGTAACCGAGTCCACTGCAATGTGATGCACTGTTGAATGACCAACACTGCCTCCTTTGTGATCAGATCCTGTAGCAAGGGGTCCCTCAACACCAGACTTCCAGCACATGTAAATTGACATGTAGCAATTTACATGTCAATACATTGGCACATACATTGCCTGCCAAAATGCTGAATTCTTTTTCCTCCCTGTTGTATCTTATTCCTTCGTCACAACACTCTTTGAATTGAACAAACTGTGTGAAGAACAAGTTCATCAAGCTGCACCTACACTCATTTCAGGAACAGGTGCAGTTTTATGCAGCGTCCCACATTGTCTCATCACCTAGGCTATAATTGTTGGGGCATCCTCAGAATGGAAGTTGATAATTCTGGATTCACAAGCCGGCAGGAAAGCTCGCCTTCCGCCTTCCACTTTTAGTGCCATCCTAGGCTAAGGAAGGCAGCTCAGAAGGTAACTCCTGACCTGTCCCAACACTTTTTCCAGCATGCTTTCATCCTGAGCAGAAAAGAAAGGGCTAAGATAACAAGGTCATTTCTGAGCAGCCTGCCTTCTTGCTTGCTTTGTAGCCCTTTCTTTCCAAGAAACTTAGGGATGCATGCAGGGAAGGGCCATCCGACTTTATTCTTGCATTTACATAAGATATGTACACAGAGCAAGACTATGTAAGTAATTACATTAAGCTTCATTACCTGGTAGGGATTCAAATCCAGGTCTCTTTCTTTCCTCCAGTCCAACATTTTGTCTGCTCTGCAAGTGTTTTAGCTTTATGTTAATCTAGCAGTGGTTCTCAACCTGTGGGTCCCCAGATGTTCCTGGACTGCAACTCCCAGGAACCCCTTCTAGCACAGCAAGTGGTGGAGGCTTCTGGGAGTTGCAGTCCAGGAACATCTGGGGATGCACAGGTTGAGAACCACTGATCTAGATGCTTTTGTTATTTCCTGTCCCCAGCAGACATACAAATCAATGTACGCCACATTGTATGGTTGATTTTAAAACATCTTGTTCATATACACGTTCTCTGGAGATATCCAGGTTCAGCTCCTCCATTAGCCATGAAACTCACTCTGTGACCTTGGGCCAACTCTTCTCTTTCAGCTGGACTACTTTACAGAGTTAATGCGGTGAGAATAAAATAGAGAGGACTGCTCTATATGCTACCTTGTGTTCTCTGAAAGAAAGATGGCAAAAGAAAGGTGGTATACACATGAAATTAATAGTAACTGGATAATATTACCACTAGAACATTCAGACAAGAGTTAGATACACCATCTAGCCTCCCATTTCTCTGATGATTGTAATGGAATTGCTAACAGGCCAAGAAAGAAACCTAGAGGAGACCTTTTGAAAGTGTTTATTACAAAATGCATGAACAGGTCAGGCAGTTGGGCTTGCTATGCAGAAATCTGAAGGAGTATCCATGCACACAAAGAACAATAAGAATACAATAAGAACAGCATTTAGCAGTCTCACAGTCCTGGGCATGAGCTGCTCCCATTGGTCTTGGCTTCTTCAGAAAAAGAGATTGCCAGCAGCGTTTTGTTATGACATATAGGCTGGGGGAAATGACACATTGCGTTGACCTGTGAGTGTTATAGAAACAATGTCATAAAGCCCTTGCACATACTAGTATGCCAGGCAGCCACTTTATTCTTTTGTCCTGTGACATACAGTCACCCCCCTAACAGGGTTGTCCATGTACATGGGATAGGAGTAATTTCCATTGACAATGTCAGTTGACTTCTAGGATTGAGTGGAGATTTGATCCCAGGTCTCCCGTGTCTTCATCTGACATTTTGTCCACATTCTGTCTTACATTGACTCATTCCATATTTTTACAGCAGTTTTTTTAAACTAGGGAAAACCCTGTATGCTCTTGTGGCACCTTGAAGCCCCATAAATGTTGTTTCCTGTGTGCATTTCTGACTTCAGGCCGTTTCGTCAGATGCTGACTCTTCTTGCTGCAACAGATGAACATAGCTACCTCCTCCCCTCCTTTCCCCCCCTCTTCCTTTTCTAGGCAACAAGTAATAGGTCTTTCTGGCAGAGGTGAAAACATATCTTAAGAACATGGAAGGTGCTTAAGAAGAAAAACCGTTGCAGGTTTTCTAAGTAGGTTCTATAGCAGGAAACAAAATTAACACAGACCCGCTGCCAACCCATGGTGCCATGCTGTTTGGAAAACCTTTATTAATCTGGTTGAGGGTGCACACACCCAACTAGAAGAGTCAGACAACCCACTGCTCTCCTGTAACACGCTTCACGACTTCCTAATTAGAGAGTTAATAAAGCTGACAGGGTTCTTACTCTGAAGCATGATGACTCTGGGAGTATGCTGAATTTGTTAGTGGCAAACAGATTTTTTTTTTTGATCGTGCGTTCCCAAATTAAGATTGTCACTTTTGTCTTTGGGAGAAATGAAAAGGCTGTAAAAAGGTCAGAGCTGGACAGATGAGCAACAGTACAGGGTGGCATTTGAAACCACCCCCATGTCTCACAGAAGAGAAATCTACCACATAAACAGTCAGCACCAACCTATAGCAGCTATTTCCACAGTCCCGGCATCAAGGTTCCTCCTCTATCACACAGCTTTTTAGTTTTGACTTAGGAAGTCTCAAGAAGTATTGTTTCTGTTTGTAATTAGGATATAAGCCGCGAGTACAAAGCTCCAACCCTCCAGATGTCTACTGAAGCTTATTAACAGCCAGGAAATCATCGTTTTACATCTATTAACCATGCAAATAGGCATTCAAATGATACTTTGCTTGAAAGAAATGCAGTTGTGTTTGCAGTGTCTTTCAAGTATTTATTTTTTATATTGTTTCCTAATTTTGCACAATAAACTGATTGAACTTTTGCACAGAAAAAGGTGGGCACAGAAACTTCATAATGAGTAGCATTCCCTAGTATGATTCCCCAAAAGGATGTGCACTATAGTTTTTTAACTCCCTGTGCCAAGTCATCACTTGATATAAATCACAAACGTAGGCATTTGGGGCCCAATGACAAAACTGTAGATAGAAGACACTGGACGTCAGATGACAGAGTGTAAAGGACAAAGCATAGCATCAGTGACCATCCAGGATGGCTCAAGATCAAGACCATGATATGCTCTCTGAGGATAATAAAGTGAGTATTAAATTACTATTGCATCAGCCCCTCCTTCAGACAGCCTGTAATTTTAATGCACGCACCTGCCAGGATTTTTGATAATAGGCATGTAGCAATGCATGTCAGCACTTCTTGAAAAACTTCCCACACAAAAGAGAACTTGCTGTGTGGCAAAGCACAAGATGCAAGAGAGGACCAAGACCTCGGGGATATTGTTGGCAGCCAAGGCACAGCTGGAAAACTGAACATGCAACATAGCTGGCTGGCAGCACCGGGGGAAAGCCAAGTCCCACCTAGCTTTGTATGTCACAGGGAAGAACAGAACTTTTAAAGCCACAGCAAAGCTCTGAAATGCCACCAGTCTGGGCTACAGCTCCTAGATCCCCCCCTCCTCTAGTCAACAGGAATGTGGGTGTTTTTTGTTTTGTTTTTTTGAGAGGGAGTCCATTCAGAAAAATCCCAAAAGTTACACGTGAACTATCAAGCTAGATGGATGGATGATATATGGATGGATGAGTTGGAGGATGGGAAAGATATGAGCTCAATTCCTTTGTAAAAACAATAGGAATTGTTTGGAAATTTGTATTTGGTCAAAAGTGGGATCAATGCATTTTAAGTGCACATGTAACTGATTTAGTCTTTTAGAGAGTTCTGTTCGACAGAAGTACCATAGTACGTGAGGACGTCGCATTGTCAGAACAGCACACAAAAGACAGGTCTGTGTGGCTGCAACTATGCTACAGAAAGCTCTCTTTATCACACGGGGGCTTTGTGCCATACACTGGTCTACTGAAAAGCCACACCTCGTCTTCTGGAAAGGACCCATGTACAGAGATGATCACCTGTAGCCCATTTAATCTAGGTAGAGAAACATAAACTAATGGTTTACAATCCATCTCGAGAGGAATCTCGGAACGTGACAAGCTGTGGAAAGGATTGTGCAAAACAACTCCTATATTTAAAGTTAGAGCAGAGGAAGATCTCGGAGCTACGCTCTGCAGATTGAGACTGACAGGGCATCTGGAGGTTTGTAGCAACATCAAGGTACTGCTCTTCCCAGATAATCCACAAAGATTGAACTTATTTTATTCTCCTCCCTCCACCTCCACACACACGCTTTCTAGCCAATTTTCAGCTTACTGATACAATGGCCAGATTTTGTGTAGCTGATAACACTTGTCTTTACTAACCAGTTAACATGGTGGGATTTATGTGCCAATGTTATACTGAATACTTCTATGCTGCTCTTTGATGGTGATAAAATTTTAATTTTACCTTCTAATGCATGTCAGGACTCTACGTCAGCTGTTGAAGGACAGGCGTATTAAACTTAGACCCCACCCACTTTGGAAAATAGTTAGGACTATTTCCTGTAACACTGAACACAATGTCTTTCAAATTAAGTCATGAGGTTTTAGAAAAATACTGAGTTAAAGGACCTACCAAGACAAAAGCAAGTTTTTGCCTTCCCAAGAGTCTCCCGTAAATGCATTTGACAGCCCATCCCTGTGCAAGGAAGCTACAGATAGAACAGCCTTTTCAAGTGATCATTAAAATATGGTCTGGCAAAAAAGGGAGCTGCCACTTAGATATGCTGAGACTGGCAGCTTGAACTATACCCAGAAAGCAGTAAGAAACTTGTACAGATGCTGGACCATGTTTGATTCTTTGTCCACAAATAGAAGGGGGGCATGTGGTTTTCTGATACAAGCACTTCGCCATGCATCCTTAGTTGTAACATCACTGTGGGAGGCAGAACAAATGTGCAGAAATCATTATCACATTTGATTCAAATCCAGATTTTTTTTATTTGTCTGGAATGGAAACAATTCACCAGTCAGAACAAAACAAAACAAAACAAAACAAAACAAACAAAAACCTACTGCTGTCAATTGTACATTCTCTTATCATTTTTTAAGGAAAGTGAGTGTTTGGTTTATAAATTTCTTCCATAAGAAACATTTTTTAAAAAAATATACACCAAGGGTTTTTTTTGTTTGGTGGTGGTTGTTTTTTTACAAAAATCCGATGGTCTCACCAGCTTCTACCAGGCTGTTGTCCATTTAATACCATGCAAAAATGCTACATTTGCTTAACACATTTTAAAACATTAGTATTACAAAGATACAAAGGTTCATCTGTTGACTGGCGTTAAGACACAGAGAGATTGTGATGCACTTCTTTTGGCGGGTGGTGGGGAGGTTGGGGGGGGAGGTTTCTCCCAGAAGGAAGTTACCAAAATAATTTAGTTCAACAAGACAAGATGTGGGGATGTATTGCAAACGTGTGGATGCTTTGACTCGTACCTTAGTCCGTTTCATGAGGCTATTAATAGCCACAAGGATTGGCTTGTGTGGTTCTTGTATCTTATAAGTTCATAGAGTTCGAAGGTACCTCAAAGGGGCCCTAAGTCCAGGTTCCTGAAGCACCAGGAGTCCTTAGGTCTAAGCCCTTCTTGACCAACGCTCATCCAGTCTTCTCCTATGGGCCGCCAAATGGAGAACATTCCACTTTCAGGCTTGCTCCGCACATAGTTATTAGTTCCATTTAGATCAGCACACTGTCTGCAGCAACTAAGAATTAGTTCTGGCTGAGCCCCAAGATGGATCTACAGTGGAGGAAAAGCTATTTCAATCTGGACCAATTTCACATGGATTTAGCCCTTTGTCCTTGGCCTGTCTATACATCCTTTGGAAGTCCTTGAAACGAGGGGCGCAGCCTAACCTGGCCTCTCCAAAGTGCACGCGGCCCGTGAAGAGAAAGACCCCTTCTCCTGGTCTCACCCCACATTGTAGCAGGGTCTTGATCTCTCCTCGCCACCCACTGTTCTCCTCTGCCGTCTTGAACAGCTTCGTCTTCTGCCTGTAGATTCTGTTCACGCTCACATCGATGACCGAGTCTTGCTGCTCTTCCTCGTTTATTACATTTTGGATAGTACCTTTGACAACTGGGAGAGGGGGGGAAAGCAGATAATTAGACTGAGGAGTTTTGAATAAACATACTTTCAGAATTAACATGCAGATGCCTATTGTTTCCTCTTAATGAGATTTTGGATAACAAATATTAGGTATTATTGACTCCACAGCATTATGGAAGAGAAATAAAAATGTCTTAAGACTGGATTCTATAATACAAATAGAAAATGAAGGACAATTGAAGCGATGCTGTTCCCAGAAATGTTGGAGAGTGGTTTTTTTAATCTCCCTATATATTTCTAAAATGAGGTCTTTAAATATGTTGACATGTTTATGAATCCAAATGTTAATTTATGACATGCTGCCAGACTGGTATGTTTTGGGAATCGTTTTACAGCTGTCTATGATGAAACTTCAGTACTGTAGGTTAAAAACAATAGTGAATTATCTTTTCAAAGCTAACAGAAGGTTAGAAAATGGGAAAACAACCTTTGCCTTCCTTGTGTACCACTAGAAAAGCATCTTATAGGAAGTAACATCAAACAGGGTAAAGATTGTTATGGCAACTAACCACCCACACTTAAGATTCAGAGAGGATAGTTTCATTTCTTTCTATTAATGGCCTAGTTAATGTTTAAGTTGAAGTTGAGTCTTTGGCACTCTGCCCTGGAGAAACGCTCAAGCCACCACCTGTCGGGACAATATTTTCCATTGAGACAACCCTAGAGTCATCCATTGCAATTTCTGGACGCTGCATGCTATTGCCTTTGCTCAGATATTGCCCATTGTGTTCATAATACTGGCAGGCTGTATTTATATCTGTAGCACATGTCCAAGATCAGGCATGCCCAGCTGCTTCATGACAGCATTTACACTAAATTCTAAGCGTGGGAAAATTGCTTAAATGCTATTTAATGTATAGCTTACCCTCAAGTTATGCTGACTCTTTAAGGGAGACGAAACAGAAGAAAAGATAAAACATTTTTAATTGTCCCAGCCCTGCTTTTTTTTTTGAGACTGTTTGGGGCTATTCTCATACCTCCATGAAATAAGGCATTTTCTTTTCTATGACATAATTCAAAGAAGAAAAGTTTTTTTTAATCCTCATGTTGAAAGAACAAATTAATAGTACATGTATTTCATTAGAAATGTATGATCTGATGTGCTGCTACCTTCACACTAGTGTAATCTGCATCAGATTAGAATAGATTACACCAAAGATTGACACCGGGGCCTGGTGGAAATAAATCTTTTCATTCCTATTAGCATACAAAATAAAAGGAAACCATGTGTTGGAAAAGTCATCTTGGGAATGTGGTCATTTAAGTAATTTGAACCAGTGTCCATTAGGGCAATTTATGCCATATTCTGGTTTCTCCGTGCACATAAAGATCAATTATCACTTCCTTTCACTGTCTAGGACAATTTCCAAAAGGGTTGCCATGCAGAAAAATATAGTCAATTGTTTATGAATTAGCCGCTTGTTTTTGCCAGCTGATAAGGACCTAAAAGCTAGAGTTGGTGATCTTATATCCACCATGTAAGAATAAACATGCAGAAGGGTCATTCCATGTGAAATGAACCAATGCATGGTACCTTGATGCCATGGATTTGGTTCATTTTTGGTACATTTGTACCTTACCATGAGATGTTTTTTAAAAAATCAGATTTTTTTGGTCCACCCTAACCCTAACCTTCAACTCAAAAGCTGATCAGGCGGGATAAAAGGCTGCCGTCGCTTCCCATATAATTCCAACTGGAAGTTTTTTTCCCCTAGGGGCACCCCTTTTGGAGCTTCATAACTCAGCACCCTTACCCCCAAATGTTTCCAAATTTTAGGGGATTCCCTAAATTGCTTTCTGGAGGTACCCCTGCTACTTTGGTGCCCCCAAAGTAAGTAATTTTTGAGTGCATGTTTTTTAAAAAATATGCACCCCTTTCAAGATTCTGTAATTTCCTATACATTTATTATTATTTATTTAACCACACAGCTATCTACGCTGGATTTTATATTACCAATCACTAGTCGAACGCTTCCCAAGCATTTAGGACTCAGTGACGTATCGGCGAATTATTATTATTATTATTATTATTATTATTATTATTATTATTATTATTATTATTATTATTATTATTATTATTGTTGTTGTTGTTGTTGTTGTTGTTGTTGTTGTTTATGTGCCATCAAATCAACTGACTTATGGCAACAGCATGAATGAGTGATCTTTAAAAGGTCCTGTCCATAACTGCCCTGCTGAGCTCTTGCAAATGCAAGCCTTTTGCTTTCTTTAGGAAGTCAGTCTATCCTCATATTTGGGCTTCCTCTTTTCCTGCCACCTTCAACTTTTCCCAACATTATTGTCTCCTCAAGAGAATCCTTCCTTCATGATATGTCCAATGTAGGACAGCCTCAGTTTCAACATTTTTGCCTCCAGAGAATTCAGGCTTGATTTGATCTATAACCTGCTGGTTCATCTTTCTGGCAGTTCAAGGTATCCACAAAGCTCTCCTCCACCATCATATTTCAAGTCATTCACCCTCTCCACACCCAGTCAGCTTTCTAAACTGACCAGATTTTACACCCAAACATGATGACTGGAAATACACTTTTCTAACTCCATCATTGCTGCACTTCCTATTCTCAAGTATTTTGATTTTTGTTATACCTAATGCTTATTTAAAACTGGCTTCCTCTGGGAGCCAAAAGGTCTATAGAAGATGGAAGAAAACCTACATCTGCATCATAACAGCTTTACATGTAAAGCTCCCCCTTCTCCCCACAAAGGCATTTGACTATTTAGGCCTTTGTCCTTATTTGGAAAGATGAAAGGGATAATTCCCATTGCTTGTCCCTTAAAAAGGCTGAACTTCCAGCTCTATTATCTTGGTATGTTTCTCTTTGTGTACAGCAGAAAAGAGCTAATTAAGTCCAATAGCTTTCATTGAAGCTCTTCAGAATTAAAACCCATAAAACCTTCTGGTTATTTCTTTTTGTATTTCTAAAACACACTTTATTCCAAAATAGGGAGAAAGTCCATTTGCGAGTCTTAGGCTTTCTCCAGGATTTTTACAGGCCAAATGTACCAGATTATCAAAATAAAGAAAGAATTGAGGTTTTTTTGCCATTCTTTCTGCCAAGATAACAGTCAAAGTGAAAGCAAGTAAACCTACCAAAGTCGCTGGTGCAGACAGCCAAGAGCACTTCTGTGTCACTGCAAGGTCGGCAGGGAGCTAAGAAAGAAAGGGGAAAAAAGGCATTTCAATGTGTGTCTGGAAGTTGAGTCATGGCAACTGGATTTCTTTTTCTTGAGAGACTGAAATATTTTGCTGTTCATCCAAACAGCTTCGTCAGTCTGAGAATCTTCACAGACATTTGAGTGTGTGAAAAAAAGTAAACACAACTTACAGGAGTACCAATTTTCATTCTGCCCCCAACTCTCAACCTTCAGGGTTAGGCTTTAAATGCCAATGAAAATACTAAACAGGCAGAGGGAGGGATACTAAACACCTTCAGGTTGACAAACGATGAAGATTGATTCTTTTAAAATCCTGAAAATACCAACTATGCTTCCTAGGCCTTCTAAATTCATTTGACCATGGGTTGAAACCCATTTCCATTTCTTCTTCTCCTTTGCCAACTCCTCCAGCTTCTTAATACAGTGGTACCTTGTAGAAAGGAATTAATTCGTTCCAAATGAAATTATGTTAAGCAAATTTTCTTTTATACAAATTTTCCATAGGAATGCATTTAAAAAACAACAGTAATCCCTAATTGTGACCATTTTTATGTTGTACGGATTCACCCCATAGACGATTCTGTTAAGCATATTCCCCCTATCTTCGGATTTTTTAATGTTGTACAGATTTTATGTTATACAAACTGTTTGTTATATGAGGGTCCACTGTATTCCCTTTTTAAAAGGGGATTGTACTATTGTGTATCCCGCAGCCCTGTGTTGGTTTCTTGGAGGTGACATAAAGATTTGCTCTGAAGAGACTGACAGTTTTCCCATTCATTCCTAAAGTGTGCATCATTTTCTATATGCAGTGTGTTGGGGGGTGGGGGAGACACAGAAACAGAGAGAAAGAGAACTACTCCCATCCTATCAGTGCAACATGCAACAGTGCAACATGCCACAGCAGGAGTCTGAAGAGGGAGACATGGCTGTATCCATGGAGGCTCATCCCTATGGGAGCCAAAAGGTAGAAAAGGTGGGAAACACAAGGCCTACTCACGGAAAGCCTACATCGACATGGAGTCAATCCCAATTTAGGCTCCCTTGTGTGTCGAAAGAGATGACAGGGTGGGTATCTGTGTACTCCCCTCATTGGGCCCAGTGAGTGCATGCTTTGAAATAAATGGCAGGATAGGTCTTGGGAGAGGAGCCAGGAGATTCTTCAAAAGAAATGGACCCACATACAACACCTAAAGGGTCAGTTAATATATATTATGTTAAATATATTATATTAAAAGACAGAGCTAAACAGATTTTAACGACATCCCACACACATACACACAATGGAGGGGTCTGATTTTTACTGAGATTATTCCATTGGGGGAGATGAAAAAAGTAGTGTCACTCATGGCTCCTTTGTAACATGTAAAAAAAAGTCAAGAAAGGAAAAATCTAGAGAAAGCCCTCACATAACAGTGTTTAATTAAGAGCAGTTCTAGCCCCAGGCTGTGTGACAGAGCCTGAAGCATCTATAACTTACATGCCAGGACTACCAAAGCCATCCCTTTAATGATGATTAATTTTTGGTGTATATTCAAAAAATTAAATATCCACTAATGTCTACCTTGTTTATTGGACTCCATTCATGCTTGCTATCTTATGCCACTGTTGTTTTGTGTCATCAAGAAAGAGGCAACTTATGCTGACCCTAACAGAGCTTTCAAGGCGAGTGAGATATTTACAGAATAGTTTTACCAGTTCCATAGCCCCAGTGAATATCCATGGCTAACCAGGCCTCCTGAGAGTGACACTGCCCATTATCAATAAAATTATAGAGCTAACTGAATTGTTTCCTCTCTTCTCTCAAACTCTCCTGTACCATCAGTCATCTTTAATCTCCAAAACCTCTTCTATTAAGTTATTCACTGGCTGTTCTCTCTATACAGTGGTACCTTTACTTACAACTGACTTTGCTTACGAGCAATTCGACTTAAGAACGGCAAACCATTGGCATTTCAATTGCTGCCTTACAATTTTCCCTGATTTACTGATTGATTAATTTGATCTTTTTAGACATGGCTGCTCTACTTACGAATTGTTCAACTTATGAGCATACATTCGGAATGGATTAAACTCGTAAGTAGAGGTATCACTATACTTCTTCAGGAACTGTGAAGGCTGGAGACATGATTCACAATTTGAAGGCATTGTACTCTTCCTTCATGCCACTACTGTTCAGATTTAGTTCCCAAAATTCTTTCTATAAGGGGTTGCTGCTAGAGAAGGCAAGATCGCTGGTGCATTTTGAAGAATGTAGAAAACAAGAAGCAAGTACAGAAGTAGCACAGGGTATCTTTTAATTGTAAGCCGCCCAGAGACCTTTGGTGGGCGGCATATCAGTTGTATTAAATAAATAAATAAATAAATAAATAAATAAATAAATAAATAAATAAATAAATAGTATTTAAGCCTGTCCGTAGGCCTCACACATTTGTGTGCTTTTTCTTAACATCCACAAGCCATTGGCTTCAAAAGCAATAACTTTGCATTTAAGAGTATAAACCCCTTTCCAAACTACAGACATGCAGTATATGTTTTCAGACAAGTTGTTCAGGTTTGTAGCTTAAGTCCACCCACTGAAAATTTACCACATGACCACTCTCAAGCACACAACATGGGTGCTCCAAGTTCCAGAACATCAGCAAGTTACACCTGTGTTGCTGGTTTGCATAACATTTTCCTCATTCACATCACATGGGGGAGTGAATTACACAGAAGAATTCCACCTAAAAACCTGCATGGAACCCCACCCTCATTACTTCCTTCCTTCACAGATGTCATCTGTGACAGAACACAAACACACTAACAAAATAATTTGAATATAAGGATACAGTGAAATATAATTGCTGGCATAATAAAATATGTCTGGATTGCTTCCATCTCTCTCTCTCTCTCTCTCTCTCTCTCTCTTCTCTTTTATAAGACTGATTAAAATGTTACAAAAATGAAAGTTGGCCCCTGCAACTTGAAGACAGGACAACCAGGTGGAAACTCAAGGCCAGATCTGTTACAACTCCCAGAACTGCGTAGGCTGGAAACAGAAGAGAGACCCTAAACTAATCTAATCAAGGCAAGAATGTAGCTGCTCTTTGTACTCAGCCAGCAGAGAAGGTAGAGCTGTTAGAAGTGCAGATGTTTCTATAATACCCTATTCAGTTATGGCATTTCTTTTTTCTCTCTGAGGTTGGCTCTATCTAGCAACATGCTAATTAAAACTACCCGCTGGGCCCCAGAGATCAGGAAAGGAGTCAAGGCGGGTGGAGAAGTGGGAGGAACTTTCCCATAATCCCAGAAAGGCCCCGGCATCATCAACCATAAAAATGGAAAACCACCCTGTCACGCTAAGCACCTCTTGTTCACCTCATTGGTTACTGTGGCAAAACAGAAGCACTACAGCATTCTATGGTTCAGAAGGTCCAGCCAGATTATACTTTATTTATTTTATAATGTTTTTACTCCACTTGACAACAAATGATCTCTTGGATGATTGCATGAAGCAAAGAACAAAGACCCAATGAGCTTTCACCCCACCTTTGATCATTAACTGGAGCATGTAACAACTCTTTGCTTTTTAACATGCAAACTACCAGTTCACAGAACACTGCAGTAGCATCTTCCATGAGCTCAGATGAGATCCCTCTCATCTACTGAGGAGAAATTAAACGGCAAGGTAGAGCGTGAGCTGAACTTTCTCTCTAGCAAGTGTGCATTGGATAACACTCTCCTAAACCTAGACAGATATACTGGTAAAATCCTCCAGTCTGTAAGAGTCTTAGGAACACTCATGCGGAAAGGATGATGAATTAACTGGACTGCACTTCTGTTTACCCAAATGCAAAACCTTCTTACCCACTTGATTCCAGATTACTAACGCCTGTCTGGATCAATGTATACATGAAGAATGTAAGAGCCATGTTGGAGAAGATCAAAGGCCCATCAAGCCCAGTGTTCTGTTGACGTTCTGGCCAACCAATTGCTTGTAGGAAGCCCACCAGCAGGGTGACAGCAGTCCAACAGAACACTGAAATATCTCCCTGTTTCGTTTGCCCTCCCTAGCAACTTATACATGGATGTACACTACTTCAGTTACTGAAGCATGTTGTCTCCTGATATATTTGATAGTTTAGCAAGTACTATAATAATAATTAACTTAAGCCTCAGGTCTGGGAGCATCACTTCTGTAACATCTCCCACTCCAGAGGTTCCAGAGACACCTTAATTTAAACTACCAGACTTTTCCCCAACCCACCCAATTGCTTCATATTTACACACTGCTCAGTGATTCTTCATTTAATAGGATTACTCTCTCTCTCTCTCTCTCTCTCTCTCTCTCTCTCTCTCTCTCTCTCTCTTCTCTCTCTCTCTCTTGATTTTTCTATCTTGTGGTCTGCATTGGAATTGTATTTCTTCAGAACTGTGATTATAAGTAGAGAACTTTTGTGAGCAAATCTGCTACATGCCTACAAAACTGCAATGGCTACTGCTACTATTTCCCAATTTATAATGCATAATAAGGAAGCAAAAATTAAAATAAAATAAACATTCAAATAAAATCCCAGCCCTCTGTCATACTTCCAAGCACCCTTTTCTGTTCTTGACAGTGGCTTAAAATATCCTCAGTGCTCAGCATTTGACATAAATACATACATTCCACTGTCATCATCATCATCACCCTCCAATCTGCATGAAAAAGAAAGAACAATTCCATTGCACTGCCAAAGCCCAGATGCCAATTCCACTAAAGAGGCCCTGGAATAATGCTAACATTGTGCTTGGTTATAATCAAAGAAAAGGGGAATTTCTCCGATGAGAGTGTCATGCCCTAAAGTAACCCAATGCTGCCCTTACCTCAAGCAGCTAACCTCTGACCTCTAAAGGCCTTCTCTTTAATCTTAAATAATTGAGGGTGGGGAAAGGAGATGCAGTTTTAGACTTTGCTTTAGACTCTGTTTTAGCAGCTCAGGACACCTTTGGCCATATCTACCTCCCTCCCTTTACAATTCTGCTGCTAAGGAAAGCATGGCAACTAGCATCTGCCCTGCTAACCAACTAATCTGGAGAGTACCTCTGTCTTCCACAGATAACAAAAGACAAATGAAATGGACTGGGGGTTCTTCCTCTCTTCGTTGGGACAAGAAGGAAATCAACATGGAAGTATCACAGGAAAACTGCTAGCTGGCATTCATTGGTCAAAGCTCTGTACAATTTTGGCTCCTGGGGTTAACATGGTACCTAAGGCACATAGTGAACATGTGGCAGGCCTACATGATGAGTGACTGAAGCCTGAGGTGGAAAAATGAAGGACACATGTTGGGAGTTTCAAGAGTGTCACGCTGGGAGAAAGAGCCATCTGGGCTGACCTTTCTTGGTACCACTTGCTGTAGGCATAGAGGTGCCCCAAGGAAAGTAGAAATTGGCTATCCAATTTGGTCTGGAAGAAGCAGGTCATCCAGGCCCACTGGCTATAGACCCTAAGCCTTCACATGGACTTAAGGGCTCCCCCCCCCAAGAAGCAAGGGGGAGACTCTGTCCCTAATGGGGAAGAACTGCAGACAAGGGATGGGAGACAGTGAGGGTGGCTCAGTCAGACTATAGCATAAGCCATAGTATCTGGGGCACGTCAAGACAAGGTAAAGAACTATGAGAATTTTAGAACTTGCCTCCTGTATGCTGTCCCAGGCACATACATTCTCCTACACGCAATGTATTGAGGAGGGGTTTAATCCAAGTCATTGTCAAGAGTCACCCTCAAGTCTCTTCATCAATAATAATTTAAGAGTAGAAAGACTCTTTTGCCTTTTTTGCACCTCCTGGGGTCTGATGATGTAAAATTTCAGGACTGTGTTTCCTATTGGCGCACCACAATTTTTATTCTGCTTCCATGTGTTGTCTATCCTGCAATGATGGGATTACAGAAAACATCTCATCCAGAATTAACTAGTTCATCTCATAATGTTTGTAAGGAACATCCATGAACAGTATGGGATAGTTCAATCTGGGTTAGACACAATGGAAATCTGAAATTTGAATTAAAGACTGCTATTTAGCATAATAGGTTGCAACTAGAACAAGCTAATTCATCAATGGAATTTACAGAGAAGTTGACTCACTAAGTCTTCACTAATTCAACAGGCTTACTCTAGTTGGATCTTATTAAGCTAAGCAACAGGAATTCGGCCAAAGTGGTTCCAAAATCCTAACATACATAGGTCCTACTCCCATGTATGCACAATCTGTGTTTCCTATTTTGCAAAAGGCTACTCTCTATCATTTCAAGCCAACACACAGCAAGAGTTTATATCCAAGCAGACAAAGGCCAGCCAGTTGCTGAACAACTGATCATGTTTGGAGACAATTAGTTAGAATTTGGTTATGCCTGTGATGGAAAGAAATCTGTTCCAACACTGGTAGTTCTGTAAAATCTATATATTCTCAACAAGTCCAATTTTCTCCAAGACCAACAATAACTTAAGGCAGGGTATCTGGAAGGGTAAAAAAACCCCACAATTGCAAGAAAAAAAAGACATAGTAACCAAAACCAGGAAGAAGCACATTCCCTTTATAATCCTAGTGCTATACGGCTATGAAGGAAGGGAGGGGCTGACTGACTGCAATTGAATGTGTGAAAACCTAAGATTTAATGGGCCAAGTGCAGAATGGCTGCCAGAGTCTGGCATAAGGCTAGTGAAAACCAAACCAGCAGATACCTAAGGAAAGCTTAAGGTTTCACTATTGGGACCCTGAGGTTTTTCTGATACAATTAAGGTCTAAAGAAAACACAATATATTTACAAAGCATAAATGCTCCTCAATGATTCTTTCAGATTTGAAGAGTTTATTAATCTCAAATTCCCTTCCACTACTATTTGGTTTTGTGGCTTATTGTCATAAAAAGAAAAAGTTAAGAAAACAAAAATTCATCTCTTTTTGAATGTTCAGTTTATAGAACAGCCTCCAAGATTCTCAGACTTTGCCTGCTGGGCCTATGGTATTTCATTAAATGTCCTTTACAGGTTCAGTGTTTTTTCTTTAAAACCTATGTCAGGAATCCCCTGTGTATGTAGTAGACATGACTTCTGCCAAGAAAGTGGAACTCTTTATTCACTGTTTTTGCTTCATCTTAGAAGGAAGAAGGCTTTATCTGAATGTGGAAAAGCCAAAACATAGGCACTGGACCAGTGATGGTGAACCTTTTAGAGACTGAGTGCCCAAACTGCAATTCAAAACCCACTAATTTTTTTGCAAAATGCCAATAGAGCAATTTAACCTGAATACAGATGGCTCTGAAGGGGCAATGTCAGGTGCCCACAGAAAGGGCTCTGAGTGCCACCTCTGGCAGCCGTGCCATAGGTTCACCAACACTGCACTGGACTATGAAAGGCTGGTTTCAAGTTCTCATCCAGTCTTAACATGTCAACTTTGAACAAGTTGGTGGGAGCCCATACCAAGTCAGTTTAAAAAGGTCTTGGCCTAGGCCACTGCCTTCCTCACTTGCTTCAGAATGTGGGGTGCAGGGGGCAGTTCAACCAATCCAGAAGCAAGGGCAAACTATTATTTGCATTGACAATGGAAGCCCAGGAACCAGAACATGGGCAAACCTAAGAACTATTTGGGTAATGCCTTATCACAAAACCTGCTCCTACACAAATGAAAAAGAAGAAGACCTTATGTGCAACCTTGAATGCATTGGAGAAATACCATTATAGTCATATATGAAGAGACCCCAAAATGAAGCAGAAGAGGAACTGACTGGCAGAGTATACTCCTGTGTCCACTAGTAGAACGGACCACCCAAGAGAGGGTATTGGGGTCAACAATCCAGTCAGAGAATTCCTCTATCAACAGCACACCTATCAGAAGCAAAGACCCAAACTAGATTGGGTGGTTCTTATGAGGGCCACTCTTTCATAACTGTTTTCCAATGAGAAAAGTCACCTCTAGTATGGTCCTCAGACCCAAGATAGGCAGAAAATAATCCTGTGGGGACTCTATAACAGCCTTAAGACCCAATGGCTGTTTTTGTTTATTTTATTTCTAAAACTGGGAAGCTTCCAGTTTTATAAAAGCAAATGTTTCTGAGATCAAATGTGAAACTCTACAATCTTAGCATGATCTAGGACAGCAAGAGCAACTGGACAAGGTAAAGAGCAGAGATGAAGCACTTAAATCCGAGTAGCAAGCCAGGGAGTCTAGAAAAAGAATAAAGAATACTACACAGGCCAGGGGTTTGTCCACTCCTACACCACACCATACCACCAGCCATGCACTTTGTTCTATGAGCTCCACTGTGTAGGCTTGATGTGCACTGTGAAGGGCAGCAAATACAGGAAAAATATTACAGTGGTACCTTGTATAAAGGAATTAATTCATTCCAAATGAAATTATGTTAAGCAAATTTTCCTTTATACAAATCCCCATAGGAATGCATTGAAAACAGAGTGATCCTTTTTTATGTTGTACGGATTCTCCCCATAGGCAATTATGTTAAGCAAATTTCCCCTATCTCCGGAATTTTTTATGTTGTACAAATTTTATGTTATACAAGCTGTTTGTTATACAAGGGTCCACTGTACATCCTATTAGGCAAAGTGGAATTGGATCCGATCTTATGCAGGGCTGGAGATACTTTAGAGGCCAATGAAGTCTGCAAATAATTTGTATTGGGAGCAGGGGAGGTTAGAGAGGAGACACCTCTTCCCCAGCAGCTACTTTTACCACTTCAAAGGCTGCAGTAAGAAACTTTTTCAAAACATATTCCTAATCATCATAATCATAATCATAATCATCACCACCACCACCACCACTGCCTGTCAAGTTGCTTCAGGCTTATGATTATTTATTTATTTATTTATTTATTTATTTATTTATTTATTTATTTATTTATTTATATACCATTCCATCTAGCGACATGGTGACTCTGGGGAATTTACAAACTGAACAGAAATCAAAACCATGAACAATAAAATACAATATCATAGATAAGCACAAGTATATAGATAAAAACACAACTAGTAAACAATATATAACAAAAACATAGAACAGGAGCAAAATGGGCTACAGATAAAAACAAAATAAATACATAATAACAATCATTATTAGAACAGATTAATATCCGGGGAAAGCCGTTTTAAATAGCCACGTCTTTAGATGCTTCTTAAAGACTGGGAGGGAAGGTGCCAGACAGATCTCAGGAGGATGTTGGTTCCAGAGCCGAGGGGCCGCCATTGAGAAAGCCCGATTTTTTGTCAAAGATTTATGGGCCTCCTTCAGCGACGGCACCCTCAAATGTCCTCCCTGAGATGATTGGGTGTTATGGGCAGTACTTTGCAGCAGGAGCCATTCTTATGATGACTCTTCCAGGGGTTCCTAGCCATAAATGAGTCAGATGTGGTTAACTGGGCCCTCCCTAGTGGCATTCGGGGACCATGCACCTTACCCAAGACCACACAGGTGACAGGGCATGTAACTGAATCCACCATATACAATTGAGGTGACCTCCGCTAGCCCTTCCTGGGAGACACAATGAGATTTCAAACTCCCAGCCCCTGGTTTCACAAATCAGTACTTCCAACTCACGGAGTTGTGCCAGCACTTAAGCCCTTCCCCCTACACTGGGTCTCAAACAAAATTCCTTTGTTTCCCCCATTTTCCCCCCATCTGAACTTCACTGTAAACCTTTGAAAGCAGTTCTGAAAACTATGAAGAACACAGAAGAATGTGTTAGTATTAATATTTAAATCCATTCCTCAAATTCTGAGGTTTAGTACTGAAAAAACCAGAAGCCGCATTCAGACTAGACGAGAGTCCTCTTTCCCCCAATGCTGTTGTAAATGCTCAAAACCTTGAGGTGGTCTTATTTTTTCATAGAAAAATCATCCTTGATTTTATAAAGTAGAATCTTCTGTTTGCACATCATTTTCCTCAATAATGTACGTCCCCTTAAAAGGCATGGGGTGTACCTGTCGAAAGAAGGCAGTTCACCCTCAAGTTTCTTGCCTCTTTGCGCATGTAACTTCTTATCTGATATTTTGCTGGAGCACAAAAATAACTTTCCATTGCCCTCTGGTATAAGGACAATAAAACCAAAAGCTGGTATATATTAACTCGAGTTGGAGTCCTGCCAGGAAAGTGTCTCGACCCCATATGGAATCCAGATTGGAGTGGAATTGAATTAAATGACTAGGAGCTGGTTAAAGTTAAACTTTGAAAGCAAGTTAGTGACAGAAGATCAAAGTTTAAGGAAGCCTTTAAAAATAACCTAAACAATGCTTTATGAGTTGTTTCTAAAAGAAGATATAGGTGTGAGAAGGCAGCGATTTTGGTTCATTTCAGCTTTTCTTTCCCATTTAATCTTAAACAATTTATTGCAACATCTGGAAATCTGGAACTGCGAAGTCAAGACTAAAAACCCAAATCCTTCTGACCCACACCAAAAACTGAACAGAAACTACACAAAAGAAACACTTCAGATATGCCTTGATATGATTCACACACTAAACAGAAATGAACCCTCTTTCTTTCCTGGCATAAATATGTAGGCTGGTTTGAGTGCTACAACTCAAGACCATAAAAACAATTACTGAGTCCAAAGCTGACTGCTGCAGTTATTTCTGACTGCATAAGCTCAGATGCAGAAGGGATGTAAATTCTGGGGCATCGTAATCCACATTCTGGAAATAGGCATGGTTATTTGGATTCCCATGTATCACATGTTTAATGCTAAACCTAAGAGGGAAGAGGAGAAAACATGCCATTTTCAGTTCTGCAGCTGTGCTCAGTGATTCCAGAAAGCATGTACTTTTGAACTAGTTTCCAGGTATGAGTGGAAGGGATGAGCTTTTTGAACAATGCAACTGCAGAGCTGTCAACTCAGAAATAACCCTCCGAGTTCAAAGGAGTTTTTTTTTACAAGAATTGTAAGCTGCAGCCTCAGAGGACCTCTTTTACTCATGTTCTACCCACGTCACAGATATAGAACTACAGAGCAGGGACCACACCTTGAGAAATCCAGCGAGGCATGGAGTTTGTTTACTTCTCATTTAAAAAGCTTAGATTGCCAGGTTATCTTTACTACCAAGTTTCTGTGAACTGTCACATTCATCCTGCAGGTGAGTCCTGGTGGTAAAGTACAGTGATGCTCAGGGTAAGCCACAAGTGTGTGGAGGGAAAAATGTGTGAGCAGGGTTCATCCAGAAAGCCACTGAAAATCTTCAGCATGGTGAGGATCCTGTACTAAGTTCACAAGGGGGGGCACATCCTACCCTAGGACAGAAGTAGAAGATGTACTGCTTCTGTTCTAGGTGCATTTTTACTTTGAAACAAATTGGGCAGGTTCTTTGCCTTTGGCTTACAAATGGAGATGAGTGCTAGCCCCTAGAGTTGAAAACAGATGGACTTAAAGTCAGAAGTTTCAGAGAGGGTAACCGTGTTAGTCCTGTCAAGAATTGCAGGCAAAAAAAAAAAAATAAGAAAACAACAGACACAAAACATATGGCATCTTAAAGACTAACTTTCATATTTTGTTGTAACGTTTCGCGGACACATCCACTTCTTCAGGCATATAGCGGCAGAATGAGGTGTGTAATATGTCATGAGATATACATTTCATACCAGATGTTCATTGGTGGTTAGGGGAGGGGGAAGAGGAGGGAAAGATGATTAGTTGTAGAAGTAGTGGGAGGATTTGGCCAGGGGTCGTAAATATGTTAAGCATGGTTAATAGGTCTGTGGAGGAGGGAGAGATGATTAGTTGTACAAATGGTGGGAATGAAGATTTGGCTGGGGGTCATAGATATGTTAAGTATTGCTAGTGGTTCTGTGGCTAGGGTCTGTAGAAATGTAAAGTCAGAGGGAACCTTTACCTTTTTAAAAAAATCAGATACCCAGTGATGTTGTTGGCAGAATGATGGACTAGGGACTCAGGAGGCCTAGTGTTGAATCCCCTGCTCAGCCATGCAAAACCATTCCTTGGACATCTCACTTAGCTCAAAAGCTTCACTAGGGTAGCTATAAATCAGTTCTAACTTGACAGCATATAAGGTACAGTAGGCATCTTTTCAAACTCAGAATGTTGTTCTTCAGCTCCCTGTCTAATTGTGACTTTTATTTGAATAACATCCAGACAGTCTTTCAACACCGAGCTTGTATTATGCATGACATTCAATCAACTATTCCAGATAAGAGGGTGCTTTTCCTGCCCATCCACTTCCTACCTTTACTTCTCCCCTTGCTAAACTGGTTTTGCCCTAAAAAGCCTATTGCAAATGACCAATACAGGCCAGGGTGGATTTGGGGGGCAGGAATCAATGGTTTTTAAAAATCATATTGATTTTAATCACAATTTAAATTAAAAATCATTTTTACTTTTATATTTTTTTTAAAAAAATTCAATATTATTTTGGGCTCTAAATTGTGATTTAAATCAAAACCACCCCAGTACGGGCCTTAAAGCAAGAGCCCTCTGTCCTCCCCCAGCAGCCCTCTGGAAAAGGATGACGACCAGAAGGAGTTGGAGGAAAACCAGGAAGGGTCACCTCCTCAACCACTCAATCTTGGTTCAATCCCACATGGCTACCAGCATGGGCCTGCAAACAGGTAGGTCCACCCTAAGGAAAAGGTCCCCCAAGAGGGATAAAAGCTGTCATCTTACTCAAGAACATTCCGTATTGAAGCAACCCTTGTGAATTTGATACAAAGAGCAAAGCTGAACAACTCCAGGCACATTTCACAAAGGCAGCTAAGGAGAATGGATAGGACTACAGCCTTCATTTTCAATTTTCTTCTCAACAGAATGATGAGGGAATGGCCTGGGCTCTTGATCGGAGCTCTGCAAGATTCTTATGAAGTAGGGGAAACATTAACAGAAGGGTTACTCTTCGGTCCCAGGTTACAGGGCTGGGCCGTTTCCTTTCAAGCACTAATGCAACTATCTTATGCATGATGTAAAATCCCAGATGCCCCCCTCTCCAGACGCAGAGGCTTGGCTGCACAGCCCAATAGGATCTCAGCTTCTCAAAAGAAATATCCCTTCCCCAAATAGCTGTACAAACATAAGCACACAACATAACCCAAGCTTGTCAAGAAACAACACTTCGGGGATTAGATCAATAGGCAGTACTAGCTGGCTCGAAAATCAATGGAGCTTCTTAATTCAGGATACATTCCCCCCTCCTCCCCTGCTACTAATCTGCATTACATTATTCTGAATACTGGCAGAACCAGCTTTTTTTAAAAGGCATGCATTCGTGCAGGATTAGCAAAAGCAAGCAAGCATTCATTTATTATTTTTAATAACCTGTTTGGCTTCTATCTGAATGGGATGCATCAGTTTTGGCAAGCGGGACCTCTCTTTTCTCCAGTTGCTGCTTTTGGGCGTAACCTGGCTTTGGCTCTCAAAATACAGTGCTCTCCCCCTGTTTTCCCCTCCTCCCTCTCTCTTTTTGTGAAAAAAAAAAGGCCATTATGTGTCTTTTGGCAGGCAAAACTCTATAAAGCAGGTTCCAGAGCCCTGTGCAAGCTTTAAAAAAGCTAGAGCAAGTGACTCTTTGCTCACACATCCTTCCGCCCTTTCCTCGCTTGCCAACAACTTTTAGGCCCCAAAGAACATGCTGTGGTGGGGGAAGCGAACAATAAAACAAGATCCAGCTGAATGTTTACTTGGCAGTGGGGGGTTGCATCTTGGGGTAAGGAAATAAATCTATTTCATTAACTTGCATAATAGTAAGGGCAGCAGTGATGCTAAGTTTTAGTGTACCCCAACTTTCACCCGCCCTTAGCGCCCCCCCCATTTTCTTCCCTTAATAATCTGATTTACAGCACTGTTCTCTTAGAGCTGCTTAGATGCCCTCCGCTGATCTCGCCTGATTTCGGAAGCTAAGCAGGGTCAACCCTGGTTAGTACTTGGATGGGAGACCACCAGGGAATACCAGGTGCTGTAGGCGCCTGGAGTGTGTGTGTTATGTCATTACAGTCATTACCGACTCTTTGTGACTTCATATCCATGGAGTTTTCTTGGCAGGAACACTGGAGTGGTTTGCCAGTTCCTACTCCAGGCGCCTACAGCACCTGGTATTCCCTGGTGGTCTCCCATCCAAGTACTAACCAGGGCCAACCCTGCTTAGTTTCCGAAATCAGGCGAGATCGGATGTGACAAGTCCAAACTTCGGCCCTCCTGATGTTTTGGACCACAACTCCCAGAATTCTTAGCTTAGAATGCCAATGGCAAAGAACTGTGGGAGTTGCAGTCCCAAACATGTGGAGGGCCGAAGTTTGGACATGCCTGGCTTAGGGCATCTAGGCAGCAGGCGCCTGGAGTAGGAACTGGCCAACCACTCCAGTATTCCTGGCAAGAAAACTCCATGGACATGGAATCATGACACAACACACACACACACACACACACACACAGAGAGAGAGAGAGAGAGAGAGAGAGAGAGAGAGAGAGAGAGAGAGAGAGAGAGAGAGAGAGAGAGAGAGAGAGAGAGAGAGAGAGAGAGAGAGTTCTCTTAACTGTGGCTAAGGTACTGGAGTCAGGCTTAACCTCTATTTCCTTCTGCTCCTCCCTTCTCATATTAGGGTTACCTGTGGAGATGCCCTTATATTGCTGCCCAAAATAACCAGTCAATGTTGAAAAGGTTAAATCATCTGACTCATAGCCATAAAGATCACCAGCCACTTTTCCTATACACCCGAGCTTCCAGAAAGTTTTAAAAAAAGCTCTAGGGAAAGAAAGAGGTAAGGGTTTGATGTGCCTAAACATGGCTTGCTGAGAAGCTACCCGGAAAGGACAAAGAGGGTTTAAAGGGCTCTTGTACCTGTTGATAAAGGGCCTGCTGAGAATCACGACTCAGACACTCTTAACTCGAATAATGGGATTGACTGTTCATGTTGTGGAGACAGCCTAGTTCAGTGTTGGTGAACCCATGGCATGGTGGCACTTGGAGCCCTTTCTGTGGGCACCCAACATCACCCCTTCACAGCCACCTGTATTCAGGTTAAATTGCCGTATTGGCACTTTGCGAAAAATTAGGGGGTTCTGAATCGCAGTTTGGGCACTCAGTCTCTAAAAGGTTTACCATCACTGGCCTAGTGGATAAAAGGAATGAGACTCCCTATATCTTACCGAAGCCCAGCTGGTGAAGCAATGATGTAGACGAGCAGCAAGTGGGTGTTTGTCATGAAACAAACGATGCAAAAAATATATATGACAAAGATGATCACAATTTCAAAGGAGACAGGACAGGAAGGGAGGGAGGGAGGGATGTGCCAACCCAGCTGTTCCAAATTCAGAGGAACTGGGAGAGATTATTATTTATGCAAGGACACTTTGAGACAGGGAAATGCCACAAAAAGAAGATTAGATACTTCCAGAATAAAAGAAAAGGGGAAATGGCACTGGCCACCAAGTTCAATGCTTCCATAATCTTAGGTCAACTGTGGACCTCCTGCATTTTTAGCCAGGGCTAGCAACCACTCGAGAAACATGTTTGCCCTGTGTTCTGTCTTACACAGAGTACGCCACGCATTCATGCTAAAATCCTGACTCTCTGGCAACGTTTCTCTCTCTTTATGCATTTAGCCTAATAATCCAATGGCATGCCCTGAATGCAAACAGAACAAGAACCTGCTCCAACTATTATCATATGTAGATTATGCTGATTTTATGGCTGATACACATCCTCATCCATAAAGGATAATTCATTCCATCCCCCATCCCATATGCTCCATTATCAGGACAGGAAAAATGTTTTTTCCATGGGCTACACCCCTCAAGCATCAGAAAGCAACCTGTGGGAATATCTCAGGATTGTTCCCATTTCACTTGGGTGGTTCTATGTGAACGCACACATTGGTAAACGTTTCCATTCCAATCAGCTACTGGACATTAAAATATAGGAAACCCATAAACCAGCAGAACCTGCCTTGTAAATAAGCTGATCCCATCAAGATAGAAGAAATGTTTGTTAAAGTTTGACTTGCCTAAATGCAGAATAAGCCCTGAAGGTAACAGGGGCTTATATTTCTGAATTCCAGTAAATTAAGTTTGCAGATCTTGGCCCGGACACAGGGAAGCAGTTCCACAGTGAAAACCTAGAGCTTGGCGTTTAAAACACTTTGAATCGATGGAGCAAACTCTCAGGGAGTAAAGTGCTTTTCAACATGAGTAAGAGGATTGGAATCTCTGCTGAACAGCTGCACAGAAAGATTATTCTTGCTTGGAGAGGGACCCCCAACTTTTCTTTCTTTCATTAAAAACAGTTCTTGAGGTAGGCGAGTGTGTGTGCACGCGCGCATGTATGTATGTGCACATGCATTCGTGTGCAACCATTGCATTCAAGTAAGCCTTCGCCCTCAGATGTCCTAAAATTATTTGATAAAACTCCTGTTGAAACATTTATGAAACCATAAAGTGGGATCCGTGTGGTGGGGAGGGGAGAAGGAGGAATGAGCTCTTTAAAAAAAACTTAAATAAAAGAAACAGCCCTGGAAAAGCAGCTTCCATGGCTTTGAACATTTTCAAGGAGCTTTGCTGTCTGTGCTGTACAGTCCCAGACACTGCACACTTGGGGGGGCGAGAATAACCTGTGCACCTCATGTGCTTGGCAATCTCATTTTAAATCTCCTCCCCTGTAGCAATTTGTATAAAGCATCCTTGAATCACCATTTTGCCCTTTAACCACCTTAACTGCATGTCAACAGATAATGGAGGTAGGGAAATGCACATCACACAAAGGAGGAGGCCAAAGACAGTAAACTGTGGAAGAGGCTTGAGGATCCCTGTGGCCCACCAGGTGAACACCCCTTTCCATTTGCCTTAGCTGAGACTGCCTCAACTAGGGGAGAGATCAGAGCAATGCCATTCAATTTGAGGGGCAAATCTCCTTCTGCCCAACTGTTTTAGGTATTGCAAAAGGAAAAAAAATCAACCTGGGACTATCAGTTTTGGTGAGAGATCCTGGTCTTTTTTTAAACATCCAGTTATGTCCGTGGATTCTGTCAGCTACATGGAAACTTGGGACAATCCCAGAAGGGGCAGGCTTTACAAACTCTTACGATGGACGGCTGGAGAGACGAATGGGCAGACAGCAGGCAGGCAATTGCTTTCCAAGCTATTTATCTAGTGCAATGTTGGCGAACCTACGACACAGGTGCCAAAGGTGGCACATGGGGCCCTTTCTGTGGGCATCCGACATGGCCCCTTCACAGCCACCTGTATTCAGGTTAAATTGCTGTACTGGCACTTTGCGGAAAATGAGTGGGTTTTGAATCGCAGTTTGGGCACTCGGTCTCTAAAACGTTCACCATCACTCCTCTAGTGAAACTGCTTGTGATTTCACAATCATGGAAGATGGTAACAATAAAAGCTGAAAGCTGACATACTTCTTGCCACATAGGGAGCTAAGTGGTTCTCAACCTGTGGGTCCCCAGATGTTCCTGGACTGCAACACCCAGAAGCCTCCACCGCTTGCTGTGCTGGAAGGGGTTTCTGGGAGTTGCATTCCAGGAACATCTGGGGACCCACAGGTTGAGAACCACTGAGCTAGAGCTTCTGACCACAAATGGCACCAGCATTTCCTAATCACCCAACTCTAACCTTTGGTCAGCAGGGATCTTTGGCCACAGCAGTGGACAACATCCACATGCTGACATTCTCTACCCAACATCCTGTCATTGCCTAACAACAGAATGCTCAGCCTTGTTCCTGGAGAAAAATGTACCATACCAAACAAAGCTGCATTTTCATGGGAGATAAGCCCATTCCTGATCCTGCTAGTCACAAGCACCAGGATTATTGCCTGCTGCCAAGAGAACAAGTCCATCCTAGAAGGGTAGCTAGGTTTGCATGACTTCTGGGGGTGTTCACTTATACCTACTACCCTTGTGATAATTCTCTTTCTAATGCTCACCAGAAAAGAGAGAGAGAAAATGTGGACCCATCGTGCTTCAGCCCTGGTGGGTTAAGAGTTAAGGGAGTAAATGGCTGAGCAAAATAGAAGTATGCAGCGCAGGGTCCATTCACTCCTCCAGGGAGCTTGCTTGAGAATGCTAGTTCCCAAGGGATTATTTGCCAAGCCCCAGATTGAGCAGAAAGGAAGGTGTGTAAACTAATACAATGCTGGATCTATTAATTAAAATCCTGGCACTTTGTCAAACACTAGTTGCTTATGTGCACTCTGAAATGTCATGATGTGGGGGGGGCACAGTAGGTCATTAAACTGTTAATGAAATGACTGGTGAGCTTTGATCCCAGCTGGTGTAGGAAAGGAGCTGAAGAAATTATGGTATGGACAGGGATCAATCATATCATCAGGAATATATACAGGCAGAACAGAATTAGTTCAATGAATGCAATGCTCTCTAAAATATAATCTCAAGGCTTTATAGCACTGTGGTCCTCTATATATTGTTAAACTGATAGACAACAATTCCCAGTATCCCTGGCTATGCTGCCTAGGTCTAATGAGAACCATAGTATTAAAAACATCTGGAGAGGTGCAGCTGTCCGCTCCTGCTTCATAGCTGCTTTTTAAAACCTTACAAAAAGGTGCTAGTTTTGAACTCATGAAAAGAGCTATAAGGGTTATAATCCTTCAACCCTTTGGGATAATGTCCCATTAGACATAACAATCCTCAGAGCATCACACATAGTATTAGGCTGGAAATGTAGGCTCTGAATCTAATTCATCAGGACTCAGAGATCCAGGATTTAATCAAACATGCATTCTTCCTCCCACTGCCACAACATACTGATGCACCAATAAAGAACTACCCACAGGTCTGCAGAACTGAGCTACATCTTGGACTCAAGATCTTAAATGTGGCTACAGGTTTATAAATAAAGGTAGATGGTTGGGAGTAGAGATGGGCATTTCATTTTGGAAGGGGTCTGGTTCCGAAATTAAACATGGCAGTGCTCGGAACCAGGACCCATCCTCTGGAATGAAATCAACCACTGACTTATCTTTCTTTGAGTTGTGCCAGGCAGAACTCCAGCCAGGAAGCAGCCTCCGATACGTCATCTTTCCTTCTCCCTAGGGCTGGCAAATCAAGAGCTGTGCAAGGACATGCATCATCCCACCTCTCTGTCTGATTGGTCAGCGCCAGGGAGAAGGAAAGATGATGTGTCAGAGGCTACTTCCTCATTGGAGCTTCGCCCTGTGCAACCCAAAGGAAGGCAAGTCAGTGGTTGATTTCGTTCTGGAGGGTGGTACTGGGTTCTGGTTCTGAACAGCAGCTATGCTGCCATGCTTCATCTTGGAACTAGACCCCTTCCGAAATGAAACACACATCTCTAGTTGAGAGATCTACTTAGTTTACGCTATGACCCCAGGTGAATAAAATGCTGAATAGCTCAATGATTTAGCTGTGTCCAGGTCAACCTTTTACCAATTTAGGCTTATCACCCAGATTTTCCCATACCTTGATGGCCCCTCCCTGAGGATGGACGTGCAGGCGGTGGTCATCTCAAGGACAGATTACTACAGCGCTCTCTACATGGGGCTTCCCTTGACCCTTATTGGGCTATTGCAGCGGGTGTAGAATGCAGTGGCCAGATTGGTGATTGGTGCAGGATGATTTGACTGCATCACTCCAATCCTGGCTCGACTGCACTGGTTGCCTGTTGCCTCCCAAATAAGGTTCAAGGTATTGGTTTTGGTTTACAAAACTCTTCATGGCTTGGGGCCTCATATCAGGCAGAGCGGATTTCCCTAAGATCAGAACTGGCCCAGCCCACCAGAGCATTGTTGGCACTCTTGTTACAGGTGACGACCCCTAGGTAAGCCCGTAAGGTTTCCACTCACAATCGGGCTATCTCAGTGGCCAGACCAACTTTGTGGGATAAACTGCCTACAGAGATTCGCCAAGCAGAGTCCCTACCATTATTTTAAAAAGCCTTGAAAACCTGGCTCTTCAAAGATGCATTTGGTGATTGGTAGTTGCTTATTGCTGTTGTTCCCCTGGTTCTTTGTCCCCCCCTCTGCCTTTGTGCCTCTTGCCGGGCCATTGCTGGTTCATTTTGCATTGTTATTGTTGTGGTTGTTTTATTATTTCTCCCTATGTTTTGTTTCCTGGTTTTAATTGATGCCTACTCATTTGTTTGGCTTTTATTAAGTGCCCAGAGTTCCTGAGGGAAAGTCAGTACACTCTAAAAATGCAAACAAGTAAATAATAATTATTTAGGCACTATATATGGTTGCGGAGCCAAGAGTTGGGCATTCAAACCAACCCCCCCCACTGTGCCTCCTTAACAAGGATTGGACCTGACGATCCACAGAGTAACTTCCAGCTCTGCACTTCTAAGATGAAGAAGAAGAAGAAGAAGAAGAAGAAGAAGAAGAAGAAGAAGAAGAAGAAGAAGAAGAAGAAGAAGAAGAAGAAGAAGAAGAAGAAGAAGAAGAAGAAGAAGAAGAAGAAGAAGAAGAATTTAGATCCAACACTTAGAACAGCCAATGTTTATGAAAAATCACTTTGTGTGCCTATTCAAACACCTCGGACTTCTCTGAAATTCTAGTTTCACCAGCACTTACACTGCAATCTATCTGGAAATATGTCCCACTGAACTCAAGTGAGAATTGAGTCTGAGTAAACTGAAGATTAACTACAAGTGAATTCGCTGCAGTAACGGGGTCTTTGTAGAAAGATTTGGTATCACAGGATACCTAATGTTAAAATAGCACAGGCAAAGCAAAAATACATCTTTGAAAGCATACCCTCTAACACACCGTTGTAATGGCAAATGCGCCACCTATCAACTGCCGGTAAGAACTGCAGCTGTTGTAGCAGCTGAAGTAGATCAAAACTCTGCAACACAAGCGAGGTCATCCACGCAAGCAGATGTCCATAATCACGACGCTTGGGATGGACAGCCGGCCGGCCAGCCTTACTTTGCACAGCGGAAAATATCAACCTCCACAAGGCAAGAGAAAAAGGATTCTCGACACAGAGATGGGGAAAGGACTTGTTGAAAAGCTGATTCCCACAAAAATTTGTACGAAACTTACTTTGAGATACAGAGGATGAATACGTGCCTCTGCAAAGGGCTCACAACCCGCAGATAATGTTTCATGGAAATCAAGAGACAGCAACTGACTCAACACGAACTCAATAGCATGGATTTCTCTCCAATTTGTTTCTCTACTGGGGCTTAGAGATAGGTGCCTTTTGGACTACAACCTCCACAATCCCCTATCATTAACACGAGCACTCCAAAGAGGCATGGATTTTTCCTGTTGCTATTTGTTTAATGGGACCTTTTTCAAAAAGCACTGGTATCTACCTCTTCCCCAAGATTCCCCACGAGCTACAAAAAGCACAGGTGTCTTTTGCCACTCATGCTTGAGAGGGGTTCTTTATGTCATTGTCTTCCTCTTTTGAGGGAGACGGGGATATTTTTAAAAGCATTTTGAGATGTGTTTGTATGTGAGGTGGATCAACAGAGGCACTGTTAATCCCACAGCATGCCAAGTGCATCCGATCTCTGCTCCATCATCACTGTGGCGAGATTATCCGATGAAGAACAACTCTTGCCCGGCAAGTAGGTAATTCTTCCTTCCTAACTGTAGGTAATTAGGTCAATGAAAAGATAGGGAGTGTAAGAACAAAGCCAAGGACTATGAGACAGGGAGTTGCTGCTCAACCAACAATAAAACAGGTTGCGCTGCTTGCCGTTCAACCACTGTGCCTGCCAAGCAAAAGGAATGTGCAACTCTTATCATTCAAAATCATGCCATTTAACCTCTGGAACAGAAACCTATAAAAGATCAGCTGTGATGCAGCCCTGATTTTCCAGCGTACAATCCTTCACTTTAATTATCTATGTCACACACACACACACCACCACCAGTACCACCACCTCATACAGGGTCCATTTCAGAATCTCTGTCTTGATAGTTGATTGGGACTGGGGGGGGAGAGAGAAGGAGCCCAACAATGAGCAATGATTTTGTTTTTTACTCAAGGGGTGGGGAATCTGTAGGAAATAACCAGGTGGTTAACTTCTGAACAAGCCAAGCCAGACATGCTGACCTGGTAGGAGGCCAGTGAATCTCTGTTTATTTTTAAAGTTTCCCGCACTTCCCAAAACAAACTTGTTTTCGCTACCGCCACACTTTTGAAAGTGCTGCTTGCTTTGCGAGAAGCAATCTGTGACGTTGCCTGCCAAGTATGACTAAGCCACACTCCTGCCTTTCCAGGCTAAACTGCAGAGCCCAAAAGCTGGCTGATCGACAGCAGACCCCGTGGGAGCCCTTCTCACACAACCACAGCCATAGCGACGGCAGGCGACTACCTTGCGGCCACTCACCAGAAATTGTGTGCAAATCAGATTCCGTCCCCTTGTTGATGAGTTCGTATTGGAAGCCTGTAATCTTCCGGCTAATGTCCAGCTGAGGGGTCGCCTCGACAAAGAGCCCGCCCTCGTCGTAGCTGAAGCAATGTATTCTGGTGGGGCTGTGATCTCCATCACGAACCAGCAGTTTCAGTTCTCCAGTTTTTTCCAAATAAATATTTGCTCCTGCAGAGTCCTTGAAAGGCTTTATGCAAACAGTCCAATGTTTGGAAGATGAAGATGCAATGTTGGGCCGCAGATTGATTATCAGTGCTCCCGTCGGATACATCCACTCTATGGATCCTTCAGAGCAGCGGAGGTAGACCTGTTCCACATCTTTTTTGTGAGACTCGTGCGTTAATCCGCTGGTGGGGGGGGGGTTAAAAAAAGAAGATGACATGTTATACAAAAATGCCTCTCATAAGACTATTCTATCTACTTCACAAAAAAGTACTGAAAACAATGCAGGGACTTCTATGAAGGTTCTGGAAAACAGAACAAAGTGTTTCTTGAGACAGAGAGTTAAGAATTTTGAAAGGCTTTCAGTTAAATTGAAAAGTGATGGTTCTCCTCCCCAACAGTACAACAGTACTGATAGGGCAGGGTGGTGGTGAGGTTCAGATAGCTTACTGTTACCAAGAGAGATTAAGAGAGAAGGCCGGAACCACTCAGGCCATGTATGGAGTGGAAGAAGCATTGAGTTTCAAGTCTCATCCTACACTACAATCACCCCTCCACGCTCAGCACCACCATCCAGGTATGTTTGCAGGCAAGATTGCCGATGCTGGCCCTCTTTGCAGTGGTCGTCATGCTGCCGCTTTTAGGATCCCTCACTTTTGCAGACCCTGGGCTGAGACTGATGGGCATCCTGTCCCACGTCTGGACAGCCACACTAGCCAATTCTGTGGACGCAAAGCCTGATTCCAAACAAAAGTCACATTAAACCAACAAAGTTGCATGCACTCTGTAGCACTGCAGGGATGACGCATATTATTCTCAACATCAATAATCATTTAATATAGCTGTGGGAGAAATTACTGGTTTGGAGCAAGGGGGAAAGGAGACAGAATAAAAAACACACAAGTCAACATAAGGTTTCCATTGGATGAAGGAGTGGCTGTCATTGGGAATGTCGATATGACACACTGTTCAAAGGTTACCAGAGGAAGAGCAAAGAAACTCAAATTTTAATCATCATTGTCATAATACTGTCGGCAAGCATATGCTGCTGAATAATCCTGAAAGCCACATCAAGAGCAGAGGCTTGTGGGAGAAGAAGCTGGTTCTTGACCTCTGGGCTTTTGTCTTCTACTACAAGGAAACACTTGCCATAGCTGAAAAATGCAGCCTTCAATGGAATATTCAGTACAGACTATGCTATCTCTTTATGTGCATACCATGCTGATATTGGGTTACGCATAGGACAGTGTCCGTTTGCAAAATGCCAGTGAGGTTTGTTGACAAGCGTAATAAACTCAGAAACAATGTAAAACTTATTTTTAAAATAAGCCAACAACTGACCTTAAGAAGTCACAGTTATATAACACTGGAAAGGAAAGTGGCATGCCACCTCACAGGGCTGAAGGGCCACTGGACCAGATTAAAAACATCCATTCCTGCCTTGAACCATTGTGTTTCCAATTGCTCCAAATGAGTGCAAACCGACCCTGACACATGCCCAGGAGCACTTTTGCCACCTGCAGGCATTCCTGGACTAAATTCTACATCAGGGGAGTGTGTGTATTTTTTTTTTGGGGGGGGGGCAAGGTCTTTTAACCAGCAGCGTTCCAGAGTGAATGTGCACTACATTAACTACGTTCCATCAAGCTGTGACATTTCTGGAACTAGCACCTGAGCAAAACAATAGAACAAAAGGCCAGCTGTAAAGTGCCCTGAAACTATCCCAGTTTTAATATGTGTTTGCTCTTAATTTGAGATTAAAATCATCTCAAAAGAAAAGTCATTGGAAAAGAGAATGGAAGTTTAGCCGTCAAGTCCCTGTAGTAAATGACCTCGACATGAGAACAACGGATTCATGCATGAGACGAGACCTGTGAGCTGTGTAAGTCCTGAAAGCAAACTGGGTCTTGGCTGTAGACATTTTTTACTGAAAACAATGGTATCCTGCGAGCCATAAAATATTTTAAGGAGCCAGAAGCAAATTGTCTAAATTCCGATACTCACATCTGTCTTGCAACTTATTAGGGGTAAGTAAGACAGCTCAACTGGGATGAACTAAATATTGGAATAGTCCCAAGAAGACTGAGAGGAAAACCCATACTCCTGGATACCCAAACATGATTATCAGTAAAATACGAAGAAATCTGTTGAACTGAAGGTGGAATGAGCTCCTGGCCCAGTTGCCCCACATCCAGATTACAACCATCAAGTTACCCCACAGTTCATACAGAGCAATGGAAAACCTTGGGATGGAGCTCTTGGTATTCCTGACCCTTGGTTCTGTTGACCAGGACTTATGGGAGCTGCAGTCCAACATCAAGACAACAGGTTCTTCATCCCTTTGTTAGAAAGACTGGCTGGTGGTGGGAGTGAGGTTGCCTTTAACCCTGTAAGAAATAGGCCTGGCATTTACACCTCTAGGGACCAATGGCAAACTTCTTGTACATATTCTGACCTCGGCCCTTCCACCATAAGAGCTGACCGCCTTTGCTCCGACTGCAGTCTGCACCTGCACATTTGTGCAACACCCCTGCCCACATGTTGCAAGTTGTAAACTAATGTCTCACAGAGGCCTGAGTGGTAGGAGCACTAGCTCTTCAGATAGCACAGTCATAAAGTAACGTATTTTTCCAATGCAATTAATTATACAACAATGGATGGAACAGAGAAATGAGCAGCTTAACAATTTAGATCTGGGGAAATAAAATTTTTAAAGCAAAAACGAACACAATAACATGCTAAAGCTGCCTATATCTAAGCAAACATAGGTCAGTAGTAGGGATATCTCAGTGGTTTAGGTCTCTGGCTGCAGAGCTAAAGATTCCGAGTTTGTTTTCCCATTGTGCTTCCTTGGAAGGGTCTGGATTCAATGATCCATAAGGTCTCTTCCATCTCTGCAGTATTCTGAGATGTTATGGGGCTCAACATATAAACTTAGCATCCTACCACTGTTCAATTACAGGTGGTTCTGAGATATTTTATTAATAGTGCTTAAAAGGAACCTGCCAAGCTCCTCCCTGCATGGAAACTAGCCTCTAACAAAGACAGATGAGTAGGACACACGCTGGTCATGCACCGGGCTTGGCCTGTAAAAACTTTCCTTCAAGTCAATACCCTGATCCTCACCCCCCACCCCGGAGGTTCTCAGCTGCCCCAATTTCTGGCTTCAAAATCCACTGCTTCTTAAGACTACTGTATCTGCACTTAGTACATTCATACCTGGCTTTCAAGGACACAGGCAAAGAATCTCCCAACAACCCAGTTGCTCAGGGTTCTCAACCTGTGGGTCCCCAGATGCTGCCCAGGGCTACCTGACTAGCTTCAAAGCAGAGAGAGGTTGTGAACCTTGTCTTTCCACCCCCAAACCTATCCCTCTAGCAAAGCACAGCAATCCTCCATTAAAAAAGCTGAGAGATGCAAATATGGAGTGGCTGCATTGTCATGACACTTCTTCCAGGACAACTGGTGTCAATCTGCAACCTTATGAAGTCCACTTTTCAGCCTAAGGGCTGAATTTTGCCCCAGAGAGATTCCTAGGGGCTGCATTCCAGTGCCAGGTAGAGCTGAAAGAAAAGGGGCAGAATATTAAAGTGTTTTAGCCTAAGGCAATTATTCCTGCCACTAAGTCAGTACTAAGAAAGGAATTCCAGCTTTTTACATTGGGAAACTATGGTGTGGGAAAATACACAGTGGTAGTGTCATGGCACGGGGGTGGTGGTGGAAGGGCCATCTGGGAAACAGCCAAGGGGACAAGTTGAAATACCAGGAGGACCAGAGCTAATCCCCAAGATCTAAGCACTCCACCTCTGCTGTACCACCAGGGGTACATAGAGTAGCATATGTGACGGACCATTTTATTCTCATCTTATATTTATAAGAAATGTGCTGGAGATCTCTAACTGCCTGACTCAGGAGCACATATAGAGGGATGGGACATTACAGACTGCCTCCTCCCTCCCTTCCACGACTGAGTATCTGCTGTTGCCCAGAAGCCAGTATCCAGAGGTAGCATGCTTTTGACCCAGCCAAAATGGCTGGTACATGCAGAGTCATCATCTTCCACAGACACCTTTTTCTGGGACTGTGTTTATAATAATAATAATAACAACAAAAGAAACACCTCCACAGACTTGTCTGTCTTCTCCAAGGAGGTGGACTATGTGGCCCTCCAAGGTGTTGCTGGACTGCAAATCTCATCCACCCCAGCTAGTCTAGCCACTGGCGACAGCTGCTCAGAGCAACAACATCTGGAAGGGGACACCCAGATGTCCCCAACCTGGTTCTACACTAGGAATCTCAAGATTTCAGGCAGTGCCCCCACCCAACCAAACCCCCAAAGCAGCCCAGGATTAAACTCAGGATATATTGCACCCAAGGCACATACTCTGCACTGAGTTGCAGAGATACCTTAGACCTGAGCCACCTGTTTTGGTCAGTTCCACCTATTTTTCAGAAGTCAGATGTTTTGTTATTGTGAAACTGTGCATGTCAGCAAGAATGCGTCATTTGCTGAAACTAAAATACTTGATGACAGAGGGGCAGGAGGGGAGGGAGACAGTTGGGTCACACTGCAACAGGGAAGTGAGTCATGTTACTCACAAACATCCCTTCTGGTTGGCATTCAGGGCCTTGACAAGCTCAGAAGAGAGACTTCATTCATCAGTCCAGTAATATATTAATGAGAGCAAACCGAGGGTAAAGGCTGAACAGCAGATACAAAGAAGGCAGCCCTTGGCCTGCATCTTGCCTTTGCCATGTATTCCTAAAATCACTTTAGGCAACCCATTCCCACTCCCCATCTGCGCAGGGAAAAACACTGCCTTCCCCTAAAGGTTGTTGTGAAGGCAAGATTTAGGAACACGTGACTTCTAGGATTCAACAGTACCGTTTATACTGCTGTCCAATCTACCAGTGGAAAAAGCAACACAAATCCCTTTCATCCAGCCCAGTAAAAATGGCTCTGCTGCTAGCCCGTGTGGCTAGCCTTACAGTAGTGTCTGGCATTTTTAATAACTTAATATGAAATATTCTGAATACCTAAGAGCCAGGCGTGGGAAACACACAGCCTTTCGGATACTGTTAGACTATGGTTCCTATCACTCTTGGCCAGCACTGCCCATTGTGAAGGATGATGGGAGCTGAAGTTCAGCAATACCAGGAAGGCCGCATTCTCCATGCCCAATTAATATACAAATGCCTAGCATTATTGCAATAGCTCATTTTGTCCAATACACAGCAAGGGTCCTGTCTGTAGGAAATGCAAGTTAATAATTCAGCTTATCCTCAGAAACAAAGAATTTAGAGGGCACACATCACCCCCACACAACTGTATAATAAGTATTCATTCTATTACTTTGCAAAGTTATATGTGTGAGTGGAAAGAGTGGAATTTTGATAGGGTGGTCATGAGATTCTCTCTTTACAGGATCACCAAACATATACTTTGGTAGCAAACTCTGGTCTTACTTCTTGCTATACATGTTCGGGATCATGGAGCAGGCAGTATGGTTTTTTGCCTGCATGCCACATTCCCTCAGTTCTTTTATTAGCAAGCTATTAATGAAACTTAAATCTATAAATAAAATCAGAAATGGATTGAGTTTTGCTTTAGTTAGAGAGAGAGGCCTTCCAGTTATCAGTGCCATTCAATGAGCGTCACTATTTTCAGACCTTATCTTTCTGGATAATGCAAATATTTTCTCACACAACAGGTGACAACTCTTGACACTTGAGATAACTCAGGACTACAGTATTTCAATCTTAACATAAAGGAAACAGCTACCATAAAGATGCAAGGATTCCCTTCCCCACAAGAAGAGAAAGAAGCCAAAACCACCTGATTTAAAAGAATCCCAAATCTACACAAGCCCTTCATTGGTAATCTATGTCCTAAGAATTCTCCCCAACCCCAGCTATAGACTGCAGAGGTGCTCTGTAGAAGTAGTGGTTTCCCATATGTATAAGAATCTTCCCCCACCCCACCCCCAGCCATGACCTCCAAAAGAGTCTGAAAACCATAAGGACACATTAAAATGATTACAGCAGATTAAAGTATGTGGGGGCGGGGAGGGCAAAAGGCTTGAGAAGCCAAGTTCTAATGATTTCACAACCAGGATGACGATTAGTATAGCTGCGGCAGCCAAGGAATTACTGGGCATCCGCTTGCCATCAGAGCAGTGCTGATTTAGATCTCAAGGCCACATCAGTACTGTTGTGCCACAGGTGTAACAGAGAGCAGACTTACTCCAGATCTGTATCTTTCCAAATCCCTATTGTACAAGAGCAGGTAAACTCTGGGAGGAAGTCAGTGGAATGTTAACCACCTCCTCAAAACAAACCTCCCCCCCCCCCTGCATGTTATCCGTTCCAAGGAACACCTATCAAGTGCACCACACACAAAATAATCAGGCTCCAAGCCTTGATTAGGATTTATGACTCCCACCCACCCTCTTTCCCACCAGAAAAGAAAGCTGCAGCTCTCTCTGCCCCCTTTAAGATTAGGTAACCCAATCTGCTTCAACCCACCCACCAACCCAGCTGTCAATCATCTGGCCTTGTAAGGTAAACACGATTTAAAAAGGGGAGGAAGGGGTGATTTAAAGCAAAGCCAAACAAAAGAAGAAGATCAGATATGAGATGGGTGGGTTTCAGCCACAGCCTTGGGTTTGCCCAAGCTGAGCAGCTTTGTTAAGGAGAGGGCATCGTAGAGGTCATCCATTCTTGGGGTCGCCATGAATTTGGATGCTCCGGGAGGGCGCGTAAGAACAAAAACAAGTAAAAAGTAGATTTTTTTAAAAAAAAGGCAAAGATCGTCCTACAACTACGATCCGAGTTGACAGGGCTGGAGGACTCTCGCCAGCTCCTTCTCCAAAAAGAACGGCTCCCAAGCCTGTGGCGTCGCAGCGAAGTTCGTGGCGGCCGAGCGGCAGGAGGTCACCAATCCAGGAGAGGCAAACAAAAATAAGTGGGTTATTGTGGTGTTGGGTTGCACAGATGTGGAGGCTGCGGCCGCTTCTCGGAAGAGGACGCGCTCTACCTTTGTCTGCTCCGAGCCCACCCGACCTCCTCCTTCGATGGCGATTCAACTCGCCCGTGGCTTTGGCAACCGCCTCATCCTCTGCAGCCCTGGAATGCTAATCCAAGCGTCTCCTCCTTCCTTTTCCCCATAAATCAGGATATACAATAAAGTGGGGTGGGGGAAAGAGAGAGTGGACCCCCCCATCTCCATTTGCAGCAATCAAATCCATGTGTCGCTGAATGAAGAGGCAATCTAAGCCGGGAGCAGGCGCCGCCGCCGCCGCCGCCTCCCCCTTCATTCCAGAAAGAAACTTCGCCCAGCCGAGTCGCGAGAACAGCAATGACCCCGCAAACGCGCAAACACACACACACACACACACACGTGGCGAGGGGGCGAGTTCTCGTCGACCCCAGGTCGCCGCGCCTGGCATCGGCTTCGAGGGACGGGGCGCCCTCCCTGCAAGCCGCCGGCGCTCCACCGGGGGGGGGGGGAATAAAAAGTGTGAATGTTGTGTGTGTGGGGTGGGGTGGGGTGAAAAGCGGCGGTCCGCGAGATCGCGGTTGCCGGAGAGCAAGAGCACGAAAAGTCGTGCAAGAGCAATTCCAGAAGACAAGCCAGCCTCCCCGTGCCTTTTCCGAGGTGGAGGGGGAGTACCCGAGAAAGAGCGATTTAAAGAGAGCGAGACCCTCGCATTTTCGATCTGGCGATCAGCATCGCTCCCTCTCCCCCACCACCACCAAAGAAAGAGGATCGGACATCGGAGCGAGGACGAGAAACCGGGGGTGTCCCGGGTCTCCAATCCCGCGGGAGCGCACTCCAGGGGAGCGGATCCCAGGCGCGGGGATCTGCCCGGACAAAGACCGAAGCCCTAGCGACGTCGGCGGTGCGGAGGGAATGCCGCGGCTGCTGCTGCTGCTGCTGCCGCCGCCGCCAGCCTCCTCTCAGGCCACCCCAGCCCGCGCTTACCTCCCCTTCCAGCTGCACAGGTCGCTCGAGTACTGTTGCGCCGCGCAGCCCCGCTCCTGCAGGACCACCAGCAGCCCCAGCAGAAGCAAGAGCGAGGCGGGCGGCGGCGGCGGCGGCGGCGGCGGCGGGAGCAGAAGCCCGGGCGCGGGGGCTCTCCGCATGGTCCTCGCCGGGCGGCTCGGGGACGGGTCCAGCGGAGAAGGCAAGGCGGGAGAGCAGCGCCCCGTCGCCTGCGTTACATGGCGAGGGGGAAGCCGACCCGAGGCTCGCCGCTAAGCGCACCACCAGCCCATCCTCCTCCTCCTCGACGGCGGCCACTTGGCTCGGCAGCGCGCGATCTTCTTCTCCCAGCCGGCGCTGGCTCGGCGTTGCAGAGGCTGAGCGGAGGAGGGCGGGGAGGGAGGGCCCTTCGCCTCCGAAACCACCCCCTCCGCTGCCACCGGCTAAAACCTGGCCTGGAATGCTCTCGGAGCGGACTCCCCTTCCTCCCTGCGCGCTCCCCGACGCCTCGCCTGGCGGGCTCCAGGAGGAGGAAGGCGCTGATCCTTTCCAAAGCCGAAGAGCTGGCGTCGCCCTCTCAAAGGGGGGGGCGGCCGTCGCCGGGCCCCATTTGTGGCGATGCGCCCTCATGTCCCTTAACGCTGACAGGGCCGGGATGCATGAGTGGCCTCTGCACGGTTCCTTTCAGAAGCAGCCCTGGCTTAGGTCTTGTGCAACAAAAGCCCAGGCTTCCTTTGTGAAGTCAATACATCTCATGTCAGGTCTTCCTCTTTTCTTACTGGCCTCAACGTGTCCTAGCAACATTTCGTTTCCATCGATTCTGCCCAAAGCAGGCAGAGAGGCAGGCCTCAGATGAGCCTGATTTAGGTTCTAGGGAGAGTCCTACTTTATTCGATCTAGCACCCACTTGTCTGTGAAGATTCTCAGTCATCCAGGTGAGTTTATCTGGAAGTTGAGTCATGGCAACTGGAATTATTTTCTTGAGAAATGGGAACCTAGTTGCCAGTCCTCCATTTTATAGTTCCCTTTGACCTCATGCCACCCTTGTCTGAAATAAAGTATGGGTTGTTAGCCATGGCCTTGCAGGTGGAGATGTACAGTATTTTTCATTTTCATCTTGAAATCACTGTCTGATAAGTGGCAGATAGACTGTGCACTTATTTGTCTTTTTGGCAGTCCATGGTATGCATAAAGATCACTTCCAGTCCTCTGAAGTGACTTGCAGTCCTTTTGATGGGCGCAAAAGAACTTGCAAGCCTCCAGAGAAGTTGTTGGCTTTGTACTGCATTCTCCAGCTATTGGATGTCCACGGAGGGCCACTGCTAAATTTATTATTCACAGACATTCTGGGCTGTCTTGGCACACATTATGGAGAGCATTTTAAAAAACTGTACTTTCCCCCTTCTCCTGAAAAAAATCCCATTGCCACTTTGGGGCCCCACCATCCCTTAAGCCTGATGATGAGACCTACAGCCCAACAGCATCCTAGGGGCTGCCAGGTAGTTGCCCCAGCTTGTCACGGCTTCCTGCTGATGTCGGCAAGGGTGGTATCTTCATTGCAGGAATTCTGTGTACTGTATTTAAAGACAGTAAGTGCAGTTTCTCCTGATGGTACAATAACCTTTAATTTATCTTTTATCCTCCAAGAAAGTGTTGGCCTTCTGGATGGTGTTATACTCCAGTCCCATCAGTTCCAGTTCATCTGGCCAGTGAAAAGGAATTAGGGGGTTAGTAGGTCATCAGCACCCCAGCCTGACTTATACCCTAGTTCGGGGGTCGGCAACCCGCGGCTCCGGAGCCGCATGCGGCTCTTTGGAACCTTTGCCGCGGCTCCGGGAGGTGGCGGGCTGGCCGGCTGGCCGGCATGCAAATATAACCAACCGGGAGGCGCGGGGCCTGGGAGCGGTGCGGCGATTGGCCGGCGAGGCGGGGAGCCGGCAAAGTGAGCGGGTTCGGGTGCCCCCTCGTGGCTGAGGCGTCGGCGTGAGAGAGCGGAGGCTGGCAGGCGGGCGGGATGTGCCTCAGGAGCGGCGGAGGAGGAGGCGGGGCGGGAGCGCGGCCGAACTGAGGCACCAGGAAGGAACCCCCGGTGCCCACCACACCCCCACCCATCCGTGTGCCATGGCCGGCGGAGCGGCCGCAATGGGCTCCACCGAGGAGCTGCTGCTGCTGCCTGCCGAGGGCATCTGCCCACCAACGGCGTGGGAGCGGGAGGAGCCGGCGCCATCGCCGTCCCTCTTGGAAGGGAGGATGGGAGCGCGGCTGAACTGAGGCACCGGGAAGGAACCCCCGGCGCCCACCCCACCCCCACCCACCCGTGTGCCATGGCCGGTGGAGCGGCCGCAATGGGCTCCACCGAGGAGGTGCTGCTGCTGCCCGCCGAGGGCGTCTGCCCGCCGAGGGCGTAGGAGCGGGAGGAGCCGGCGCCATCGCCGTCCCTCTTGGAAGGGAGGACGGGAGTGCAGCGGCACCGGCGGCGGCAGCAGCAGCAGCAGCAGCCGCAGACGGCGCCCCCGGAGGTCCCGGGCGAGGGAGAAGAGCAGCCGCCGCACCAGCAGCAGCAAGAGGAGCGGCGGCGGCGGCGGGGCGGGACCGCGGCGAGGCGCCGGGAAGGAACCCCTAAGATGGCGGCAGCAGCGGCAGCTTCGGGAGCACTGCTGTTGCTGCTGCTGGACGGCTCCGGTGGCTCGTCTCTGGGTTGGCGCCTGCTGGCGCTGCTGCTGCTGGTGGCTCATCCCCCTCATGGGGTGGCCCGAGGGGCCGGCCTGGCCGACAACGTGGTCTGGGCCGTGAACGCTGGCGGGGAGGCCCACGTCAACGTCCACGGCATCCACTTCCGGAAGGACCCCCTAAGGACGGGTGGGGCGAGGTGAGGACTTCCGGGGCGGCGGCGAGGGCGAGTGGAACTCCCTGCCACAAGATGCGCCCTTGGCGGGGCCCTTCCTTTGGAGCGGGGGGCAGCGGCGCCCACCCCCCACCCCCACCCACCCACTCACAAGGAGGCCCCCATGCTCCACTCTCGTGGTCCTGCTCGGGGGGGGCTCCAGGGGCGGTGGGACTACAAAGCCCACGAGCCTTCCACCCCACCCTCCTTGGCTGTGGCAGATGGAAGTGGTGCTGCTGCTACCCCAAGATCCAAAGGGCCCCCTCTGTGCCTCACGTTGAGTGCAAGGAAAGGAAGAAAGGAAGAGCGAGGGAAGCTGGAGCCGCTTATTTCTGTAGATTGCAATGTTGGTGATTTACACACACACACACACACACACACACACACACACACACACACACACACACACACACACACACACACACACACACATTTTGATTTAGTGGGGGTGCTCTGGTCTTCTCCCGACACGCCCCCCTGCAGAAATACAGTGGTACCTCGTATAAAGGAATTAATTCGCTCCAAATGAAATTATGTTAAGCAAATTTTCCTTTATACAAATTTCCCATAGGACTGCATTGAAAATAGAGTGATCCCATTTTTATGTTGTACAGGTTATTATGTTAAGCAAATTTCCCCTATCTCCAGAATATTTTATGTTGTACAGATTTTATATTATACAAACTGTTTGTTATACAAGGGTCCACTGTATATAAATAAGCAGCCATGGCTCCACAGAGAAGACAGTAGGTTCAGAAAAGTGTTACCATTAAGGTAAGAAACAATATATGCAGTGTTATATTTGTTTTAAATGTAGCAATGGTTTTGCGGCTCCCAGGTTTTTTTTTTCCGTCGGAAACGGGTCCAAGTGGCTCTTTATATCTTAAAGGTTGCAGACCCCTGCCCTAGTTAAAAAAACAATAACACACCTTTGTGTGTCTCACATCTTAAACATAACAGGATGCCATCATCGGATAGTGCTAAAATAACAACCCAAGGGAAAAAATAACATAATTTTCATAAAGTAATAGCAAAATCATTACCAGTGAGATATCTAGCTGATGCACGATTCTCATATTGTATACAGTTGCACAAAATTTATTTTTCCTGAAGGAAGCCAGGAAAAGTAGGCTAAATTATGTCACAACTGCTGGCTTACAAGTCTACGAGTTCAGTGCTATGCACACTTATATGGCATACATAGCATTGAAAGAGGAATTTATTTCTAAGCAAGCATGGGTTGAGTTGGGAGACAGGTGTAGGCAAAGTCATCATTGCTGCGCCAACTTGATGGCTCAATGTCTTTTAGTGCCTGAGGCAAAAACAGAGATGCATCTCCCTCATTTTATGTTCAAAAGTCAACTGGACTAGTAGTCAGATTTTAGTTCACTGCTAGTAATAGGGAGTCCCCTCTACTGCACCGGAGGGCAGCAGGCTGGTTTGGGGGATACAGGTCAGGCTGTAGGGCACACAGGCCCTACCCTGCAAAGGAAGAGAGCTTATTCAAAGGTGGCCTGTGGTTGGTCATTCCTCCAGATTTTTTTGGATGGGGGGTGAGGTCTGCCCTCCCACAACAGCAGGCCAGTTCTCGTACAAACTTGGCATATATTTCCATTTTTTTTCTTCAAATGATTTGAAGTAAAGTTTCCACAAGTATCCAGAGTGGTGTAGTGCATGGAGTGATGGACTACGACTCTAGAGTGCAGGGTTCAAATCCCCACATAGCCATGGGTGCTCACTAGAGGCATGGAATTGGTAAAACTGCTCCTTCAAAAAGGCTTTTAAAACTATGCTTTTTAAGGAGGCTTATGGTGACCTTATCTCTATTTAATTTTTTTTTGTGCCCGCCGCTTTTTTTTTTGAGGGTTTCCCGATTTTGCCCTTATTGCTGTCCTTCCACTGATCTTTTTATTTCTGTTTTTATCTGATTTTTTTATCTGTAAACCACCCAGAGTCCCTCCGGGAAATGGTGCGGTATAAAAGTGAAGTACATAAATATGTTACTTTTCTAGAGAACCCTGTTACGATTGTTGTATGTCAGTTCCAACTTGACAGCACATAACTAGTTTCTACTTTTTTTGCTAAGGCCATGGCTAATGCAAATAATTAAATAAAACTCTAAATAAAACTCTAAAAACTAGTTTCTACATTTCTGTAGGAATGAACTATTTGCAGACTTCATGTCTCTTTAACACAAAAGTAGCAGCATGCTTAAACTTTTGCTATGTAGCAATGTGTAACCTGCAAACTGCCCCAAAATGCTTAGCGCACTCTCTGGGCAGTTTGCAATTTAATTATGCAGGCTACACATTGCACCCTCCCCCACCAGTGCTCAGTTTACCAGTCTCAGAAAGATGGAAGGTTGAGTTAACCCCAAGTTGACTACCTGAGCCCATTGATATAGAACTCTGGTCTTGAGCAGAGTTATATTGCAGTACTGCAGTTTAACCCCGCTGCACCATGAAGCTTCTGATATATGGTATAGTAGTTAAGGGACAAGCTGCCTAGATGCCCTAAGCACATCCGATCTCACCTGATTTCGGAAGCTAAGCAGGGTCGGCCCTGGTTAGTACTTGGATGGGAGGCCACCAGGGAATATCAGGTGCTGTAGGCACCTGGAGTAGGAACTGGCAAACCACTCCAGTATTCCTGCCAAGAAAACTCCATGGACATGGAGTCACAAAGGGTCGGTCACGACTGTAACAACGCAACAGACACACAGTTAAGGGACAAGGTGACGTCTCTGTAACTCTTGTGTGGTAGCAGAAGGTGATTTCCATGAGTCTTTGGACAAACTGAGGTTCTGCAGCCTGAAATAACCTACAGATTTCTCTATGCAATTAAAACATGACTTGAACTTAAGAGAAAGGTGATGCCAGCAGAGTAGAGCAAGCTGGTAACAAGCTGGTATTTGTAGGAGCACCAGGTACAGACAAACACACACACACACACACACACACACACACACACACACACACACACACACACAAAACCCCTGATCAGCCTAGATATGTTGTTTGAAGATATTTTGATAGACTGGAGCTTTTCCACCCTGTTACAGCTGAAGTGATTGTATATATTTATCTAGAAGCTGTCATGGCACACAGATGAAAGATGAGCATGAACAGATATGTAAACAGTTCTAACAAGAAGATTTACAATGGAGGGCTGAATTTTCAAAAGCATTTACAGCTTTTGCATTAGAACAGCATCCTCACAATGATGTAAAAGGAAGCAAAGGCTCTTTTTAAATTCTAAAAAGACAGGTGACTTGGCCTCTGCAAAGAAACCTTAAGCCAAACCCAAGTGTTGTCCCATCTAGGGTAGACCCACTGTACTCAGTGGGACTTCCATGAGTCACAAACCATTTGTTTTAGTGGACTGCCTTTAGCCCCCTTGCTACTTAATATTGAGAGGAAAACATACAGTTGGACCCCCATATCCACTGATTCATTATCCACTGATTCAATTATCCACGGTTGGCGGAGGAAAAAATAAATAATTCAGCAGCCGCAAAGCAATCTACTGTCACAAAGAGCAGCTGTAAAGCAAACTACTGTTGCAAAACAGCAGCTGTAAAGCAAGTTACTATCACAAAACAGCAGTTTTGGGGACATTTTGATGTTTTCTCTCATCCACGGTTTTCATTATGTACAGGAAGGCTTGTAACCAATCCCCAGCATATTCTGGGGTCCTACTGTACTCCCAAAGTGCTCAGAATTATTTGTATATTGTTGTTACTCAGTATCTCTTTCTTCAAAAGAAGAGCCCAGCATTTGATGGAAGAGGGTTCCTAAATTGATGGGCTTAAAGGAGGAAGAGTAAGATTCCAAGGGAAGAGATGGAGATATAGAGGGGATACTTATCCCAACAGGTAGTAAGCCAACATCTGAATTCCAGCAAAACATTACATGTAAGTACATTCAAAACCAAAAACATCACTTTAGCTGGAGAATATTTCCTAACCTACTTTTTAGGTTTAGCAGGTAAAATTGTCTTATTTATTTATTTATTTATTTATTTATTTATTTATTTGATTTATATGCCTCCCATCTGGCAGAAAGCCACTCTGGGCGGTTTACAACATAAAACAAACTGATTACAAAATACAGATACAAAAATATAATAAAAAAAAAAATATTACAAATGAAAACATAACTAAAACAACATCATTCATAAAAATCAAAGGTAAATGAGATAAGCTAATTGCAGACGAGATTAGATTACTAAATCGATAAGGCCACATAACAGTTAACCAGGAAAAGCAGATTGAAATAACCAAGTCTTCAATCTTTTCTTGAAGATCAGCAATGAGGGGGCCAGGCAGATCTCCGAGGGGTTGTTTGTTCCAGAGTCTAGGAACTACCACCAAGAAGGCTCGGTTCCTTGTTATTGACTTGCGGGCCTCCCTCGATGTTGGCATCCTCAGATGACCTGCCTGCAATGAACGAGTGACATGGGCAGAACTCTGGGATAGGAGCCGCTCTGACAAATAAGAAGGTCCCAAACCATTTAGGCCTTTACACGTCAACATTAAGACCTTGAAGTCAATGCAGTAACGGATCGGCAGCCAGTTCCGTGCGGCCAGAGTCAGGGTTATATGATGGAATCTTTTAGTTCCCAATACTAGTCTCTCCACAGTATTCTGCACCAGCTGGAGCCTCCGCATTAATTTCCAAGGCAGCCCTACGTAGAGACCACTATGGTAGTCTAATCTCAAGACCACCAGTGCATGGACCAACATAGTGAGAACACTGGGGTCCCGGAAGGTGAGCAGCTGCTCCTTAACCCTTGTGCAAGATAGAATACCCAAGTGGGCAAATAAAGGAGAGTGTTGGACCTTCCTCCACACCCACCCAGGTCTTGGTGACACAAGCCAGATCCATCTTTTCATCCAGGATCAAATTCTGGATGATTTGGGTTTTATTTGTGGCAGACCTGGCATTTAAAACCACTTAGGATAGAGTGGAGGGCTGACTGGGGCTGGTTACCTTGCATCTGGCAGGAGGTAGCAGCATCAGAACAGGGCACAGCTTTCAAACATCTGAACCTCTCAAAGATCTCATAGGTGCTGCTCCTGTGGCATACCTACCATAGCCCGTGATCACTCGGATAGGCAGTGGTCACCCCATATTGTGGCTACTGCTTTCCCATTCTTCCAGAGATTTAAACATAAGACAAAGAAATAGTAACTAATAAGATAAGACAATACAAGTTTAAAAGCCCCAAAATAAATTCTAATAGACATAAAGATCCTGAATAAGAGAAGAAAAGAAAATAATAATAATTAATTACAACCAAAATTATATGGGAATAGGACCATGAAATAAAGGCAGGACATAGGGCTTAAAGTAATTGCTTAAACTTAACTTAGGGTCATAGACATCAAGTTATGTAAAATATAGCATTTAAAATTGATGTTAAAAGATACAAACATAATTAAGATTTGACCCAACAATGAACCCCAAATTACTGTCACAGATGACAAAATAAGATGATATAGAGGATAAAGTTCTAAATATCATCATGAGGCTCACGACCCAATCCGGGAAGCCAGGTTGATGCAAACTACAACTCCTGGTTGCTGCAAGGATGGAACCCATAGTCAAGAGGTAAACCAGATCTAGCAACCACAGGACATATTCTCCCAGGCATCAGCCACGACCACAAACAGAAGTCCAGTGGCTACCTCGTGGTGCAGTGGTTAAACGCCTGTACTGCAGGTAAAACTGTGCTCACAACCTGGGGTTCAATTCCCCAGTAGCCGGGCTCATGGTTGACTCAGCCTTCTATCCTTCCGAGGTCAATAAAATGAGTACCCACCTTGCTGGGGGTGGGGGCAATGTGTAGCCTGCATAATTAAAATATAAACCGCCAGAGACTACTTGTAGTGGTATGAGGTGGTATATAAGCAGAACACTTTGCTTTGCTTTGCTTTTACCTACCAATGAGACTGCAACTTTGCAACAAAGGGGGCACACCACTGACTACTCCAGGGAGCAACACGCCCATGGAGGCCCAGTTGGAAAGACCGTACTGTCTGCGGGGGAGAACATCTACTATGTTCTTCTTTTAACACTATGAGCAACACTAGGCATCTCAGAAGCATTGCCTCCCATTCGTATGTTCCCATGCTATTACAGTGGTAGCTAAGAGACTGATATTAGTGCCCTACGCTTATGACTGCAGTGGGGAAAACCCACTGTGTGGACCAATGCCTGTAGTCTAGTTTTCAGTACTGGTTTCCATCTATAAAGAGCCCTTTACAAGCCTGACGGCACCATAAATCCTTGTGAAAGGCAGACTAGCATACTCTGGTTAAGGGGTTATGTTCCCACAGTGCTTGTGATGGAGGAAGTTTCAGCCTTACAACTCTATTACCATCCATTTGTGGATTTTTTTTCCATGTCAATTTTGTTTTGCAAATTAGGGTTTTTGTTTGTTTGAAAAACTAAACCAGTTGATTGCAAAGTTCCAGTGTGGTTTACAGTAATTGCATCAAATGATGATGCAGTAGCTGAAACATCTAATTACTGGTCTAGAACAATACTTAGTGGTTTCATTCTGAGATGAAATGTTGCAAAATTCTTTAATTTCTTGGGCATGTATCATAATCTGATTTATATTCTCAGGATCTTAATTTTCCTTAAAGGGAGGTTTTATTCCCCACAACATTTTGATAAGTAAGGGGGAAGAGAACAGAAAGAAATAAGCTGGGCTTTCTTGTCTATCTTAAGAATATATCTGTAGCCATTTACCAGCCTGTAGTCATTTCACCATCAGATCATCAGAATCATCAAATTATGTTATAGTGTCACATGTTAGACAAAGAGACTTCAGTTATCTCAGTACTACCTGAACAGGCTTCCTGAAATTTTTTTATGTGACAGAAGCATTCATTGTCCATTTACAGTGGCCTCAATTTAAAAAACACACACACACACACACACACACACACACACAGAGAGGGGGGGAGGGGGAGGGAGGGAGGTAAGGAGGGATTGGAAATGGATAAATAATTTAAAAAAAGACACAGCATCACCCTATAGATTTGGTTGGGTGGTTTCTTGTCTTCAGTTTTCATTTTAGAGCAAAGTTCTCATCTGCATCTATGAGCCATAATGGAATTGTTTGGCTGTTCTTTGCCAACTTACAGTAACACTGATAGTGCTTTCAAGGAACCACACCCACTGCAAGGAGGCTTCCACCCCTGCCTGTAGTCACTTGGTCAATTTCCAACCCCTCCTTTTGTAAGCCAAGAAGAGGAAGGGTCCTCTCTACGAGTTATCACCTTGCAAAACATTTTGTCAACATCTTTAGGTTGTGCTTGTTGAAGCACATGCATTATAACTGGAGAAACAGAGGCCAGAGTTTTATCAAGTAGACTAGTATCTGTTACAGCCTAGCTACTGTATAGGATATTTCCTCCCTACACATTGTCATGCGACTTGGTCACAATGGGTTGTTAGCCAGCTATTCTCAACCTTTTTTTGTCACAGCCGCAAACACAGTATAAAAGAAATACAGGCCAAATCAGGATTGTACAAGTCACACAACAAACCTTATAAATTGCTGTGTGAAGAACTGTCTGTGGCCTCCTTCAAATGTGCCAAGACCCTCGGTTGGGGGATATCATGTGTCTCCCATTGAAAATGTTATCATGTGTCTCCCATTGAATATGCTGCCACAGAGGGTGGTGGAGTCTCCTTCTTTGGAGGTATCTAAGCAGAGGTTGGATGGCCACCTGTCGGGAGTACTGTGATGGGGGTTCCTGCATGGCAGGGGGTTGGACTGGATGGCCCTTGAGGTCTCTTTCAACTCTATGATTCTATTCTATGATTCTGTGAAAATGGCTGATCCAAATGTTCATTTTGTGGGTCACAATACAGCAGACCCATCATTACCTTGAACAAAGTTCTTGGTTCCTTCTGCAGATTAATGGAGGGCAGGGGAAAACAACATCTTTGTCATCATTGTTACTACAAAGTAGGCCTTAACACAGATGCCAGCCTCTTTTTTATTGGTGGTGTTATTGGTTTTCCAGCAACAATGATCTAGTTGTCATACCATTCTTCACATTGCCTACAGCAACCTTGAAAGCCAGGAAAATGTTTAAATCTGCTTGGCACAGGAGTGATTGGCCAGCATCCTGTTGCACAACTGTACACTATACACATGACACCATCAAGCATAGTTATTTGGTGGGAACTGAAGTTTTCCCCTTAGGTTCTGAGGATCCGTAGGGATCTCTCTTATCTTGGGCAAAGCTTTGGGAGCTGTGCACGGTAGGTGTGTGGGGGGGAGGTACTTTTTTGAAAAATGCCACCAGTGGCCATGGTGGTGGTACTGAATCCTTGGTGGTGACATTAAAGAGCCTCCCCATTCCTTTTTTTTTAAGTGCTGCCCCCAAATCACCCTTTCTTTAACTAAATATCTTGCATTTAGCATGCTTTGTTTTGCAATAGGTCATTAGAGAATAAACAAACTTAATTTGCAAATCTGATTGCTGCGACCTGCACCTTTGAGGAAATCCCACTGGAAGGGAGAACAAGTTGGCTAAATTAATTTGCATGGAATATGGATTCCCTTTAACCTAGTCTGACCATACGCTATGAGCAAGATCAACATGCTTATCCAAGATTAACGGCTGGATGGATATAGCTTTTGCATTAGTGAGCTAGCATTCAGCAGCAGTCTTTCAGGCTATTGGAACTATTACCAAATTCACTCAGCCTCTGCAAGTGGGTGACACAGTTCACGAGCATCTGCCTCCTATTCTCTACAGTTGGCTTTATTTTACACCCTGCCAGGTGCTGAGATATAATTCCTAGATGTGTTCCCTATATCAAATTCTTCTAATGCAACAGCATTAGCCTGAGAAAGGCAGTGGGTTACCTCTGGGTAGACACAAGGTTTAAAACATAATAATAAATACTTTTGTTGCTATCAAGATACTGCTCAGCAGATCACTGTTATAAACACAATCTTTTTGGGAACTTTTGTTCCTGGGACTACCTGACTATCTTTGTTCATATAGTTAAACAGACACAATTTATACAGTATATGACACCAAACCCCTAGGATGTTTTTTGGAGGAATGGTGCCTATGGATTGGATTCTGTCTTCTTGCATTTAATTAGAATAGAGTGGAACTGTTAGCTGGCAAAACTGAGAATGAACAGAACACATCTTGTTTCAGCCCCAGCATTTGCAGACAGAAAAAAATATGCTTTTATTCCTCAACACTAATCAGAGAACTAATCAGGTTGCAATCATTTAGGAGGATGAGATACAAAACAAAAGCCACTCGACTTCATAGTATGCATACATAAAACTGTGTTGCTTATCTAAATAACGGTTTTATTATTTGAGGTGGAGGAAAGGTTGCATTCATACTGTTTCCTGCTGAAATGTGTTATCTTTTCATTTTGAAATAAACTTGTCTTTTTGTTTTGAAATTTCCCCAGGAATTTCTCCTTGAGGAAAGATGGTTCTTAAAATGAAAGTGAACAATTGCATCGAATAAACATTAATTTCCTGTCTTCATAACTGCCATTCATGCAACTGTTCCAGCAGATATTTATCTTTATGTACATTCTTTCAGCAGGCTTAGCTTTTCATTTGCTCCAGGACCCTCCAACTGGCGTGTGTGCCATGCAACCTGTGGTCTTCATTGCCGGAGATCAGAAGCGCTGCAGATAAACAATGTCCTCCAATTTCAGATACTCAGCAAGGGGCTCCAATAGCAGCAGATCTAGGGCCAAAGCCAAAAGCAATTGTGTACTGTACCACCAAGTTACACTGACAACAGCATTTTCAAAAATACCAAATGTACATTTTCTTAGACAAAGCAAAACCACGGGTAAGCTAAACAAATGTGATACTTAACTATAACACACATTTGCAACAACTGGGGCAGTAGACTGTGTGTGGGATACATGCACATGCATGCGCACGTGTGCATGCATGAACACACACACACACACACACACACACACACACACACACACACACACACACACACACACACACACACACACACACACACATTCTGAACACTTGCTAAGTTCCCAGGAAGGAAAGAGAAATCTTTTTGAAGGCTTATGGCTTGTAAATTTTTTCAGCAGTTTTGATATTGCCAGGTGAGTTTGCAAGAGCATGTCTGGAGGGCCTGAGCCAAATGTAGAGAGTGAATAGAACTTCCCATTGCAGCCATCCCCTTGTTTCCAGGGATTCCATCACTTTTGAATTTGACTCTCTGCTTTGGGCATCACTGCTGAGTAATAAGCAAGCATTTTAACAGTCTACAATGAATTGCCCTTTGTTATGTACAAAAGTGATGGATCACTTTGTTAAAAGGTGTCTCTCCTTTACATCCATTGAGGATTTCCTCTACACAAGCTATCTACCCACTTCATTGGCCACTGCTGTTTTTAAAAATGACAGAATCACACAACTGTAAAAAAATAAAATCAAGGGGGGGATATGAATAATGATAACCCTTGCCCATATCTGATTAACTGAAACCTCCCAGCCCAGCCGAGGCAGTCTCTAATCAGCTAGAAATTGTCTTTCTCCTCTAGCTGCTCAGATCAACAGGCTGTTTTAACTTGAAAGGTGTTATAGGCTTAGAAATTGTCATTTTGCCTGGTCTGGACAATTACTGCAAACATGCTCACTGTGTTATCTTTGCAGCGCCAAATGATGTTACATGAGTAGCATGTCTCGGTGATTTAGAAAGTTTCATCTATTATCCTACTGCACCCCACTAGTCCCTTCTCTCCAAGGCGATGAACTGCTGTTGCTCTTCAGCAATAAACCCTGGGTGACCATGCCGGCTTGAACATTCTGAGAGCCAAAGTAAAGAACTGCAACTTTTGCAAACTTTGGGTGATGCGCACAGCTGGTATACTGAACCATTACTGGGGCAAGACGAGAGACTGGATGAGATCCACTTTTACCTAAACAAATTCAAGATGCTGCTTTTATGTGGCTAATCTAACTAAATGTGTTCACCCTCTTCTGGAGAGGACTGCATGTTTTCTAAAGCTAGAGAAAGAAACCTGATGGTTTTGGATTTTGAGATGTTGTTGAATTTGAAATTATATCATGCTTGACAAGTCTAATGGAATTTCCAGTCCAATTATAGCTGGAATTGAGGCTCACGGCTACCTTAGCTTCCCAGTGTGGTGTAGTGGGTTAGGGAGATGGACTAGGACTCTGGAGAGCCAGGTTTGAATCCCCATTCAACCATGGGGAAGCTCACTGGTGGAGTGGAACTAGTAAAATCGCTCCTGAAATATCCCACTTGACTTCTTCTTCTTCAAGTGCCATGATCCAAAGCTATTCTAGATGCCCTCAGCACATCCGATCTTGCCTGATTTCGGAAGCTAACCAAGGTCGGCCCTGCTTAGTACTTGGATGGGAGACCACCAGGGAATACCAGATGCTGTAGGCGCCTGGAGTAGGAACTGGCAAACCACTCCAGTATTCCTGCCAAGAAAACTCCATGGACATGGGGTCACATAGAGTCGGTCATGATTGTAACAACAACAATTCTAAATAGAGAAGCTGTGCTCACTGCAAACCATTGGCTTATATTCTTAAGCCAGAATGTTCTTCTACACCCCGGCCATGCTTCCCATCTCTTCTTCCTTGAAGAATAACCTGCAGCAAATGGTATTTGTTATTGTGCATTATGTGACTGAAATATTATCATTTTCTTCTCTTTATGGTATTGAGAATTTCTAGCTTTTTATTTATGCACTGTGCGTAATACAGCCACATTAATGACTCTGGCTGTCCAAGGTATCTTCAGAATTTGTCTCTACCTCCACATCTCAAATGCTTCCAGCCTCTTCACTTCTCTTGAAAGCCCTATTAGGGTTGCTATACACACATACATTCTGCCCTAAAGGGTCCTGAAGCTTCCATGGGTGAGGAACTGAATGGTTTCCATGGAAATATCACACACACATACATAGGATACAACCACTTTTTAAAAAAAAGGTGCCAAGGAGAGTAACTGCTATATCTTGTTTTTTTCCTCTTTCATTTTTATTTTGGTTTGGTTAACGTGAAAGCTTCCTTCCTTCTTCAATCCTTGATCAGCAGGATGCAAAGAGGAAAATGGAATCATTATCTTTAGACCACAAGCTTTTCACAATTTGCAGTGGTTACAGGAGAGTTTGCAAGTACTTCACCCATGACAGAACTCGCGTGAGCTGAAACCACTAAAACGGCAACTTTGGAAGGAAAATCCATTGTGTAATGTAAAGATGGGCATCCAGTATTCAATGTCATAATGAAAGCCTGTTGTTCGCCATGGGAGGCATCTTTGCCTGCAAGGCAACCCCAGGCTTCATCTGTAGAAATAAAAAATGTTGCGGATATCTATTTTTCTAAGTATCGTCAAGTCTTGTTTCCTTCTTCCCAATGTGCACTGCTATAAAGGGAGTTCAGTAATATTAGGTTTCCGTCCAACTTTCTGAGCTTTTGTGCTGGAGTGGAGACTTTACATTGTGCAGACTTTCAACTGTTGCATTCCTTTTCTTTGTGATGGCTTGTTGCCCTTTACTGCTTTTCTATAATTTTTAGTTCTGGGAAAGGAGCTAACCTTTTCGAGTTCGAACTACCCTCACCCTTTTTCAGAAGAACTGCCCTGAGAATTTGTGAAAGGGCATCCGTACATGACCAAAAGCAGTCATCATGTGTTGGGCTACAGATCCCATCATCTCTGGGCAATATTGGCTGGGGCAATGGGAGTTGTACTCTGGAACAGATGACATGAAAGCTATTATTATTATTATTATTTTGGACTACAACTTCCAAAATCTCCAAGCAGGGTGGGGCAGGTAGGGCTTGAGTCCAGGGTGCCAACATCTAGAAGTGATGATGCTCAGCACTCTTTACGTCCCTTCTCCTTGTTGAAAGCAGAAACTTTATTTTTATTTTGGCAGGTGTCCTATTGTGCATCTTTTTTTTTAATTGGTGGGGGCTCATATGCATCTTTCAGTTAGAATGGGTGATAGACTGTGCAGTTTGGCCATAGTGCCTTAATGTCTAGGTACAGCATTGCCCGCAGGCCAGCAAGATCAGTGATCAGGGTTATGAGAATTGTTGACTCTACAATCTGAAGAGTGGCAGACACCACTTCTCTATTTGAGATACATTGATGACATTTTTCTGATCTGGACACATGGAGAGGAATCTTTAAAAAAATTCCACCAGGACTTCCATAGTTTTTACCCAAACATCAACCTCACCCTGGAACAATCCACACAGCAGGTGAATTTTCTAGCCACCACTGTGAAATGACAATGTGGGCATCTTAGTACCACACTGTACCAAAAATCAACCGACCGGTATACCTATCTGCATTCTTCAAGCTTCCATCCTGAACACACAACAAAATTCATCATATACAGCTGAGCCCTAAGATACAACCGCATCTGCTCTGACCCATAAGATAGAGACTCCAAACTCAGGGATCCACAAAATGACTTCCTCAGACTACAGTACCCACCTCGCATGATTAAGGAACAAATCAACAAAGCAAGACGCATACCCAGAGATAACCTGCTACAACACAGATCCAAAGGGCCAAATGACAGAACACCACTGGCTGTCACTTACAGCCCAGAAGTGAGGCCACTCACATGCATCTTAAATGATCTCCAGCCCATCCTTGACAAGAACACATCACTCTCCAAAGCTCTTGGTGGGAGACCCATACTTGCCTACAGACAACCTCCCAACCTCAAACAAATACTAACACACACAAGATTACAAAACAGCAACACAAAGGGACTAAACCATGCTACAGACCCAGATGCCAAATGTGCCCACACATCTACTCTGGCAACACTATTACAGGACCTAACAATGCCATATATAATATACAGGGCAGCTTCACCTGCTCCTCAACCAATGTGATTGATGCCATCTTTTGGCAACAATGCCCATCTGCACTCTACATTGGACAAACAGGACATTCTCTATGAAAATGCATCAATGGACACAAGTTTGACATAAGAAACCACAATACACAGAAACTTGTCTCAAACTATTTCAGTCTATCAGGACACTCCTTAAAAGATTTGAAAGTCACCGTTTTGGAACAGAAGCATTACAAATCAATAATACAAAGAGAAACAGCTGAGATAAAATTTATATGCATGATGGACACACACAAGAATGGATTGAACATAAGCCAAAGTTTCTTGAGTCATTATTAAATGTAACACTACTATATTGCTACTAGACATGCCTTGGCGACTGTTTTTTTCCGTTTCGTTTCCGTTAGGTTTATTACTCCCCAGAACTCAACTTGAACCGACTAAAGAAAAAATGGGTCTGATTTGTCGTTGTCGTTCCTGGCATCAAGCGATCGCGTATGCCAAGACATGAAAAAAGTTTTAAAAATAAAAAAAAAACCCGATTCCCGGCCAAAAATGAGGCGAAAATATGCCTGCCTGAGGGCACCTACCAGAGGGGTGGTTTCTGGGGGGGGGTATCCCCGGCCTCCCCCCCTCCTCTCCTGGGCTGCGCAAAGTGCCCATCCTCGTCGAGTCGCAACTCGCCAAGCGGTGCGGCACAGAAAAAAAGTTTTTAAAAAAAGCCCGATTCCCGGCCAAAAAAGCAGGCGAAAATATGCCTGCCTCAGTGAGGGCACCTACCAGAGGGGTGGTTTCGGGGGGGGGCGGCCTCCCCTCCTCTCCTCTCCTGGGCTGCGCAAAGTGCGCATCCTCGTCGAGTCGCAACTCGCCAAGCGGCGTGGCACAGAAAAAAAGTTTTAAAAATAAAAAAACCCGATTCCAGGCCAAAAAAGCAGGCGAAAACATGCCTGCCTCAGTGAGGGCACCTACCAGAAGGGTGGTTTCTGGGGGGGGGGGTCCCCGGCCTCCCCCCTCCTCTCCTGGGCTGCGCATCCTCGTCGTCTCGCCAACTCACACCATGCCATGAGGTGCGGGCGGGGAATCCAAAATGGGGTGACTGCAATATTTATTTTGAAATCGCGTGGTCCAAAAACACACCAAAGCACCACAGAAACATGCGAAAATAGCTATTTTAAAACTGCCTGAATTTTTACAGTAGCAGCAGTGGGTTTTTCTTGCAACAAAACGTCTCCATTAATTTTATTTTATTTTTATTTTTATTTTTTTACACCTGTGCAATGATGGGCTGGCCATGGGAGTGGACCATGCAAATTTTGGGAGCCATTCCACCAATTGCATGGCCAGTTGGCCAGGTTTTGACCGAGACTTCTGGGATGTGCCAGTCGGGCATAAAAAGCCACTAACCCTAGCCCGAACCCTAACCTGAACCCTAACCCTAACCCATACGCCAGTACACTGTCCTTCTTAGTGGGTCAGAGAGGCATCCAGAGGTGCACCCCAGTAACTCACCCTAACCTTACCCGTAACCCTAAGCCTAGCCCTTGCGCTAACCCCTAACCCTCTGCGTATCGCATTGCACTACAGCAAGTACACTTCCCTTCTTAGTGAGTCACAGCGGGTGCCTGTAGGGGTCCTCTCTCACTTCGTTCCCCAGCCCAAGTGCAGGCAGTGAGTCACAGAGGCACCCGAAAGAGAGGTGCCTCTGCCTGCTGTAACTGCAACTTTATGGTATGCATATCCAATTGGCTATGCATGCCATTTTGTAGCGGGCCAGAGGAGGCACCCACCCCAGAGAGGTGCCTCCAGGAGCCCCCCCCAAAACCAGTACTAACGACAGACGAAAAACCGACAAACGAAACAACAAATTTTTGGAAAATTTACAAACAAGCCGAAACGGGCCAGCTCCGACCAATCATGCCCATCTCTAATTGCCACTGTTTTTTTTTCATGGAGGTTTATCTCCCACCAAAAGCAGAAAAGATGCAAAAAAATGTGTAGTAGAACGGTTAGGAAGAGAGGACACCAACTGCTAATTAAAAGTCACGTGACCACCTGAAAAAAATTCGCATGTAATTTAAATACGCAGGAAACGCAGGTCTGACCGCGGCCTATCTAAACCTTCCCATTCTCTCACCGCATCTCACCTTTCCCCTCTTCCCCCCTTCTGATCTGGTGTCTGGTTTTTTTTTTTGTCTCTTGAGGGAATTTTACCACAGAGCCATAAAGCAACACCAATCATATCAACAAACCCAACTTCCACTACAAGATCCAAGGCAAAAAAACTGCCTTCAACTCCCTTTCTTCCCATCATCTCTAAAACTAACCAACCCCCTCTTTCTCTTCCCTACCTACCCTTACCCAGCTCTGTCTCTATAGGAATTTACAACAGGGCTTGCATGCAAATACACCTACATACAACAGCCAATGAATATTTGGTATGAAATGTATATTCCATTACATATTAAATTGCACACCTCATTCTGCTGCTTTATGTCTGAAGAAGTGGACCACAAAACGTTACATTAAAATATGCAAGCTAGTCTTTAAGGTGCCACATGTTTTTGTCTTGTGTTATAACTTGTGAAGGTTATACTGGGTAATGTAGAGACCCTAACCAGAAGTTTTCTGAAGTAGTAATAGCCCTTAAGAAGTAATGCTTCTGGGATGTGCTCTAAAACATTTAGAGGGCAATATCCTGCTTATGCACTTGTATGGATATTGAGGGGCCTTGTTTCAGATTATATTTCAGTTCCCATCTTCCAAACAGTTGGAAGGAATGGCAACTGTTTCAGAAAAAAACGTGTCCTTTACATTATCCTGTTCTCTTATCAGGTAGTCCATCTTCCTTGGTGTGAAGAAGCAGCTGAGTGCAGCAGTGGGCAGAAAATGTGCCCAAGTGTTGAGAGAGACTCATGAGCTTATGAAAGCTGCTGAGGACTCAGATTCGATGTTGCCATGGACGTGGAAGTGGTGTTTGTACACAGAGCACCTTTCGCTGAGTAAGTTGGCTGAAGAAACAAGAACCTTAAAAGGTGCACCCATCATTCTATCAATAGAACGTATGATTTAATTTAACATTAAACTGTATGATTCATTCAAAGGTATTTACTAAGCACGGCACCAGGAGTAGATCGAGAGTGGTAGTGCCATGCTACGTGGCCTATTAAATAATGCCCCATTCAGAGAGAGAGAGAGAGAGAGAGAGAGAGAGAGAGAGAGAGAGAGAGAGAGAGAGAGAGAGAGAGAGAGAGAGAGAGAGAGATTAAAGGATTCCTGAATGTATTTCAGAGGCAAGACTACAATCTGAAACAGCCATCAGTACATCAGGTGAATATGGGAACTTCTATCCCAAGGTACCTGTTGCGCAGAATGTAATTAACTTCTAATTGAATTGAGGAATTGGTGGAATATGGTTATGCGCTGTCTAATGCAAAAGTGTGGGCAGGGGTTCTGGAATATTGCTTATTTAAAGCAGCTTGTTATGCCTAATAACATAGCCTTGAAATCATCAAGTTATTCTGCTATTTCAAGCCTCCAAGTGAGACATCATCTCAAAGTGGCTATGAATAATTTTTAGGTGTTTACTTGTCGATCAGATAATATTTGTTATTTCTTTATTAAATATTAAAATATGTAGATGTTACCAACATCTGATGACATTAAATACCTGTGGAGGAAGATCATCCTGCAACTCTATGCACACAGTAGTCTAGAACAGGGCTGTCCAACTTTGAACAGGCCGGGGTCTACTTTTTTCGGCCCAAAGTGCCTGAGGGCTACTACATGAAAACTAAGGTTCAAAATTGTTTCAAATTAAATTTTAACCCAATAAGGTTGGAGGATTCCCATTGGAGTCACCATCAGTTAGATATGATTTTATGGCACTTAAAAAGAACACACTGTGCTTGCCAGAAAGGGTGAGTCCCTCTGAATTTGAGGATTGGCAAGACCACCAAGGCTTTGGTCTTTCTTTGAGAAGGACAAATCATGACTGGAAGGCCAAATTAAGACTCAAAGAGTCTACTGGCCTTCTCTTGCTCTTTCTAGCTCTTGCATATCAATTCCCTTTTAGCCCATTGTTGCCACTACTTGTGAACATCCCATCATCTCTTGCCTCAAAACAGACTACCCTTCCCTCATTCACCAGAGTGGTCAGTCCCCCATTTTCTGATTTTTATACCCCACTCCTTCCACATGCCATCTCTCTCTCTCTCTCAAAGCTCATACTCAGACAGGTTGTTGAGCAGACAGCAGTGTGCTACAAATACAACTCCAGCAGTGGATCAAAGCATGCTGCAGGGCTGGGTGACCACTCGGAGCTGCTGTGGCTGCTGAAACGACAGCGATGCTCCACTGTGGGGTTGCCGTCAGCCTCCTCCGTGGCTCTTCCTTGCCCGCACGCAGTGGGGAGGGGCCAGGCGGAGCTACCCACAGTGCACCGCCCGATTTCGCCCCTAACGTCTCTCTTTCTCTCTCAAAGCTCTCCCTCCCTCATAGCTCTCTCTCTTTCTTTAAGGGCTCTCTCTTTCTCTCTCAAAGCACTTTTTCTCGCCCCTTCTCTCAACTCTCTCTCTTTAAGCACGCTTTCTCAAAGTGGTTTTTCTTTCTCTCTCTCCCTCAGTTCTCCCCCTCTCTCGAAGCGCTTTTTTCTCTCTCTCTCCCTCAGCTCTTTCTCCCCCCAGCTCTCTCTCTCTCTTTAATCTCTCTCTCTCTCTCTCTCTCTCTCTCTCTCTCTCTCTCTAAGCGCTTTCTCTCTCCCTCTCAGCTCTCTCCCTGTCCATACTCGGACAGTGGTGTGCGCTCTGAATACTGCGCTAGCAGCGGGTCAAAGCATACCGCAGGGCTGGGCCACGACCGCTCGGAGCTGCTGTGGTTGCTGGAGTGACAGTGACGCCACCTGTGGGGCCCAGTGCCAGCCTTCTCTGCCTCCTCCATGGCTCTTCCTTGCTCGGGTGCAGTGGGGAGGGGGGGCCAGGCGGAGCTTCCCACAGCGCAGCTACCTTCTTCCCGCCCTTCTCAGAGCCTTTCCAAAGATGGGAGAGGCTGAAGAACCCAACCGGGCAGATCATCTGGCTGGTGCGGGCGGGGGAGAAGGCGGGCTACTTTTTAACCCTTCGCGGGCTACTGGTAGTCTGCGGTCGACCTGTTGGGCAGCCCTGGTCTAGAAAGAATCACCATCAGATTGTGGGAGTGGATTTCCCCCCTCCTTGTAAGCACCCTTCTTTATGTGGATTCTTCATAAAAACATGTCAGGCTACCATCCCTCTCTCCGAGCCCATCTGGGAAACCTTTAGACCAGGCCTGGCAAATATGTTTAGCATCCTTCAAAGGATAGTGGATTGCAACCCCAGACAGCCCTTACTAGCATAATTAATGGTAAAGGATGATGAGAGCTGCAGTCTAGCCTTTTGAAGAGCTCCATTTGTAGGTAGCTTTTGAAGTACAGTCATACCTCGGATAACAAATGCTTCAGATAACAAATATTTCGGACAACAAACAGAAATTTTCAGGTATAGGGCTGCCTCAGATAACAAATGTTCCCTATGGGCTGCCTTGGATAACAAATGTTTCAAATGCCTTGCAAAAAAGTGTACCCAGGATGCATTGTATCCCCCCCCCCAGTTTGTGGAGGCATGGGAGGAGTTAGAGCGTTTCTTAATGGTGTTTTGGAGCCATTCTGGACATTTTTTTGCTGATGAATTTGGACCTTTCAAACTTGGAAAGGTAGGGAGCTAGTTCTGGGGGATTGTGTTCCAGCACTGCATGCCTTTAAAGTGCACTTTATAAAGAGGTTGGGGGGGGACAGCTTTTTAGCCTTTTTTCGGACCTCTGGAATGGATTAATCGGTTTCCCATTCATTTCAATGGGAAACTATGTTTTGGATAACAAATTGTTTCAGATAACAAATTGCCTCTGGGAACGAATTCAATTCGTTATCAGAGGTACCACTGTAATTGTTTTTTTGGTTTGGTTTCAACAACTTCCAGTATGCCCGCAGGAGTTATAAACTTCCCTAACTGTCTCTTGAGAAAAGGAAATATTTTAAAGCAGAAATTCCTAAGACATTCACTTAATAAGACAATACCATTTAATTAGCAATCAACTGTTAATCATTGGGGTGGTTAATTGGCAAAGGCTTGGTTTTGATACAGGAAAAGTGGGGCAGGAAGACAAGGCAAAGAAATTGAATACAGGCTTTCAAATAAAAGCAAAGAGTCAACCATGGTGCTTGACATGTCTGACCACATCCAAGCACGTTTACTTGGAAACAAATGTCTACCTCTGCAGGAATTCTACCAGCAGCCCTGTATTTTCTCCGCTCTCCACACAATGGAAACCAATAGGCATTTTTTATTTGTTTCTTTAAAGCATTTTTATTCACTCAAGCCAGAAAAGGGGCTGACAGGGCAGCTTAAAATAATAAGACAATCCCTTTCCACAGACTTAGGGAGCCAAAATAATAATAATAATGGGATGCCTCTGATCTGACTGGCAAAGGGAAGTTCCCCCTTACTGTTGCTGCCCCTTCATCCACCCTCAGTTCCTCTTTCTGTCTTAAATAGATGTCCTTCTCCCTTTGATGTGAACCTGGGGAGCTGCAGGGAAATACCAGCAGGTTCTGTTCTGTATCATGAAATCATGTGAGTGCAGTGGGTTTTTTTAATGTTTCTGAAAAGAAAACAAAGAAAAAATAAAGCCATTATAACACCACCATCATCACCAGCAGCAGCAGCTGCTGCTACGTGTGTCCCAAAGCCACCACCCATGTATGTGCCTAGGGATTCTGTGCTGCCACATCCTCCAGTGCCAAATCTACTGGCAAGAAGATATTTGCATGCCATGCCATAGGGGTGCAACCAACTGAGCCATATATCATCAGAGGAGCCTGGTTCCAGTAAAAGGCTGAAGAAGTGCTGAGATCACTTTCATCACCACCAGGATGCCTTCTGCTACAAAGGTAAAAAACATCAGTTATCTGGTTTATCTAGAAAGCCTTCAGGGACTGGAACTGCAGTCTGCCTCTCCCACTTTGTGAGAGAAATTGACAGGTGTGTACGGTAGTTTTCTCCTCTTCTTGAAGATTGGCCCATCTGGGGCTACATGCATGAGAGCTAGTACTTAGTGAGTGCTTTTTTAAAAAAGACTTATTTCTGACCCCTTCCCAGTTCTGTGATATTTCACAACTTGCTGCCACATTTCTCCATGCTGAACCTCTTTGATTCCTTCTCTGTGATATCCTGAACTTGCTCTGTTGACCATGGTTTGTTCATTCATGGCTTGTTGGCTCAGCTGGGCATTAGGAAAACAAGCCTTTTGTCATGCCTTCTGAGCTTCTGAAATTGTGATACTGAAGCAGCACAAGGTTTACCCCCTCCTCTGTAGCTATCCTTCTACACAATTCCTTTCTCTTTCTGCAGTTCCTTAATAAAAAGCCAGTTATATACGGGAGTGTTAAAGCGGGGGCATGATTTCTTCAAACAGTCTTCTTTGTCTGTAGCTGTCTAAAGAGGGCTATTTTCCTTCCTCCTAAACCAAAGAACTTCAGGGAACAATATACAATCTAGGTTGCCAAGAATGTTGCTTTGGCATTTTCTCAGCTGGTCCATGGAAGGAAGAAACCTGTTGGTTTTGTACAGTTTTTTAAGCCTTCAGGTTCTCTTTAGCAGTGCCCTGCATGGGTTTTGGAGGCACAGTATTTAACGAGTTATCCTTCGCTTCATTTATTTCTTTTGTTTCCAACACATGGAATTTTATCTTTTTAGGCCCACCAGGCAAATGAGACAATAGCCAGTAATTGGCGGGATGCAAAGGTACTCCCCGCCCTTAAATGCATTTCAGTCTCCAAATGAAGTATTGTTTGGCAAGCAGAAATACCATAGCAGCGTGCACAGGGTTTTTTTTTACTTACATTTTAATAAACAGGTTTCTTAACATCTGTTCTGCATTTATTGTGTTCAAAAGGCAAACCAAAAACCCTGTGCTGATGAGAAAGTAACATTGAGTAAAACAAACAAAAAACAAACAAACAAAAAACTCTTCCTTGCTCCCCCTGCAAATAGCTATGTATAAGAAGTATACTAGTTGAGCAAGTTGTTTGAGTTTTATTATTTACAGCATTGCATGCTGATTGTTGCTTGAGTGACTGAAAGGGGCCATTCTGGGCTGGGGTGATTGTCTTTCTAGAGAGCATTAACCCATTGTCCCTTATAGCTTTTGAAATTCAAAGGGAGCCCCACCTTTCTGCTGACTGTTCTAACCTTCTCTTTCATTGGTTGGAAGCAGTTGTTTGCTGCTGCTGATCTCTTTGCCTGATTGCTAGTATGTGTATGTGTGTGGTAAAGAAAGCAGTAAAAAAAGTCTGCACTTGCAAGAAACTGTAAGTAAATATTTTAATTTTTTCCAACTACAGATTTCTCCAAGTTAGTTATTGAGATTAAGTCCTGGTTAATAAGAAAGAGATGAACTCTGGGGAACTTGAAACTATTATCCTCAGTGGATCTCTGTACTTCTAGTGTGCAGCAAGAAGAGATTTCTACCAGAAATTCAAAACTCTGCAACACAAGTGTCATAACCTCTTTGTATTAAAAGATCCTATTACCTGTGCTAGTGAAAATGCATTTTGGTCTTTGAGCACCCGGCTTAATAATTTAAAAACACCCAGAGTTCCAGTGAATTGAAAGGAAGGTGAATGTTTAGGAGATTTCACACTCTCTGCTTTAGCATTTCTGGACAGTGAAATATATACCATATAACACTGAATACATCAGCAGAACAGAGGATACTGCATTACCAATAGAAAATCTTAGCTAGCAGCTACTTATGTAGGCACAACCGAAGAAGATGAAAAACTTGAGCAAGAAAAGCCCTAGACAAATCCACAAGCAATTATACTTTTGGGGTTTTAGGATCTTTCTGCCTGAACAGAAAGCACTGATTGCCCTGCTGTTGCAGTTCCAGCTGCATTGGCTACTGTTGGAGGGTAGCAACTGCATGAAAGAAGAAACACAGTGGAATGGTCCACCTGTAAAACCCAAAACAGGGTATGGGGGTGGCACCTTTTTAAAATCACTAAAACATGATTTAACAGGTATGTTTTCATGTCTTGTGGGACTGGCCTGTAGAGTGTGGTGGTTGGAGGAAGAAGAAACAGAAGGTTGAAAAGCTTTCCTTGCTAGATGTTGAAACTGCAGAATCTCTAGTTAAGCTGGAAGTTAACTCCAGTTGCCATGACTCAACTTCCAGATAAACTCACCTGGATGACTGAGAATCTTCACAGACATCTAGTTAAGCTAAACATACACACCCCACACTTTTATTATTTCTATTGCCACCACCAGTTTCCTGGATACCTTTATTTATTTTAATAAGAGAGTGTGATACCAAGGTGTATATTTTCAAACTAAGACTTGCAACGTTTATTGATTTACAATTGAATCTTCAGTGTTATTTATATAGTAATGACCGGTTAACTTATATGTGTTAATAAAATGTAGTTCGTAATGTTTCTTATTTATTCACAGTTACTTTTGTCCCAGACCCTAACCAGCCTCAGGATCTCACTCCTGGCTGATGGTTAAATAACTCTCTTAGATCTTAACTGCCTTAGGACGCTCTGGCTTCTAGGACGCACTACTGGATTTTGCTTAGTTAACTGTACACTGTCCTTGTTTGGAGCACACTGTCCCTGTTTGAACCCAAAGGAGATCAATCAAGAAAGATGTCAAACTCCACATTAGAAAGACTGATGATTACATTTAGTAGCATACTACACAAAACAAAAACAAAACCCCAGTCAGTTGATGCCAAATGGAAAGCATTACCTAGTGTGCAGAGGAAGATGGACTCCTCAGGGTGATGCGGTTCTTCTTGAGTGGTGGTAAATCTCCGTGTTCTGGTTCATGTACAAAATCTCAAAATGGATAATAACTTTTTAGACCATTAAAATATAAATAGGTGCACTCATTTACCAAGGCGCTTCTGTGTACTATTTGGATGACTTTCAGAGAGGCCGTGTTAGTCCTTTCAAGAACTGCAGACAAAAATCAAAGAAAAACAAATCAAAACAAAAGTCACAAAACATGTGGCACCTTAAAGACTAACTTTAATATTTTAGTGTAACATTTTGTGGACACGTCCACGTCTTCAGACATATAGCGGCAGAATGAGGTGTGTAATATAATATGTGATTAGATATACATTTCATATCAGATGTTCATTGGTAGATATGGGAAAGGGGAAGAGGAGGGAGAGATTATTAGTTGTAGAAGTGTTGGAAGATTTTGGGCAGGGGTCCTAGATATGTTAAGCATTGTTAATGGGTCTGTGGAGGAGGGAGAGATGATTAGTTGTTCAATTAGTTGGATGAAGTTTCACAAAGCTAAGACATTTTGATCCCTGAAAAATGGCAATGATTAAACAGAACAGAATGTTTACCTGCATTTTTTCTAAAGAGATACTGTATATAACACTAATTACCATAGAATCAGGGTTGAAAGGAACCAGAAAGTATTTTTCCACTCCTTTTAAATCACCTCCACAATGGAGACAAGGAGGTCACTGAAAGGTTGACAGACACCAGTTGTTCCTTTTCATGGTTCCCATAAGAACAGTTACAAAATTATCCCCATACCTGAGGTTATAAAATCACTTGATTGTGTTACTATAGTAGTGTGATTCCACTGTGTTAGTGGTCTAACAGTTTTAGATTTCTGGCTTGCAGTCTGCAGCAATTTTTATTTGTTTATTCATAGTGATCAGAGCTGGGTTTTTTAATTGTCAATGCACACCAGAAATGTACATATAGATTATATCACAACACAAAAAGGAATCCTGCTTTGACAGTACAACTGCATTAAGACCCCACCCCTTTTATATTAGGATTTAAACAATGCTCACATTAATAAGCTTCATATAACTTAACATTTTAAAAAAAAGCAGTCAGTTGTTTTATACAGCTGTGTAATCCCTTCTGAGATCCTGTGGTACAGGGTGGGCTATAAATGTTTTAAATAAATAAATAAGTTGATTCTGTGATATATTTTGCACAGCTATCTTTTTGTATCTATTCTATTATTGAAAGCTGCTCCATGCAAAAGCAGGATCTCAATGTAAAAGGTAAAATACTTGAACTAAAATTAATATTAGTGGAACTTGGAGCACAGCAAATGCCTTAACAGTTACACTACAGAATTATGATTGGGGCAGACTATAGGAGTTCATACCTGCATGGTGGCTTCAGCTCTCCCAAGTGAGACCTCGGACCAGGTGAGTCTCACTAATAAAACTATAGCCATCCATTCATTCACAAATGCTCCACTGGAATTGCTTCTCTCTCTCCTTTCCTTGTAATTCATACCCTTAGAATGCACAGCTCAGCAGCACCTGTGGCACTTCAGATACTGTTGCATGACAGTTCAAACCAAAACCTGGCAATATTGGGAGCTGGTGTTTAGACTTTGGAGAGGCAGAAAGCCTCTCATGGAGTAGAGAATAACAGAGCACTGTCTGTCCATTTGCCGATTGCCAGTAGTTTTTCTTTTCCTTTCCCCTCCTGCAGATTCTATTGGTCTGTACTTGACTCACAGAGGCTGTTTCAGAAGTTCCTAAACTTCTGTTTTTCCAACATTTGATCTCAAGATCATGGGTTGCTTTTGCTGCATTCGCAATTAAAATTAGGAATGAGTTTGAATGACTGAGGAACTACTGTATGTGAGAGCTAGCATGGTTGTTAGACAAAGAGAAGTCATAATAGTCCCTCTTTTGTGAAGAATAGTATATGGATTATTCTCTTTTTAGGCAAAGGGAGATCAGATGTTACTGATTCATTCAATCACTGCCTCTCATAATACTCATAGTGCTTAATTAATGCCAAGTCCAGTGAGATGATCTATTTGTGGGTCTGACTCTTTGAAGTCTCTTCATAATTTATCTTCCTTCCTGCCTGTATAATATATAAAGATGTGTGTGCAATACATCTGGAACTGGTGAACTTCTACTGTAATTTCTTTCCAGTTGTGTGTACATTCCTTTGTCAGATTATGATTTATTTCTATAAGCACTTCCCCAGTTTAAGATGTCAGATGTTTCCTGTACTTATATGCTAAAATGTTTAACCTCTGAAATGTAGTGTAAAAGCAGACTCCTGATGCGGCAGTGCTGAGCCACACAGATGCCCTACTGGAGTTATTCTATCCTCACAGTATGTGCAAGAGAAGGATCGATTACTAAACTATTTGCCTATATTTCACCTCACAACTCAGTTTTGAAAGGCATGCAAGAAATTCTGAGCATCTGAGATTGTATAAGAATCACTTGGTTTTTATTAGCAGGGAAATCATTGCTGTGGATGGAGTTCCAGAAGCATACAAACTCTAGGAGTTCACATGAGGCCTTTTCAAATGGCCATAATTCAAGGTATTGGCATGTCTTACTCCAATCCTGATTAATGTGGCAAGGGCCATACAAACAACTCTATAACCAGTACAATGCCAAGTGTACTGTTGATGATAACATACCCATAAGCGATATTAATGGTCAAGGAAACCATATCTCGTTTCAATTGCTAAAGTATTATGGCTGTTACATACAGTTCATTTAAGACCAGGTTGACCTTTCCTGTTCTTTTCAGAGATTATGTTTAACGTTAGCATTCCTCTTGTTATCAGCTGTGCTACAATGCAGTTCGCAATGACCTTCAAAGTGGAAGAATGAGGAATGAAACTCTTTCGGTACAAGCAGCATAATTTGTCATCATCAGCAACAGTGACACAAAAATCAAGGACAAGCTCTAAAACTGAACTAGATTCAAATAATGAAAACATCTGAACACATTTAAAATGCCAGAAATTGAGTACAATTCAACAGTGGCCTTGTTTGCTTTGTGCCCCACCTCCACCCCCAACTAAAAAGTTCAGAGTTATAGTAGAAAGCCAACTGCAATTCCTCCCCCACCTACTCTTGCAATCCTTGACAAGAGCAATTTATATTGAATTTGATAGTGATTGATTATTGAGCACTGGATTTTATTGTCAAGTACTTGGTTGTTTCTACTGGGTTTTATTATGATGCATTGTACATTGTGACTACCCTGGACAATTTTATTGTGAACTCCAGGGTGAAAATCTATAAACAGATAAAGAAATAAAAGTACAGTACACTATGTCACTCTAGTTGCCTTCTAATGACAACTTTATAGTTAAAGGCTACAATTCTATTGCTTACTGTAATCACTCTATTTATTTATTTATGCATTTATTTATTTATTTATAAGTATTTTTACCCCACTTTTCTCCTCGGGAAGGACACAGGGCGGCTTATAGCAGTGATGGTGAACCTTTTAGAGACCAAGTGCCCAAACTGCAATTCAAAACCCACTTTTTTTTTTGCAAAGTGCCAATAACAGCAATTTAACCTGAATACAGGTGGCTGTGAAGGGGTCATGTCAGGTGCCCACAGAAAGGGCTCTGAGTGCCACCTTTGGCACCCGTGCCATAGGTTCGCCAACACTGGCTTATAGTAATGAGGGACAATATACAGTACAGTACAATTAAGACATATTCAAGTTTGAGAACAGGGAATTGAAGGGTTTCTCACAACATTAAAAGGTAACATTAAAGCTAAAAGAGAATGTGAGCAGTTAAAGAAAAGAATATAAATTCCATATAATCATGTACGGTAGGCCCACTGATTAGGTGGGAACTTGGCAAGTCAAACTCTCCATCAGTTCCAGTAGTTCAAATTGCCTGGCTAAATTCTTACTCCAGTAAGTTATTCAGCACATTAAATTACAGAGTAGGCATGCTTGAATCAATGGAACTGATAGAGAAGGTGGCTCACTGTTTCCCCACAAATTCAGTGAGCTTGCTCTAGTGCAGATTATTTTTGATAGTGTATCAAGTGACTCTTGGGCTGGCTTTTCAAATGATACTTTACTGACTTTTGTGTACAAATGCAAATCTCCTCTGCTCCCACTCCATCTAGATCAGTGCGTCCCAGTCATGGGCCTGCAAATCTTCTTGAACTAAAACTCTCAGAAGCCATCGCCACTAGCTGTGCTGGCCAGGATTTCTGGGAGTTGTAGTCCAAGAATAGCTGGGGACCCAAGGTTGCTCTAGATCAGTGGTTCTCAACCTGTGGGTCACCAGATGTTCCTGGGCTGCAACTCCCAGAAACCCCTTCTAGCACAGTGAGTAGTGGAGGCTTCTGGGAGTTGTAGTCCAGGAACATCTGGGGACCCACAGCTTGAGAACCACTGCTCTAGATGCTATAGAGATGAACAATGAGCAACCCTTATAAGACTCCAAGTGCAAAACACTGGACTAACAGGACTGCCAGGTCAGCAGTACCTTGTTCTTAGGTTTAAAGATGAATACCTGGGACCAGGGGTGGACAGTTATGATGTGACACAGGTGGTGCAGACCAAGGGCTGAGAGTGGGACTGGAGCTGCTTCTGAACAAGCTACTTGTGGAAATGCACAATCAGCGTAAATGGAGTCAGAATCCCCTTGAAGATGAGCGTATCAGGCATTATGCTTGGGCACAGGGGTTCTAAGTCAGGCAAGCTGCAAAATGTGTTCATCTGTCCCAACACTTGTAACAGTTGTTACTGTGCCATTTGGCCTTATCAACAGCACATATGACACATGGGAGTTTTGCAAGCCCAGCGTTGCTTCTGCAGCCGCCAGAGGACATGCAACAAGAAGACTCAGCAAACGCGGCACAGGTAATCTACCTTTGCCTTGAACCAAATAGCTCAATGGTGTGAGGTGCATGTAGCCACTGGATCCTCTCCAAGACCTCGTACTCCCTCTCCTACCAACTTCCTGAGACTTCAGCTATCATCCTGAGACTTGACAACATAAGCCACCAGGACTGCACCTAACACTAGACAGCTGAACTAGCATCTTGCAACAGCAAACTGACATGGTTCCACCCACTGGAAGCTTGTAATTGGGTGATAACCTTAACATTTTCTGCCCACGAGCTCTTGCACTCTTCCCTGAATGATCACATAAAAATTCTAAGTACTTCATTGAAGTACTAACCCCAGATTTATTTAGGATGGAGTGGGCTTTGGTCTAGATGGTTGCTGTATATAAACAAACAAACAAAGCAAGCCATGGTATTGAAAGTGGCATCACACTGCTATACTAGTGTAGTGTGAACACACTTCAAATCTGCTTTCAACCATTTTTACACAAACGGCTTTTTATTTTCAGGATCACTCTTTAGTTGGACTGAGTTCACTGGGAGTACTCCATAGAACTCCACAGTTACCTTACTGAGAGGCCACTGCTGGGTGAAACGAAAAGCTTCCATTATCTTCCAGGAAAAAAAAAGACAAGTATGCACTGTATGTGCAAATGTGTGTATGTATACCTGTGTATAGGTGTGGTGCCCCAAAGCCAACTATGCATTCAAACTTTGTTGCTAAAAACATTAGGCACTCCTTGGTGATCACCAGCAATAGCTTCACATACTTGAATCAAACATGTGCAGGGATGTAGGGCTGCACCATAAATGGCAGCTTCCTGAATCACGCGTCGCTTTCATAAGGTATGTGCATGATATTCCACATATTCAAGTTAGGGATGCTCACTAGCTCCAAATTTCAAATTCAGAAGTATAGCCCTTTGAATTTTGGAATTTTAAAAATTCAAAATTTCCAGATACCCAGAACTCTATTACAGTCAATATAAATACTATATGGTAATTATTTCTTCCTTTTAAAATAATAACACACACAAAGGCAAGACAGTCTGACACCTTCCCAGTGATTGTGTGAAATCGAAAGTATTCACTCCAACAACCTGCAGTGCCTATTGGATATTAGGAAATGACTCTAATGGGCATATTGAAGAGGTATGGGGCGGTATATAAGCAGAAAACCTTGCTTTTGATTGAACCCTGAAGAGTGAGAATGCCAGTAAGAAATGCCAGTAGTATTTGGAAAGCAGAGCACAGGTTGCACTGGGGAGTGGCCCAACACCTGGGTAGCACTGACAGGCTGACCGGAGTGCCAGATAGTCTGTGGGGGGCGGAGGAGAATTGTGCCAAAAGCATGAGGCACAGCACAGGTGAATGAGCACAATCTGGGAGTAGCAATTGAAAGAAAGAAAGAGCCAGAAAGTGGGGGCAGTAGACTGAAGCATGGCATACCTAGTACTGTGAGCAGAATGTGCCATTCTCCCTTACTTAAAGGGGACGTCAGGGAAACACAGCAATGGTAGGGTGGCATGAAGGAACATGTTTTTTCCTACAAATCCAGGTCCCAGGTCTAATCCATCTGGATTAGGTGGTGCAGTGGCAATCCCATTTTTAAAAATCTTTCCTTTGCTGCAACATTCACTACCTTAGACACTGCAGAGAAAGTGCCCTTACACTATTCTGGCACACTCAATTATATTAAGTTTGCATGTGTCTTTCTTATCCTGCAAAGCACACCAAACTATGAGGTTGAGGGTGTGGGCCATACACTACACCCCTTCATCTTCCCATTGTGCTGCCACAATGTTCGGCCCATTGTCTGTGACAAACAGACCTTGACTTTCTGCAGCTAGACTCCTGCACTGCAGCTTGTTCCTCTGTGCCTCTGGAGAGTGTTGAGCTCTTTGGTTGCCCTCCATCACAGCTACATTCAACCAAGCTCACATTTTGTATTGTCCTATGCCGAATGCAACCTCCTACCCGTGTCCTGTTAGGGAGGAGATAGGCATATTTTGCACCCTGACTGCTGCAAATTTCACTTGTAAAATATGCCACCTCTGCTCTGGCCAACTCCTGCTGTACCACTTGCCTGAAATTCCAGTATGAATCTGGTGCCATCCTGACACACACACGCACACGCACAGACACTGTACTGCTGCCAGCTGTTATTTCACAGTGTCAGTACTAAAAAGGCAGCTTATAATTGTAGTTTTAGGTAGTCTTTTTCCTTCTCCTCTCCCATTCGTGCCTACCATGATGATTGATGATGATGATGATGATGATGATGATGATGATGATGATCTTAGAACTTCAGAGCAAGAAGGGACCCTGTGGATCTAGTCTAGACCTGTCAAGGAGGCACAGTGGGGAACTGAACTCCCATCTTCTGGATCTGCAGCCATATATGTAAACCACTGAGCCATGCAATAATCTTCTGCTATAGCCATGTTTCATACAGCCTGCAGAAGCTACCCAAGGAACAGTACAGTGGTACCTTGTATAAAAGAATTAATTAGCTCCAAATGAAATTAAGCACATTTTCCTTTGTACAAATTTCCCATAGGAATGCATTGAAAACAGAGTACAGTAATCCCTAATCGCGATCATTTTTATGTTGTACGGATTTGCCCAATAGGCGATTCTCTTAAGCAAATTTCCCCTATCTCCAGAATTTTTTATGTTGTACAGATTTTATGTTATACAAACCATTTGTTATACGACGGTCCACTGTATCTTATTCTCCCAGAGCAGAACACAAACTCTATTCAGTGAAAGTCATACATGCACACACACAAACACAACATCTAATAAGTTAATGTATGTCTATAACAAAACCTTATTTTCCTGCATGGTATACCCTAATCAGAAGACACTGAGTTTTCTGCCATTGCTACTTCCAGAGTGTCTTCAGATTTAATTTCTCAAGAAATCAGGATGCCTGCGAAATAGGTTTAACTTGTGCTTCTTCCTTTAGCTAGCAGTCTTTTGCTTTCCAAATTATAGGAGTACATGGGGCTCCAAATATTAGGAATTATTACTACAGATATTTGGAATTACAGTATTGTATTTTGATATATACCTAACTATTCAAATGCAGCATTATTATGTGAACTCTGAATATCTCCAAACCTGAAGGCACACCCTTAATTGTCTGTTTATTGAGAAGTAAAATGTGAAACAATTCTCCAGTTACAGAATGGCCTAATTAATTGTTTAGACTAAAGTTTGACTTGTTTTCCATTATTTTCTAGAGTGGGATGTTTGACACATCAGATTAAGGAGAATGTTCATATTACATATAAATATATTTATATAATCTATTCAAACACTTATATTCATAAATGGCTATATTTATAATATGAATATTTCTTAACTTTTTACTTTCATTTCACCATATCAGGCAAGCCACGTGTGCTTTTTAGCTGATCACTTTGTTCAAAACATAGCAGTCATGGCAGTACATCATCCCTAAAGTTCCCACACAACAGTTTGACTGGGGTTTTGAGAAACAAGAGACAAACTGTCCCACTGGAATTCTGGTCTTTTTATGTGTATCTTAAACAGCTCTCACTTAATTGTATCACAAATTATTTTCCAATAACCCCAGAATAATTTCATTGGAGAGTGCCATGCAGCATGACGATGGGGGAGGAGAGGGCATTTGCTTCCGTCAAAAGCTCCCTTGGGCTCAAGAAACAGGCTTCCTGGTTCTTTGGAATCCAGCCAGTGTCTTTTTATGGTTAACTCTCACATACAATTCAGCAACTTTAGAATAAAGGATTAAAACGTTGTAGCTGGAAATAGATTTACTTCTGCTGAAAGTAATAGGACTATGAGTAATGTGCAAGATTACAACCCTATAATTATGGCTTCCAACACTGCAAATAAAAAAGTTATTAAAAAAACAAATGTCAATTTTACTTTCTGATAACCAGTGTGAGAAAACACATGCATGTACACCCACATTATGACAGGATGTAAATACGCTTAACTGAACTCCTAACAGAAAAGAAGTGGAAAAGCAATTAGCCAGATAAAGTTACTAGGCATAGACTGCACTACCCAACATTGTGTGTGTGCTGATGAATAGATACTTCAAGATATCTTTAATCCACATAGTGGTACACTTCAATGATGATTTAATAAAACAAAGTTTTTTATTATGCATTTGTGCAAGCACTTATATGCGCCTGTAAGCCTCGCGACTGGAAGTACCAAGGATCATAAATCTTGTTCTTAAAATCCACAGCAAGGTACAAACTGGCAAACGCATATCTGTGTAGGTTTTGAAATTACAAACTGTGTGGCACACAGTTTGTAGAAGACAATTTACAGCAGTTTCACACTAAGGCTTGATATTTTTATAGTTGTCACACTAAACTGCAGACTAATACAGAGAAACTGGTCTGTGTGTGGAAAAATAAAAGATCACTGATAAACATTATTTGTCCAGAGTATTTATTTGTTTGTTTGTTTGTTTCATTTCTATACCGCCCATCTTCCAGCAGGAACTCTGGGTGGTTTACAACAAGTTAAAAACAACAATATAAGCAAAAAAAGGGGGGGGAACCCTCAGCAAGCGGGAGAAAAAACAACAACAGATAAGATCAAAATTAAATAAATTAAATTAAAGGTTGCCATATGCCTCCCTAAAAAGCATGGTTTTCAAAGCCTTTTTGAAGGTGGGCAGGGACTGTGCTCAGCTCACTCGGAAGATGGTTCCACAACGAGGGGACCACAACAGAGAAGGCGCGGTTGCATGTAACCGACCTCCACACCTCCCTAGGAGTGGCCACCCTGAGTGAGCACGCCTGCGACATTCGAGTGGGTCTGGCCAGCATGAAGAATTTTTAGTGAGTCAAACCTTAGATCACCCTACACTTTAGGATAACCCAGTGATCTTCCAAAAGGCTGTTCCAAGTATGTTGTTGGGATTGGAGACCTGAACCCTCAGTGAAATGCACTTGCAAGCACAAGTTCTGTTATGAGGTCATCTGTGGTTGGTGGCTCTCGTCTTCTTAACATACTATCGTCTGTTGCAATCTCTACCATGTTGCTTCCTGAAAATGTAATGGCTTCGCGCTTCTTGTAAATGCTACCTAAAACACACAAACTGCAGTCATGGATAGGTCATTGTATTGCATATCGATACCACCATCACTGTTGGATCCTCAGTCCTCAAACCATATGCCACCAACACTTCTGTAAAGGACATAATGACTTCCTAAGGAAATTACAATCTAGTTACAACCTTTTAGAAAACCCCATCCATGACCTATGTAGGAAGAGATGTTTTATATCAGCGCTGTCCAACTTCGAACAGGCCGAGGTCTACTTTTTCCAGCCCAAAATGGTTTCAAATTAAATTTTAACCCAATAAAATGGGAGGATTCCCTCCCCCCATTTTTACGAACCTGCTGTGAACAGCTAAGAAACTCAAATGAAAATAATTTGTCTTACGAGGTAATGGGAAGCACACTTTCCTTCAAAGCCGCACGGGGTGGGTGGAAACCAATGGGACCCTGTTTTGGCCACCAAATTAGTGGTGGAAGCAGGATCCCATTGATCTTTGGGGGTGCTCAGAAAGGAAGTTCACTTTCCTTCAAAGCCCCATAAGGAGGGTGGAAGGAGATCAATGGGGGCCTCTGGAAGGAAGTGCTGCCTTGGGTCACCCATTCACCGGCAACGCAAAAGATGCTGCACAAAGGCAGCCACCAACACAGGTGCCCTCTGCCCGCCCCCCATCAACACCTACCTGGACCTGAATGGGGAGGAAGCCAAGGGGCAGAGTGAAGGAGGAGGAAGGGGCTAGAGTGCAGTGGCGGGAGGGACAAGGAGGCAGAAGATGCTTCCTCCCACAGACACCAGCGCCTGCCGGGAGCAACTGAAGCCACCCAGCTGATTCCCCTTTCCCCAGGGGGTTCAGCTGGTGGGGAGAGGGGAGGAGCAGACCCTCTGCTCCATGATTGGTGGGGCAATGCTCCCTTGTGGACGACAAGGTGGCACCGGGCTGGGCCAGGTGGCCCGGAGGAGCAGGAGAGTTCTACCTGCTGCACCGAAAAGCTCCATGAGGGTGGGAGGGAGGGGGACAGGCTGGCAGAGAGGCAGACTGGGACCCCTCCCCAGGTGGCGCAGCAGGGAGAGAAGGCAGCCAATGGCAGCGGAGGGGCCCAGGGAGGGGCGGCCTTCCCTGCTCAGCCCAGCCCAGCCTTTCCGCTGCACTGATTCCGGCGATTGTCCTTGCCACCCGCTAGCAGGCCTGCTGGTAGGCTGCCACCCCTCTGGTGCCTGTTCCCCAGGAGAAGGCAGTGGCCAGGCAACTGGGTGGCCCCAGTGGAGACAAAGGTGTCCCTCCCCGTCCTCGCCACAGGCACACAAAGGCTGCCCAAGCATTCCGACAACGCAGTGCAGGGAGTAGGAAATCTACCCCCTGCCTACCTGGGGGCTGTCTGCCTACCACCTGCCTACCTGGGGGCTGTCCGCCAACATTGTCTCCTGGGGGGGCGAGGCATTGGTGGTCTTGTAGCTGCCCCCTCCCAGCAGCAGACAAAGCGGGGACAAGCATAGTCAGACACCCCCCTCCTCTGGGCCTGGGAAGGGAGTCTCTCCCCCCCATTATGTGTGTTGTTGCCAGGAGGAAGCTCCCTCTCCCTTCCCCTCAGGGCCATAAGGCGCTGCTGCCCCCCTGCCATGGCCACTGCTGAGAGGGCCCGTGGGGACCAGTGGACCCCCTCCCCCCATGGACCTCCTTCGTGGCTCAGCTGCACTCAAAATTACTTTTTCCCCCTGCTGGGAGGCTGGCAACAACCAGGCCGGTGACTTCTGATGGCCCCGTGGGCTACTAGTCACCCGCAGTTGATGGGTGGTGCAGGCGTGTTTTACATCAACATGCCACATAGGCATAACACATTCATCAGGATTACTACTTTGAATAAAGCTATAGCCCATCTCCAGAAAAGTCCTGTGATTTTTGTTCAGGTATAACTACTCCATCTTTGATAATGGCATGCACAGCATCTTGAGATCAGTGATGTTGCTATGGACATGCATATAGTACCACAGTATACAAACATTCATTGGTGACCTGGAATAATATTTCCTCCACTACTGTACCTCCCTTTCATATGATATAAATTTCAGTTTGCAGCTAGAGGCCCAGGTAGAGCCTGTGGCTTCCTAGTGCACATCATCTGGTTGATGATCCTGAAGCTGGAAGTTCAATTCCTCACTGTGCTTCCCAGGGGAACAAGCCAGCCTGTGTATCCTTGAGCAAGGTGGATAGTTCCAGGGCATCCCTAGAAGGAAGGGTAAACCATATCTGAGTGGTCTCTATGGAGAAAATCCCGAAAAGGATCTCCATACATCAGAAAAGCACATCATCTGTTGCACATTCACAACCACTTTTTACAGTATTGCACTACCATGAAGTCATCTTCTTTGGCAAAATTCTGGTCTCAGCAGTGAAGACAGCAGTTAAAGCTGTTGTCTAATGATTTACGTTAGCTACGTTTTCCACACATGGATGAAATATGATGCAATCAATGCTGGGAACGTTCAGTACCTGTGAACTAGTACTATTCTGTTTAATTAAATCCCCATTTTCATTGTTAACCCCACAACTGCGGTACACTGCATATATAAATCTGAAGCCTGCTTCAGAATTCAGAAGAATTTAAGCCAATGGTTTGCAGTAATCACAGCTTCTCTATTTAGAATAGCTTTGGATAAACACCAGATCACCAACGTTCTATGAAGACATGGCACTCGAAGAAGACAACTTCATGAGGAACTGGAGGGATAATAACAAAAGCTTCCTTTTAAATATGCCTGTTAATCTTAAAGTTAATACCAGACTTTGTTGCGGTGGCTTTGCTTTACATGAATTGTCCTTTTCATGCTTTGGTGATGATAGGAGTCTGTGGTGAGCTTATCTGGAAGTTGAGTCATGGCAACTGGACTTCTTTTTCTTGAGAGATTGAAACATTTCGCTGCTCATCCAAACAGCTTTATCAGTCTGAAGGAAGCTAGTTGCGAGTCCTCCATTATATAGTTCACTTTGACCTCATGTCACCCTGATCTGAAATACTCATAAGATGAACAATGGCCTGAATAGGCTCATTAGGTAGACAGTCTCAATAGCCTTAAGGCGAACAATGGCCTAAAGTGCTGCTATGGCCTTGGTGACGAAGGCGTGAAGTATTTTTATTTGTCTAGGTATTGTTGAAACCACAGCCTGATACATGGCAGATAGACTGTGCCTGAGGGCCTCCCACCTGTTAAGAGAGAGGTTTCAATACTCACATGAATGGCTTCCCTAACCTCAAGCCACCTATCTTCTCTGTCCAATATGTGTACATCCTCATCTTTGAAGGAGTGCCCCTTGTCCTTCAAATGGAGGTGTACTGCTGATTCTGGTCCTGAGCTGTTGCCCCTCCTGTGTTGGGCCATCCTTCTGTTTAATGGCTGTTTAGTTTCCCCAATGTAGAGGTCTGCGCACTCCTCACTGCATTGGACCACATATACTATATTGCTCCTTTTATGGTTTGGTATCCGGTCCTTTGGGTGGACGAGTCTCTGCCCTAGTGTGTTTGGGGGTTTGAAATAAACAGGGATGTGGTGTTTGCCAAAAATCCTTTTAAGCTTCTCAGACACTCCAGCCATGTAGGGAATGACCAGGTTCTTCTGTTGGCTTTGGGTCGCAGGCTGATCCCTTACACTGGGTTGGCACACTGCTTTGTTGACGGCCCACAGGCCTTAAGTGATGTCTTCAGGTGCCTGTCTTCCTCCTTCTTGGCTTCTGTGGAGGTGGGGATGCTCTCTGCTCTGTGGTTTAGGGTCCTGGTGACTCCTAATTTGTGTTGTAATGGATGGTGGGAGTCAAACAGTGAGTACTGTAATGATCTGAGTGGGTGGGTTTCCTGTAAACTTCTGCTCCCAGGCCATGGTCGATCTGATGATGACTGTACAATCCAGGAAAGCCCGCCTGTTGTGATGATTGGAAGTTTGCCAAAGGGACCATCACACAGGTGGGGAGGGAGGGAGGCAAGCTGATGGCCATGATTCTGGAAAAGGAATTGTGCTAGCTGTATGGAAAGGGGCTGTGCACGTTAAAGCGGCGACCAAGGTGCATACATCTCAACATACATATACCTACTGTAGTGCTGGAAGGAAAGAGTAACAACAAAACTGTGTTAAGAGGAACTAAACCGTGGGTGTCTCCGGGTTTACTCAGAGGGCACCCACCGGGCGCCGTTCCCAAAAAAGGCGGCGAATGGCACCGTGCCTTTGAGCAGACGCAAAGGGACTCTTAGGGCTGTTGTTCCTTCTACGTGGCTCGGAGGATGGGCATCTCGCCCGGCGGCCACCCCCGGCTCGCTCCCGGCCGGCTCCTTCCCGCGCCCAAAAGCTCCTCTGAAGCCTTCGGGGAGGAACAAGCGCGAGCGGCATTAATAGCACCTCCCTGCGGCCGCTCTAGCCCCCTCTTTCTCTCTCTCTCTACTCCTCCGCCGCCGACGGAAAGCGTGGGAGGCGAAGGCGGAGGCGCTGCCCGCGCGGCTTCTCGCTCTGGCCGGCCGCAAGATTGAGCAAGCCCGGGGGAGGCGAGGCGCTTGACCTGGGTTGGCGGCGGGGGGGGAGCTGGTGGGGGAGGAGGAGGAGGAGGAGGAGGGAGAAAGCTGGGGAAGAGGGAGAGGTACTGGATCCAACCCTTGTATCCACCACCACCGCCACCACCACCATTTCTTCCTGTCCGGGTGGTCTCTCTACCTTCCTTCCTTCTCCCATTATCTTACCTTCCCTTTTTGTTGGGTTTCCCAATTTGGCCCAAAACCAGCTGATTTGCATATTGGACCTTTCCTCTCATTCTGCCCGTTCTGTCTGCGACTGTAGTCTTGCAGCTTTCCCCCCCCCCCCACCCCGCCACCTATGACGCTACCCTTTCCAGGTGTCGTTAAGCTTGCTGCTTTCTTTCGGTCGACTTAAGTTGCACCGCATAATAAGCCTTCTTGCTTACACTTGCATAAAATCGGTGCACCGCTGCTTGACGTGCGCTGTGACATACCAAAAAAGCAGGACATTTTAAAAGCAAGGCTTCCTCTGCCAATATAATAATAATAATAATAATAATAATAATAATAATAATAATAATAATAATAATAATAATAATAATAATACGCCTTGATTGCTGGCCCTCTCTTCCCACAAGCTGCTTGCTGTTGGTTGGTGTGTTTGTTGCTTCTCCTCCTGCTGGCTTGAGCGTGTAATCAACAATGAATGGGCCGAAAATGAACTCTGAGGGTCTTTCCAGTCTGCCTCTCTTTTTGCAAAAGGATGTCTGTGTTGGCGATTGTGGCATGCCTAATGACAAGAATTCAGCCACTTCCTCTTTGGACAGATCCAAGTTAGAGCCCTTGGCAACCTTGAGAAGGAAAGTTAAAGAAAACAGTAGGATTCAGGTGGTAGGTCACATCATATTTTGCTTACACTCCTGGTTGTTTGTATGCAGCGTTAATGTTGGCATTTGGTTGTTGAACGTGGGCTTGTGGCTCCTTGAAGGCTTACAAATTTTGAGTTCTCCTAACTTGGGCAGGAGGTTGGTCTAGAAGACCTCCAAGGTCTCTTCTAACCCTATGATGATTCTATGATTCTAAATTATGTTTCGTACACATGGTCTCAGAATTCTTATGACTGGAAGTTGCCACAGTGCAATTCTTGCTTATTTCTAGCAGGATATTGATAGTGGTTTAGCAACTACAGCAGATGCCCTTGCTTTTCCCAAGGAATTGTACATTAGCAACAGAAGCATACACAGTAGTACACTGCACTGTATAGTTGTGCTAAATGTTGCCTTGAAATGTCAGTAACTATACATTGACATGCATGTTTTTTAAAAAGAGGAAACTTATTTCAGATGAGGGTACCCTGGAACCAAAAACTTCTTTTGCCGTCTTGATTATCATATGTTTTCCTCTCCCAGTGCACCTTTCTTTCTTTCTTTCTTTCTTTCTTTCTTTCTTTCTTTCTTTCTTTCTTTCTTTCTTTCTTTCTTTCTTTCTTTCTTTCTTAGAAAAAGAAACAGATTGCATCTGTAATATTTTCCCACACAGGTATATGCAATTTTAGGCGGTAATTTAAGTTTTTGAAATAACTTGTTAACTTGCGTCTTTTAACGGCTACTTGGCATGCAAGTGTAACAAGATTGTTAGGTCTCTTGTTGAAATTATTTGTGTATTTCTAACAGAAGTCTAGTTACTCCTAACTAAGAGTTCAGGAGCTGTCCCTCATAAATCTATCACTTAATCTTGACAGATTTTAAAGAAGATTCTAATTCTGTGAATCTTTCTTATTTGATTGGTTTAAATGCATGTTGGATTCTTGTGAAGTTGCAAATTAATTTTGTAGGCCTGGAGATAATTGAGCGGATTTTGCAGTGCATGCAAAATCAAAGTTCAAATGAATCCTGTGCTTAAATGCTGAAAAGCAGTTACCAAATAAAGCAAGCAAATTAGCATAATCCCAGATGTAAGAGAAATTAATGATGTGATACTCAGATGCTTACATTACTTCAGGATTTCCCTCTTGTAGTCATAGGCTAGCTCTAATGTGTGCTTCAGGCTTCAGTGAATTTCTATAGTGTTGCTGCTTTTCTCTGGGGCTTGGGAGGAGGGAGAGGAAAAAGTAGTATATAGCATCTCCAAATATTGCCCTTGGCCGCTTATACTGTGTTCTATGTTTATAGGATATGGTATGTGTTCTATTATGTGGATATAGTAAAAGTACTATAGTCTGATTCTGGTTTTTAATCCTGACTGGAATAAACTCATTGCTTTAGCGGGATTAATGTTAGTTCTGATTTACCATTCAGGAATTTATTCAGCAGGCCTATTTTCGTTGGGACTGGCAGTTGTATTTAGGCCTATTTATTAGTCTTGACCTTACTGTTTACTGTTAGTGTAGAAGGGTTGCAACAATGTGTCTTGGTTGCTAATACTGTACTAAGTTATGTATTTTTATTCATTTCAGTCTGTAATTCTGCCAGTTTACAATGCTGAGAGCTGGTTGGATGAATGCTTGCAGTCTGTTCTGGACCAAGACTTCCAAGGCTCCATTGAACTTTCCATTTTTAATGATGCTAGTACAGTATGTATACTTAGACTCAACTGTTTTTCATTCTAATATATTTGAACACTGAGTCCATGAATCTATTGCCATCCTGTTTTAACTTTTAACAGTAGCATTTATTTTTTACCAGGACAATTCGGGACATATAATAAAGAAATGGAAATTCCATTTGGAAGAAGCAGGTATTCGGGTAGTGCTGGGAAGAAATCACACATCTCAGCCATGTGGCGGTAGGTACTTTTAAAAGAACGTAGCTGTAAGGACATTCGTTTTCACAGCACAGCAATTCAGTGTATTTTCAGATGACATTCTAGCCTCGTTGATTAGGGCATGATAAGACCGATGTCTCTAGAAGTCAGACATATTGTGAATGAACTGTGTGGTAATAATCAGGATCCCAGCTCCACTTCTTCCACCAAGCTATTGTGAGTAGTAATGGGTCAGAAATAATTTATTCGTGGTGTTGAAGTGGGATTACTGTCCTGTTGCTCCCTTGACAAATAAGAATCGCAAACCAGGTTTGTTTGTTTTCCTGGTCTTGGTATTCTGGATTGTTAGATGATGATAAACCAGGAATCCTGGTTCAGATAACATGCTGACCCAGAGCTGATGTTTTGGATAGAACTCTCATTAGCAATATGAATGGCTCTTCCATTCATTCGCTCTTATAATTTGTACTCTGCCTTTCTCCCCAGGAGTGGCCCATTTTGAAAGCTCCCTCCTAAGCAACCAGTTATTGTAAAAATCCTGCCGGAAGAGAAATGTTTTTGCCTGTTGCCAGAAGGACAGTTTAGAGGAGGCCAGCCTGGCCTCCAGTGAGAGGGATTTTCACAGTTCAGGAGCAGTAAGCACATCCTCACCAAATGCAGCTGTGAGGGTGGTAGAATAATGAGAGATCAATTAGTGAAAACATCTGGGGGTGCATATTGTTCCTGTTCCAAGCAAGTGGGACAGATGGGTTGTATGCATTAAAATACAGAGCATTTGAGATACACTTGAATTCCAGAGAATTCTAATTTACCCTGTGTGATTGATCACTATCACTTTGTTAAGGGATCATGTCCAGAGACGCCTCCCTGGTAAATATCAAATGTTAATGGCTTATTGAGGTTACTTTTTATATTTGGTAGTATTTGGCCTAATTTTAAATAGATTAGGGCTGCGGCCTTAACAGCACTTACTAAAGAATAAGCTCTGTTGAATATTATTGGACATATTCCCATGTAAGTGTGGATGTGGAAATCTGTCTGAAAAACAATGGAACTTTGGTGTAATGGAGGAAAAATGCCATGGTATATCATCATGATTTTTTTTGGCAAACATTACATGGTCCAAATCATATTTTGTTTGTTTGTTGTTTTGCTTGCTTTTTCTAAGTTTCTCAGTCTGGTTTTCTGGATGTTTTTAAGATAGATAATTTATCCTGTAACTTGGTTGCAATGAAAAAGGAAAAAAAAGTATGGATTGAGAAAGTCATCACCTCTGTTTCAGACTGGACAATAGCCAGGTCTATGGCCTGCTAGACAGAAATACATGTGTAAGGTTAAGTTTGTGGTTCAAGCCAAAATAAATAGCTTGGGAGTTCTTGTAATAGTGTGGAAAGTAACAAATTCAATTTGACTCGCTGAGTGTGACTACTGTAGAATGAAGATGAGCTCAGTGGGAAGGCTGTGAAAAGGGACAGTATGGTCAGGAAGAATAAGAGTACAACTTTTCAAGGAAAAATATGATGGTGGTTGCCTCATTTGTTTTCTAGAGGAGGTTTCCTGTCTACTGTAATTCTATTTAGAAAGTTTTAATTTGTTTCTTCCTTCCTTATTCCAGTAAGTCAATAGTCATTTCATGTAATAGATACCTGGCTCCCTCCTTTTTTTTTTCTTTTGAGTGCTGTGGTTGAGGCTTATTTGTGAATATTTGGAAACTAGCTAAGGGTAAACAGGAAAATGTTCATATATATGTACTGAATTTTTTTCTTTTGCTTACATTATCTAAGAGGAAATTATATGCTACACACAAGTTAAGTATAACAACCTTTATGATGATCCTTTCCCTTCCCAAGATCCCTTCCCAAGATTTTGAGTTCAGACATGGCAAGAAGAAATGTCTAAACTGTTTGCCACTTTTACCTCCAGGTCCTTCTCAAGCTGCACTTCTTGTTGTTTTTCACCTTACAAGCAGTATTTGTATAGCGCCTTTTATTTTTCCACTGACTCCTCCCAAATGTCCTTTGCTATATTTATTTATTTAAAACATTTTTACCCTGCCTTTCTCCCAAAAAGGACCCAAAGTGGCTTACCACATTAAATAATATATAAAGCTATCAGCAATGAGTATCTAAATATAAAAAGGATCACACCCATGCCATGCTCAGAAACCTAAGCAACGCTAAGACACATTCAAAGCAGTAGGATGCAAAAATTCATTTGAAGACACCACTTAGACAGCCAGTCGCTCAGGGAAAGCTTGCCTAAAGAGTCAGGTCTTTGCCTGCTTGTGGAAGGACAGCAGAGATGGGGCCAGCCTGGCCTCCTGTGGGAGGGAGTTCCAAAATCTGGGAGCAGCAACAGAGGAGGCCTTCTCCTGTGACCCCATCAAATATATCCATGAAGGTGGTGGGACCAAGAGAACATCTTAACGGGGGACATGGTCCTTGAGATAGAATGGCCCCAAGCTTTTTAGGGCTTTGTAGAGAATGAATGTTTCTTTACGTGAACAAAGATTTTTTTGGGGGTCGGTGAGCATTTGTCTTTGTAATCTACAGTTCTTCCCGGAGATAATAAAATAACCTTGATGCAGGTGATTATTTAAAAACATTTGGAATAGTGTCCTCAACAGGATATTATAACGATGTATAGTAAAATTAAAAGTATGGTCTCCTAAATACTGTAGTACTTTCTGACTATCATATTTTTCCTAATATAATAGCCCAGATTGTGGAGTTTGATAATGTAGGACTGCATCTTTCCATAATTCCTAGCTATATGCTTTGCCTGCTGAGACTGACAGGAATAGGAGATCAACAACAGCCCTGTAGCAACACCTGTTACAGCTAATTTTAATATAGCGGAACCTGTGCCACCAGTTGGCTTGATTCTGTGGTAAGAGATGCATTGCTTCTTGGTGTTAACTCAGTTCGGTGAGCTTTGCAATTGAAACGTGGCAAGTCCTGTTATTCAATGAAGTTAAACAATGGTATTTTTGAGTGCTGGCTTTCTTTTACTCTCTTTATCCTTGTCAGAAAAGTTGATGTCTTCCATTGATTACTATAATATAGATTATTGCAAACTGACCTTAGTGGTACACAGACTTTGGTGAGTGCAAATACCTGCTGGCAGATTTTAGGTTAGTGCAAGTCCAATGGGATACAGTACATGATTTTATGTGATATGAATTGGCTGCTCAATTTGGCTTCAATTCAATAAATGTTGTTCTGTAGCTGGTAGGCAAAGACCTTTGCAAGCCTTGGACAACTAAAATCTCAGATCACAAGCACTGACACGATGATGGGTTTTTTTTTCATTTGAAGGGTGAAATACTCAAATATGATTATGTTAAACAAGAGTTTTGAAAGTGTTTTTTAGTTTTAATTGTGTTTAAAGACATGATGAATTTAATTCTGTTTTAATTGTTCATAACTTTAATTCCATTCCTACGTTACAAATAAAAAGTCCCCACCATGATGGGGGGCACAGACTAAGTCAGTGTGTACATGCATTGCCAAGAGTCATTGGAAAGGTCTTTTTATTTATTGGTTTGAAATGGTCTGGAAATTATGGATTTTCTTCCACCAAGAAACAGAATTTCAGCAAAAATCTTAGGTTCTGTGTACCTTAACTAGGTAGATACAATAAATCTTGATCCTGACTTGTTTTGATTTTTACATGAGGTATTATGTCTCTAAGCGGATATGGTTTGGATTTGAAATGGTTACTGTTTAAAATCTGTTTACACACACATGCAAACAAGATGAATTACTAGATTAAATATTGATAAGCGTAGCAATGTAAAAAACTAGACATTTTCCTATACACATTGTTCGCAATCATTGGTAAGCAGGGAGGAGGGTAAATGTGTGTTATGTTAGGTGGTGCTTGTTTGAAGGCAGGTATTTGTCCAGCAATCATTTTTCAGCGCAGAACAGCTCATTTATATTTACATTTGGGAGGCCAGGTTAGTTTGAATTCTTTGCAGCTCCTTTGTGTTGTAGTGCTTTGCCTTGCCGTGGTTAGGAATAGTTAAAACTTGTACTGAGTGCTTCCTTTGTAAAAAGCAGCCCCAATAATGAAACAATGTGGCCGTCTTCACATCTTAAACTGTTTACACTGGATTAAGATTCATTTCTGATTCTTTTCTTCCATGGAGGAGGAAAAGGGAAAAGAAAAGAGAAAACTCGACACAAAAGAAAGGGTCAGTAGCTTTAAAGAAACTACCACGAAACTACTTCTTTTCCAAGAGCAAGGAATGTTAATATCTCACGGGGTCTTAGGTTTTTACTCTTGTGACCATGGTAACAGGCTCTTTTCACTAAGTAAGCAGGCCTTACAAAATGCAAAGCCTTGGCACAAACATTTGAGTCTCATCAGTGTAGCAATATCACGGCAAATTCTTTGCTTATGCCAAACACAGGATTCGTTGCATGAGTCCATTTTTAATACCCAGTTTCTACGCAGAATAAAAGCTCCCTGGAATCACTGGATTCAATTCCGTTGCTATATAAGAAGGCTTTGTTACCTGCAACTGACCACCAGATTGTTAGGTCTCTCTCTCTCTCTCTCTCTCTCTCTCTCTCTCTCTGTTTTTTAAATTTAAGTAATCTGATTTTATAACCACCAGCACGTGAAGAAATAATGCTGTTCTCCCCTTGGCTGACTCGCCTTGCGCTCACAACAGTTCTATATGAAAAAAGTGGCCTTTAAATATTTGTAAGAATATTGTGATTTAGGAATATTGCAAGGAGTGTTGCTTTCTTGCAAGCAAGGTGGAAGCATAATGTAGGTGCATTGTTCAGATCCTATGTAAAACGTATTTGAAGATAAATTGGCAGTCTGTCATTAATAGCTGGTCACCGTGATGTGAAACAGGTGGTAGAAGTTGTGGAATGAGCCCTCACCGTACAAAGCAAAAGCAAAGTGTTCTGCTTATATACTGCCTCATAGCACTTCAAGCACTCTCTGGGCGGTTTGCAATTTAGTTATGCAGGCTACACATTGCCCCCCTCCCCCAAGCTGGATTCTCATTTTACCGATCTTGGAAGGATGGAAGGCTGAGTCAACCATGAGTCTGCTACCTGGGATTGAACCCCAGGTCTTGAGCACAGTTTTAGCTATAGTACAGGCATTTAACCAGTGTGCCACAAGATTAAAGTGTTTGCATCACTGGAGACATCTAAGCCAGTAGCTTGATAGACAACCCTGGCACGGCCCCTGGGGACAGATAACAAATATGAGTAAGAAACTCATGAGCCAAGATAAGAAATGCTACAGCAACTTAGACATTTAAGATGATAATAAGGCTGAATTAGTGACAGTAGATAGGAACCTGACAGTACTTCCTTTGAAGTTAACACACGTTGAACAGGTAGAGGAGGAGGAGAAGGAGGTACTTGGAAAATTAATTGAATGAGGCCTGAAGGATTCGACCACACAAGTTCAAAATAGTTTTGAAAAAATGGACAAAATTCAGCAAAGGATAAACTTCATATTTGGAGTGCTGGAAGAAAAAGAAGGCAGCAACGTAACCTCATTTATGATTAGCTAGATCAGCCATATCTGGGCTGCTGTGAAACCTGCAGAAGATACCATTAACAGTATGCACAGAATGCATGGCCCACTCAAACCAACAAGCTGCTTCACCAGGTATCTAATGGAAAGCTTTGCATGAGTTCCAGATATTAGGGTCCCTATATGGCATATTCTTGCCAGAATAGTTTAAGAAGAGATAGCCATGTGTAGTCTGTGCTAGCATGTCAAGCAGACACACACACACACACACACACATACAAAGTAATGTAGAAAATATTTGCCATGCAATCCCAGTCTCATGTCTGAAGAAGTGGACTTGTCCATGAAAGCTCACATTAAGATGGGGCAGTCAGTCTTTGGAGTGCCATGATATTTTTGTCTTCTTTGTCTTTTCATTTTGTTTTTGTTTTTGTCTGTCTTGCTAGTAGAAGGTAAAGAGAGGAGAAATTCTTGTTTATTGAGTTCTTCTGAAATACTACATAAAAGAAAAGATTAAAGCTCCCCTAGACAAGAGTACACTCACTGGGGATACTCCTTAGAGCTGCCGAATCATCACAACAACAACAAGGCTGCATGTTATTTGCCTGATTCAGCAAGGGGCAGAGCCTTGTGAAAGTCTCATTTCCAAACAGTCAGTGGCTGTGCAGGCCCACAGTGTAGAAGTCAAAACCAATATAAGGATTACATGAAACAGCTGGGAAACCATGAAGTGAGATTGCTTACTTTTGCTCAAAGGGCTTCAATACTGAACAGAGTTATAGCACTAACACCATCTTGAATTCAATCGGTGTGAGAGATCAGCATCCAGCCAATATATCTGAGTCAATACGGGCTACGTATGAAAAGGTTCCTTAGAGACTTTAATTGGATTTAGACACGGCCAGAATCTGCCAGCTCAAAATGAAAAAGAAGTGAGATAACAAACCAACAAACAAGGAAGACTATTTCTTATTCCTCCACTCCTTAGAACGCTCACAAGCAAGGATACAGGCAGAGAGTGCCAAGTTTATGGGGACCTGACTTTGGGGTTTGCTCTTGTTTGTTATGTGGCTCTTGGGTTTGGCTTGTTGGATCAAATTGGTGGGCAGAGCATGGACCCATTGATCTTTGCCCAGCGTGGGAGGCTTGCAAGGGAAGTGACAGTGGCAGTCGGCCACTGCTGCTTGTCTTGCAAGGCACCCAGGCTGGCTGAAGAAGATTCATCGGTCCCTGTGATCTTCGCCCAGCCCAGGCACCTTGTAAGGGAAGCACTTACCTCCTGGTAAGCGCTTCCCTTTGTTTACCTCCTTGCTGGCCAATTGATTTGGCCAGCCCAGAGGTAAGCAAAGGGAAGCGCTTACCCAGAGGTAAGCACTTTCCTTGCAAGGCGCCTGGGCTGCCTGAAGTTGCATCGGTCCCTGGGAGGAGGTCATCTCCTCCTCCTTCTTGGTTGCTCCAATCATTGCAAAAGAGATTTGAAGCAACCAAGAAGAAGGAGGTGGTGGTGATGGGCAGTGAACGCTTCTCTCCACTCTGCACGACAGGTGACTTTGACAGGTCGGATCTGTTAAAGTCAGTTCTCATGCGGAGCAGAGAGCAGCGTTTGTAAGTCAAATTATTCTATTGTCAATGCAACCATAAGTCGAGGTACCACTTTAATCATATACTGTAGACCATCTAAAAGTTATGAGGGCTGGGAACAAAATTGATTCTAGTGTCAATGCAACAAGCAAAAAGTTATAAGTGGTTATATACCAAGCCTTTAATCATATCCATCATTCAGGGAAAGCTTGCCTGAAGAGAAAGGTATTTATTTATTTATTTATTTATTTATTTATTTATTTATTTATTTATTTATTTATTTATATACTGCAGACCAGTTTTCCCAAAGGGAACTGTGGGCAGTTTACATAAAGCTACATAAGAGAAAACCAGAAAATTGTAATAAAATTAATAAACAACATTGCAAATAAACAGATACTTGGCAAATGGCACAAACTACTAAACAAAACAAGCAACAACCACAGGGAAACAACACACCTTAATGGTTGTCAAAGGCATCCCTGAACAGCCAGGTTTTTAAGGCCTTTTTAAAGGATGCCAGGGATGGAGCCTGGCATATTTCGCTTGGTAGTTTGTTCAAGAAAGCCGGGCCAGCCACCGAGAAGGCCCGGTTGCATGTTGTGACCTTACAGGCCTCCCTGGGGGTGGCCACCTGGAGCGAGAAAGCCATGGAGGCTCGGGTGAGACAGGCCAGCTCTGACCTCTGGGAGATGCGCTCTGCCAGATATTCAGGTCCCAAGGCATGGATGGTTTTGTAAACCAAAACCAACACCTTGAACCTTATTCAGGAGGCAATGAGCAGCCATTGCAGGCAAGCCAAGATTGGGTTGATATGGTCATATCTGCCCACATCAACCACCAATCTGGTTGCACCTGCACCTGCTGTAGTCACTGAGTAATGGTCAAGGGCAGCCCCATGTACAGAGCATTGCAATAATCTATCCTCGACATGACCAATTCTTGCAGCACCGTCCTCAAGGAGTCCCTGTCAAGGTATGGGCAAGTCTGGGAGATACGCCTAAGGTGGTAAAATACCGACCTGGATACGGCAGCCACCTGGGACTCTAGGGATGCCAGATCCAGGACAACGCCCAGACTCCCCACTCATTCTGCCAGCTGGAGGACAGTCCCATACAGACTGGGGAGAGGGCCACTGTACCCATCCGGGGCACCCCCACAGAACAGAACCTCAGTCTTCTCGGGATTATGTTTGACCCTGTTAGTCTTGGTCTGTTCAAGGCAATGGTTAAAGGTCTGTTTCAGGCCTCCCGTACTTACTTCAGGACTGGCGCTGCCCTGAACGAGACTGTGAGGGCCTTCCCGGGCCTTCTGGAGGCCCGAAAATGGCTTCCCTGTGAATCAGAAGTCAGTTCTGGTTTACCGAAGTCTCTTCCGGTTCGCAGAAAATAATTTCTGAGGCCTCTAAGGGCCTTTCTAGGCCTGTTGGAAGCCTCAGAAATGATTTTTGGTGATCTGGAAGTGACTTCCGGTTTGCTGGAACTCACTTTCAGTTCACAGGGAGGCTCTTTTGGGGCCTCCACAAGGCCCGGGAAGGCTCTCACAGACCCATTTGGGGCAGCACCAGGCTGGGGGACAAGTACAAGAGCCCTCAGGTAGCCCCCAGGCCGGACCCGATCTGCATCCGCATATCACGGATTTTCAATGATCATGGTTCAGGTTAGGTCCCTAACACCCGCGATAGGCGGGGAGTCACTGTAATAGCTTTAACTGTGCAAATGTGTGCTGCCCACCACTGTGACCTGGGCATCTAGGCTCAAGGATGAGTCCACGGGCGTCCCCAAGCTGTGCACCTCTTTTTTCAATTGGAGGAAGAACCCATCCAGTATAGGTGCCAGGACCCTCCCTGTCATGGAACCCGAATGTGAAGGGTTAAATGCTGGAGAGCAGCAGGAGGAGCCTTGTAGTTCAACTCAGCAGGCAGCTGAGTCTGAGGACTCAGCTGAGGGCACATCTCCTCCTCCTATAAGAGCTAGGAGCAGGATCCTGCAAAGGAGAACTAACAGGAGAGCTAGGGAAAGGATCTTTAATGATAGGCGTAGAATTAGATCTGAAAGCCCTGAGTTCTAGCAGGAGCCTTGCCAGAGATATGGGTGTGCTCCCTGTTTTAGGATAAAGCTAGCAAGTTTACCCTGAACCTTCTGTGGGAGCAACGCGTCACTTACCTTGCCACCACGTTCCTGTGTGTTATCTTGACTTTGTTTCCTGACTTTGGATCCGCTTTCTGACTACGACGTTTCTCTGTTTCCCTTGAACTTGGCATTTGGCTCTGTAAGTTACTCTGGCTTGACTCGGACTGTACTTTGTACTTTATCTGGATTACAACTAAAGTTCCTGGCAAAGAACTGAACTTGGCTTGCTGTGTGTTCTGTGTGCGGGGCTTGACAGTAGGTTGCACCCCTATCCCTTGTTCTCCCTTTTCACTGGCCACAATCACCTCTGTCTTGTCTGGGTTTCGTTTCAATTTGTTCATCCTCATCCAGTTCATTAATGCAGCTAAACACTTGTGTGAAGTCAAAATAGTAGCTCTCTTAGAATCCAGAGCTGATGAGAGTTAGAGTTGGGTGTTGTTAGCATACTGGTGGCACTAAACCCCAAAAGTCCTGATAATCTCCCCCAGTGTTTTCATATAGATATTTAACATAGGAGACAGAACAGAAACCTGGGGAACTCCACAGGTCAGTGGCTGTGGTGTCAAACAGGAATCACCTAACACTACTTTCTGCGTTCTTTCCCTCAAGAAGGACTGAAGCCATTTTAATTCAGTGCCCCCAATTGCCATTTTGGAGAGATGAGTCAGGAGGATGCTGTGGTCTATAGTGTCAAGAGTAGCTGAGAGGTCTAGTAAAACTAAAAGGGACACAGATCCCCTATCCATTTGCCTGCATAGGTAATCTACCAATGCAATCAGTACAATACAAATAAACACTCAGGACCGTGTCTGAGTGTCTGCATGCTGGCAATATATTTCTTAGAAGAGCCAAGATGGCCATATTAGCTCTTAAACTGCTTTTAGAAGAGTTCACAAAAACATAGGACTTGAAATTATTCATCCTAAACTTCCCATCACAAGTGCAACCTGAGATGGAAAAAAAATCAAAAGTTAATGTATGCTTTTCAAGCTTGCAGTCTCTGAGAATTTCAACCCCCCCCCCCGAATAACTAGTATGCAGAAATTATACAGAGTAGTTGTTGATAATGCTTTTGGGTGCCATCAAGGCCTTTCTGACTTACGGAAACCTTAATAGAGTATTTTTGTAACATTAAGCATTGAAGGAATGATTTATCCATAGCTCAGCAGAGTTTTGAAAACAGTCTCCTGAGCCCTGAGCTCCTAAACAGTCTATTCACTGTATCATGCAGATTCTCATGGTGTTAACTAAAATTAAAGCAGTGGGACTTAATGAAGCTATCATTATTAGAAGAGATGGCAGTGGTTAAATCCCATATCCTGCAAAGAGTTATGTTTCTACTCGAAGCTTTCCCAGTAAAACAGGAAAGCACTATAATTAAATAGTAGAAAAACATTAGAAGCTTATGCAATAGAAGTGCATAGAAATCCATGAAAGCTGAAACAGAAATATGTTTATTCATATACAGTACTGTACTCATTTTAAAAGCCCTGCAATAGTTGTGTGTGTGTGTGTGTGTGTGTGTGTGTGTGTGTGTGTGTGTGTGTGTGTGTGTGTGTGTGTGTGTGTGTGTGTGTGTGTGTATGTTAATTCGATAGCTGATTTTTTGGAGAAGAATTAGTAGTTCCCCTCTAGTTTCTGCAAATTCTACTGTAGGATGTGATTCTTCCAAACATGGGTTGTTCCAATCATTGAGTTTATGATGCTAAATCACCTGAGGATGTGGTTGGGTGTTGCTGAGCTTGTTGAACATTTAACGTGAGTTTGTAGCAGCTTTGAGTTGTTAAAATGGCTTTGTTTTATGTTTTACATTATGATGTTGACAAATATATATGTTCTAGTAGCAATCTTAATTCTCCAAGTGCTTGTCCTGATGTACCCAAGCTGGTACCAACAATGCAGAAGAGGGAAGTAGGGTTGTAAGTCTTCATTGCTTTGGAAAGCCTAACAGATTTTATGGGACAAGGAAATCTTGGGCCAAGGGGTGGGGGGAGAACCTCCTCAAACTCTCTGAGGACTGAGGATACTCCATATCTGATACCGTTGACAATGTGTTAATGGGAATGGAACAATGTGTTAATGTAAGGAACTTGAGTACAGTACTCTACTCTGTACTATTTTGTTGCCAGTTTCTCATTTATATCTATCATGTCTGTATACATGAGAGATTTTTAGAGGGGGATAGATAAAATCTGCTTTTTAAAGCAGAATTTCAGAATATAAAGTGTGAATGGAGCAAGCTAGAGCATGCCCCAAAAGTAACAGTAAGATTCCAACTCAAAGTCTTAAAATGTGCTAGTTGTATGCAAGGTATTTGAATGTCACTTTTTGTGTCTCTATTGTCATGAATTTATTTGAAGGAAGGAGCAATGCTCCAGTTCAAGTTAATCTTGATATTGAGAAGTAGAATTGGAATTCGGGACTTCAGTGTGTTAAACAAAAGCAGCCTGAAGGTTTCCCACAATCACAGATATCATGATCTTCTCTTTGATAAAGAATTTTCATAACATGTGCAAGCGGTTCACCTTTCAGCGTCCTCCTAGAACAGGGGTCCTCAAAGTTTTCAAACAGCGGGCCGGTCCACCATGCCCCAGACACCACTGGGGGCCGGACCACAGTCAGAAAAAAAAAAAGGCCAACATGGAAAAAAGGGGGGAGGGAGGGGCAAGTGGGCGGAGCCCCCCACAATTGGCCCATGATCATTATGTCTCCAGGGCCCCAGCAATGCCTCCTGCTCCAGACCACCACCCTGAGGTGCCACCACTGGGATCCCTCTGCTGCGCCTCTTCTTCTTCCTCCTCCTCCTCCTACAGTGGCAGTGGCTGGAGTGGCTCTCCTTCCTTCCTTCCTTCCTTCCTTCCTTCATTGCATCGGGAAGGAGGTGGCAGCCCGGGCAAATTCAGGCCCCTCATCACATTCTGGGCAGCCACTCAGGATGGGGAGCAGCAGCCGCAGCAAGGGCAGCAAGGCTGGAGCCACTGCGCGCAGATCCAGCCGTGTGCCCTGGCCATCATGTCCTCACTGTGCCCTGGAGGGAAAGCTGCCTCCTCTCTTGGCCTGGCCCGGCCCGACTTGGTGTGCTGCAAGTGAGTGAGGGAGTGAGCAAGGGCTGGGAAGGAGGGAGGGGAGGCAGGAAGGCATGCCCAAAGCCACCCGCAGCCCGCTCACTGGCCGAGCCCAGCCAGGCTGCGGTGCTCTCTTGGCTCGCCAGCCTGCCCATCACCAACCAGGGACAAATGCAGCCCCGCCAGCCTCCCAGGTACCAGGCCCAGGCCACCGTTGGCCTTCTCTTCTTTCTCCACCACCTCCTCCTCGCTGGTCTCTAACCCAGTGATGTTGGTGGCAGCTTCAGCCTCCGGCCATGGCTGGGCTCCCTCCTCCCCTCCCTTGCTCCATGGAGCAAGGCAGCAGCTCAGAGGGGACTGGGTGGGTGGAAAGTAGCTCTGTTTCGCCCTCAGTCGCCTGCCGTCTATCCGTCCAGCGGTCCACTGCCATGGTTGCTCTGGCTCGGAAGGTTGGCTGGCGCTGCCTCTGCCTGCCCCCTTCATTCCTCACAACTACAATAACACAGGCGGCAGCCACACAAGGAAGGCAGGTGGGCAGGGTAGAGGAGGAGCAGGGGTGGGGCCTCAGGGCCATGGAGGGAGTGGGAGACCTTGCCACAGCCCTCCTGTTTTAAATTGCCCCACTTGGCTGCACCTGGCGCCCCGACCATCTGGGCGATGGGTGGGGGAGCGGGGGACCCTGCCGTGGCCCTCCTACTTTGAACTGCCCCACTAGCCAACATGCTGATCATCTGGGCAGTAGTTGGGGGGAGTGGGAGAAGCGACATAGCCCACTGCTTTGAACTGCCTCAGCAATAGAAGCAGCTGTGGAGGCTGGCTTGCTCACAAAGCAGGGGGTAGGTGGGGGATTGCAATTGGTCCCAGGAGCCGGATTCAGGACCTTTTGGGGGGCACATCTGGCCCTGGGGCCTTAGATTGAGGACCCCTGTCCTAGAACTTTATGTTCTTATTGTAAAACTAGACTTTGTACAATATCTGCTCTTGGGATTTTGCATTGCTTCTGTTCTACATCTATTAACTTCTTTTCAGTAAGATATCACATGAGTGTTTTACCTTTTATATTTTATAATATGGACATCCCTTGGATTATGAACATGAGGGATGATTCCATTATTTTGCTTATTTAAGATATTTGCCCATTTTATGTGGTATGAATTCTGGAAAAATAGCAGATAGTGAAGTTGCAAACAATTTGAATAATTCTTTTTTTGTGTTATTTTGTTTTGCTGCTATAGAAAATGGAGACATGTTTGATTTTGTTTTGCTTCTGCTTGTATGTTTCCAAAAAAGCTAAGTGTAGCTTACATGTTTCTTCTTACCATTCTTGTCTTGTCTTCAGCACTATGATCCTGCAAGTCATGTTAGAATGGTACATAGATCTTTAAAGAAGTTACCAAAATATCACAGACTTGGGGCCTTGTGTTAGCCTGTTGTCCTGTTAAGACGTAATAGACCGTTCCACTAAACTTTGGTTTGTGGCTCACAAAAATGGAATGGGATTGAAAGTCTCCTGTAACTTTTCCTTCTTTCATATGTTTTGCCGAGAAGAAAGCAAACCATGTGTGGCTGGAGTTTAGACTTCCAAACAGACAGGAAAAGAGTTGCTCAGGAAGTCAGATGTAGAATTGTGCAGCAAGGTGTCTCTCAATAAGGATGAGGATTTTGGACTTCTAGAAGTCCCACTCCCATAATTTTCCTGATAGCCTGTCTTGTTACCCATTAGGATGTAAAATGGGAGCCTCCTGTGGAACCCTTCCCATTGCAACAATTCCCAGGAAGCATTGGGACTCTCAGTGATGGATAGAGCCATCTTCCTCTTGAAAGCAAAATCATGTGCATATCTGGCAGTAGAGGTACCTCTCTTTTGCCTTCCTGTTTTGGTCTATCCCTTCCAGAATTCTGCCTGGAGGATTCTGGAAAAGTTGTGAGATTGGGAGTCCAAGAAATCAAAAACACCATTATTTGGTGCTCATCCCAAGAGTTCCTTTTCTGTACCAGATCTGGAGCTTGCAGACAAAATCTTTCATATAATAATTCCTGTTTTCTTGATTTGTTTAGTTTAAGAAAAAGTTGAAGGTTGCATTTTTTGTTTTGTTATTGCTAAACTGCTGAAAAGTGGCATATCTGGATGATGTAATAAATACTACCTAGAGATGTACAATGACCTTATTTCTGCTTATCTCTGCCTTAATCCCTTTTTTGGCATTTGGTTCCACCCATATTAGGATTCTAAGCTAGTTGACCATATAGGAAGAAAGGGTGAGAAAGGGCGCCGAAGAGCATAACATACTGGCTTATGAGCACGCTATAATTTGTTGGCACAGGCCAGGATACCTGAAAGACTCCTCTGCTGTAAGTGTACAAAATCAAAGCTCTTTGGGTGTTTGCTTAAGGAGGGACATACCTCTCAAAATTCAGTTTGGCAAGGAAGCAAGTTCAAGTGTGGATTTTGTCATATTTCCCCCTTATTTGGTGTCACCCAACATTGAATAGGAGAAAAAAACCATTGCAATTCTATTGATTTACTATTCTGTTTTTTTTTTTACTTTATCAACAGTGGGCTATGCTAAAAATCATGCAGTTGATCAGAGCTCTGGGATGTATCTCTGCTTTCTGGATTCCGTAAGTTAACTTTTGTTGTTGTTGGCAAACAGTTTATATGAAGTTAGCCATCTAATTGTGAAATGGCCTGGCTGGCCCCTCCTTTGATAATGGTGGCTGGTTTCTGAAGTTTGTTATGTAACTATTTCATGTGGTTATGATTAGTCCAATATTATAATAAACCTTAACAAATTTTACAATCGTATCCACTTACTTATTCCTTAAAATGTTGCCCTTCAATGGCCACATTTAATTCATTTGGGGCAAAGGCGGTGCTTTGAATTTGATGGGCCATTTCTTTCAAACATGAATTTTGCAATGGAGCCTATAAGGTGATATTCCCCAGTCTCATCATTCTATCCCACATGTCCAGTGGTACTAGACAGGGGAAAGCTGCTGAATGCTAATGTCTGCTGAAGGTTGTGAGAAACCAGCTACCCCATGACGTGCTGATATGTAAAGTCTTTGTTGGCTGATCTTGTACGAACTCATACCTCTTATCTGTGTTGCAGTGAGAAGTGAATTCATGCTCGATTTAATGATTTTATTCTCCTCTTTTTATATAATTACATTATAGAAATGCTATAATGATTTAAATGATTCCAAAAATTAACTCAAAGCCAAGCTTAATTCCTAATGGGAGCATACTCCAATAAAATTTATTTTCAGTGGATGAATATGTTTTATTTTATTTTATTTTATTTTTATACTGCCAAACTCAGTGACAGCTTACTACTCTGGGTAGTTTACAAAGCTGCAGAACTCACAATAAACAATGCAATAGAGCTACAAAATTAATACTTTCAACTAAAAGCAGAAAGAAGGAAAAGCATTAAGAACATTAACAGCACTGGTGACAGTCAAACATAGACCCATAACTACATAATCTCTCACTGGAGGCATGTTTTTAAATGCTTCTTTGCAAATCTTTGCCATGATGTATCACTAGATGAAGGGGATTCCATAATGAAGGGGCCACCACTGAGAAGGCCCAGTTTATTGGCCTCTGTCGAGGTGGTCACCTTTAGGAGCAAATGCAGCTTCACCGCTAGCAGTATAGACTTAATGATATGTGATTTAAAAAAACATTTTTAAAAAGAATGCAAAACATCCTATTTATGTAGCTTTTGCATAGTTTTTCCTTTAGTGGCTTATAAATTAAACAATTAATGCAAACTGTGGTTTGTTGATGACACTTCCTGGTTGCTTTCCTCCAAAAAGAAGTTCATTTTGAAAGAGTTCTCTTTATATAGAGGAAGTATGACTGTTTGTTGTGCCTTTTAGGCTTCCATTCTACATGAACTAGTGCCTGTCTATTTATTATTGGATAGACACAAAGCCTTAATTCAATGTTTAGAAGCTTTATATTCCCTAGATATGTGCAAAGGGGTTACTTCTGGTGCCCTTGGGAGGTTTCCTGCCATTGCCCCATATTTATTTATTTATTTATTTATTTATTTATTTATTTATTTGATTTCATTACTGCAAAACCATCTGGCCCAAGGGCCACTCTAGGTGGTGTACAATATCATTAAAATACAATAACGTAAAATTCAATATTAAAAATACAATAATAAATAAAGACAAAAGACAAAAAATATCAGATCCAAAATTAATGTTAATATATGCATTAAAATGTAAACAAACATGATCATTAATAATCATAATGTGTGTGTGTGTGTTGTCATTATAGTTGTGACCAACTCTTCGTGACCCCATGTCCATGGAGTTTTCTTGGCTGGAATACTGGAGTGGCTTGCCAGTTCCATCTCCAGGCGCCTACAGCACCTGGCATTCCCTTGTGGTCTCCCATCCAAGTACTAACCAGGCCCAACCCTGCTTAGCTTCCGAAATCAGGCGAGATTGGACATGCTTAGGGCATAATACATATTAAAAGGGGAAGAGAGAGGGGGAAAGGAAAGAAAAAGACCTAATATAAAACATGGAAATTAGAAAAGTACAGGCCAGAACACAAGCAGACCAGTAGTATGCTGTAATAGGTCCTGATGGTGGGCTGCCAGAATCTCTGGCACCTGAGTGCCAGGTGGGCATTGACAAGGAGATGCAGGCTGCAGGTGGAGGAAAGAAGATAAGGGTTGATAGGCCCACCTGAATGAATAGTAGAGGTCTGGGCCCAGCTGACAGAAGCCAGGTATAAAGGAAGGGCATAAAGAAGAAGAGGGAGCCTTGTGCCTGATGCTGCCAACTGAGCCTGAAGAGAAGATTGGGATAAAGCAGAGAAGGAGTTATATCCCATCTTCTGTGCCTCAGGAGAGGTCCACTGTTTGTTGCTTCACAACCCCTAGAAAAGGTTTCAAGTGAGAGTCCCAGTGGCCAAGTGAGAGAGGAAATGGCAGCAGAGTCCTCCTATTTAGTTCACCAGTATGCCTGTCTCTCCTCACCCCTGCCCATCCCGCAGAGACCTCAGCAATGGGTTGGACACCCAGCTCCCTCTCCAGCCCAAAGGAGGCACTGGAGTGGAAAGCACTAGAAGGAGCACCAGAAGCAGCAGCAAGAGGGGCCAGGGATGCTAGGATCATGGTGAGCAGGTGGCATTGCAAACCTCCCTGAAGGGTATTTGTTGGCTTGGGGCTGTGCTAAAGATCCAACACCACCAGCAGAGAGAACAGTCAACCCTCAGTGCCAGGAATTTGGGTTGGGTGGAGACTGGACTAACAGTGGGGGCTAGTTGGTGTCTATTCAGTCCCTTGATGAACTGGTGAGACAGGGTGAGGGTGATGCGCTTCCCCTTCTTGTACTCAGTTTTCTAAGCCTAACAAAGCCACATTCTAATAGCTTGGGGAGTCTACACTTTATGGGAACGATGACCAAGGAGGGTCTCGCCCTCACACCCACCCTGGGCAGAGCCAGTGACACTCACAGTATACAGTATATATTTAATGAGGGGCTTTGCAGATTTCTGCTCCTTGTTTTGTGGATGTGCATCTGCATCTGTGATAGAATAAACATGAAGGCCACGTTTGCATTGTGATTAGCAGAACTTCTACTCAACCCGCAATGACTGAGAATATGGCTGTGCTGTTTGAATAAGTTAAAGGGGGGATTTAGAACAGATGCAACCAGTGCACCAATTTGAATGCCCTACCCCTTCTGTCAAAGGAAGTGTAAATGTGCATGAACTAGCAATATTTCCATTAAAATACAGATAGGATGAAGGAATCTTCAGATAAGTTAATTGCATTCCTTCACATAGATGTGTTCATAGAGGTGGCAGCTGTGTATGTAAATAGCTTAATTGATGCATTGGTGTAGTAAGCATGCACTATTATGTTGAATCTTTAGATAATGTGTGTGCACATAAATAAGTAACAGCCATGTGAAGAGACATAGAATTCCCCAGTTGTCAGCAGTTTCCATCTTGGTAGTGTACATTTGAACATGAAGTATGTTCTCTCTTTTGGATTTCTGCATTTTGCACATGCATGGTTATATAGGACTATTCGGGGAACATTCTAAAGGTGAACATTTTAGATGTCAATTCCCTCCCTTCCCATTGTACATGGGGGCATCTCTCTGATGTTCCTGTGCAGGGTTTTTTGAGACCTCCATCTTAGTGAATCTCTTTTTTCTTTTATTTCGGTTTATGAAATGAATAAAGAAGTTAAACATGCACTGCCTGTCTCCATGTCTGAGTTGGCTTTTGAGTGCCCACATTTTTAGTCTGAGAAAGATTGATTTATGACACAGCTATTGTCATTATATTTAATGTGCCTGCAACTATGCAGCAGCATTTCCTCCCTGCCCCCACTTATTTTTCTTTTTCCTGGATCTAGTCCAGTGTCCAGCACCAGAAAATACAGAGGTGGAATGTTTTCCTTCCGCACTGTTCAAATAGGTATGTTTCCAACACTGGGTACAGTGTCTCTTGGCACAAATATACATATTTTACTATTCAAGCCCTTTGAAATTATTCCCAGTAAAATGTTTATGATCTGCTACAGTAGAGCTGAATCTGGAAAAATATTCAGTAGGGGGTCTGTCACATTCCCACTTCCCTTTATTCTTTTTGCATGTTTTGGTTGGTAGATTAGGATTTTGAATTAAGAGAATGTTTTTTAGATTTATTTTGTGAAGTAACATTAACATCTGGTATGTTGAAAAATAAATTGATTTTCAGTATATTCCCCCCGCGCCCGTATTAGCAGTACAGGGAGAGGAGAGAAAAATTGAGAGATCAATGTGCATCTAAGAATTATTTGGTATTCTCATTGGAACCAGTTTCTCAGTGCTATGGAGAAATGGCTGAAATACAGATTCTGCCAGCTGTGTGACAACACTGTTTATAACTGCCTCCATATACCGTTCTTCGATCTTGGGTTTTTGTTCATTAACTTAGCGCTGAATTTTTGAGAATGTAGTGTCAGTCATATCGAATGTCTCTGAATACTGCCAAAAACCCTTCCCTTCAGGAAGAATAACTGTATTTGCACTTTGTTGCTCCCACCGGGCTGATTCAGTTCATTTCTTCTGCATGTCAGACTTGCACAAATACAAAATCCATGGCACACATTTTGACTTCCAGAGATTATTTAAACAGTTGAGTTGCCATTTTATAACATTTCTTTTGCCTCCTTGGCGAAAAGAGGTGGCAAACCTGGACTATCAAGTTGAAGAAATGGCAAGTCATTTCTGTAGGCCCATCAGCAAGGTAGTACATAAACATCTGTACATGCACAGTTTAGTACTTCATCTCTGGACTAGGCACAATGGTGGTGCAACGTACTGTAGTCTGTATTTCTCACTCAGTTCTCAGAAAATGGATACAAAAAGTAGGCCTCGGTCCCCATTCTGCTTATGGAATTGATGGTATTTGCTTGTACAGTATTAACATCGCAAATAATGAGAATCCTCCAGCAGCATATTGTATCAATTTTACCATCTTTTTTCAATAAGTTCAAATATATTATTGTTCTGATTTTTTATTTAGGAAACTGGCCATAGTTTGTTTATTACATACGGTTCAAGGTGGCTTTCTGAGGAGATGGTTTATTGAGATTTCTTTACGTGAATTGGGAACTTCTCTTCCTTACTTATAAAATTGGCCTTGGTCAATGTTCCCACTTATTTTTCAGTCTCATTGCACAGTAGCCTCACCCCGTGTGTGTGTGTTGGGGGGGATGCTGCAGGGCTTCATCTGAAACATGGAAGTAAACTAAGATTAACACTGGCAGCTGCTGTGCAGGGCTGATGGAGCTCTGCATGTATATGTGCGCGCGTGCACACACACACACACACATTCTCTCTCCCTTTAGAGCAGGCATACCCAAACTTTGGCCCTGCAGATGTTTTGGACCACAACTCCCAGAAGTCCAAGCCTGTATTTTCAATGGCAAAGGACTGTGGGAGTTGTGGTCCAAAACATCTGCAGGGACAAAGTTTGGGCATGCCTGCAGTTTAGAGGGAACATTGGCCATGTGTAATTTCAACAATAAACTTTCAGACTGCAGGGTTTTTTCCCCTCCTACTATGAAATATAATGAAATTCCCTTTTATGAAATATAATAAAAGTCCTTAAAACAGGATGCTTGGTTTTATTCTGTAATATTGTGGTGTAGAAACTATCTGAGGGCTGCAGATTCTCCATCAGACTCCAGTAGGAAGACTTGGCATTGCCTTACTCGAAAGTTGTGTTGCCATTCGTCACACAAGTGTATGTTGGTGCTTGTTCAGCTTTTACTGTGTGCTAAATGGGTTCTGAAGTAGTACTACTGTTTTCAGTAGTATATTCCTGTGCCTTAGGAAATTATTGAGCTTTTTATGTGTGTACCAGGAGGAGAATAACACCTGTGGATTTAGGATTTGGAAGGGGGTGGTGGAAATCCACATGCCTTTTCATATCCATTTATGTGGATAGGCCTTTTTGTCCACTTGCCATTGGAAAGGAGAGTCCTGACGGCCAGGGGTGATCCCCTAGCAGCTTGAAAGCCCTTGCTTTGCATGAGGACGTGATTGTGTATGCCCTCCTCCCTACTGTATTAAGCTTGCTGTTGCCCCCACTGGAAGTTGTTGCATTTCTGTGGGTTAGTTGCAGGTGGCAACTCATGCAGCAATAAGTACAAGGTTATAAATTTTCTAGTTACCAATTAACTTTGACTTGAAGTCATCTAAATTTACCCTGTGCAAATTTGCACAAATAAATGTGTATATTATACAGTTTACTTTCATGCAATACTTGAAGTAGAGGTAAAGGCTCCTGGTTAATTTTCCTACTGCAATTAATCACCATTTCTTAAACTATTCGATTTTAAGGACAATACTGTATTCTAGCAGATGATCAAGATGCCCATTAGATCCTTTGAAGGAGACCAGTGGTGTTAATTTATTTAAAATAAATAAATAATAAATATCTTCACAAGCCTGTGTCAAGGCCAGTCTTTTGGAGGAGAGAGTAAATGCATGTGGACTTGAATGCATTCCTTCCTATTACCTGACTATATATCATGGACACCCCCCCATCAGAAGCACATCTGGGGTTGATTAGAAATCCCTGATGATGTTTTACGTGAAATAATGATACTTTTCACTCTTTTTTTCTTTCAATAAAATTTCATATGTGTTCCAAATTGACTTTGGGAAACAAGACCCATCAAATTCGATCTGTATTATTTCGATAATAGACTATGAAATGCGTTTTCTGGGCTGCTTGATGGCAACATATTTGAATTCTCTTTCCTTTGATTTTTGTGCTGCACTTTTTAATAGCATGATATGGTAGACAAACATGTCCAGATTTATTGCAAAAATATAAATTCCTTTTGTATGAAGCTTTGATCAATTGCTGGCTCAAGTTGTTGTAGATAGGGTATGCCACCCGTTTCCAACATTTTTTTCTTTTTGACCTCTTTTTTTTTTTAAAGGAACCTCTGTTTTGCAAAATGTTCCTGAGGATGAATGAAAGTGTACTTTAACTGGAAGATCCTGTAGAACAGTGGTTTCCAATTTTGGGTCCCCAGATTTCTTGGCCTAAAAGACCCAAAAGCCTTTATCATTAGCTGTGTTGCCCAGAATTTCTGGACAGTATATTAAAAGAACTTCTGGGTTCCCAAGGTTAATAATCACTGCTCTAGAAGATTTACAAACTGATGTAAATTTGGTTGGAAATGTAAAATTAAGGAAATAATTTAATAGGAGCTTAATTTCTCTTGTGTAACTTGGACAGTCATAAGAATATAAGAACATAGGAACATAAAAACATAAGAAGAGCCATGCTGGATCAGGCCAAAGGCCCATCTAGTCCAGCTTCCTGTATCTCACAGTGGCCCCACCAAATGCCTCTGGGAGCGCACGAGACTAGATATCTGTCTCCAGCTACCACTCCCCTGGTTTTAAGCCTGGAGATTACACATCTCCATCATGGTTTGTAACCTGTGATGGACATTTCCTCCAGGAATCTGTCCAATCCCTTTTTGAAGACATCCAGGCCAGATGCCATCACCACATCCTGTGGCAGGGAGTTCCACAGATTAACAACACACTGGGTAAAAATACTTTCTTTTGTCTGTTCTTACACTCCCAGCCCTCAATTTGAGTGTATGTCCCCTAGTTCTGGTATTTTGTGTGTGAGAGAAGAGTGTCCCTCTATCCACTTTATTCATGTCCTGCATTATTTTGTACGTCTCAATCATATCTCCCCTCAGGTGCCTTTTTTTCCAGACTAAAGAGCCCCAAATGTTTTAGCTTTTCCTCATAAGGGAGGTGCCCCAGCAAAACTTCAGTAAATACATGGCTGGAAATGCTTAGAAAAGTTCAATGGATATAAGAAAGTCCCAAGCTCTAATTTGTTGTGATACAATAGTTGTGGCAACTACAACACAGCATAGAAGCCTGTGACTTTGACTCGAGGTCATCTGAATATACCCTATTCCCCACGCCTCCATTTGAGCAAGATTTGATACTTTGACAGAATGCTGCCCTCAGTTGATCTCACTCCAGAGATTCAATCCCAGGTGTCAACTTGGATACAAAAGCAAAGGGAACAAATAAGAAAGGTACACAAGAGTGTGCAAGTCATTAGGAAAGGTGTAACATAAAACCATTGACAGAATTTCCATTGGTTTTCTGGGGACGTTAGAGAGAAAGGCCTTCTTAAGTCTTTTGTGAAGCATTGCGCATTGTGTATTATGGAGCAATAGACCTCTAGAACAGTGTTTTTCAACCTTTTTTGGGCAAAGGCACACTTATTCCATGAAAAAAATCACGAGGCACACCACCATTAGAAAATGTTAAAAAATTTAACTCTGTGCCTATATCAGTCTCTAAAAGGTTCGCCATTGCTGGTGTAGGGAGAAGCAGGACAGAGGGGCCACAGATTGAGGCAGCCCGCTCTCTAGCACCCAGTTCCCACTTACCTGTGTTGTTTTTTTAAAGACATTTTGCCCTGCATGGACTTCTGTGTCCAGTGGAGACCTGAGAAGGGGCACTGACTCTCCAGGAACACAAATAAGACCCAAAAGCCCATCTTGCTCTCCACACTGTGGCCAAGGCAGATGCCTTCAGCAAGTCCAGCGACAGGAGGGGAGGAGGATGAAGGAAGGCAGGAAGGAAAGAAGGCAGAAAGTGTTCTGCTTGTATACCGCCCCATACCACTTCAAGGAGTCTCTGGGCGGTTTACAGTTTTAATTACAGTAGGCAGGCTGCTAGACATACACATATGCAGGCTAGAAATGAGCATGTTTCTATGAAGAGGGGAAAGGGTACGAATGGAACGAGAGAGGTGGGGGGAAAAGAAAGAAAAGACAGAGAGAGAGAGAAGAGGGCGACCCAAGACAGAAAGAAAGGGGCAAGACTTCAAGGAACCCATCGCGGGCCCCCTCAGAGATGGCTCTTCCCCTCCCGGACCCTAAAGGCCGTCCGTCCGGCCGTCCAGCCGTACCAGTAGCCCCCCCGCCCGCCTCCTCAGCCGAGGCCCGGCGGAGGCCTCCTCCATCCCCTCCTCCTCGCAGCCCTGCCGCGGTGCTCGTGGGGCAGCCGGGCGCCCCTCCTCCCCTCCCCTCACCTGGTGGTTTGTTCTGGGCTGGGGCTCCCGGGCCGGCTCGTGTTGGCGGGCGGGCTGTCGGGCGGCTCAGTCCATTGGTAGCTCCCAGGAAAGGGGTGGTGGTGGTCCAGGGTAAAAAAAGGAGGGGGGGAGAGGGAAGCGAGCGAGTTGCGGCGGCGGCGGCAGGCACAGGGCAAACACTAAGAGAATGAGCGGGGCCAGGTCTGGCTGGGGAGGAAGCGACGCCAGCACCGCGGGCCTCGGGGGGAAGGAGCCAAGCTGGCCCTTGGACGCTATTTATAGCGCCTCCCAGCTGTGGGCCGCCCGCCGCCCCTGGGTTGAATTTCTTTAGAATTTTTCAATTTTTCCCACGGCACACCAGGCAACATCTCGTGGCACACTAGTGTGCCACGGAACAGTGGTTGAAAAACGCTGCTCTAGAATGTATCACTTCCTTGTGTCTCATTTTACTGAATTATTTTTAACATATTATATAGATAGATAGATAGATAGATAGATATAACATGTAGCGTTCAGAAAGACAGCTTCCTTTTAAATATGCTGCATGGTGTAGCATCTGTCAAATGTGCAGTTCCTTTTCCGGTAGGAGTGCAGGAACTGGTAAAGAACCGGTTGAAAACGGATAGTTGGTTATAAGATATAAAACGAGTGTAAATCCAAGAGCAGCTGTTCTAAACTATATATGGGGTCTGTGAACAACAATATAAAACAGCAGTGCGTGCTATTTAGGCCAATGTTTTATTTTCCTTTTTTGTGTGTGCCACTTGAGTTTTGACTTTAGTTTTTTTTAACTTTAAAAATAACCGATAACCTTGTTGCTACAGTTGCAAAGTATAATTTGTATGACAAGTTGGCCCTCATTGCCTGTCACCACTTTTCTTGTAGCTTGAATTATTAGCTTGTATGTGAATGTGGTGGTGAAAATAAGGTTATAATAAGGTGAAAATTTGATTAACAGCTCTGCTGTTGTACACCAGGAAACAAGTAAAATAGCACTTTTGTTTCATCCAATGTTGCTGACTCGTTAACCTTGCTTTGTAGCACTTTTAGAATCTTTAGTTCTGTAATCAACAACTAATGTTAACAGGCTGAAGTATGATTTAATCCATAAGTTCCTAAATAAGAGAGTGAAACAGGTGCTGTTGGATATGAGTTCCATAGTGTTTTTTTAAAATTGGAGCAAAGCTCTAGAAACACATGCATCCCATAATTTGTAGAAGAGTTTCTTGAGAAAGGATTTTATGTTTTGATCGAATTTAGCTAAACTATTTATGCTAGCCTTCCTCCTCAAGAAGAGTAGTTTTAAAGTAATATGCACATAATATGTTCTTTACAAATAGTGAAGAATCTTAACAGCACATTTCCAAAGAAATGTAGGGAAAGGAGGAAACTCTGAAAAATAAATTGGGTTTCTAGTCAGAAACAAGTACATGGCTAGATATGGGCAGGTAAAATGCACGTTGTTCCATGTTCTTTAGGACAGTGTTTTTCAACCTTTTTTGGGCAAAGGCACACTTGTTTCATGAAAAAAATCACGAGGTACACCACCATTAGAAAATGTTAAAAAATTTAACCCTGTGCCTATATTGACTATATATAAGTAATTCTCTTGAATAGGAATCAAATAAATCTATACCACCACCACCCATTAGTGTTGCCACCATAAATGCAAAAATACAGTAAAATTCAATCAACAATTTCTAGAACTACCCCCCCCCCCCAAATTAATAAAAAGGCACAACTGAAAACCTATTCGAATATCTCAGGGCAATATTCACACTAGAAGAAAGCAGCTTTATATACTTCGGTCTTACACCAGCTTCCCAAAACCAGAAAGGGACAGTGGCTGGCGCCGCAGCTCTGTAGGAAGTTTTCTCGGTTGCTCGTGCTGGCTTGTCTGGCCTCCTTGAGGGCCACACTGATGATCAAGGACTGGGTGGGATTTTTGTAGGATTCTGCCCCCCCCTCCTTCCCTGCAAATCCAGAACTGGAACTTAAGGGCATCTTGCATCACCCGCCGCCTTGAGAAGACGGTGAGCCGACGGCGGGTGAGCCGATTTCCTCGGGAGTAAAGCGGGTGGAGGGAGCAGGATGCGAGAGACAGCCTGCTCGGGGCCAAATCCTCCTGCCCAAGGGCGACGGCGAGGGACAGAGGGGCGAGGGGGACAGAAAGGGGTGAGGGGTGGGGTGGGCGTGGGTGGACTTTACCTCTCGTTCGCAAACTTCCCTCGGGTGGCGCTCCGCCTGTTCCGCTTTTCGCTGGAGACGTGGCGGCGGCAACTGCTGCTGAAGCTTCTGCCTCTTGGAAACGGAGGCGGCCGCTTCCTCCGCCTCACGCTCTGCCGCACCCGGGATGGGTCAGAAATGGGGCTCGGAGAGCCGTCGGTCTGGAGTGTCCCGCCGGGAGGTGGCGGCCAGAGTCGCCCGGGGGCTTCCTTGGCCCCTTGCCAAGGTGGCTCGTCCTCGTCGTCGGAGTTGCCCATGAAGAGGTAGAGCAGGAGCAGCAGCGCCAGGCAGAGCGCCAGGGCCACCACTTTGCAGTAGAGTTTCATCGTGGCGCCTGGCAGCAGCAGCAGCAGCCCCAGCAGCCCCGGAAAGGAGGAGGAGGGGAAGGAGGAGCAGGAGGACAAGCCCACGCCACCGCCGCCGCCTCGCCCCTCCTGGCCCCCATCGCCCTCCTCCCGCTGGCGGGCTTGCAACGCCGCGCCACCCTGGACATCTGCAAGCGGCTTCCTCGACGCCCCGCCGGGGCACCGTGCGCGCGCCAGGGAGGGGAAGCTGGCACCGCCTCGTGCCACCCCTCGCCCCGCGGTGGCCAAGAGGAAGGCGAGGGTGAGGGAGGGAAGGAAGGAGCAGCCCCGGGCAGGCAGGCGGGCGGGCGGGCGGCGGCGGGAGAAGCCCCTACTGTAAAGACCAGAATAGCTCCTCGCCCTACAATGGGGAAGCAAGCTCTCCACACCCCCTCCTTCTCCCTCCGGAGAATTTATCATTTAAATCAGTGTTTTTCAATTTTTCCAACGGCAAAGGCAACATGACACTTTTGAAAAACACTGCTTTAGGAGACAGGTGCTTCTAACAATTGTGATAACAAAAATGATTTTTCTTCAGGTGTTTTATGCTGACACAACTTGGGAGCATTAGCTTTTGTTCAATGTCATCTTTGTAGTATTATGCTATACTTAAAAATCTGGAGATAACATACTTAAGGACTATGTCAAGTAATGTATAATACAATCCAAGAAATAAATAGTTACCCAGAGTTCAAGATATCTCTCCTCTCTAGGGAATGTATGATGACCTTAGCCAATGGGTTCTTTTCCCTTGCCTGATATCACTGTGTGTCACATACTTTTTCATGCAATTTGATCTTTTTGTGTGTGTTTATTCTTGGATGGAATTAATTTTAGAGCATGATATTGAGGTGGCTGAAACTTGCTATTTTTGGTCTAATATAAACTAAATTCTACTATAAAATGTCTCTAGTTCATTTGTTTTCTTTAGATTTAAATGCTATATAGGAATGATTGAAATAATGAAATAGCTGAAATTCTCCTAGTATTTGCAGCTTATTTTTTTATCCTTCTGTCTCCTGTATACTAAAGCAGCCAGTTAATCTGACAATAGTCTCTGCTTATCATTTGAGAAGAGCAGTAGGGTCAGTTCCTTATTCACTAACAGTGTGCCATTTATTAAAGGATGATGTGATGATGCCCCAGAGAATACGTCTGCAGTGGGAAGCTGCTATTCAGCATCCAAAATGTGTGAGTACAATGTTTTACACGCTCTCTTGTTCTCTCTCGTTCTCGTTCTCTCGTTTCGTTCTCATTCTCGTTCTCTCTCTCTCTCTGGAATATTCCATTTCTGTAGTTCTAAGATGATGATAATAATGTCCCTTTTAACAGGATGACTTAAGCAGGGTTATAGTATGTTATACAGCAGGGCTGTCCAACTTCGAACAGGCCGAGGTTTACTTTTTCTGACCCAAAGTGCCTGAGGGCTACTACACGAAAACTAAGGTTAAACATAGTTTCAAATTCAATTTCAGTAATTGGCTCAATTAATGGCAAGCCAAGGCAAGGAGAGAAATATAGGCAGCAGAAGAAAGTGCTCAACCTAAGCCAGGCTTGGAACTATAACACATTAAAGATTGATTCAGCTAGCTTGCAGCCTTTCCCACTGCTTGACCTAAGCCGGGCAGGTTTGCAGCCCCCCCCCCACTGCTCCGTAATTTAGGGTTATCCCAGTATTCTAAAATAAATGTTAAAATTGATGACCCTAGAGTACCTGTCCATCTGGCAGATTTATGGCTGGGCTCAGATTTGAAACTAGGCTATCATGAGACAGTTATCTGAACATGAAGTGCTCCCTGCTTCAGCAGTATTGAACTTGCTCATGTCTTGTAGTACAGAACAGCAGTTCTCAAACTTGGGGTCTTCAGAAGTTATTGGACTCAAACTCCCAGAAACCTTCACTAATAGCTGTGGCATCTAGGGTTTCTGGGAGCTGTAGTCCAAGAACATCTGGGGACCTTAGGCTGGAAACCACTGGTGTCGAGTTGAGGTTGGTATTGCACTCAGGTAAGTTTGAGGTGGTTTTTCTCTGCTGCAGACCACTGATTTCTCCCTGTGATGAGAGCAGTGTCAAATTTGATTTTCAAGCTGCATTAGTGATGGAAAAGTAACAGACTCAGTTTTTATGAAATTCAGGCACTAGAGGAGAAATGTTAGATTCCGTTCAAGAAGTTAAGTAGTTGGGGTGGCTAATAAAGTCTTCTAAAATGTAATAATTTTTAAAAACTATTGTTACTGCCATTATAAGATATACAGCACATCTAATGGATCTTACCAAAATTTGATGGAAAAGTTTTGAGGTATAATTGCTAATGGTGACTGGTCCTTTCTAGGTTAAAGGAATAAGTGGTCCTGGAAAAGAAGGCCACCTTTATAGTCTATCTACCTTGGAAATTTGCAAATGTGAATTCTCCCTTTGAAAACTCCTCATGAAGTTACTTAGCAACCGAATAGTCATGTAAGCATTCATCCTAAGATGTAGCAAAATATTTCCCTGTACATCTATGGAAGCATTTTTCGAAAGGAGAACCCTGGAGAAACTAAACAGCTCAGAGACCGATGTTTACCGTTTGCAAGGTTTTTCTATGTGGCGGGGGCTTCCGCGCTGTCTCTTGAATGTTCTTGCCACAAAATGGATATAAAGCAAGTGCTTTTGTTTCTATCAAAGATCCAAACATTATTTTGCAGCTGGAATACCAGAGTTCCACCCTAAGTAGTAGCTGGGATTGAAAGAAAAGCCTGTAATGCTGAAGGCTGTTCTTGAATATTGTGGTTTTACTGTATGAATATGAATGAGTGGTTTGTTGGTTGTCTGCAACTATGCTGATTGAGCTAACCACAAAATAACTAGCGAAATAGGTTGAGTTGGTTTGTTTGGGTTTTGAAAAGTTCCAAAGAAATATTGCTCAGTCAGCAAATCAACTGGTGAGGTAGTAATATCAGAATTCTGTTTTTTGCTAGTGCAGAGAGGCCATGCTGTGCCTGAAATACCAGCTTTTCAGCCAGTATGGACACATTTCTAGAATCTGGCACACTTCTTGTTGAATTTTAACCCTGTGCGAAACAGAGAAAGGCAAAGCAATTGGATCTGCGTGTATCAGCCGATTCTGATGACCACCTGGGCTTGCGTGGTTCATTTTGTAACCTACTGGTTCCAAACGAAATTCCCATCCCTATTCAATCTAGGCTCAAAGTGTCCTACTCTAATCAGCTAATGAATCCATAACACCTGCAAAGGACTCCTGAGCCTTTAAATGGTGTCTCAGGCTGGTTCATCAGGAATCACAGTCAGGGGGAAGACGGCTGACCTGAAAACTGTGCAGAAAACCATCATGGACACCCTCCATAAGGAGAGAAAGCCTCAAAAGTTACATCTTGCAAAAGAAGTTGAATGTTCCCAAAGTGCTTTATCAAATCAAATCAATTGAAAGTTATGTGGAAGGAGAAAGTGTGGAAGAAAAAGGTACACAAGCAGGAGGGATGACTGCCTCCTGGGGAGGATTGTCAGGAAAAGGCTGTTCAAAAGTCTTGGAGACTTTCACAAGGAGTGGATGGAGGCTGGAGTTAATGCATCAAGAGCCACCACACACAGACAGATCTTGGACATGGGCTTCAAATGTCATATTCCTCTTCTCAAGCTGCTCCTGAACACTGCTGCTCAGTGGTCCAAAGTCCTCTTTTTTGATGAGAGCAACTTTTGCATCTCATTTGGGAACCAAGGACCCAAAGTCTGGAGGAAGAATGGAGAGGCACACAATGCACGCTGCTTGAAGTCCAGTGCAACATTTCCAGTCTGTGTTGATTTGGGGAGCCATGTCATCTGCTGGTGTTGGTCCACTCTGCTTCATTAAGTCCAGGGTCAACACAGCCATCTACCAGGAGATTTTGGAGTATGTCATGCTTCCTTCCGCAGACGAGCTTTATGGGGATGTTGACTTCATTTTCCAGCAGGACTTGTCACCTGCCCACACTGCCAAAAGTACTAAAACCTGGTTCACTGACCATGGGAGTACTGTGCTTGATTAGCCAGCAAACTTGCCTGACCTGAACCCCATAGAGAATCTATGGGGCATTGCCAAGAGAAAGATGAAGGACTGAACTATGCAGCGGGGCTGGAGGCCGCTATTGAAGCATCCTGGTCTTCCATAACACCTCATCAGTGCCACAGGCTGATAGCATCCATGCCATGCCGCATTGAGGCAGTAATTGATGCAGAAGGACCCCAAACCAAATACTGACTACATATGCATGCTTATAGTTTTCAGAGCTCTGATATTGTTCTATTTCCAATCCTTGTGTTATTGATGTCATGCAATATTCTAATTTTCTGAGATTGTGAATTTGGGATTTTCATAAACTGTACACCTTAAACATCACAATTAAGGCTTGACATATCTTGCTTTGCATGTAATGAGTCTATCTCATATATTATTTTCACTTTTTGAGTTGACTTACTGAAATAAATGAACATTTGCACGATATTCTCATTTTTCGAGTTTCACCTGCATATGGTGTTGATAGGCTCCTCTCTGGTATGGCAGGTTAAAGCCCCCAATTATAAAGTGCAATGAGTGCATTCGGGGAAAAACACTGGCAACTAAAAGGAATAAATTAAAACTAATGTCATAGAATATAATCTGATTTATAATATGAATAATTAGTCATAAAATATAGTCTGAAAGGCCAGTTCATATCTGGGACCTATATAATTGGTAACCAAGGATAAATTAGATTATCCGATTCTACATTTTGCATCATAGGGATGCTAAATTTCGTTTCCCCAGACCTTAGTTAGAACGATTTGGTTGCTGTCATAATCTTATTCAATGTTAGAAGATTATCTTTATAAATAAGGTTTTAAACTAATGGAAAGCTGTTTTACTTTCGGCTTTTTGGTGGCGAGGTGTTTTCCTGTTCCCAGATCTGCATTGCTTGAGTTGTATGTATGAGCCTAAGACTTTTCACCTGATAGTCTAGTAATCACTTTGTGCTATAGAAAGAATTTGTAGTTATGGTACAAGTTCAGTTGAGACTTAAGGAAATTCCTGTCAAATAAATGCCCTTACTTCACCTCATACTCCAGAGGGGTCTGTCCTAAAGGAACACCCATGGAACAGAATTTTGAGATTAAAAGTAGGCTCCTCTTGAAGGCAGCAATCTATGCCTTATTATTTGGATTGCGGATCTAATAAATGTACTTCCTTCTTGCTGGTGGTGGGGCTCAGATGCAGTGAGAGATAGAGATGTGCTATTATGAGAATGGCTTGCGATGAACTTGAGACTGTGGCTTGCTTCTTCCCTCTCTTCATTTTTTCTTCACCAAAAGGTGAAGCTTGGAAGCTTCTTTTTACAGTTTTAAATTGTTCCCCTTGATATGTGCTTTTGGAACATATGGTTAGTAATCATGAACCAGGATCCAAAAATATGTGTTCAGAAATCATGAATAAATTTGATCAGTTTATATTTATAACAGTTTAATCTGTTTTTATATTTTGTATATATCTGTAAACCACCCAGAGTAGCTTTTTTGCTAGATGGTTGCGGCATATAAATCAAATAACTAACTAACTAACTAACTAACTAACTAACTAACTAACTAACTAACTAACTAACTAACTAACTAACTAACTAACTAACTAACTAAATATTTAATTTAATTTAATTTAATTGTTTATTTTTATACTGCCTGTCTTCCGAAGGAACTCCAGGAGTTTAACAGCATCAACAAAAGAAACAATCAGAAATAACAACAGTATAACAAAAAAGAAAAGAGGACAAAATACTGATACAGGAGTAAATAGAATATATAAAAGAGAATATTCAGAAACAGAATCTGCTGATTTATTCCTGGTATGAGAAAGGGAAGAGAAACAAGTACAGGAGCCAGGCATTCCTTGCTGCTTGTTTTAGTAGAGGGAAGCCATGGTTTCCCAGTTGGTTGATCTTCTTCTTGACCACTGGCGCAAAGACTATTTCCTGGGATTGTTGTCTCTCTCTTTTCATCACCAGGCTCAGTTGCAGTTCACCGTAAGGAAGAGTTCCAGCACAGAAAGTCAGAGAGTGCCCCCCCAGGGCAGATGACTTTCTAGATGAAAATTGTGACCCTCCTGATAAGAAGGCCTGCAAAATCAACACATACAGTACTGAATATTATTCTGACTCAAAGAAGTCACAAAACTCAGAGTCACAAGTAGTTTAGATTATAATAGAATCAACAATTCCTTTTTATAGGAGACTTGATGAAACTAAAGCATAAAGAAGCCTGTCTCGCCCTGTCTCTTGAGCGTCTTTCTTTACCTCTGTGTTGCTGAAAAGAGTATGAATAATCTTCCCAACCCAATTGAATGTAGCTTTCCGGACCGGTTTTCCTTATGTAAACAATACATGTTGGTTAGAAGTGAACTTTTATTTTAACTGGTCTTTTGTGGCACAGTGATTAAACTGCTGTGCTGCAGGCAAAGTATGCTCACGACTCAAGATTCAATCCCAGGTTCATTGTTCATGGTTTCCCAAGCTCATGGTAAATTCAGCCTTCTATGTTTCCCAGGTTGGTAAAATTAGTTCCCAGTTTGCTGGGGTGGCTGGGTGGAATGTTTAGCCTGCATAAATAAATTGTAAACTGCCCAGAGAGTGCTTGAAGCACTAAGCAGAACACTTTGCTTTTGCTTTTAAAATAGTTTATTTATTTATTTATTTATTTATTTATTTATTTATTTATTTAGCTTATATGCCGCCCACTACCCAAAGGTCTCTGGGCGGCTCACAATCAAAGTAAACAATTCAAATAATTAAAACATCAAATTGCAATAAAAATACAACAATAAAACATTTAAATACAATAAATACAATGTATTAAAAAAACACTAAAATCACCATCAGGACCCACAATAATCAGTTAAAAAACTTCTGGAACAGCATTGTTTTTGGCGGGTCTCGCTTAGGAGGGCATTCCACAGTCTGGGAGCAGCTGCGAAAAGGCCCTGTTCCTACAAGCCATCCCTTTCACCTCCTTGAGGGATGGCTCTTTCAAGAGGGCCCTCTGGCTGGATCTTAATTGCCGGGTAGGTTCATATGGAAGGAGACGGTCCTTCAGGTATCTAGGTCTTAAGCCGTTTAGGGCTTTATATGTCAAAAGAAGCACTTTGAATTCGGCTCAGGCAGCAACGGTTAAAAATTGTTATTTTATTTTTAATATTTTTATCCTTCCTTTCTCCTTGGAAAAGGACCTGAGGTGATAAGCACTAGATGCACCTTTGTTAACAAGTTACACCGATCTGCACAAGTGGATATCAGACGTAGAAAATGTGATGGTACAATAAATGTTGGGAATGCGAAGAAAAATCTGAAATTATTGTTTGATACAGTAATTGCTATTCATCTTCACATAGGCCTGCCCTTGAAGTCAGTACAGAAACATTGGCAGATTGTACCAGCAGATATTAACATATATCCCAAGTCTTGGCACACCTTCATCAGCTCCCTGTTAGTTTACTTGTACGATTCAGGATGCTGGTCATGATCTATAAAGCCTTTATCTGTTTAGGATGGAGATAGGAATTAGGATACCTGTCAGAATGTTTCTCCCACAAAACAGCTACCCTCTCATCCACTTCTTGCAGTCCTTGATGTTCTGACACCTAAGGATGTCAAAAGAGCTAACACTAGGAGCCATACCTTCTTAGTAATGACAACTTATAATATACTGTAGACATGCAATAAAAATCCTGTCACTAGTTGAAAGTACAAAACTTGCATTTGAATAGAATGAAATTTAAAACAAATTTGAACATCTCCGGATCAGTTGTTAAAACACTAGTGAAAGGCAGCTTTTTAACTGACTTCCTAAAAACTGACAGAGATAGTGTCAGGAAGTGTAGGAAGCTTATTTCAGAGGAAAAAGGACCAAAACCAAGAATAGTCATCCTAGTGTTTCATTGGTCTGTTGCAGGATCTGTTTACTTATTGTCTTTAGGTCTTAGAAAAGCATTTATTTATTTATTTATTTATTTATTTATTTATTTATTTATTTATTTATTTATTTATTTATTTGACTTTTATACCACACCATCTGGCCAAAGGTCACCCTGGGCGGTTTACAAAAGACAATATACATTGTATAGACGGAAATAAAAACTAACCAATCAAACATATAGTAATACCTTGTAAGACGTTTTAATTTGTTCTAAGAGTCAATTCATCTTACGAAACAAAGTCTTACGAGGCACGGTTTCCCATAGGAATGCATTGAACACCAGTTAATCTGTTCCAGAGGCAAAAGATTCATAGGTTATCAATGCATTCCTATGGAAATTCGCCATGGCTCTTACCTTGTGGGTGGTTGGGCTCTCCTGGGCCGTGCGTCTGCCTCCTCCTCCTGCAATGCCACCAATCTTGAACTTGGGGGGCACGCGGGTGAACCTCTGCCAGCACCGAGGAGTTTTGGGGGGTGGCTGGGTGAGTGAGTGGGTGGGCAACTGTCACCGCTGAGGACCTTGGGCACTACCGCCGCCTCTGCCAAAAGAGCTTGGAGAGTGGGCAGGCGAGCCTCCACTGTCACCGAAGAGCTTGGGGGTTGGGCGGCGGGGTGCAAGGAAGATCCGCCACCGCTGCTTGCATGGGCTGCTCAAATACTTCTTCGAGCAGCCCATGCAAGTGGCGGTGTTGGATCTGACCCGCCACCATTGCAGGACATTTTAAAATGGATCTTTTCCCAACCTTGGAGGCTTAGAAGGCAAGCAGCGGTGGCACCGCTGCTTCCCTTCCAAGCCACATGGGCTGGGCGAGGATAGTGGGGCCTCGTAAGACGAATGTAATGGGAAGAAAAAATTGTCTTACCATTTTTTTCTATCCCCAGAAATTACATTCGTCCTACGGCATGTACATTTCATTGGAAGTGGAGCTGATTGATAGTGGAGGAGCAGTGTTTATGGAAGCATTAATTGTGTTGTTTTCACACAAATCACTTGAAACTTGCTTAAATTAAGCAACATGTTTGTTTTTCATTTAACAATTCCTTTAGAAATCCTTCTAATTTAGTGTTTCTGAAAAACCACAGTGAATTTTCAAAGTAAGTGTTAGTTCAAGTCTGCTTTACATTTAATGAAACGTCACAAATGGAAACCATCCCTATTGATACAGCTTTGTAATTAAATTTATATCCAGTATGTTCTCCACATGTCAATAACCACATCTAACAGTGGTTCTGTTACTACAGTGTTACAGTCCTAGATTGTATATAAATGCTAAATTCATGACCATATTTTACATTTTCAAGCAAAACGCTGGGCCAGAGATGCTAAAGAGTGAAAGGATAATTTTATCTTTCTCATGTGTCAGGCAACCAGCCATGAACATTGCATGAGATGTGATTTTTTTAATAGAAGCCATATGTATGCTCACTGTTGGAACATTTTTGCAAGAACAGTATAAAAGGGGAAGAAATGAAAGGAATCCTTCCCTCAGCTTTCTAGCAAAATAGTTGTTTCTTTGTAGTGGCAGTTTGTGGACTTGATTTCTTGTTTCAACAGCTTTTAGGACATTCCCCACTAAAGACTATCTTGGAAGCTTTACAGAAGCTTGAATGTTGCACTTAATGTGCTCAAGTGAAAGTTCCACATGCTTTTACATTAATCTGCAAAATGAATTATTGCTTCCCAGTTAGCTGCTCTCCTCCTGTTTAGACATCCATATAGCCAACTTAATAATAATAATAATAATAATAATAATAATAATAATAATAATAATAATAATAATAATAATAATAATAATAATAATAATAATAACTCTTCAGAGGAGAAATAGTTTTCCTCCAATTTTAACTGAACTTTCTCCTGTACTTCTGACACAAAAGCGTTGATAGAAAACAATTGTGGAACAGTACAGTTCAGTTTTGAGTAGCTGTGATCAGCCGATGGGAGGTGTCCACTGGTTGTTTTGATTGTGTATGTACCAACTGAAAGTCAAGAACATCTTACAGCAAAGATGTCATGTTCAGGCAGTTTTGTACTTGGCAATTCTGCCCACTGAAATTTGTTTATTTATTATTATTTTTTTATTCATTTCTATACCGCCCATCTTCCGAAATGGAACTCTGGGTGGTTTACAGCAAATAAAAATTAAAAACAGCAATATAAGCAAAAGGGGGGCAAAACTCTCAGCAAAATGCACTTGAGGGTGGGAGGAAAAAAAGAGGTGGAATTAAATAAATTAAATTAAATTAAAATTAGATTAAATTAAATTAAAGGTTGCATATGCCTCCCTGAAGAGCAAAGTTTTGAAAGCCTTCTTGAAGGCGGGCAGGGACTGTGCAAGGCGCAGCTCACTCGGAAGATGGTTCCACAACAAGGGGCCCACAACAGAGAAGGTGCGGTTGTGCGTGACCGACTTCTGTGCCTCCCTAGCAGTGGCCACCTTGAGTGAGCATGCCTGTGACATTTGAGTGGGTCTGGACTCAGCTGACTTCTGGGAGATATGCTCTGACAGGTATTCAGGACCCAAGCTGTGGAGGGATTTGAAAACCAAAACCAAGACCTTGAACCTTATCCGGAGATCCACGGGCAGCCAATGCGGGCGTGCCAGAACTGGGGTGATGTGATCGTATCTACGAGCACCCACCACCAGTCTGGCTGCCGCATTTTGCACCTGTTGGAGTCTCCAGACTAGGGTCAAGGGCAACCCCATGTAAAGTGCGTTGCAGTAATCGATCCTCGAGATCACGAGGGCCTGCACAACTCTCCTCAGGGAGGACTCGTCAAGGAATGGGCGGATCTGGGCGATCCTGCGGAGGTGGAAAAAAGCAGCCCAGGAAACTGCCATCACCTGGGCTTCCAGGGAGAGGGCCGAATCCAGGACCACGCCCAGATTCCTAGCCCTGTCCGTAGGCTGGAGGGAAACTCCCCACAGACTAGGGAGGGGGCCATTGTACCCAGACGAGGGTGCCCCGAAGAACAGGACCTCGGTCTTCTCCCGGTTCAGTTTGAGCCTGTTGGTCCTGGTCCATTCCAAGACCACCTCCAGGCACAGATCGAGTGAGCGTACTGCCTCCTCTGCAGAAGTAGAAAAGGAGAGATAGAGCTGTGTATCATCAGCATACTGATGACAGCGAACTCTAAATCTCCTGATGACCTCCGCCAGCGGCCTCATAAAACATTGAACAGTGTGGGGGAGATTGCCGACTCCTGGGGCACCCCACAAGGGAAAGTCCAAGGAACTGACAACTTGTCCCCCAGCTGAACCCCCTGAGACTGGCCGTCGAGGAAGGAATGGAGCCAGCAGAGTGCAGAACCCCCAATTCCCGCCTCGGCGAGCCGATCCGGCAGGTTACAGTGGTCGACAGTATCAAAGGCCACTAACAGATCAAGGAGGACCAACAAAGAGGAACACCACCCGTCAGCCTCCCTGAGGAGGTCATCCTGCAGAGCGACCAAGGCAGTCTCGGTCCCCCGAAGGGGCCTGAGCCTGGACTTGAAGGGATCCAGGATATGATTTTCCTCCAGGTACGACTGAAGCTGGACAGCGGACACCTTCTCAACAACCTTGCCCAGGAAGGGAACAATGGCGATCAGGCGATAGCTGGCCAAATCATCCAATGCCAAGCCAGGCTTCTTTAAGGTAGGCTTCACCACCGTCTCCTTCAGGCGGGAAGGAAAAATTCCTTCCCTGAAGGAAGCGGTGGCAATGGAAGAAGCCCACTCTGGCATGCTCCTTCCAGCGGATTTAATAAGCCAAGCTGGGCAAGGGTTGAAAGGGGAAGCCGCCGGCCAGCAATAAGCCATAGCCCTGGAGGCCTTCGCTGACAGCATAGGCCCAAACTCAGCCAGATGAGGAGACCGTGGGGGTGAGGCCCCTGGGATAAGGTAGGAGGGGTTAGTGCAACCGGAGTCCAGATCGGAGCGGATGGCCTCAATTTTAGATCTAAAATAGGCCACAAATTGCTCACTAGTGAACTCACTTGGAGGAGGCCTTGGCTGACCAGGATTGGAGAGGTCTCGAACCACCTGGAACAACTCTGCCTGGCTGTTCGAGGCCTCTCCGATTCTCAGGGAGGCATAAGCTGTTCTAGCGTACCTGATCGCATGAACATAATGGCTGGTCAGCTGCTTAAGCGCAGCCTTATTCGTTGCCATCCAATCCGTTCTCCATCTGCACTCAAGCTTCCTGTGTTCTTGCTTCATCGCCCGCAACTCAGCCGTGAACCACGGTGAGGAGTGAACTCCGCAAAGGCCTTCAAGAACCGGGCAGGGTCCAGGAGGCTTCGGGAGTGGGCTCAAACAAGGGGCCAACGCTCCCCGTGGGGTGGGGCGGCGATCGACAGGGAGAATATTAGCAGATGATGATCTGACCATGACACAGGTTGGGGTACAATGTCCCCAACCGCCAGATAAGAATCTGACGACATGGAGGTAAAAACCAGGTCCAGGGTATGGCCTGCACTATGGGTGGGGCAAACAGCATGCTGAGATAGGTTCATGGAGGCCATGGACTCCATGAAATCTAGAGCGGCTCCTGAAAGTTCAGCCTTGGCATGCATGTTGAAGTCCCCAACCACCAAAAGGCAGGGGGACCTCAACAGGGCAGCCGAGACGAACTCGGTGATCTCTGGAAAGGATTGGGCTGGGTTGCGGGGAGCACGGTACACTAGCACAATACCAAACCTATCTCGCTGACCCACCGATAGGTGAAGGCATTCTAACCCAGGACACACCAATGCCGCAGATCTGCTGATAAAAAGGGATTCCCTGTAAAATAAGGCACACGTCCACTGTAGGGAATTTCTGTGCCTCCTTGAACTCTGAGTTTTATGCCTACTTCCTTATCCCATGTCAGTTGCGTTGAGTCATTTTAATAAACTATTTTATGGTCTTCTTGCTGTTGCATGTCATTGACTCACCTCCGACTTATGGTGACAGTGTGAATGCATGACCTCCAAAACGTCCCATCCTCAGCAGCCTTATTCAATTCTTGTAAGCTCAAAAATTGCAACTTGTGACTTCCTTTAGGGAGTCAGTTCATCTCATTTTTGGTCTTCCTCTTTTTCTGCCACTTTAATCTTTTCCCAGGACAAATTGTCCTTTCCAGCAAGACTTGCCTCCATACAGAGAATAAATAAATAAATAAATATTTTGGAACTGTTTTGGAATCCAGAGTTGGTGTGTGAGTACATAATTTCCCTCAGATGCAAATTAATTCATGTAGCTATCACTTTTTAGTAAACTATTTAATGTTGATGCTCACTGGATGTACCACTCTGATGCAAATGCCCCACCATGTGTGCAGCATGACACAACTCCCTTTTGCTTTGGCAGAGCAGAAGAAACTGCTGGCATTTCTGCTGTGCTGGAGGAGTTCCAGAACGTAGGTATGGGTACACCCCAGATGTTCCCAGCCATCTGTTGCTGAGGCCTTTGGCTGAAGATTATGGCCATTTCTCTTACTCTCTTGAATGAAGTTTTCTATAGCAATGCCAGATACAGGATAGAAACTGCAAATAGGTTTCCATTTTCCCTCCTTAAAACGTCAGGGCTCAGGCTTCAAACCGTGCGTGAGATCTGTAGAGCTGTTTTTGAAAGCAGGCGTCTTTATCCGCGTAAAACGTTTGAGGTGAAATCCTCAGAAGTTGCAGTGACTTCAAGTTTACTATGTTCTTCTGCACACAGACCTGAGGCATAGGGAATTGTTTTCAGGCCAGATCCGTCCTGGAGTTTTGGAGTGGTGCAGATGCATAGCTTTGGCTCAGGCCCATCTCTACAGCAGTCATTAGTTATAATCATGAACACATGAAAACATGACTTCTCTTCAAAGCAAAATGAGAGAGGGCAGCTTGTTGGTGAAATCTTAGAACTTCCTTCTAATTTTCCTTTTGTTTTTACCTGCGGCAGCACTTCTGAAATTCATTTAATTTGCATTCCATTATAATCTAATACAGCTTTGCTGCTTTTCCTTGCCAACTCACTCTGGAATGTCTTTTACATATTACTCTTGTGCCGTTCCTTTGAACATTTGTTGTTCCAGGTACCTCTTGACTTCTATCGAATTGTAACATTTTCTGTTACACATGTGTGATCTATTAAATTACAAAACAGGAAATAAAGCTCTTGAGTAAATTTTAATAGCATTCAGTACTGAGTTTGTATAGTGGATTCATATACTGTACTAAGGTTCACTGCAGGTTGGAGAAAACACGACATATTCACTGTTCATGTGCTTGAAAATGTTTCCTAACTGGTGTTTGTTTGCACATATTTTCCTTAAGCATCTGCTGATTTCTTGGAATATACAGACCCAATATATTTATAAGAAATTCATAGTTACCTATGTGCTTTGTTGCCTGAAGCCACTGTAAAATCTCTTCTAGTGAAAATGGAGGAGTGAATTGTCAAACTCTGATGGATTCTGATTCGTTCAATGGCCTCTCTGCTTAATCCTGTCAGTCTTGCCTACTAGCGCTTCTTAGATAGGCATGGGAAATTGCCCTTCTCCACGTGAACAGCTTGCTGAATTTTCCTGTAGACTAAGGAGTTGCAGTGTTTCTCACAACACTTAATGTTCCATATATCAAGTATGGAAATTATATTTAATAATGTTTTAATGTTGCATTTAACAGTGTTTTTACTAATTTCATCATTTTTGCCTACAGAGATAATTTAGGCTAGATCATATTTCCAATAAATCGTTTCCCCCCGTCATCTTTCTTTGCTGTTTCTTGTCCAATTTTCACACAATGAACATATACATGGGACTAGTGCAAATTACCTGGGCCTTGGTCTCCTGTGACACATCCTTAAAACAGATGATCTTTTTAATTCCTTCATTGCTGATCTTTTGAGTCTTAGGCTGCTCTCTCGGTTTGGATGGATGATTGAACCAAGGTGTACAAAGTCATTCACTATTTCAGTTTCTTCATTGTCAGCATTAAAGTTGTTTAGTTCTTTTGTAGTCATGACTTTTGTCTTCTTAAGGTTCAACTGATGTCCTGCTTTGGCATATGTTTCTTTCACTTTCAATACAAGTTGTTTTAAGAAGTTGCTGCTTTCTGCTAGCGATGTGTCATCTGCATGTCTTCCATCAATTGTGCAATATTGTGTATTCACATGAGACATATATGGGGATAAAATGCACCCTTATCTTACATCTTTGCCTGTAGGCAACCATTCTTTCTCTCCATATTTTGTCCTAATGGTAGCTTCTTGTCCTCAGTACAGATTATGAATCAGGACAATCTAAAGCTGAGACTCACCCATTTCTTTCAGAACAACCCATAGTTTCTCATGATTTACACAATCAAATGCTTTCTTGTAGTTTATAAGAAGAGATTGCAGTAGGACCCCCGTATCCGCGGGGGATTGGTTCCAGGGGCACCTGTGGATAGTGAAATCTGTGGATAAGAGCAAACATTCTTATTGGAGGATAACAGTAGCAGCAGGGATGGTGGGGTGCTGGGGCAAAAGCTTTTGCCCCCAACACTTCCCAAGACGCTGGTGGCGCTGCCAGGTGCAGGCATCACAGACTATTTGGAGTACAACCTGGGCCAACGCACACACACTCGAAATGTGCCGCTGTGCACCCCCCACCTGGCCGTCCCAGGCCAGATGCAGTTTTTCGGAGGGAAGCAAGGAGGCGCGGCCACAAGAAGTCCCGTCTGGAGGGAATTAAACAACGTTAAATACTAATTGTTTTCATTAAAGCAGAACTTCTGTTTTAAGAACACAGTACACTGTTTGTTACATGTGTTTTACCTCATAGACCACTGGGCATTTTTAGAAATTGTTTGTGGTGACTCTTACTTTATTCAGACAATAATTAGAAAGATGTCTAGTGTAAGAAATTCCAGTCTTTAAGAAGCCCAAATACATCTTAATTTTTGCCAATGGGTAGAAGAAGACTGAAATCAGGGTTGAAAGTAAAAAACACTCAGTTCACTAAGGAAAAAGGAGGCTTTCCTATTCTCACATTAGAAAGTTACCTTCCTGTTCAAAGGCTTTGTGAAGAGGTTGGAAATGCCTTCCCGCAGCTGTTGATGCTGCATAAATTCTCAGGGGACTAGAGTTTGTTTAAACATCTGTAGACCACAAGACCGTCCACTTGGAGACTGGTGCTAGACAGAAAGCCCCAAAATGGGTAAGTTAACCATGAAACATAGTTCCAGGAATTAGTTGGCAAATAGGCAAGCTGACTAAGAATAAACTGAGATCAGGAGTGGGGGACAGTGTCTAATATATGGCAGCATCTTATAGATGGGAAAATACGGTAGCTTGTTTTGTGGTCCCTTTATGTTTACAGAGCTCAGGTTATTGGGATGCTGTAAGAAGAAAATTGGCAACAATACAGCAATGCCAGTGTTGACATGGGCTCATGTGTATATGTCAAAAATAGCACTTTTACTTTGGCTACAAAGGCATCTGCCAACATCACCTTTAGATCAGAGTGAACTGCAGTTAAGGCAGTGGTGTCACAGATGAAGGAAGGGGACAGGATGTAGTAGATGTTAAATTCATATTTCCCTTATTTGATATCCTCAACATTCATTGCCAAAAACACCCCTGGCAATAAAAGCAACTCTTAAGAAAAATAAGAGGCAAGATGGCATGAGTGTCATTACTGCCATTGCTTTAAGCATTAGCAATGTCACAGCTACTACACTTTGGTTGTAAAGGTGTTAGAAGATATTTAGAAACTTTCAGACTTAAAACAACTGGGTTGGCCTCTTTTAAAAATCTTTAGACTTCTTTGTAAGTGCATGCATTGGACACCAAGAGCCATAATTTCAAAGGCGTTCAGAGCCCATGGTTGAAGGTCAGAATTTCAAAAGGCACTGGATCCCTTTAGAACATCAAAGAGAGTGGGCAGGACTTCAAAAGAGCACAGTATTTATTTATGATGGAGGAACACATCTAACAATCTGTTCTTTATTTAGGTTTTTAATACAGCTTTATGGAAAGTGGGTTCTGCCTTTAGGTGTTCATTTGAAAGTGTGCGAGAAATCTTTGTTTTGGAAGTAGAGACTTGGTTATTTGATAGATCTTGGACAAAGTACCTTTAAGGCAGTGGCCTAAATACATGTAAAAAAGGCTGCATAGGTGCCGGAACATGCTTGATTTGGATATTTTTTTGGTAAGCTATGAGCAACGTTGCTGTGTTTATATGGATTAGGATTCTGATTTGCATTGCAGTGCCACTGAATTAAAACTGATTGGAAACTAGAGAGGAGTACACACTACACAATCCAACTCTAAAGATGGTTCAGTGGTGTTCTTTTCTCAAGATATAACTTTCAGTGAAAGGCACAGAGTGGCTTTTGTGCATAATTCTTTGTAAAGTTACAGCATGATATCCAGTGATTTTTGCCAGGGGAGCCCACAAATATATCATGTTCTTGTTCTGAAGTACTTTTGAATCCACTTCCTGGTGCAAAATCACTCCATACAAGGTGTAAAGGCAAATGCAAATGCGTATTTGGAGCCCTGCATGAGTGATGCAACTTGCAAGGCATTGAGAAGAGAGTTGGACACGATTAAGCACTCTTTCACTCTGCTGATTTCCTGCGCTCTAAATCATGTCTTCCCAATTTTTCCCTGAAAAGAATGAACATTGATGCTAATAAAACTAATGTAATCTAAGGAGCAATAAGAAAAAAATATAAAGTAGTTCTAAAAAGTTATAAAAATGAATATATGTTACACACACACACACACACACACACACACACAATACACACACACACACACACACACACACACACACAGAGATATTGTGGAATTGTCTCTTAACTGTGGTTGCACCAGGAGCTTTACCTCTCACACTGTCAAGACCCAACAGCAGGTGCCAAAACCTTGCTACCTACTGTCTGACACCTACACTAGGTGTCAAACATAAACTCTACACTGTTCACCATTTCCTAGACTTCAGGCTCATATGGCCAAATGAGTTTGACTCCTGGACGAGCCTCAACACCAGGAATCCTCTCTGATATCAGAGGCGCGGTCTCGACCTCAATATTGAGATTGTTGACATCACACCATCTATGCCTGTCAGTCTTCACTTTTGCCTTCTCAACATTGAGACTGACGTGATACCTGTATAGACATCTGCACTGACCGATCACATCAGCATCGAAAATACATTTAGATTATTTCCTGTTCTTCTGACAATGAACCTGACGACATGGAACCGATACTACACTGATCTAAGTGCATTTTGCCTTCCACCTCGACTTACCCACAAGTGTGTTTGGCATCGTTCACCAGACTCCCGGTCTCTCCACAAACTATTTCTAGGTGAATTTCAGCTGTCATCACACTCACTTTTTAAAACCACAAGAACCCCTCTTCCAGCTGTTCCTAGAAGTCACTCAATGAGGTCCATTGCCTCCACAGCCTTCATGAAAGGAGTGGACATTACAGATGTCTGCAGAGTAGTAGCCTGATCTACACCGTCCACGTTTGTCTCTCACTATAAGCTGGATGTGCGAGCCAGAGCTGACTCTGCTTTTGGACAGGCTGTCCTATCTTCTGATGTGTCGTGACAGCCCACATACAGTAAGTCAGCTTGCTAATCACCCATATTGTATGTATTCACAGATGCCACAAAGAAGTTACTTACCTGTAACTGTGGTTCTTTGAGTGTGCATCTGTGAATTAACACTTCCTGCCCGACCTTTCTCTCTATCTGTCACGCCTCTATGCTGTCTTTTTTCAGTGCTAGACAACAGGAACTGAGGTGGTACGTGGGAAACGAGGATCGTGTCCAGTGGGAGGAGGCAGTTCTAATCCACCTAGGACAGTGATGCGATCAATACCCAAACTGCGATAAACCCACTAATTTTTCGCAAAGTACCAATACAGCAATTTAACCTGAGTACAGGTGGCTGTGAAGGGGCAATGTCGGGTGCCCACAGAAAGGGCTCCAAGTGCCACTTTGGCACCCTTGCCATAGGTTCACCAAAACTGATCTAGGAGCTTTTGGAATGGCTGAATATCTTCTGTGCCGGCTCAAAGACCCATATTGTGTGAATTCACAGATGCACACTCAAAGAACCACAGTTAAAGGTAAGTAATTCATCTTTCTTGTGGCTTCCACACTACAACAAAAGACTTCAGGGCTGCTGCTTAATTGCTCCTTCATATATTTTCTTAAACTCTCTCCCAGTGTTTGCTTCATGCTTCTAATAGGAAATCAAATATTGTCTTTCTGCATACCTATACAAAGAGTGAATTTATGCAGGCAATTTGCTTTTGGAGTAGTATTTTATAAAGTCAGAAACTACTATGATTTAGCAACTTCGTTTAAAATGCGCCTTTAGATATTTGTTGTTTTTATCTTTGAAAGTAAGGAAAGGACAATAATCAGAATCATTTTTTGGATTCATTTTTGTTTCCTTTCTCTAGTAACATATGAAAGAAAAATCTGAGAGAGCTATTCCAATCACTGTTTTTTTAAAGTTGCTAAGGGACTGAGATCTTGATGCCTAGGTTTTTTAATTTCCATAGTACTTCATTATTCAGCAGGAGCCAGGAATCTTTTCATTCTTAGGTCTGGTTTTTTGAGAGAGCCAATGGTCATGGTTATAAATGAAAGAATACTGAAAAGGGCTAACTTAGTCCTTGTGGGTTATGCTGTAGTGCAAGAAGGTCTGCTCACAGAAAGGAAAGATCAAAGGACGCCCATGTGAGTGCTTGAAGAGTCTGAATATCCATTGTGTATTAGTAGCATGACACATTTGACTGGCATGTTAATATGGGATGTCCCCACTTGTGCATGTGGTAAACAGGCAGACATCCCTGTTACACTGGAATATGGCTTTCACTTGTACAAGAAAATATAAAGGCTTGCATTTGATCTGATACAGGCTTGCATTTGATCTGCATGGCAAGGGCTGTGTGCACTATATTTGTGTGTAAGGGCTTCACTTCACTTCTGACTAAAGTTCCTAAACAATCTAGAGCAGTGGCTGAGGCTGCAATGGCTGGGCCTCTTCAATCTTGAACGACGGCACCTAAGAGGTGACCTGATTGAAGTTTATAAAATCATACACTGTGTGGACAAAGTAGATAAGGTGAAACTGTTTTCCCTATCGCACAACACTAGAACTAGGGGGCACTCCATGAAACTTTTGGATGCTAGATCTCAAACAAATAAGAGGAAGTACTTTTCACCTAGAGGAACACTGGTCTATGGAACTCCCTGCCAAAAGAAGGGGTGACAGCTGTCAGCCTTCACAACTTTAAGAAAGGATTAGACAAGTTCATGGAGAACAAGGGTATCCATTGGCTATCATTATGGATGCCCAAGGACAACCTCCGGGTTGGAGAGATAGGCAGCATATCTCTCAATGCCATTTGCAGGGAATCTTAAGCAGTTGAAGACATCTGCTTAGGAATACCCAGAAGCAAATGGTGAGCCACTGTGTGAAACAAAATACTGGACTGGATGGGCTGTGGCCTGTTCCATTCTTATGTTCTCAACCTTGTTCTTATGTACATTCTTATGTTCTCAACCTTGGATAATCCAGACATTCTTCCATTGCAGCTCCCAGGAACCCTGGCCAACACAGCTAGTGGTGAAGGCTTCTGGGAGTTGCAGTCCAAGTACACCTGAGTTTAAAAAGTTTGGGAACCATGGATCTGGCCTTAAGACTGAATAGTGATGGCGAAGTTTGCTGATGATGCCAAATTGTACGGTAGGTAGAATAAAAATGTACTGAATAAACTCCTAAAAGGTCTCCCTCCCTCCCTCCCTTTCTCTCCACTCCCTTTGTGCAATTTAACTCACAAATGAGAACTCAGTATAGTACCAAAATAACACACACAGATGCACAGACACAGACAGAAAGACAGACAGACAGACAGACAGACAGACACACACACACACACACACACACATGTTGAGTAGATTTTGAGGCTGTGGCAGGCAACTGTATGAAAATATTGATTCCTGGTGGAATTGTAAAAGGGATTAAAAGTAATACTCTGAAAATTAGGCTATAATTTATACTATAGTGAACCCTTGTATAACAAATGGTTTGTATAACATAAAATTTGTACAACATAAAATTTCATAGATAGGGGAAATTTGCTTAACATAATTTCATTTGGAACGAATTAATTCCTTTATACAAGGTACCACTGTACTATTTTGGCTCTTATTTCACGCTAATCTTTGAATCGGATGTTTTACCAGTTTTGCTTTCCCCCAAAATATGTTGCCTTAAAAAATCACACTAGTTGGAACACTTGGACTTAAGTCATTGATATTAGCCCATTGTCAATCGCTGTGACTCTGCTTTAAGTGAATCATGGATGAAACTGTTAATGTCTTCCTTCAGAGCATCATGTGTCTCAGAAGGTACTATTAGCTGGTATCTTGCATTTAACTAGTATTCCAAAGTTCTTAGCAGAAGCTCAAGTTAGTTTTGTTTACTGTCTTTCCCAGTTTGAAGTGGAACTGCTAACATATTTGGTTCTAATTGGAAATCTGGCAATAAGAAAACCAGTCTAAGACTAATCTGTCACCTCATGGCAGCTGTTCATTAATTTATATTTTTGTAGCTTTGGCTTGATTAGTCTGCTTTGTATTGAGAAGCTAAGCTTTCTTATCTTTTTGTTATGGAATGTCTTTCAGAGTAGCAGACTTGTATTTGCCCAGCACTTCGCATCTGCTTTCACCTATGGCTCTGAATTTTACCCCCACAAAATTCTTGTTGTATACATAAGGCTTATTTTGTAAAACCCATGAAATGAATGAGTGAGAGAGTATCTCTTGGTTATGTATACAAACGAATCCCAGAGTAATGCCTCGTTCTTGAGAAAAAATAACCAATCTACCATTTGTTTACCATGAAGCAGTGGTTCAGAATATTGCTTTTCCCAATTTTGGACTACACAAATGTATTATTGGGAAGAGACCTGTCCTGGTTATAAAAATACTGTATATTGATCCTGGTGTTTGATCCTCTACTGCTTTCCACTACCTCTCAGATTAGTGTTATTAGCAAGCAGTTAATTGAATTGCATCAGTTCGCATTTTACAATATCAAAATAGTTGTGGAGCAAATCATATATAGTTTTAAGACCCTTCCTATTATTGCATTTGACTATCCAAAGCGGTGCTTCTCAAACCTTAATTCCTTTTTAGCTAAAACAACAAGACTACTTTGTAATGTAAGATTTACAATAAACACTGAACTAGTTGAAATGAAGATGTATTAATTAGGTGGCATAAAATAAAAAATTGTTCAAGTGTAATAAAAATGTTTTTCAGTATGGATGTCCACCAGCCTTGGCTATTTTTCCCCCATGGTTATACTACACATTTAAAAAAAGTGGGGGCTTTTGCAGCCAGATAGCAGTGCTAAATAAAGACGCAAACACAGCGGTGACTCCCTTCACCAAGAACTGTATTTACAGAAATAAGTACAAGTCCACCAGACAGAACTGAATCGGCAGGCATATACCTCATTAGTAAGATAAGCAGTCCAGTAATCCAAACTTTTCCAGGAATCACATGTCCAACCTGGCAGGGTAACAAGCTGTTTTTCCTCCATCAACATCCTACACAGCACTAAGCAACTGTCCTGCTTTTATACATGTGTCTGATGCAATTATTATTCAGCAAATTGAAGACTGAGCATGTGTGGAACTGTCACCTGTTCTTATTTGCTTCCAAAATAGGATTGCTAAGGTGTGTGTCCACTCTGCTTTGTCATTCCCATCATGCAACACAACTTGCAATAAGACAATTCCATTTTGTACAGTCCTTGACATAGACCTGTTTGAACTAGTGGAACATATGAAGGAGATGACTTACCAAATCTCCATGGATGTAAGTGGGCTTACTCTAATGTGATTTACTACACTAAGCAGCAGGATTATATCTTCCAGTGGCCAATAGATATGTGGATGGTGATTTCTTAATTTACAGTAATTTTCTTCCAAAGTGGTGCTGTTTATGTGCAACAGGGTTTAACCTTGGAAATGCATAAACAAAACTGTGACCCAGCTTTACATTGTTGCCAGCCAGATGCCTGTTAACTTTTCTATGTTTATAATTCTACAAAGATAGCAAGAGAAGAGTTTTAGTGCATTCCTGGTTAGTGCATAACTGGTTGCCTGCTTTCAATGTTATGGATCACAAGACATGCATGTCTTGTATATTTGTAATGAAGTTTTTTAAATTAATGTGTTCTGTGGAGTCATGAAGAGATGGTCACAACTATAACAACACAACAGACACTCACACATGAATAATTACATCTTTGTACCTAAAGCCAAAGATTCCTAAGGGAGTAATCTTAGATTTAAATCCAGTTGTGAGTTCCAGCTAGAAGAGACCCACTGAAACAATGAGATTTAAGCAAGTGTTGACTTGCCATTCAGCAGTTGAATTGTTGTATCTCCTCTACATAGGACTGAGAATTGGATTTGGGCCTTCATATTTTTGATACAGATTATATTTGCCAACTGCTCTTAATAGGCAAGAGGAATCAGCAAGTGTGAAATGTCAGGTAGGTAATTAAGTGGAAGGCCAGAATTTGTTTGGAAAGCTGTTTTGTAGAGAGATAAGTAGACTGGGAAAACTGTGTGTTGCTTTTCGACTTTGTAATGTTATCCAGTTGTACAGCTATGTCAGCTGCCCAAACGAAAATCTTGAGATCAAACTGTAACACACAAAGCCTGCTTTAATATTCCTTGTGTCTTCTGAATAATCCATGGATTATTGTTCTTTGCATATGTAAGGTTTTTACAGCCTTGTAGCCATCATAAATTGGCATGGAATGTTTTCTTTTTGTTAATTACTGTGTAAGAGAAAGCCACATATTATTATTAGTTTGTGAAAAATAATCTTGTTATTCAGGAAACATATAAAAACGTTGCATTTTATAGCCACTGAACTATAATACACAGCAGACAAAAGATAAGACTGTGAAATGGGGCTACAGTCCCCATTTGGAATGATGATTGGACTAAGGTGTATAAAATCTTTAACAGCTTCAATTTCGTCATTGTCAATATTGAAGTGGTGTAATTCTTCTGGTCACAATCTTTGTCCTCCTTATTGTTTGGGTAATAAGTGGTTAACTGATGAAAAGGGAGTCATGTGCTGGGATCCTCCCCTGCTTGGTGTCTCTTTGTGCACAACAGTGGGCACAAGATAGTCATATCACCCTGACAACTACCATTAGTGTTGTCAACATTCAGACTGCCCTTTCCTATGTCACGTTTGGTATCCTTTTTCCTACTGGCATGATACTGCACAACAAAATGGAACAGCTTCCTGTGATTTTGAATTGTGAATAGAGAAGCACTGTATTCCACATCCACAAGCTAGATTTTTTTTTTTTGATAAGCAGCCTCGTGGCACAGTGGTTAAATGTCTGTATTCCAGCTATGCTCATGACCTGGGGTTCTATCCCAGGTAGCAGGCTCATGGTTGACTCAGCCTTCCATCCTTCCGAGGTCAGTAAAATGTGTACCAAGCTTGCTGGGTGGGTGGGGGCAATGTGTAGCCTGTGTATATAAATTGTAAACTGCCCAGAGAATGCTTGAACCACTTATGGGGCAGCATTTAAGCAGAACACTTTGCTTTTTCAAAAATTGAACAACAGTGTTGTCAATAAATTATAATTGTATACAAAATTATAATTTATGTGGACTGACAAATTAATTTCAGTTTTTGTTCAGTCAAGACAGAAAGAAGCAAAAGCTCATCTAAACTGCCTGGAAGTTGAAGTTGCTCATAAAAATTCAAACCGCAAAGAAGCCTTTCTCCCCTCTTAAGAGAATCTTTGAAATAATTTTGTTCTAGTTCTGTGTTACCTGCACTTCTTAAATTGCAATGTTTTGTGTTTGTTTTTAGATTATAGGTTGCCAGATTAAGAGAGAGCCAGCGAAAGCAACTGAACGATACACAAGGTGGATCAACAGTTTAACAGAAGACCAACTTCTTACTCAGGTAATTCATTATATCTCTTCACCTCCAAGGTGTCAGAGGTGATTTTCATGTACTTTTGCTATCTTGTGCTAATTAGATTTTATCTTGAACATTTGGAGAGTGGAAGCATAGTTATGTACAGCCATAAGTGTGGCATAGTTTGGATATATTTGCATATATAAATATGTATTTCAAGGTGAGTTGATGTGGTTTTAGTTTCCATATGTCCTGTCTCAGACCATAAATAAAGATGTGACCTTATGTTCACTGACCAGTGAATTTTAATAGCCTTATTTGGCTGATTGGATTCATAGCCTACCTTTTTCTCAGAATTAGAACACAAAGTGACTCACAATATAATTTAGCAAATGGATACAAATAAAGAGAATATTAACTTCTAATTATTCAAGGACAATTAAGTAAATTATGATTTTAAAATACATTTAGATTAAAAGTAGTTTTAAAGCACATCCATATATAGATGATGATGATGATGATGATGATGATGATGATGATGATGATGATGATGATGATGATGATGATGATATCAGTGATGAAGATGAAGAGTAGAGCACCAGCCAGTGTCCCATTCTAGTTAGCTGCTAGAAGCTTGTTCAAATAGAGAGTTTTTTGTCTGCCCATGGAAAAACAACAAGGAGAGAACTAGTCTAGCCTTAGGTATTCCACAAATAAAAAAGACTTTCCCTTTCCTCCATATATATATATATATATATATATATATATATATATATATATATATATATATATATATATATATATATATATATATATATATATATATATATATATATATATATATATGTATATGTATATATATATATATATGTTTTCGTAGATTTTCACGGGTATAGGTATGCATGTTAGGGTGGATTCGGGTTTCTTCCCGTGTAGAAATCTGGTTGTTTTGGCAGGTCTCACTCGTCATCTTCAGGCTGGTGTTCTGGCTTCTTTCTTCTTGAAGCAAAGTGTGGTCTCAGTTGAAGTCCTTCTATAAATACTGCTGGGGGTGTGTGGTTTGCTTGCTCTGTTGCTGATTGTAGGTTCCTTTGTTCCTTTGTTCTTTTGTGATCTGCTGTGTGGCTGAGGCGATCGTTAAGGGATTAACTGCTGATGGCTGTTTAGATGGCTGTTTACATGCTGGTGGGTTAGATGGCTGGTAGGTTCTGGCAGTATCCTGGGCTTTGGTGGAGTGGGGTCCTGTGTCTTGTGAATTCATTTTGGTCTGGCTACGTGTCTGTGGTCTCCCAATGTTTTTTTGGGGTGTGTGAGTGTGCTCCATGTGGTGACTGGAGTGGGGTGCCGCAGTAGATGGTGCAGTCGTGGTTTTGTTATTGGATGGTGGTTTCGTTTCATCTGTGGGAAGGGTCTGGGTTTGTGTTTGGTGTGGATGGAAGGTGGTGGCATCTTGTGTCCTTTTGGACCTGGTGTCAGTCTTTGTGACAGAGGCTCGTCTGTTGACCAGGGCTAGTTTCAGATGTCAGGCAAGCGGGAGGTGTCATCACGTTTATTCATGTTGTTTGGGTGTTTCTCTATTTCAATGGCTTCCATGATTATTCGACTGTTGAAGTGTTCAGTTTTGGAGATGAGTTTGGTTCTTTCAAAGTCAATTTCATGACCTGTTGTTTTTATGTGCTGGAAGAGAGAGGAAGATTTTTCTTCTTTTTTGACTGCGTTCTTGTGTTCTGCGATCGTGCGCTTATTCTCCTGTTTGTTTGTCCGATGTATGTGGCTGGACAGACTTTGCATGGTATTTCGTAGACTCCTTGGTTTTCTAGCTCAATCTTGTCTTTGGGGTTTCTTAAGATGTTGGCTATTTTTTGGTCGGTGCAAAAGGCTGTCTTGATATTGTGTTTGTGGAGAATTTTGCTGATTTTGTCTGTGGTGCCTTTGATGTAAGGGAGGAGGGCGGTGCCGTTGTTCTCTTCTGTTTCTTGGTTCTTGGGGGTGTTTCCTTTTGGATTAGTTTGGTGATGGTGTTTTTTGGAATCCGTTCGCAATTAAAACATTCGAGAGAGTGTGTAATTCAGTTTTTAGGTGGTCTTTGTCAGCGAGGCGTTTGGTTCTGGAGATGAGGGTTTTTGCTACGGAGTTGATCTGTGCAGGGTGGTGGTGTGATTGTGCATTTAAGTAGCGGTTTGTATGTGTTTTTTTCTGGTAGATGGTATGTCCTAAGGAGCCGTCGGGTTTTTTGTAGATTAGGACGTCCAGGAAGGGGAGTTGGTTGTTGGCTTCTATTTCCATAGTGAATTGTATTTTGGGGTGTAGGCTGTTGAGATGTGTGAGGAAGTTGTTCAGTTTATCTTTCCCGTGTGGCCAGATAACAAAGGTGTCGTCAACATATCTGAGCCAGAGTTTGGGTTTATGTTCGGACTTCTGTAACGCGTTGGTTTCAAAGTGTTCCATATATAGGTTTGCGATGACCGGTGAGAGGGGTGATCCCATGGGTGCTCCTTCTATCTGTTTGTATCTTTGTCCATTGTGGATGAAGTATGTGTTGGTTAGGCAGTGGTTGGTCAGATCTAGGATGTGTTTGGGGGGGTTGTATTTGTTGTGGATAGCTGTCAAGGCTTCTTGAATGGGCACTTGTGTGAAGAGCGAAACAACATCGAAGCTCACGAGTAGGTCATTGGGTTGTAGGTCTTGTTTCTTTATAATTTCTATGAAGTGGAAACGAGTTTTGTACGTATGAAGTGATGGATTCTGCATAGGGCTGGAGTTGTTTGGCAAGAAATTTGGCGAGGTTTTGTAGAGGTGAGCCTATGGAGCTGACTATGGGTCTGAGAGGTGTTCCTTCTTTGTGAATCTTGGGGAGGCCGTAGAGCTTGGGGCATCTGGATGATTTCTCTCTGGGGATGATGCTTGGCTTGATTTCTTCACTTAAGGGAGAGGCTTTTATTTTGGCTTTGGTGATTTTTTCCAGGTAGGTGGTGGGGTCTGTGTTCAAAGGTATGTAAGCAGGGTCTTGTAGTAGGTTGGATAATTTGGCTTGGTAGTCGGATGTGTTCATCACCACTGTGGCATTGCCTTTGTCTGCTGGGAGAATGATTATGTTGTTGTCTTTCCTCAGGTTGGAGAGGGCTTTTGTTCTTCTTTGTGTAAATTGCTTCTGGGTGGTTTGCTGGAGCAGAGGACATTGGTGACTTCGAGTCTGATTTTGTTGGCTTCATCTGGGTTGATTTTGGTTAGGCTGGCTTCCACTCCGCATATGATGTTTTCGGTGGGGATGTGTCTGGGGGCGATTGCAAAGTTGAATCCTTTGGAAAGGACTTTGGTCTCTGCGATGGTGAGTGTCCTGTCTGATATGTTGTGAACTGTTTGTTTCATGGGCTGTTGTGTGGGGGTTGGGCTTCTGGCGTTTTTCCAGTTTGTGGAGTTTGTTGGTGTGTGTGTCTGTCTTGTGGGAGGTCTCTGTTTCAGCTCTCCAGGCGGCCAGTTGCTTGGATTTGTTCCAGAGTGTTGGGTGGATTTTGTTGCTGAGTTTGAGGTGGAGAGTGAGTAGGTCTCTGTTGGTTTGATCTAGTAGGTATCTTTTCCTGTGTAGTTCGCTTCTGATTAGGGCTAGTTCTGTTCTTTTCAGGATCCTTTCGCTGGATGGGGTTTTTGAGTGGAATTTCAGTTGGAAGCTTGTGGGGATCACATTTTTGTCTCGGCAGTTGCGTAGGAATGCAATGTCACATAAGATGGTGGCTCTTCGGACTTCTAGTTTCTCGTAGGATTCAAAGGATTCAAAGGATTCAACTTTGCAATCGCCCCCAGACACATCCCCACCGAAAACATCATATGCGGAGTGGAAGCCAGCCTAACCAAAATCAACCCAGATGAAGCCAACAAAATCAGACTCGAAGTCACCAACGTCCTCTGCTCCAGCAAACCACCCAGAAGCAATTTACACAAAGAAGAACAAAAAGCCCTCTCCAACCTGAGGAAAGACAACAACATAATCATTCTCCCAGCAGACAAAGGCAATGCCACAGTGGTGATGAACACATCCGACTACCAAGCCAAATTATCCAACCTACTACAAGACCCTGCTTACATACCTTTGAACACAGACCCCACCACCTACCTGGAAAAAACCACCAAAGCCAAAATAAAAGCCTCTCCCTTAAGTGAAGAAATCAAGCCAAGCATCATCCCCAGAGAGAAATCATCCAGATGCCCCAAGCTCTACGGCCTCCCAAGATTCACAAAGAAGGAACACCTCTCAGACCCATAGTCAGCTCCATAGGCTCACCTCTACAAAACCTCGCCAAATTTCTTGCCAAACAACTCCAGCCCTATGCAGAATCCATCACTTCATACGTACAAAACTTAGAAATTATAAAGAAACAAGACCTACAACCCAATGACCTACTGTGAGCTTCGATGTTGTTTCGCTCTTCACACAAGTGCCCATTCAAGAAGCCTTGACAGCTATCCACAACAAATACAACCCCCAAAACACATCCTAGATCTGACCAACCACTGCCTAACCAACACATACTTCATCCACAATGGACAAAGATACAAACAGATAGAAGGAGCACCCATGGGATCACCCCTCTCACCGGTCATCGCAAACCTATATATGGAACACTTTGAAACCAACGCGTTACAGAAGTCCGAACATAAACCCAAACTCTGGCTCAGATATGTTGACGACACCTTTGTTATCTGGCCACACGGGAAAGATAAACTGAACAACTTCCTCACACATCTCAACAGCCTACACCCCAAAATACAATTCACTATGGAAATAGAAGCCAACAACCAACTCCCCTTCCTGGACGTCCTAATCTACAAAAAACCCGACGGCTCCTTAGGACATACCATCTACCAGAAAAAAACACACAAACCGCTACTTAAATGCACAATCACACCACCACCCTGCACAGATCAACTCCGTAGCAAAACCCTCATCTCCAGAACCAAACGCCTCGCTGACAAAGACCACCTAAAAACTGAATTACACACTCTCTCGAATGTTTTAATTGCGAACGGATTCCAAAAAACACACATCACCAAACTAATCCAAAAGGAAACACCCCCAAGAACCAAGAAACAGAAGAGAACAACGGCACCGCCCTCCTCCCTTACATCAAAGGCACCACAGACAAAATCAGCAAAATTCTCCACAAACACAATATCAAGACAGCCTTTTGCACCGACCAAAAATAGCCAACATCTTAAGAAACCCCAAAGACAAGATTGAGCTAGAAAACCAAGGAGTCTACGAAATACCATGCAAAGTCTGTCCAGCCACATACATCGGACAAACAAACAGGAGAATAAGCGCACGCATCGCAGAACACAAGAACGCAGTCAAAAAAGAAGAAAAATCTTCCTCTCTCTTCCAGCACATAAAAACAACAGGTCATGAAATTGACTTTGAAAGAACCAAACTCATCTCCAAAACTGAACACTTCAACAGTCGAATAATCATGGAAGCCATTGAAATAGAGAAACACCCAAACAACATGAATAAACGTGATGACACCTCCCGCTTGCCTGACATCTGGAAACTAGCCCTGGTCAACAGACGAGCCTCTGTCACAAAGACTGACACCAGGTCCAAAAGGACACAAGATGCCACCACCTTCCATCCACACCAAACACAAACCCAGACCCTTCCCACAGATGAAACGAAACCACCATCCAATAACAAAACCACGACTGCACCATCTACTGCGGCACCCCACTCCAGTCACCACATGGAGCACACTCACACACCCCAAAAAAACATTGGGAGACCACAGACACGTAGCCAGACCAAAATGAATTCACAAGACACAGGACCCCACTCCACCAAAGCCCAGGATACTGCCAGAACCTACCAGCCATCTAACCCACCAGCATGTAAACAGCCATCTAAACAGCCATCAGCAGTTAATCCCTTAACGATCGCCTCAGCCACACAGCAGATCACAAAAGAACAAAGGAACAAAGGAACCTACAATCAGCAACAGAGCAAGCAAACCACACACACCCCCAGCAGTATTTATAGAAGGACTTCAACTGAGACCACACTTTGCTTCAAGAAGAAAGAAGCCAGAACACCAGCCTGAAGATGACGAGTGAGACCTCGTCGAAACGTCGCCAAAACAACCAGATTTCTACACGGGAAGAAACCCGAATCCACCCTAACATGCATACCTATACCCGTGAAAATCTACGAAAACATATATATATATATATATATATATATATATATATATATATATATATATATATATATATATATATATATATATATATATATAAAATCAAGTAATCGTGAGATATTTCTTTTTTTAAGTAAAGCATGATCATGGGATTATCATACCCACCTGCTCCAATAACGTGATTCCAAATGTGTTGTAAATTTCAAGCCGTGGCTTCTAACATGTTGTGATATTAAGAAAGGGAGTTATGATGGGATGTTCCCCAAGTACTGTAAAGCCAGGAGTAGCCTGATGGCAGTGCATAGCTTCCATTCCCCCTTGAACGTTAGAAACAGCAGCGCCCCTGCTCCTCTCCTCCCTTGGAAAACATCTACATCTGGAATTGGAAAAAGGGACTGGTTATTGAATGTGATTGGTAGTTTGATCTTTTCCCTACACTTACTTTGTATCCCATCCTTCAACTTAAGAGCTTTCAAACACAAGAACCAACCATTTATAGTGTTTTAACACAACTGTGTGTGTATCTATGTATATTGGACAGGGGTAATTTTGGAATGGGGCTTTGCTACTAAAGCATAGGTCTTGCTATGACTTACATTTTGGATTCTGTGTAACATTTTAAAAAAGAGTTAATTTCAAACAGACATACACATTTCCAAACATGATCTTGATTTTCTTTTATGAGAAAAGAGAAAGCACTGCATGATGATTAATGCTGGATTTTCTTGAAAAGAATGAGGGTTTTTTTTAAAAGCTTTGCTTTTGGTAAAGGCACAAACATGGAATTTTGTTTGCTTCTTTTAATTGTCTATCCCATCAAATTAATTGTGGATCCTGGATTTGAACATGCTCCTAATTTTTAAAAAAGTCTAAACCATTGTCAGTTATTTCAAGCTGTGATAAGTAAGAAATTAGTTCATTAATTGAGATATATGAAGTACCCCAAATGTCTACAACTCAGCTTGCTATACTGAACAGCAGTGTCTTTCATGATTCAAAACTGATATATTTAACTTCACAACAACAGATTGTTTCATTAGGCAGTCAGCCACCAATGAATAAAGAGACTCTTTGGTAAAAACAAGTTACAGAGGAAACTTGCCCTGGTTGCAGGAAAACGATGAGTGTCATGAGGGATGTGATGGCTGGTTGGTAGCCGATCACCCTAGCATTCCTTAAGAGGCACATATTATGGGCTTAGATGTTGTGGTATTATAGCAGGAAGACATTATTAATTTTACTGGGTTTAAGTTGCTGAAGAGAGGAATGCTTCTGTATTAGTTTTCATCCTGTAGAATCTTGGTTTCATTTCCTTTCTCTAACGTTCCAGGCCAACATGCAAGATACCGGATAATCATTGTAATCAGGGAGAATGTAGCAGTTTGCAAATACCTGGTGAAACATTTAAAGGGGCTGTTACAATTGATCAGTTAAATGAAATGAACAAAACCAAAACCAAAACATGCTGAGTTTGTGAACATTAGCTGACAGTGTATTCCTGGAACTGACTGAGAGTATATCTGTCTCTTGCAAATAGAGTCAGCCTGTGTGGCCTTGGGCAAGCTGCACAGTCCCAGGTGCCCTAGAAGAAAGGAATGGTGAACCACTTTTGTGTATTCTCTGAATAGAAGACCCTGAAAAGGGTCGCCATAAGTCAGAATTGACTTGATGTCACATGATTATTATTGTATCAGATTCAAAGGTGCTTGCCTAGGAATACTTTCATCAATAATTTCAGGTGCCCTGCTTTCCCTGCTTTGCCATAAGTTTACATAGGCCTCAACTCTGTGCTAGAAAAGTTAAATGTTGATGTTAGTTTTGTTAGTTTCTCTGGCATGAGAAGCTGTTTCTGATTATTGCCATGGTAATAAGTAGCCATCCTGTCTTGGAATCTGGTGTGTTGAAGAAGGCAGCAGTAAGGTAATGTGGCAGGGAAGAGGATAAGGTTAACCTTTTGTTGACCTACCATATATTCTATATCAACATATATGGATTCCTTAATGGCACAGGCATTTGAACTGTGTGGCATTCAGTCCATTGTCAGTCTCAAGGAAATTGAGAGCGCTTACAGATCAAAGTGGATTTGAACTGTGGTTCATGTTCTTGAAATTTGGTTTTTCTTTTGCAGTAGTAAAATAATGGAGAAAACCATAAGGAGAATCTATCCGAAATGACTAAAAGTGGTATTTGTGAGTTGGAATATGTCAGTCGATTACTGATTTAGAGGACCATCTTCTAAATTTACAGACTTCAGTACAAAGCATAGGGGGTTGATGACAAAATACTGGAGCAAAATGTACCTTCCACAAAGTTAGGAAACCAGATGATCCATTTGCCAAATGAAGAGTACATATCTCTGTTCTGATAGACCGACTCTTCTGTCCTTCCTTCCTTCCTTCCTTTTTGTTAAGATATATGTTTTGCGATCATGGAAACTCCGTTTTTCAGATTGCTATTCTAAATCGCCTTACTTATTATTCTAAAAGTACAGCTCATGTGAGTATCATGCGGTTGGAGAAGTAGCACAGTCAGAAGTGAAGGGAGGTTGGGGGCACATGGCTTTTGTGGTTAGCAGAATGTTAGCCAGGCCCGAGCCCAGGAGGAAACATGAGTGGTTGTAAGGCATCCGGTATGTGAAGAAGGAGGAAGTGGTCTGCTCGAGGCTGCTGGGGAGCTGCTGGGCCTCTGGCCTCACTGTGGATGAGCTGGCTTCTGTGATGTGGGCGAATTTAACCTTTGCATCAGATCTTGCAGAGGAACAGTCAGTAGGCACGCTTCAAAATACCCTGTCATAGTGAAATGGCTGCCACTGGCGGTATTAAATGAAGTGCTGCTGATGACTTGGTGCCGCCTTAAAAAGGTCTCGTTATTGAAACTGAAACTCAGGCAAATGAGTGGAGGGTTTTGTTCTTCAAGGGGAATTTTCTCCAATTTTCCGTATTAGCCCACATTTAAGTGACTTCACAGTTATAATGTGCAGCTGTTATCAGAAGGAAAATATGCTTATAAAGGCATTTTCAAAATCTCCAGAACATTTAGGTGCAAAATATTATTTCAGTCAGTTGTCGCTCAGTGCGCACTTTATGGAATTCAAGTATTCCCTGCAATGTTCTGAATTCCTATCACTTCTGAATAATGGTGTCATATAAATCTTGTTGAGAATTGTGGTTTTATTTTGTCTTTGGTCCTTTGCTTTCCAGCAAAGATGCTGTCAGTTCATGTCATAAAGTCAATTTATTTAAAAAATGAAATAAATATGAACACGCACGCAGACTTTTGTTTTCTTTGTCAGGTTTCACTTCATTTTATTAGGTCTGTGTGACTGTGCTAACTGGTCATTAGAAGAGCTGTTCATTCGGAATTATGCATCATGGCTCTCTGAGTGCCATCTTCAAGAACTATCTTCCAAACCTTTGCATTTGCCAGATGTGTCAGGCTACAGGTTTTAAGGAAGCCATGTGCCTGTCTCTCTATGGTTCCTGGTGGAAATGCTTACCAAGTGACCTTGTGTGTTATTGTGTCAGGACCTAGAAGAAGGTAGGCCCTCAGGGATATTTGTGGGAAGGAAATGGGATAGCTGGAGTGTGTGTGTTAAGATTCTGCCCTTGGTGGCAGAAAGACCGCTGAAGGCCCCTCCAAGCAATGGGAACCACAGCCAATGGCCAGTAAATCAAAGGAGTAGTGATTCCAAAACATTTGGGAACCATTACCCTGAGCAATAAACATGTCTCCTCAAAAAATTCCAGATACGGCGATTCCAAAAATGATCAGCAGTTGGAGAACTGTTGAGGAAAGAAGAATGTAGACGAGAAAAATATGGAGCATGGAAAAACCTAAAGAGATCTAAAAGGTTCTAGTTTTGTTCTCCAGTTTCTGTCTTACTCTTACTTTTTATGGTGTGCCAATTAACATTTGAAAATGTGCTTGTTGTGTGTGTTGCATCGTTACATTTAACCGACTCTTCATGACCCCATGTCCATGGAGTTTTCTTGGCAGGAATCCTGGAGTGGTTTGCCAGTTCCTACTCCAGGTGCATACAGCACCGGGAATTCCCTGGTGGTCTCCGATCCAAGTACTAACCAGGGCTGATCCTGCTAAGCTTCCAAAATCAGGCGAGATCGGATGTGCTTAGGGCATCTAGGCAGCTCGAAAATGTGCTTTGAGGAACATATTTAACAAGTGTTCTTTATTTTACTAAGCTCAGTGAGTCTTGAGCTATGAATCCTGCCCCAAATAGTAAATGCTAATTCCTGCATCCTTAGGGCAGTAGGTAAGACAGAACCTCAGCCCTGAATATCAATTTTAGGGATCAAACCTGTCAAGATCTTGTCATTGAAAGGATCCAGAAGAAATGATCCCATGTCACTTCTTCCTATCCATCTTCCTCCCAGCTGCTCGTCATCTTATGCACCTTGCCTTGCTCTGTTGTGGTCTTCCGTAATAGGAACTGCAGTTTCTGTATACACATACAACAGACAGATTAAATTTGTGTCTTTGTGGTGTGCACATCTGTGTGAATTTGTTCACGCTTGTGCGTGTGTGGGGGTAGTTACAGACTGCTAATAAATAGCACTCACACCTGTTTAAGTTTAGTAGCTGTGTTTTTCTTACTGCAATCATATTGCACTGGTCTCTTGTTTGGCTAATGAGAAGCTGAAGGAAACCATCATTCGCTGGTATTTCTTTTGAAAATCAAAACGTAATTGTTTTTCATAGAGGAAATTGAGGAGGTAATGGAGCAATAAGGGAATGCAGAAATAAGACGGGGTATGACCCAGGAAATAAACCTTTCTCTATGCTTTCTCAGTCATCATTCAACTCACATTTGAGGTTTCCTCAGTGTGGTCAGAAAAGCATGAAATGTTCTGTTCCACATTGAAACCACAAGGCAGGTTTTGTGCTTCTCAGTTGCATTTCTGCCTCGTATCTTTTTATGGAGGACTGGGTGCCTATTTAAAATATTTTCATCTGTTCCAATATCCTGTAAATTATGCTTTGTGGCTGTTTATCCTTGATGATAAAATGTTGGATGGTCTTCTTGGGCCAATGACTTGTGTTCTGTGGGCCCGTGGGCATAAAAAGGTAGAGGGCTTTTTCCTTTACTCTTTTCTTTCTAGAATTTACATTTATTTGCTTGTAGCAGGGTATGTCATTGTCTTACCATAGGAACAACCACAGAGTCAACACAAATACAGCTCACATGGAGGCAACATTTCTATATTAGTGATTGGTAGTTTTGATGTGCTGCAAAATTAATCTTTTTCCAAAGGTGTACACATTTGTGAGGTGGACTCTGTGATAGCTTATGCCATACAACTGTGTTAGTCTTGTAGCCTTCATAGGAGTCCTTGTTAATGTTGAAACATGCTTTCTGCCAAAGTTGTTCAAGATTGATTCTGTCAGTTATGTTTTTTGAGACTTGATTGAATTCAATGTCTGGACTGTTTTTTTAAAAATATCCAGCGCTTTACTTCTAATTTAAGTATAAGTATAGTTATTTTTGCATTTAGGGCTTCAGCCAAAGACAGAGAGGAAGTCTTGAATAACAAAGGTCATTGCTGGATCTTGGCTGTAAGATGTCATATCGGTCAAAATAGCTGTACAGCTAGATGTTTTATATACAATACTAATTTTTTAACAAACTGTTCCTTTGACACTTGCAGGAAAAACTGCAAATGATGTTAAAGTAAAAGCATGACATTAATGATCCTGTAACCCCTTTGTCTAGAATACTATTTTGGAACCTAAGTATCTACCTAGGAATAAGATGATCCTTCTGTGCACAACTAAGGGCCATTGTGTTATAGGTTGCCAGTAAACTAGTCTTTTTCTCTGGGTTCTCTTTAAATGTTTGAAAATTCCATGTTGAAGCACTATTGAACTGTGCTTCAGATTTAAAAAAAATCATTCAATGGATCTTCTGTTAATTCAGAAATATTGCAAAATGGCCCCCAACCTACTTAGCTACTAACTTAGGTGCTAAAATGTGTTAAATAAATAAATAAATAAAACAGTTGACAATGTAAGCAAGGTTGTTCTTTTGACCTACCTCCCCAAAGAAAGTCTGCTTCACATAACCAAACAGGACCCTAATTGATGTCTGCCTTGGATTACATATGCAGTGCAATAAAAAAGAAGTTTGGTTTGGAGCAAGAGAGCTTTTCATTATAAAATTATTCATAGATCTGCCCAGCAGATGTTGGCAATAGCAGAGGGAACAGAGGCCATTCTGTGGTCAGCCAGCATGCTTTGTTTCACGTGGGCAGATCAAGGGCTCAAGGCAGCAACTATTTCCTCATAGCACGCTGGGTGACAGTGTGAGCAGTCTGTGTGGGCAATAGCCCAGTTAACTCATACAAAGTCACTTTTGTAGTTCCCTTTTCTGTTGGTAGGTAAGAAGGGATTAAAAAGTTCCTTATCCACTGTTTTATAAACATTGTGACACACAAATTCTCCATTTTAAGGGTTGATTTTTCTGCCTTTGTATATAGATTCATTCTTACACCATCGTATATTTGTTGGGTTCTTTGAGTCTAATCTTCTGAAATGAACCCGGATTTTAAAGATTAAAATGCAGTTCCGTGCATATTTTTGCTACATATACTGTATGTACAGTACTGACCTGTAGTAACAAGAATTAAGAATAATAGAAGAACATGTTAAATTGATTTCACATTATAGAAACCCTTTTCCAGGTCTTATGACGATAGAATAGTTTGCCATTTTCTTGTGCAACTTACCTAAGACTATCTGTAAGCAATATGGGGAGTAATATGATGATTGAAAATTCAGCGTAAGCTTGCCTGAACAACTTTGCCTGTCTGAATAATTGAGTAACACACTTAGCAGTATGGATTTCACAGTGTACCTCCAAACTATCTTTCAGCTTGAGACATCTTGCTCTTCTGTCGGTGTCCTCATCCAGAAATCAGCCATTTTGTTTCATCTTGAGATAGTTTTCCAAGCTGGCCTCACCTGTGGCCTATGAGAATATGGGAAGGGGTCCCATGACAACATGTATGAGATTTAAATCTCGGCTGGATTATTTGTTAAACCTATCTCCTCAGGAGGAGCTGCTACTATGGATGAGAAGATATTACTGAAACATTTTGTGAAATCATTGTCCATACGGTTGCATTACTTGTACTAGTATTTGCTTCTAAAGGATGTTCAAAAGCTTGTCTTTCCCGTTTGAAAATGTCCATTTGTACCTGAACTCTGTTAGCTCGCAAAAATTGGGTGGCTTTTGATCAAATGCAGATTGAACTCCGCATTTAAGAGAGGTTCAGGGACATTACATGAAACATTGCTGTAAGTTGACATTGCTTTGCAGGTTTCTCCAAAGTGCCTTTGTCCCCTGTGTGCTGACTTGAAGGATCAGTATCTTGCACCTTTTAACAATTAGAAAAATTCTCCACTATGTATCTTTTTTTTCACTAGCTCTCAAAGACTTCTATATATCTTACAGGACCACCCAATTTGTTAAATTAGCTGGGGAACAATGGAATTTACTGTTTGCTTTACAATTTTTCAAATTTTAATTTTAATATTTGGTCTTCGTACAAGAAAAGTTCGTTTTATCTCTTTGCTGATTGTTTATGTTTACATATTACTGAGATGTCAAGTACTAGTTTCAAACTGTGGTTTCAATTTTTGTATATCTCGGTCTGACTGGCTGTTGGGCAGTAATAATAATTTTTTAAAAATATCTGGGATGGCTCCATAATAGATATAATATTATAGATACAATCCAGACTTTAGACTTTATACTGGCATCTTCTTGTTTTTCTTTCTTTAGGCTGCCAGAATTCATCAGTAAGGATCATTATTTTTGCTCAGAAAACCAGTGCTTTCCCAGTTTTGTTTGTAAGGATTCAAGACTGATATAACTAATTCCAAAATAAATACCCTATATCATTTTAATTAGCAATATTATGCTTTATTTAAAGCAGAGTATACTTGTGATTAATGATGGATGGACATCTTTAGCTTGATTTGGAATTGGTTTAGTAATTGTGAATGTTCTCACCATTTCTTTATTGCTGTTTCATTTTTTAAATTTTTTTCCAGTCCTCAAATAGAACCACTACAAGTGTGGAGACTTGTTTTTCTGGCTTTATCTCATGATATTTTTTTCATTATTTGGTTAAGGTTTTCATTTTCTGCAGAATCTTTTAGGAAGTGTTTTGCAACAGATACACCACTTGATCTTTCTGTGGGAGGCTATTGTTTGAGCCGACTTATTGCTCTGTTTAATATCACAATATACAAAATAGTGGCAGTGGTAATCATTACATTATAAATAAGCTTTATTTTAATTTTATATAACGTCGTCACCAATCCAGCATAGTAGCTTTATGTTGGAGTGAAAATAATGGTCCTGTGGAATCTATGCTGAACAATTAAGCCTGTTTTTGATGTGTTATTTTCATAAAACATACCAGATCTCATATATCCATGTAACTGATGAAAGTCTGTCTGTACCCAAGCCTTCTTTTTAATTTTATCACCTTTGCTATTGTCAAATGCCTTGCTCCATCATGGTTCTGCCGATAGTTCAGGCATTTTATTCGTTTTTCTGTTTTCATGTAAACCACCCGGAGTAGTGCTGTTCACTAATAGGGCAGTATATAAACCAGTGGTTCTCAACCCGTGGGTCCCCAGATGTTCCTGGACTGCAACCCCCAGAAGTCTTCACCAATAGCTGAGCTGGCCAGGATTTCTGGGAGTTGCAGTCCAGGAACATCTGGGGACCCATAGGTTGAGAACCACTGATATAAACCATAGAAGTAAGTAAGTTAGTTAGTATCCAAAACTGCCTGGGTTTAGTGGTCAGACTTGGAGGCCCTACTTCCTAATTGGACCATTAAAACTATCTGATTGGTTGGTGCTAAGGACAGGACCTTTGTGTTGACCTCACTGAACTCTTCCCTCCCTCTCTCTAACTCTCTCTCTCTCTCTCTCTCTCTCTCTCTCTCTCTCTCTCTCTGTGTGTGTTTATGCTCGTCATTGAGGTTTTATGTGGATTTTCAAGACCTTTTAAAAATCCCTCTCAAGTTTTTGTTAATGGGTTTATTTGACTTGATGTTTTGTTTTTTCCCATCTAAATGTTAGCTTCCCGGGTTTGTTTGTTCTTCAGAAAAATATTTTGTATTTACTAACTGCTGCAAGTTGCCTCACAAGTTCTCTATCCTAAAATGTGGGATATGAATAAAAAAGCCAGCAACCAAATGGATATAGGATTTCACTGTAGCATCCCATTTGATGAGAAAAAGTGATTGTGATGCAGTGTAATATTAAAGGCTTTCATGGCCAGGATCTGATGCTTGTTTTGGATTTTCTGGGCTGTTTGGCCATGTTCTGGCTTCTTCCTAACGTTTTGCCTGTCTCTGTGGGCAGCATCATCAGAGGATGCTAGAAAATCCCTCTGTGCTCTGGTGTAGTGTGTTAGATTGTTGGGTATTTATAGCTATGAGATGGGGATTTTTGTCCTGTTCTGGAGATTAGGTGTACCCTATGATATGGGGGTTTCTTGTGATAAAGGGGCTTTAAGTGTCTCACTCTGCTGGGGGTGGGGGAAATAATCTGTCTGTGGTCGATTGGTGTTGTTAGCTGTTCTCTTGTGTGAAGTGATCACTGGTGCTACTTCCTGGCAGGAAATTATTGGCCTTTTGCAGGCTGCATTTTTCCCTATGGGGAGCCACACTTTGTTAATACTTAGACCTTTCTTTTTGTTGGTGTTTGTGCATTTCAACGGCTTCCCTGTGTAGTCTAACATAATGATTGCTGGTGTCGTCCAGTACTCCTGTGTCTTGAAATAGGATTTTATCTCCAGTTTGTTTCAGGGTGTGTTCAGCTACTGTTGTTTTTTCCGGTTGTTTTAGTCTGAAGTGTCTTTCATGTTCTTGCACTCTGGTCTGGATGTTGTGCTTTGTGGTCCCAATATATACCTGGCCGCAGCTGCAAGGTATCAGGTATACTCCTGCCGTAGTGAGAGGGTTCCTCTTGTCCTTTGGTTATTGTAACATCCGTTGTATTTTTGTGGTGGGTCTCAAAACTGTAGGTTGTGTTTTTTCAACAGTTTACCCATGAGTTCTTTGATTCCCTTGGTGTGTGGCAGAAATACTTTGTTCGCGGGGCGTGTGTGTGTCTGTTTTTCTACTTCATTTCAATGTTATCTCTTTGATTTGATGGCTCTTTTGATTTCATTCTTGGAATAGTTGTTTGCCTGTAGGCCTGATTCAGGTGGTTGAGTTTAGTGCTGAGGAATTGAGCTTCACCGTTCCAATTTTATTTATGCAATTTATTTATTTATTTATTTATTTATACAACTTATATGCCGCCCACTACCCAAAGCTCTCTGGGAGGTCTCCCAATATTTTGATTATGCCTCATTTTTCTCATGGGTGGTTGTTGGAATTTCTGTGTAGGTACTGATCTATGTTGTTGGATTCTCTGTAGACCTTGTTTCCTATTTGTGATACATTTTCAGATCACATTAACATATGATTGCATAATGCAAGCACTTTACCATCAGCACTTGCTACCAGTCCCATTTCTGGGACCTGTTCATAATGTATATTTTATCTGTTAAAGTCCAAATAGTGTGGAATAAGAGACATAAAATGTTTTTGCATATTGCTCCTGATTTTGCTTTGGATTGTTTGGGGAAAGGTAATGTTTGGGGTTTGGCAAGTTTGGCATAGCAGTGTCTTACCCCTTGCTCTTGGTTTTGTTATGCATTATAATTTCTTCATTTATATTTTATATTTTATATGCATTTTGTATTTTGTATTTTATATGAATTTTATTGTACATTGCCCACAGAACTCTGTGGTCTAAAAGTGCAGTAAGATAAAGGAATGTGCGTCCACCCAGCCTATAGGCAACAGGTTAACTTTGCAATTGTGTATTTTCAACTGCTGTATTTTTGGAGTAGGAACGGGGGAGAGAAGATGTTTTGGTTTTGAGCCCTGGGCATGACTCACGTTTCAGAAAAATCTTTAGAGAAGATCAGTTCAAGCCAGACTAGGGGATGATAACCTGCTTTATGATTTGGTTCGTCTTCTACTTTTGAAGTCAAGCAGCCAGATGTTTTTTCTTCTTCTCCTTTTGGAAATAACGTCACCAAGTCATATGTTTGTTATCACAAAACAAACAAGAACCTTATCAATGCAAAACCATAGAAGGAGCCTACATTGTGGCCTTTCTCTTTAAGCCTATGAGAGACTAGCAGTGCCAAGTGTTGTAGAACTTTCTCTATATTGCCATGCATGATCTTAAAGTACAGAAATAGCAATAACATCCAGGCTTTGCAGGATAATGTGGTTTGCATTTATTCAGAACAATTACGTTTACAATCTCAGCCTCTCCTATTGTTGGGTTTCTACCGTATTCAGCCAGTTGTACGTTAGGTAGCGTATAGCCTTGTACTTTTGCAACATGGCTTTTTTGGGGGGGTGGGGGTGGGGATATTTATATCATGTCTTGTTTCCTGTAGTTCCTCCCAGACCAAATGAAGTGGGTGTCAAACCCCTCCCAAATATTATTCACAGAGGTCCTAATATGTGCAACCCCCCCAAACCTATGCATGTGTGTTGCAAGACAGGATTGGCATCTGTCATTCTGATGGCACTAGATCTCTAAGTGGAATGTGAAGCTTTACAGTATTGTGAAGCAAGAGATCTCTCGTTGGGAGCTGGTAAATGTGGAGGTGTGAAGGTTATGAACAAAGGTAGTGAGTAAGAGGAAAGATGACAAAACTGTGTTAGCAATTAGAAGGCAAGGAACATTAAAGGCTGCATCCAAATGAGGGACAAATGTAATTGACTGGTGTTATCTGCCTTTGGCATTAGAACCTTTACCTAGAATTTGGAGCAAGCTTAAGATTCCACTCTAGGTGGAGTTAGGCATGAGTGGGTTTTCCCCTCCAATGTATCTATTAATGATACTACAACTAGTTGGGGGAAAGTGGGGGATTTACCCCTGGGTGGAGGGAACCTTATGCATGTAGCAGTAAAAGTTTTCCGTGTCTATGACATCTTGTTCTTGCTCAATTGTCTGGGATTTCCCGTGTTATGCTTCCATTATAGGCTCTTCCTTCTTGAGTTTGAGAAATTATGTTCCCAGTTTTATAATGTCATCTGCTTTTGTCAGTCTTGCTTTTTTTCCTGTTGATCCCCCCCCCCGTTTTAGTATACAGTATTTTCTTCTTAGCTAGCTGCCTTTCCTAACACCCATATCCTTCTGGGGCTTTCTGTTGGTGTCAGGTCATGATCTCAATAATTCAGCTATAGCTAATTTAGCATTTCTGCTATTCTACAATTGACTGTTTTACCAAGAAATTACAAGGTAAAAGATAGTATGTTTCTGATTATAATCTAACAGCAGTGCAGATTCTGTGAATCAACTAACTATGAAGGTTGGCTTACCCAGCCTGAAATGGAAAACTTAGATTGCAACCAGTCCCATCTTAGTTCCCAGCTTCCTGTTCACAGGGCAAGGGTTTTCTGTGCAAATGTCATTTATTTAGATTCCAGCAAGCACATATAGCACACTTAAACACTTGCAATGGGTTCTCTCTAGAGCAGGGGTCCTCAACCTAAGGCCCCAGGGCTGGATGCGGCCCCCAAGGTCCTGAATCCGGCCCCTGGGACCAATTGCAACCCCCACCCCCTACTTTGCGAGCAAGCAAGCCTCCGCAGCTGCTTATATTGCTGAGGCAGTTCAAAATAGTGGGCTATGTCACTTCTCTCACTCCCCCCAACTACCACCTAGATGATCAGCATGCTGGCTAGTGGGGCATTCAAAGTGGGAGGGCTACGGCAAGGTCCCCCGCTTCCCCCACCCACTGTGGTCCGGCCCCCAGTGGTGTCTAGGGCGTGGTGAACCGGCCCGCTGTTTGAAAACTTTGAGGACCCCTGCTCTAGAGCATGCTTTATTTCAATAGATGAATTCTCTAAGGCTGCTAGACAGCAGGACTGCTTGACGCCATACTGAGATAATAAATGGTGAGAGACACTGCCTTAAGATTTTCCAGGAGTGAACAATGTGCATGCCATATTTAAGAGTGACAGTGATGGTGTCAATGGAGCAGTGGTGGTTGTTAGTGTCTATCCCAGAGAGTTCATTCAATCCTTCTGATTACTTTCATTCATCCTGATTTTTCTTAGTATCCAATGGGTTAAAGGGAGTGTCACGAGTTTATCAGAATGTGACATAGCTAAAATATGCAGTATTGGAAAAATTATGTAATTCCAGGGCTTTAAACTCAAACTCACTGTTGCAGGGGTGCCAGTTATATTCATGAAGGTGGCTAAATTATGGAATCCATAAGATCTCATACTTTAGAGCAGGGGTCCTCAACCTTTTTAAACAGGGGGCCGGTTCACTGTCCCTCAGACACTGTTGGGGGCCGGACTAGATTTTGAAAAAAATATGAAGAAATGCCTATGCACACTGAACATATTTTATTTGTAGTTCACAAAAACAGGAAAAAGAATGCAATATAATTAATAATAATAATAATAATAATAATAATAATAATAATAATAATAATAATAATAATAATAATAATAATAATAATAATAATAATAATAATACAGTGGAAATAACTGAGCCTCCCTCCAGTACCTCAAAAATATTTGGAAGAACAATTATAAGAATATAAGAACATCCCAGATGCATTTGGTGGGGCCACTGTGAGATACAGGAAGCTGGACTAGATGGGCCTCTGGCCTGAACCAGAATGGCTCTTCTTATGTTCTTATGTACTAAAGAACAGCCTTACTGGAACAGGCCACAGCCCGTCCAGTCGAGCATTCTGTCTCACACAGCAGCTCACCGTTAGCTTCAGGTTATTCCCAAGCAGGTGTCTTCCCCTGCTATATGTCTGAAGAAGTGGATGTGTCCACAAAAGGTTACATTAAAACAGGGCTGCCCAACTTTGAACAGGTCGAGGTCTACTTTTTCCGTCCCAAAGTGCCTGAGGGCTATTACATGAAAAATAAGGTTAAAAATAAGGGTGCTTTTTTAGTTTTCTCCTCACTCCCTCTCCCTTCTTTCTTTTTTTTCTCTCTCTCTCTCCCTCCCTCTTTCTTTCTTTCTCTCCCTCCCTCCCTCTCCCTTCTTTCTTTTTTCTTTATTTCTCTCACTCTCCCTCCCTCTTTCCTTCCTTCCATCCCTCCCACTCTACCTCCTTCCTTCTTTCCTTCCCTTCTTTCTTTCCTTCCTTCCTCATTTTCTTTCTTTCTTTTCTTTCTCCCTCCCTCCTCCTCTCCTTCCTTCCCTCCCACTCTCCTTTCTTCTTCTTTCTTTCCCCCTTTTCTTTTGTCTTTCTTTCTCTTCTCTCGCTCTCCCTTCTTTCTTTCTTTATTTCCTTCCCTCCCTCCCTTTCTTTTTCTTCCTTTCTTCCTCATTCTTTCTTTCTTTCTTCCTTCCTCCCTCTTCTTTCCTTCTTCCTTTCTCTCTCCCTCACTCCTTCTCTCCCTTTCTTTTTCTTTCCCTCCCTCCTTTACTTAACTTACTTTCTTCCTCCCTTCCTCCTTCTCCCTCCTTTCTTTCTTTCTTTCTCTTTCTTTCTTTCTTTCTTTCTTTCTTTCTTTCTTTCTTTCTTTCTTTCTTTCTTTCTTTCTTTCTTTGTTCCTGCCTCTTCCACTCCTTCCTTCCTTCCTTCCTTCCTCCCCTTCTCCCTTCATATCAGTCCCACAGCTTCCCTGGGACCACCAGCAAAAGCAGATTGCTGTTCTTGCTTCTGCCTTCTTCCATTAACCGCAGTACAGATCATACGCTCATCTTCTGGAATCCTCAAGCACTGGGGTAATTCTACAGGAGGAAAGTTTCTACTGGAATTTGTATGTGGTGTGTGCATATTGAAACTCCTGTTTGAAGAAGCCAGAAAATTCATTTCCCCCATAATGCCTCCAGTTTATGAATGTGGGTTATTGTGCTTCTGTACCCGCAATTCAAAAAGCCAAGAAATGGGCCGGTCTTGCTGCAAAATATCATGCCCATGTTGCTGGGGGGGGGGGAGGACACCTGGCTTTACATAGCAAAGGGTAGCATGAAGGGTGACAACACTGGTGGCAGCAGTCAAGACAGTCTATTATGGGATAGCTTCTTCTGCTCACAGCCATTCCCACTTGTTGAAAAGACAGCCTGACAGTTGTGTGTTTGAGTGAGAAGTGGTGAACTGATGGATAAAAAGGAGTCTGCTTCTGGGAGTTTCCCTTTGCAGGGTGTGCCACTTTGTGAATGCCCCCCCCCCAGGAAAAAAGATGAATGTGCCCCCACCCTCAAAGGAGAAATGCTTGCACTGAAAAACAAATTAAAGGAATGGTTGAATAAGGCAAAATGGCATTTTTGCCATTGATTTGACTCACGTTCATCAGCAGATGTACCTGGAGATGCTGATGCCCTCTACATTTTGGTACACTATTTTGGCAGCCTCTTTTTCTTTTCTTTTTGGCTATGGCCATAAGCACAATATGAAAGAAATACAGGTGGAATTAGGCTTGCATAAGTCGCAGATGGAACCTTATAAGGTGGTGTGTGGAGAGTTGTTTCCAGTCTGCGGTAGGGATGCCCCCTGGGTCGGACCCCTGGAGGGGAAAGTCCCAATTATTCGTCTTAGGTGGGGACAGCTACTCTTGGGCGTCAGTGGCTGCTAGGTGGACACGCTCTCCAATCTCAGCTCCCGATGCCCCTCTCCACTCTTGGGGGAGCTTGCCTCCTGGCCCTCTCAAATCCAGGCCCCCCCCTCCCTCCTCTTGGCCCTCTCTGACCCACTGGCTCTGCTCCACCACCAGCCCTTCCTTTCTCGGCCAGGTTCCCCTCCAGGGGCCCCTGCCCTGCCCCATCCCTCGGCGCAGCTTCTCTCCTGCCGGGGCGATGCTTCATCCTCCCTTCTAGCAGGCGGCGCCGGTGTCCGTCTGGGGAGAAGGCGGGCGGGAGGGCGCATAGTAGCAGTAGCAGCAGCAGCAGCAGCAGCAGCAGCAGCGTGGACCTTCGGGCGGCCCTGCCCTGCCTTTGAAGGGGGCACCGCGCGCGCTCCCGCCGGTCCCCTCCCTCTTTTGTTCTGGTTGGCACGCTTCGTGCCGGGGCTTTCAGCACCACCTTCCGCCCCCGCCCGGACCCGGACGCCCCCCCGCTCTTCGAAGGCAGGGCTCCTGCCGCGCGCTGCTGCGCGCTGCCCGAAAAAGCCGCCGGTGGCGGCGGCGGGTGGCAGAAAGGCGCCGGGACTGGCTTCCCGAGGAGGCAGCAGCGAGGGTGTGTGGCTGCGTCCCCACGAGACTCGCGCCTTCCAAGGCGTCCGCCATCGTGCCGCGCCCCCCCTCGCCCCCATCCAACCGCCCGGTCTTGGCCGCGCCGCCCGGTCTTGGCATCCTTCCCCCGGGGAGAGGCGGTGGCGCAGCCATGCGAGTCTGGGCTCCTCGCCCCGCGCCATTCACCGGCGCCTCCCGTGCCAGCGCTGGCTGCGCTCACCGTGATGTGCGGGATGCTCTTCTTGCCCTGGTAGCCCGGCGGCGGCAGCAACAAAGCGGCGGCGCTCTCTTACTCCGGTGGTGGTGGGGATCGAGCCCGGCACGGGGGCGGGGTGGGGCTGCAGGGCGGCTCCTCCGCGCGGGGTTCCGCGGGGATGGGGGGCGGCAGGAGTCACCCTCCCCCGCGGCACCTCGGTGGACGGGGCGGCGGCGGCGGGAGGAGCAGGAGAGGAGCGCACGGAGCGGCCGCCCCGGGAATGCGGAGGCAGCAGCACCAACACCACCAGCAGCAGCAGCAACGGCGGCGGCGGCCGTCCAAGCCCGCGCTCTCCCCAGGTGGGGTGGGTGGGCGGGGGGGTTTGCTGTTGCTCCCGGGGGCCGGATTCTGGGTCCCTGGGGGCCGGATACGGCCCGCGGGCCGTAGGTTGAGGACCCCTGCTTTAGAGCTTCTCAGGAGACTTTATAGGTTAACTATCATCCATCAGAGCAGAGACTTGGATATACTGTTATAGAGATCGGCACGACCAGAAAAAATTACGTTTCGAGTTGTTGTTTGTCGGGACGGGCCCGTTTCGGGTCGTTTCCGTTTGTCGTGAAATTTTTCAAAAATTTGTCGTTTCCGTTTGTCGTTTGTCGTTTGTACAGTGGTTTAGGGAGCGTAACGTGTAGCCACCGTTATACATGATGTTGGGTTGTTAGTGTGACAGGAAACCTCGTCGGCACTTCTCTGTCTCACTAAGAACATTATGTTAGGGTGGGGGGTTAGTGTGTCAGAGGAACCTCGTCGGCCCTTCTATGACTCACTAAGAAGGAAAGCATACTGGTGTACTGCAGTACAGGTTACGCTTAGGGAGGGAGGGAGTGGGTCTCTGGAGTTGAAGGCACCTCTCTGGGTGCATCACTCTGACCCACTAAGAAAGGAAGTGTACTTGCGTACGAATCTGGGTTAGGGTTGGGGTTAGGGTAAGGGCTAGGCTTAGGGTAACGGTTCAGGTTAGGGTGGGTTGGTGGGCTGCTCCTCTGGGTGCCTCTGGCCCACTAAGAAGACAGTGTACTGGTGTATGGGTTAGGGTTAGGGTTAGGGTTAGAGTTAGGGTTTGTGGGCTTTTTATGCCCTCTCTGGCACATCCAGAAGTCTCAGCAAAACCTGGCCATGCGATTGGTGGAATGGCTCCAAAAAGTTGCATGGTCCCATCCCATGGCCAGCCCATCATTGCGCGTGCGCAGGTGTAAAAAAATAAAAATAAAAATAAAATAAAATAAAATCAATACGACATTTTATTGCTATAAAAAACCCACTGCAGCTACTATAAAAAATCAGCCATTTAAAATACCTAATTTTCACATGTTTCTGTGGTGCTTTGGTGGGTTTTTGGACCACGATTTCAAAAGAAAAATTGTGGTCGCCATTTTGGATCCCCCCACTGCATGGCAAATGGAGACGATGAGGATGACCCCCCCAGCCTGGTGCAAGCAGCCCAGGACAGGAGAGGGGGGGAGGAAGGCCGGGGACCCCCCCAGAAACCACCCCTCTCTGGTAGGTGCCCTCGCTGAGGCAGGCATATTTTCGTCTCCTTTTATGGCCGGCGGGAATCGTTTTTTTCCCCCCACTTTTTAAAACTTTTTTCCTGTGCTGCTTGGCATCGCACAATCGCCGTGATGCCATGAACGACAACAAAAAAATCAGACCCAATTTATCTTTATCGGGTCGGGTTCGAGCTGGAGCGGAGTAATTCTCGTTACCGTTCCTAGTTACGTAACGGAAACGACGAACGAAAACGGAAACGAGGATTTCGCCGAGTCGTGCCCATGTCTATACTGTTACATTCTTGTAGTGCACTTTAGAATTTGGTGTCTTTGCTAGACTGCAGTGCTGGAGCCAGTCTTCTTAAGCTCTACATGGGTTGTAATAGTAAGATAAATTGATCTCTCTCTGGCAAGACTAGAGGTCAGTGTATAACACAGGTGATGTGGATTTGAGGATAACATTAATTATGTGTGTATACAGACTAGCAAATGGGTGCTAGCTACAGGGATGTGATCTGCATTGATGGGAGAGTTTTCCTAGGCCTTAATTATCCATGATTGATAGAGGTTTTGCAAACGCAGTTGGAATTCACAGTGTTCTCACTGCACGTATTTACCTTTGGAGTGGCTGCTGGACCAAGATGCCCTCCACTCCCCAGGTCACCTCTTCTAGTCCAAAAGACATTCTGGGTGTGTGTGTGTGTGATATCACCTGACTTTCTGAAGTCCAGGTTGGACAAAGGCTTCTCTGGGTAGGCCTTTGGTCAGGGAACTGGGTCTTCCTTGTGAGCAGGAATTTGGACAGAGCAAAGGGAGGTGAGTTGCAAAGCCGTCTTGAATCCCGTTGGAGAAAAAAATAGAAATAAACTGAAGCGAACTACAGTAAGTAGTTTCTCAAGTCCTTTACTTGGCCTGTGAAGGAAGTGTGGAGCAGCAGCCTTGAGGGAGTTTCCTTGGGGCCAGAGTGTAGTCACTATGCTCTCTTAGACTTAAGACACTTCTCACAAGGTTACAGTGCAGTGGGCTTTTGTGCTGCAGCCAAACTACAGGCCAGAGGCATTCCTTCTCTGCCCCCCCTTCCTTTTTAAGAACCAGAAGTGCTTAAAGAGAGAAGAAATTTAGTATATGGTGGCTTTGGCAAGGGCAGCAAGTGGGAATATATGCAGTCAGCTTGTCACTGTTTGTATGGTTGCCATATTTGCTACATATCAGAATAAGATGCAAGTTCAGAGAAAGTATACATCATGTAGCATGTATCACTGTGATGTTCAAAGGGAATGCTGGCTGGTTCAGTGCTAAGGTGTGTGTGCTTCCTATCATGATTATTTTGTTAGGAGTCTTTTAATACAGTATGTCAAGTAGGAAAATCCGACAGAGTGGCCATTTTGAGTTGTCTTTAGACAACTTCCTAAGACAACTGAATGGGAAGCTATGTAGGATTGATGAGACTATCATTTGTATGTGTCAATTAATTCTAAAGCAATCTTCTAACAGTAGCTACTTTGTCCACCTTGATGAACATAACTCATTTTTTCCCTTACACGTCCATTTGAATGTACTATAGACCTTGCCGGAAACAGGGTACTTATATATATTTCAAATCTAAAAGAAAAAAAAGTGGGTGGGGGGAAATCAGTGAATTGCCTTGATTACAAATTTAAGGGGAGGGTTACAGGAATTTTAACCATAAGAAAGTTATGGATACAATTATCATTATCTTCATGTTATTTCAAGTACTGTTTCTGAGAGTATTGTTTAAATTAGAACATGTTCTCTTTTGGCTTCCTTCCTTAATTCAAACAAAATGTGGAACAAAATGCAGGTTTGTTGAAAATATTTTGTGCATTTTTTGTGAATAGATGTTGAGCTTTCTTAGGGAGGAAGGCATCTTGGAACATTTTCCCTTTCTAAGAGATCTTCAGCAAAACATTCATTTGGGTCTTCCATGTTGCTTGTTTTGAGAAAAGCAAAGAGAAAGCTAAAACTAGAATTGTGTACCTTATCTGCTTTGCATAATCTCCATCCTTTATTCTTGAGTTTATTTTTAAAAAGAGCTTTTTGCAAAAAAAGCACACACAACATTTGACAAAGTACTGAGTAAATATACTAGAACTGTATTTTCCACTCATGTCATCTTGACTCCTATCTCATATGAATCAGGAATATGAAAAAAGAACACGATACACCTCTCCATAAACATATTATAATTTTACATATGATGAGCCAGATGATTCTCAGAATAAAGATAGTGGGATAGGATGGCTCTTACTTGAAATTTGGAAGTTAGTAAAAGCATTAGACCTTGACTTTGACTTGAATGTAAGAGGGGATTTTGTATGGAGGAGAAGCAATATAAAATGAAGATTATACTAATCTGTAGATTCTATTTTGATTCCATTTCTGTTATCTGATTTTACTTTTGTAAGATATGGAATAACAAGCCTCTTTAAAAGTATAAGTAATAAATCTGTACAAAATAATAGGGTTATTTCCATAGGAAGAGTACAGGCTGTACTTTCCGGGCATGGCTCAGAATAAAAGTCTCTCATGAATAAGGGCCCTCAGTAGTTAACAGTTAACAGACTCTTTGGGGTTTTGAAGATGAAAATGCCATCGGGGATTGCCGTATTATGTAGTCACATGAGATCAGCCTAGTCAGTGTTGTGGGTGTCAGCACTCTGCATGTGGTAATGTTTGTTCTTCTTTCTGCCAGCTGCGGAGAATTCTAGGCCAATTTCAGGATACAATGCATTTTAAGACTGCAGAGGGTTTGTTCTGTTTTGTCATACCGCTTTCTGGTAAATGAGCATGCTGCTTCATTCCTTTTCCAGTGGCAGTTGAAGAATAAAATAGAGCAGTTTGTATTATCACAGAGTTCCGTGCTAAGGTTTGGCCACGTTCAAGCTCAGTACTTATTGTGAGTTAGATTAATTAAGATTTTGTTCATGGCATAGGCAACAGGCCAGTTACTGTACACTATGTAACAAATAAAGAAATACACAAAGGGATTTCCGCTCTTTAGTCCACCTGCCACAAAGCAAATATCTCATTATGAGTTTTTTTTTTAATGATGATGAAACATCAAGAAATTATTAGGAAAGAATACCTGTATAGATTAGAGCTTATAGAAGACTGTTAGGCTTAACAATGGAATAGGAAACTTTTAATCCTTTTTGAAAGTTTTGACTTTGTCTTCCGGAAGGAGCTGAGCCAATAAAAGCAGGGAGCAGTGTTGTGTGACAACTGGAGTCTGGTTGTAAGAAGAGAGAGAGAGAGATAAAGCTTTAAAAGTTTGTGTCTGGCTCACAATTCCGCTTTGGCTCACAGCTGACAGCTTTTCTAGTGTTCCACGTTTCTGTGTGGCCATACAAACCTGGGTGTTGTCTTATTTCTCAGATTCATGTGATTTCCCCTCGAAACTGTGCTAACAGATTCTAATCACCCTGATTTTTTTTTAAAAATGCAGTTTTCATCAGAGTTAGCGATGGAAAAAAATCTCATTTTGGGCTTGATTTCTATTAACTAAATTGGCCAAGAACCCTCTGGAGTTTATGGGTGCTTCTGTGTTTCTCCATCTAATTATAATAGTAGATTAACTATTGAAGTTCAATTTTCTGATTTCTGCAAAGTTTTTGAGGCTCTGACGATCACATTTAACCTTCCAGTTCTTTGCCATTATTAATTTAGACACTGTTACTAAATTTATAATCAGTTCTTTCATTGTCGACTTCCATTGTTCCCTCTCAAATACCAGTAAAAGTGCTATTTTTGTATGTATTCTTCAGTTTTTTACTTATTTCTTTGAAAATCAACTTCCAAAATTTAATTATATATTCACATTTCCACCACATGTGGAAGTAGGTTTTGACTTCTTGATCACCTCTCCAACATATATTGGAGTATTTTTTCTCTCTATAACTCAGTTTCACTGGTATGAAGTATCATCTCCAAACCAATTTATATAAAAAATTATTCTTACAGACATACATTTTAAAATTATTTTATTGTGTAAATTCTTCCATTTATCAGTACTTATTTCCTCTCCCAAATCTGTTTCAGATAGCAACTTGAAAACATCTTGCTGACCTTCTACTTCTAGTAATATTTTACATTTTACATTTTATGTTTTTCCTTATCACCCCCTTCATTCTTTTACGCCCATTTCCTTTCTCTATCTGTAGTACCATTTTCTTCAAATTTTGTAAGCTCCCTTCTCACCTGTTCTCTAGTCCAAGATTCCAGATTAATAACATTTATCCATGGCAGCTCTTCCATCCCTGCCACTCATCCTTTCCATCCAATCCTTTATTCTAATAACCTGTTTCCCTCATAATATATGTTCCAAGATATCACTGGTTTCTCTGGTTATTTATCCAAGAATAAGAATATGATTAAGAACCTTCATTGTCTGCTTGTTATACCTTCTTCTGTAGGGTATAGGCAGGGCAGTTCAGTTGAGTGGGCTGGAGATCTTAGCTGCTGATCCAGGGACCAAGAGTTTAAATACCTGCTGTGCCAACCAGGAAGGGATTAGCCACTATCGTCCAGAGTTGTGTGCCTGATGACCTTTTACTACTGGCATGGCTATGAGCTAGATGCATGGTCCCAGATTGCCACCAGAAGGTGGGACAGGTCTGAGTACTTCATACTAGAAAACTCTGGGAAGCATCACCGTTAAGTCATAATCAGTTTGGCAGCACAGAAGTATTAGGGTTATGATGGCTACATACAGAGCTTTAATTATGTCCCAGTTCAGTTTATTTTCTTCTTCTTCTATTCACCTTTTGGGTGCTTCTGATTTGTGGTAGCTTTCAAAGTATGCTTTCCATAAATGTTTGACACTATTTCAATACAGATTTTTGGTATCCAGTGTTTTACTTTTTCTTTGATATGGAATCTCTCTGGTTGGAACCGTAATCTGAGGTTGCATGGCTGAGGTAAGTGTGAGGCAATGCTGAGCTTCTCTCCCTTAAAAATCTTTACAAAGATTTCCAAGGAGTGTTTTGTGTTTTGTGCACTTTACTTTTGCCTTAGCGATTTCTGTGTTACTGCAGGAGGAGCACAGTGATCGGCTGTTTGCCAAAGCCTCACTCTCCAGAAGTTTGCTTTTCAGCATGGACACTTGCTTTTTCTGGCATTCCATGAAAGGTTGCAAACTCTGTGGGCATTAAAGACTGACCTGTTGATTCAGTGCCAAGAGCCTTGTGTTGTCTTTTGCTTTTAAAGCTGAGGGCCATCTTGCACTTTGTTCTTATCCTGTTTCTAAAAAAACTAGGTGTGGGAGCCCTGTATCAGTACAAGCATGTTGGTAAAAAAACAACAACAGCATTTTAAACTGTAATATTAGTTGTCTGGTTTGTTTTGATATGTTGTGCCTCCACTGAGATAATGTCTGTTTGCTATCTGATGGCATGCTTACGTGTTTTCCCCTCTCAGGACTGTGTAGCTAGGAAACAGCCAGCTGACTCTTGGTAGTATTTAAGTAAATGTATAGGCCAGGATCTTGTAGCTGATTTATGTGAACATAAAAGAAATCACATTACACTTCTTGCTTCAACATGCTGGAGTTAGGGGCACTGGACCTGTGGAATTCAAAATTTGTGTATAAATCTTATGCCCCTAAAAACATAGCTGGATAAAGGACACTCTTTCAAAGATGAGGATGTACACATATTAGACAAAGAAGAGAGGTGGTTTGAGAGAGGAGTAAGGGAAGCCATTCATGTGAGCATCAAAACCCCCTCCCTCAACAGAGGTGGCGGCCTCAGGCATAGTCTATCTGCTACTTATCAGAGTGTGCTTTCCAAAGTACCCAGACAAATCAAAAAGCCTTCACCACCAAGGCCATAGCTAACAACCCATTCTTGATAGGTTTCAGCACCTTAGGCCATTGTTTACCTTAAGGCTATGGATACTATTGTCTCCCTAATGAGCCTATTCAGGCCATTGTTCATCTTATGAGCCTAATTCAGACCAGGGTGACAATTGGTCAAAGCTGACTGACTATAAGATGGAGGACTCGCACTAGCTGTATTCAAACTGATGAAGCTGTTTGGATGAGCAGCGAAACGTTTCTATCTCTCAAAAAAGAAGTCCACTAGCCATGACTCAACTTCCAGATTAATTTTTAATTGAAAATATTTTTATCTCCCCTTTCTCCTAAAAAGGTGATATAAAAAGAAAATATTTTCTTTATTAAAAATAAAATATTTACAGACTAAAAACAGCAAGGATATGAATATTTTTTTAAAAAAATTGAATAAGTAATATGTTAAAAACAGAAAATAAAATCAATACTAAAACATATTTAAAACAACAGATCACAATAATGTAAATTAGTTTAAAGTCAAAAAAATCTTCCAGAGCAATGGAAGTTAAGAAATCACGAAAAGGGGTATCTAGTGAAATGGTTTCAGTCAAGCAATAGTAATAAATACACTTACCTTTCAGAGTTTGTCTGAACATAATGAAAGACTGCTAGTTTGTTGTCAAGATTTGAATGAAATAAGTACAAATGATGTTTTGAAATGTGTAATGCATTCAAAGACTTTGATCTTTCCTGGGAGAGTTTTCAACAATAGTGGGAGAGCTTAGTTTGTCTCCAACTCCTTAATTAATGGTTTCTTACTGCATGTGTAAATAAGGTGACAGCATTTGAGAAATGACCTAATACCACTGAAATCATTCTCAGAAAGAAAACTCTGTGTTATGATGTATTTCGTAATGATTCAGGAGATGTGCGAGCTTCTTGGTCCTACACATGGAAACTGGAATGCTACATCTACACTAGTGTTTCTTCCTGATCTTGGGTGAAAACAAAGTCTCAAGGAGTAGGCGTTTTCCTCTGTGGACAGTTCACAAGGTCCAGCCCTTATACATTCAAGATTGGCCCTGCTTAGCATTGACAGTACAGATCTCAAGAGCTCAATTCACCACCACATAAATACAAAACTGACAAAGCATCATCATCTCTTGGTCTGGCTCATGCCCATATGAAGTCTCGCAACACTAGTGCAACGATAAGAATATGGGACACAGTGAAAGCCTTCCTTTTTATCCCACTGAGGAGGCTTGCTTGTAGCAGTATACTTTGGGAACATATGCATGGCACATGTGCAGTTCTTTTGCTGTAGCCTAATACCAACACAGAATGGCCTAAAAGTCCAGTGGCCTCTCTGTAACATAGCTCAGCTGCCTTTACTCTAGATCTGGCCTGCCCAATGTGTCTACCGCGGGTGACTAGTCACCCGTGGCGCTGTTGGAGGTTGCCCGCCGGGTCCCTCCTGCCCTCCTGGTGTGTCGCTTCTGGCGGCATGTTGAGGGGAGTTCCCCCCACTAGCGCACTAGCAAGGCGCGCGGGAGCCCAGCCGGTGCTGAGCCTCCAGGAAGGACAGGCAGTGGTGGAGGAGGAGGACTTCTGCTGCCTGGCTCCACCCACCCTGCACCTCCTCTGCCTCCTCCTCCTTTTCCTCCCAGGGCTTCCTTCCCCTTATTTATTTAATAAATATCATGCCTTTATCTGTCACCTTCTGGTACAGCTCTTCCTTAAAACAGAAATACGGCACCAAGGCAACAGAAGCCTCCTGGGGATGGCGAAGCTGTGTGCTCTGTGTGCACAAGAAATGGTCCGAGAGGAACGTGTGTGTGTGTGTGGGGGGTGTTCCCCAAACTACTTCCCCCTTCCCATTTCAGCCGGTGGGCGATACAATGCAGATGCGAGCAGGATCTGAGCCCTTTGCAATAACCATAATCTCCATTTCTTGCCTGCATCAGTGGCTGCCATGTTTGCACCCGGCGGTTCCTTCATGGCTTGCGAGGAAACAAGCAAGCTTGCATGCATGCATGCATACTGGGGTGGACGCTGTCCAAATGACGACAGTGAGGGGGAAGCCATCATGCAACGGATTCCCCACCATCTCATTTTCCTTTCTGTACCCCTGCCCCACTTCCTCCTGCTGCCCGATCCTGCAAAAAACAAACAAACAAACAACTAAAACAAACAAACAGGAGAGCAGGGAAGGGAGGAGGCTGCTCTCCCTTGAAGTGTGGAAGAGCAAAACGCGCACATACACAAAACAAAACCAGACCATTTAGGAAGTCAATTGCTGGGGCCTGGGAATGTGTGCACAGTGGAGACCCTGCCAGCCAGTCTCTTCTCTCTCACTCTCTTGCTCTCTTCTTCCTCCTCCTCCTTTTCCTCCGAGGGAAGGGCCAGGCTTAGGCAGCAGGGAGCGCTGAGCTGCGTCTCGGCCCCACTAGCTTCCTAATGGCCGCCGCCTCCGCTCCTCCTTGTCTGTGTGTGTGTGTGTGGAGGGTGAGCATTAGTGTGCTTGTGTGTGGGTTGCATGTGGAGGGGCAAGCATTTGTGTGTGTGCGTGTGTGGACGCATGTGCGCGAGGCGCAGGGAGCATGTGGAACTGGGGGCGGAGTAGAGGTGATGAGTGTGTGTGCGTGCGTGCTTGTGTACGGGTACAAACACTTTGCAAAGGAGCCCGCCAGGACGTGTGGTGGGCAAAAGGAGTCTGCGGGCTTGTCAAAGTTGGACAGCCCTGCTCTAGATCATTATTGGGCCTGAATGGCTGGCAGCAGAAACTGGTGGGAGATACCACCCACTACAAATGACCACCCTGTTCACAAGCTGCTGCTTATGGACTCACAGTGACTGTGAGCACAGGTGTAGATTTAGTAGCTGGTAGCTCTGTCTCAAATACTTTGGGACAGATGACAAATGTAGACACCACCATTCAAGAAGATGCTAATTGCAGTTGGTTTTTTTCCTTGCAGTAATTTTGACTCTTGGTATCTTACTGGAAATGTATGTCATTCCTTCAAGAACCATAAATCTAACCACGTAGCGGTGGGGTGCTTCAGCTTTTCTGTTTTTCTGCTCTATTAAGCCTCTGTTTTAAACATGGATTGGATTTTTATGTAACCCAGACAAATCGTACTGCGTCTTGTTTGTCTCTACAAAGTAGTCAAAGCTTCAATTCATTTCCCTTAGCATAAAGGAGAGTAAATTGTGTGAAGATAGTTCATCAGGTGGTTAGTAGTCAGGATTGTTTGTTTACAGTTGAACGTTTTGTTGTGTCATTGAATGAAGCTTGATCTATCTAGTGCACTGGGCACTATCATCCTGTAAAAATAATTAAAATGCATGCTTTCTTGTTTAAAATGCTACACACAGAGAAGACATGAATTATATTGCATTTTTGTAAGGTAAAAAGACGCCTTTCTGCTTTTGTGAGTTTCAAGTGGAGCTTAATTTTGTGGAAATACTGAGATTAGTATAAATACTATATAATGAGTTTCATTTTTTTAAAAAAAGACTTAGATTGTGATTTAGTTTGTGGGTCTGTAAATAAAAGTGAGAAATCAGATAATTATGCTCAGATCAAGGAACAAGATATTGGCTGAAATCTTGTTACTTTGTATAGTAAATTGCAACTAGAATAGGCTCATGGAGCCAATGGAATTTATGGAAGAGTTGATTCACCAAATTCCTACTGACTCAGTGGGCCTGCTGTATTTGCAATTTGATGAGTAAATCAACGTGGTTTCAGCCATTGGGTATTAAACATTTTGATGTATATGAAGCATTAACAATATGTTGAATATCATTATTGGGCTTGATTTCACCCAGGTTCTTGGTTTTCTTCTAAATCCTGTCTTGGTTTACACATAGGTGTCCCCCCCCCAAATGTGCATTTTTAAAATATCTATACTTTTCATATGCATTTTTCATATAATATTGCTTTTCTGTGCATGTCATTTCATCCTTAGACTTTGTTTCAATGTAATATCCCAAAGAATTGGCAGAAGCAAACCTCCTTTCCCTCCTTTTTAGCAGTTTAAGTAGGTTATTACAGCAGTTGCATTTTTTGCTGTGTCTCTAAAAGTGCTTGTTGTAGTTATAACACCGGTCTTCTGTTTTTGTTTTGTTTTTTGACCGAAAGAAACATTCAAATCCAAAATAAAATGAGCAATGAGAAACCTCTTTCTTATTGGTATATCTGGCTTGAATGCTTTATTCTCTGTGCTCATAAACTTAAGAATTGGCACTAGCTGATTCACATTTCTTCCACTAGACCTCTAGCCAAGGCCTCAGGCAAGGACAAAGTGATAGGGCAACAGATTTAAGAGCCAAAGTGGATTCTGGGAAATTGCCCAATGCAGCTGTTTCCACTGGCTGTCTTTTTCAGACAAGCGTGTCTGAAGAATGATAGATATACCAGAAAATATAGCCAGGAACAAAGGAGTTTTTCACATGTGAAGATAAAGAGAGAGAAGATCCAGAAGTTTCACAATAAATGTCCTCTCATCTAATTACCATCCAATCACAAATTAAAGAAAGCACTGTTGCTTCCTGGCTCAATATGGGTATAACAAAGTCCAGATTTCTTACTACAGTTGTGTTTCTGAGACAGCTCTCAGTCTTCCTGTTTTTTCCCCCTTTATATATTCATTCCCATTTCTTTCAGTTTTGGACTGAGCTGAAGTTAACATCATATTTCTACTAGGGTTAATGATAACCATGGATTGCCCACTGCCAGTATGTAAATGTAAAATAGCGGCACATGGCAGTCCATAGTGAATTGTGTGTAATTTGTTTTGAAAAACATCATAACTGATGTGGAAATAGGTTGGAATGAATTTGAGATAGCAAGTGGAATCAGAAAATGTCTGAAATTATCAGATTTATTCACCCCTCTCTGTACTGTAAGTCTGACAGTGTTCAGGAGGCAACTTTCAGAGAATTCTAAAACTTGTTATGTTGTTCATCGTCTTGTTAACCATTTCCCCTTGATCTGATCTTGAATTTGGTAGAGACAGATATTAAATTCAATTATTAATCTGAACATGAGTAGACACATTGAATCATCCAAAGGGAAATGCTGATTTAATGGCTAAAATCCCGCTGCTTAATGTAGCAAGTCACACTAAACGAGGCCTCTTTGAATCAGTGTAAGTTGCAAAGCAGTTGACTCATCAAATCCCCAACTGATCTACTGGGCCTACTCTAGTATTACTCTAGTATTACTACACCAAGCAATAGGATTTCAGCCAAAATGATTTAACAACGTGACCATTCTATAGACTTCCACAACAGTTCATATGCAAGTCTGTACCATCAAGGCGGAGGAGGAAATGTCTGGAAAAAAAATCAAAGCTGGAAGAATTTCACTGCAAACAGAAGCTTTATAAAAATTAGGAATGTCATGATTTTTAAGATGTGATTTTTGGATGGAGAAATTGTCTAAAATGAGAGAGCTGAGGATTTTAATTTCCCCTTAAGAAAAAAAATCATTTTGCTGATGAACAGTCCAGTGTCTTTGTAATATTGAATGTATGCAAGCAACTGCTTTTCCTTCTTGGTGTTGGTGACACTGTTCCTAAATTCTTTATTTTTTGAACTGCGTATGTTTACGATTTCAATAGGTAGATATTTCAAAATTTGCAAAATGCTGATAAAAATGAATTGTGCTGTTCCTGAATGCCTCTGCAGATGTTTACAGTACTAAACATCCTTTAGAAATGTTGAAAACATGGTATAATGATAGCAAAAATTCTTTTGTCATAAATATTGGGCAGTCAAGAAGTAAGTAAGTAAGTAAGTAAGTAAGTAAATAAATAAATAAATAAATAAATAAATAAATAAGACTGCTGGTCCTCTTGTTGCAAATGTTAATTGGGACATATGTGTATTTATAGTAATTACATGCTACCCAAATTGGCATAAAATTTTAAAAGATGTATATAGATTTTGCCATGAAAGGAATATGAATAAAATAAGCAGTTAAGAGTGACAAAGTAGAACCAGCTACAGTGATACCTCTGATAATGAATTTAATTGGTTCCCAGAGGCAATTCGTTAGTAGAAAAAAAATTGTTATCCAAAACGTGGTTTCCCATTGAAATGAATGGGAAACCAATTAATCCATTCCAGAGATCCAAAAAAGGGCCAAAATCCTGGGTTTTTTCCAGACCTCTTTATAAAGTGCACTTTAAAGGCTTGCAGTGCTGGACCCCCTCTCCTGCAGTGTAGTGCAAACATAGACAAAAGAAACCAGCAACACTACCCCAGCCTTTTCCCGCCAAAAATGCAATGGAAAACAATTCAAAGATCAATAAAACCAAGCTCCAAAACACCCAGTCCTTCCTGACAAACACACACAAAAAGAGCCAGCCCCCTTGTCTGCAAACCCCAGCTCAGCTCGGCACTCGTTTTAAACTTGAAAGAAATGCAAACAGAAAAAAGCCAGGATTCTCGTGTTCAAACCTCAGCTCAGCTCAGCACTTGGAAACAAGCCAGCACCTCATCTGCAAACCCAGCTCAAGTCAGCACTCCATTATAAAATGGAAAGGAATGGAAACGGACAGGAAAAAAGCAAGGAAACCTCAGCTTCCTACCTTTCAAAGTTCAAAAGGCCCAAATTCCTCCAGAAAACATGTCCTGAATGGCTCCTAAACACCATGAAAAAATGCTCTAACTCCTCCCACTCCTTCACAAACTACAGAGACTGCAATAAATCCTGAGTACACTTTTCTTACTGGCATGACAAAACATTTCTTATCCGGGGCAGTCCATAGGGAATATTTGTTATCCAAGGCAGCCCTATACCCAGAAATTTCCATTCGTTATCTGAAAAATTCGTTATGAGGGGCATTCGTTATCGAGGTATTACTGTATGCTATACAGTACAAATCAAGGGGGAAATCAAAATCTTAATTGGCACAACAGTGCCCGGCTGCTTTCTGGCACTCAGAGGATGCAAGAAGCAAACCAAAAACTCGGTTGGCTGTACTTCAAGGCCATGTTGGAATTGTTTCATTGCAATATCAAAATGGATTGCAAATCTGTGGGGAAAATGGAGTGGGGACTTTCCCCCATTATACAACATACTCCAAGATGAACATGATCTGATTGTCCATTCTAATGATGATCACAATGAGATATATTAACTAGATCATACAAATATTATTTTATATTTTCCATTGATTCAAGGTTGTATGTGTTGGGTTCACTGACATAAGTATAAAACTGGCAAACAGGGTGGAGTAATAGATTGCTAATGTATTTGTACTTTTTGATCTTTGATCCTTCTCTTTGATTCTATACTAAGCCCCTTCTGGTTTTAGTTCCTTTAAGATATTTTAGGTGGGTATTTTGTACATTGAAAATAAATAAGACATATATAAAAACGAGGGGTAGAATTCTCAGAATTTGATAAATACATTGTTTTTTGTGTGTGATTGTGCCCCTGCAGTACAAGATGAAGATAAATGTATGGGTGGGTTTGTCTTTTATTCAGAATATCACAGCAGATGCTGTTTGTGTAGGTAGTTTTCAGTTTCAACATGATATCTTTCATAAGCATGCCAGTGGCAATTTTGCTTTCTGAAATCTGAAAGCTGCTAAACTCCGCTTTTATAAACAACGCAGAATGAAAGTAAGTATTGGTAATTTTTTTTCATTAGGTGAAACAGCCGAAACTCTGGTGTACTGGTGATGTCATTGCACAATACTTCTTTGCTGTTAAGGTGCTTCCAACATAGGGCAAATCTGTCCAGGGTTTTCTAGGTATCGACATAGGAGGAGTTTCCCATTCCCTTCTTCTGGAAGAACCCTAGATGCTTGCCCGAGGCTACACAGGTTAGCTCTTTTCTTGTGAGACACAGAGGGAAAATCTGATTCCCGACCTCTTGTTCTACAACCAGATATCTTACTCACCGAGCTAGTGGCATCAAGACATAACATAATGTTTTGAAAAGAAATCAGACAATTTGACTAGCATGTCATTTTATGAGTGTTGTAGGCATATATATTGAATGAAATAATGTTGCCAAGGTACCAGGACATGGCAGTGAGTCTTTTCTGGCAATTATTCATGGTCCATCAACCCTTATTATATACTGTACTTCTCATACAGTTGAATGGCAACCAGTGATATTCAAGGAATATCGGTGTTGTATTGGAACTGCATAGAATGGTTCTGTCTTTCTAGTAAATGCTCTAGCTTAGCACTCCTGTTTATTGTTACTGTTTTCAACAAGTGCATGAAAAGTAGGGACACGATCTAGTGTCTTGGATCATTCCATATCTTTCATTTAAGCTGGATGTTACAGCATAGTTGCAGACAAAGAACAGACTCGTGTTATTCTCTCTTTATTACAACCAGTTCATCCCAATTTTCAGGTGGCCAGAACTGATTATCAGCTGATGACAGAAGCTGTATAGGAGACTTGTCCTAACAAGAAATAATTGTGTAATTAAAGGCTTTTAATCAAGTCAAGGAATCCTAATTTATTCTTGGCCAGTTTGCTGAAAGTTAACGTCATCCTCAGTGAATGAAATCTATCAGCGATCTTTTGTTTTCAAAATCCCTTGCAAACGCTGCTGGTGCAGTCAAGCTATATTTGTGTATCAGAAGGAAGATGAGTGGTAAAACCTGAATTATGTAAAAAAATAAATTAAAGTTGACACTCGGCTAATGTTCACAAGCAAATGAAGTTACAGTTTGTTAGTCCTTGTGATTGGAGATTAGATGAAGCATCAGGATTACACTTTAATGTGATTTTTTAAATGACGGAGCCCGCTTTTCTCTGCCCTGATCGGCAAAAGTCTTGCAGTGTGATTGTTCTTCTTCTTCAAGTGCCATGTCCTCGGAGAATGTTAGTGTGAACTGGTTTCGATCTGAAGCTATTCTAAACAGAGCAGCTGTGCTCACTGCGGACCATTGGCTAAAGCCAGAATGTTCTTCTATGCCCCGGGCCACGCTTCCCATCTCTTTTTCCTTGAAGGATAACCTGCAGCAGATGGTATTTCTCATTGCGTATTATGTGTCCGAAATATTGCAGTTTTTTTCTCTTTATGGTATTGGGGATTTCTAGCTTTTTATTCATGTGCTGTAATACAGCCACATTAGTGACTCTGGCTGGCCAAGGTATCTTCAGAATTCTTCTGTATGCCCACATTTCGAATGCTTCCAGCTTCCTGCATAATGTGTCTGTAAGGGTCCAAGTTTCAACACCATAGAGAAGTATGCTGAATACACAGGATCAAAGTATTTTGAGTACGAAGTCTGATAGATAAGTCCTGTTTTGTCAAGACTTATCTCATTTTTTGGAAGGAATTTCTAGCTTGTTCAGTTCTACAATGGATTTCACATGAAGGATCCGAGTTATCTTTCCCACTTCATTATTGTAGCTCAGGCTCTTCTGTACAGTAGCTTGTTTTGAGATCTAGTTGTGCTCTCCTCCAAGTACAGTATCTGAAACCTTTAGGCCAGTGGTTCTCAACCTGTGGGTCCCCAGATGTTCCTAGACTGCAACTCCCAGAAGCCCCTTCCAGCACCGTGAGTGGTAGAGGCTTCTGGGACTTGCAGTCCAGGAATATCTGGAGACCCACCAGTTGAGAACCAAAACTTTAGGCTATGCCATACCTGCACGGATCTTGCTGTGTTGAAACCTGCCCTCCCAGCCCATACAGGCTGTGCATGGATCCTGCTGTTCATGGAGGAGAAGCATAATGGTCAATTCAAGTTCCATGGCAAATTCTAGTTTTCAGGAAGATTTGATTATAACCTGGCCCTAAAGCAGTGATGACAAACCTTTCAGAGACCGAGTGCCCAAACTGCTATTCAATACCTACCATTTTTTTTTGCAAAGTGCCTATACAGCCATTTAACCTGAATACAGGTGGCTGTGAAGGGGCGATGTTGTGTGCCCTCAGAAAGGACTCCGAGTGCCACCTTTGGCACCCCTCCCATAGGTTTGCCAACACTGCCCTAAAGGCTGAGAAGGGCTCAAGGATCCCCAGGGAATGTCTTCATCTGCTTGCACAAATACAGGAAGAATGAGCAGACTTACACTTCTTTAAGTCTAGTATATCATCAGGTTGGATCATTGAATATAACTAAATATTTTAAATGGAAATAAATTAGGTCATACATTGTTTTTAGTTGGATGAGATATTCTTAAAGGATAATTTAGAAGATACTTTTCACTATGAGAAACTAGAGTTGGTAATGAATTCAAATTGAAACAGAAACCATACATATCAATATGCAGTGGCTAGTCACAACATTAGATATTGAAGGGAAGTAGCAAATATTGCTGCTTAGGCTGTCTCATCATAATCTTATTAAAAGTTATTTTAAATTAAAAGTAAATCCATCCAATTAAAGTAAATCCATCCAATCAAAAGCTATGTGCTGACATACTATTCATCAGTTGATTCTGCTCTGATTGAAACTGATTGGAACTACCTGCGGAGGTAGGTCTCTGTATTCCTCTCCATACCTATAAAAGAAGCATTTGAGTGTGTGAGGACTTTGAATACGAAACACGACTTAACTCTTTGAATAGAGTTGTGTTTTATAGCATAAAAACAGCATTATAAGGGTGAGAATGTAGGTTGAAAAAAATTCATGTTTTGCACAGACAAGTTAATGGCTAGGTGCAAAAGGTCACCTTTCAGATTTTATTAAATGCATGGCAAAAAACAATTTCAACTATTGTAGTCAATTCATAAATCATTCCTTCTCAGCAGTGTTTGTGCATTAGTGCTGAAAACATATATTTTGCCTCTAACCTTGAAAACTTAAATTCATTCGAGAATACAGTCATGTTAAAAATAATTGACAGAAACAGGAAAAGAGGAAATATAACTGAAGGCAGATGGGTTCACTGAAAGAAACCATGAACTTTATTAGACTTAAGCTGAGCTTGTTAATGACACAAGGTGTTGTGTAGTGCATTTGTTCATAAAGTCAGAAGCTACTTCACAGCACACAGCAGCCGCAGCAGCAACAACAGCAAACACTATAAGTTTCCATTAGGATGTGAGTTTCACACATTGTAGGGGCTGCTACAATTGGAGAAGGCAAGAAAGAGTGTATATTTTTTCCTCATATCCTGCTTGATGCTCATGGAGTCTTCTCAAGGGTGTCCAGTTGGCCACTATTAGAAGAAAATTCTGGACTAGATAGAGCTTTGTTTCGATCCATCAAGGCTCCTCTAGCTTATTGGATCACAATGTAATGCTTATGAACAGCCATCCTCAAACACATTCCACACTTTTCAAGCTGCAGTACTGTCACATTAAAAGTATAATTTTTACAGGGCACATTTGCTCAATTAGGGTTGTCAATACGCCTGTACCTGAAGACATCCTTTTACATTAGCCGCACAATTCATTATACAAGCCATTGTCAAAGGTAGATGTTGATACTTTGATTGGAAATAACAGTGCTATAGCTATGGCTAACGGAAATATTGACTACTCTTTATCTCGCTTTTCATTTTAATTTAGAGGAAAGGATAGTTGCTGTAAAGCAATACAGTGGTACCCCTTAAAACAAATTTAATTTGTTTTATGGTTCAATTTGTTTTTAAGAACGTTTTGTCTTACAAAATGCAGTTTCCCATAGGAATGCATTGAAAAGGGATTAATCTGTTCCAGAGGCTATGGATTGCTTCTTTTTATGAAAATTTTGTCTTACGAAACACAGTTTTCCATAGGAATGCATTGGGAACAGATTAATCCATTCTGGAGGGTAGACTAAAGACAAAAATAACCGGGTTTTTTTTCCCTGGGTACATGTGGGAATTGATTTTCGTCTTGTGAAGCATCCCATAGAGATTTTTTTTGTCATGCAAAGCATGCCTATTCCTGGAAATTTTTTCTTCCTACATATTTTTTCTCTTATGAGGCATTTGTCTTAAGAGGTACCACTGTAATTAGCAAATGGCTTCCCTCTTAGTGCCATTGAGCTCCTTGTCACATGTAGTTTTTCCAGAGTACCTGGAGTTCTCTCGCAAAGTTCCCGGGCTAACTCACTTTCAAGCAAAGATCTGAGGTATGCTAGGAGAACCTACATTTCCATGGTTCCGGTTGTGCTGCTTTATCCTTGTTCCAGTAAAGACTAGGAAAGAGGAATTTTCAACAAGTTTCACCTGCTGTTGCCAGAAAAATCAATGGTGATGTGGGATGGAGCAGGGCTGCTGGAATTCTTTTCCTGGTTGGACGATAACTTACAGAGTTGTAATACTCATCTCAATTTATATTCTGGAGGGAGAGCATTACAGTGATCCCCCCCGCCTATCACGGGGGTTAGGGACCCAACTCATCCTGCAATAATTGAAAATCTGCGATATGCAGATGCAGGTCGGGTCAAGCCTGGGGCCTTGCTGGGGGCTCTTGTACTAACCCCAGCCTGGTGTTGCCACAAATGGGCCTGCGAGAGCCTTCCTCGGCCTTCTGGAGGTCCCAAAAGTGCCTTCCCATGAACCGGAACTGACTTCCGGATCGCCGAAAATCATTTCTCAGACTTTGACAGGTGTAGATATAGCTGGACTGCAGTATATGAACCACGAAAGGGCAGGGGACCACTGTATGAACTTTGGTGACATACAAATTGAGGTAGAAAGAGTTTGTTTTATCATGCACCTTTCATTTTCCTGTGGGAATGTTTATAATAGAACTTCATGCCAAACGCAGGCCATTCATTTCTACATGTGAGATGTAACCACACACCCAACACTCTTAAAGCCAACAAATGTTTTAAATGTTTTACTTGTGAATTTGGAATTTCATTCTGTATTTTATTTTGCCTGAGATAAATAGAAGAACAAGCAGGCAGAAAGAAATAGACATTTATTCTATATTTTACTAAAATGTTAACACAGAAAGATGCTAAGTATTATAGATCATGATGTTCTTGCTAATGTTCTAAATTTAAACTTTTAAACTCTTGACTGGGAGGGGGAAAATGAGAATTTCCACAAAAAAATATTCCAGAGTTGCTTAATACAGGAACTTTTATATTGTGTGTTAAGCTTTTTTTAGGCAACTTGGTGGTTGTGACATAAATATACATTTTGCAAAATACTTTTCATTTCTAGTCTCTCTTCCTGTCTCTGTATTGAACTTGCAAACAATGCTTATAATAGTATGATGTACATATGTTGCTAAATGCTGTAGTGTGCATCAGCAGTGGATTGGTTGTTAAAGGAAGTGGTGCCTTTGTGGTATTCAGGACACTTTTGCATTTAACACTGTTGGTGAATATATATATTCTGTAAAAATGTCTATTTAAAATTGAGTTTAAAGCAGAAAAATAACCCTAGTGCTGTCCAGTACATAGCGGTGTTCATACTTCAAAGTTAAATCAAAACAACTGCTTAAATAAATATTAGAATAGAATGTGCCCTCAAAACTTTGACTCACATTTTGTAGTAATTATTTGATTTCCGTCCTAGCCTTTTCTTCTGAGTGTTATCTAGAAAAGATATTATGATATTAATTGGGTTTATTGGCTGAATATAGACAGTGGTATATATAATTTAGCTGAACATGCTAATAACGGGATCTTTGGGAGGTCACTAATTTATTGGATTGCCATTTATTTATTTTTATCCTGCCTTTCTTTCAATCAGTGTGTGACTCTTCCCCCGTTTTTATGTTAAGAATACATGTTGAATCTTCAGGATTTTGTTTTGGCACTTCTTGATGGCACATGCTATATTTGTGTCCTGTAACACCCTAAGAACCAAATAGCCAATCTTAAATCACTTTCTGAACCTGTGTTCACAATCACAGAAGTTGGTCATATAGTTTTATGACTGAATGAAGTGATACATTTGTAAATATGTATTTCTATTTATTTCATTGTCTTTTGCCCCGCGATAAAAAGGAGTGCATTTGAACTAACAAGCTGGGATTCTGCTGTTCTGTAAATTGTTTTGCGGTATAGTTGCTTCATCTTCAGCATTCTGGGGGACTGAAGGGACTTTCTCTGTTTCTTACCATATATTTAACCAAGGAAAGCTATCACAATGTAAGCCATATGAGGAAGGCAACAATTTCTCTAGACAACCCCTTGAGAGAAATGTCGGTTGTACAGAAGTTGTTTTTCGTGGTCTGTGCCAAATCATTACATTTTTGATTTATGGTGGTTTAAATACCCCATCCAAGGAATGAGCCCTTTCCTGTTTTCAACAAAGCCTGTGAGGTTTTACTAAATTGTCCTTAGGGTATTTGTCAACACTACTGCCACTTAATAGCTCTTTGTCATGTGTTGATCCATATGTATGGCTGTGATCCTTGATCTGCTCTCCTTTCTAAATAGGAACAACCTGTGATGAAAAGTATATGGAGTCTGAGATGTGTAAGAAATTCATTCATCCTTTACCTTGCTCCCAACAAATATGTGACCCAGGGGCTGGACCACCAGGCCTGCAAATGGGTCCCCAGGAGTACATCAGATGTAAGAGTTCTCCTTGACTTGTTTTTACAGCTTTTTTACAACTTTCCTTGTTTTATTATTTTGTTTATTAATGTGAAATGGAAACTGGAGTGAGTGATGATATAATAGAATTTAACACCAAATGCAGGCCATTCATTTCTACATGTGAGATGTATTTTACATACAGTTGTGTACTGAAACATTAACTTTATTATAAAAAGTTGTTTGAACTTTGTAAATAAGATTGACAGAAGACACTTTCAAAGTCATAGGTTTTCAGTCTTTGCAGGATTTTAAAGAAATTTTGGATCCCTGTACATGTTAATTCAATTACTTTTTTGTATCTTTTATAACAAATAGTAGAAAGAGTGATTATTCAGAATTATAAATGTTGTATAGTTTTTCTGTATTCTCAGAGTGCCAGAAGGTGATAGCACTGAAAGTCAGATGGCTTTTCAAAAAACAGAGTCAAATGGAAAAACAGAAAATAAGCTCAGTTTAATGATACATAATATTTATGAATCTTGTCTGTTTCTTTGGAGAAAGGCTTTTAAAACTGTAACTCTAGTGTGGTAAATGATTTTCTCATGGAGCTTTGCTGACATCTGATGAAGTATAAATTGTTTAGCTGCAGTGAAGTAGCAGGCTTATAGAGAGATAAAGAAACAGCATTGTTGTTGCTTATGGAACTTGTGGCTTTCTAAAGTAAAAATGGTTGTTGGTATGTCAGCTCATAATACAGCAAGACTTAGAAAGGGACCCAAGGTGGCTTACAATAATGAGGGACAATATACAGCCCAGAACATTTAAGACATCATTTAAGTTAAGAACAGGGAGTTAGAAGTGGCATCATAGAACACTGAAACATTAAAGCTGCAAAGAGCATGCAAAAAGAAACAAAAAATCCATTATGAGGGATGGAGACTAACATGGAAAACACTGGTGTTCTTATGAAATCAGCCAATGCAGTCATGCATGGTAATCCATATAAAAGTCACATTGTAGGTTCAGATCCCACATCATTCAGGGAAAGCATAATTCCACCATTCTGCTTGTCCACCACAACAGCTACACCTTATATGTCTGTCGGTCCGTCCTATCTGTCTGTCGATCAGTCCGTCCGTCCATCTAGCCATCCAATGTATATAGCACCCGTCTATTCTTGGGGCCACTCACATGAACTTGTTAATGGAAATAATTCAAAACAGCAATTACTTTCCTTTCAAAAGTTTTCTTTATTTGTTAGTTGCTGTTTAAAATTAGCATTTTAAAAAGAGTAGTAGCTTGCCACTAAATGGGTGGTATATAAACAGAATGAATGAATTTTTTTCATTATTTCCTTCTGGATGTATGGCCCCAGAAGCCTTTTTCAAATATTGTGCATCCCAAACAAAACAAAACAAAAGCCTGATGTATGTGTTTCACAGATATTGTCTTCATTCCATTAGGGTTTCCAAGTATCTCCACTGCATGTTTGTTTGTTTGATTGTTTGATTTTTAGATCACCCATCTGGCATCAAGGCCACTCTGGGAGGTTTACAACAATAATAAATGTGTGTGTTTGTTGTGTCGTTACAGTCGTGACAGACTCTTCGTGACCCCATGTCCATGGAGTTTTCTTGGCAGGAATACTGGAGTGGTTTGCAATTTCCTACTCCAGGCGCCTAAATCACCTGGTATTCCCTGGTGGTCTCCCATCCAAGTACTAACTAGGGCCGACCCTGCTTAGCTTCCAAAATCAGTCGAGATCGGATGTTGTTAGGACATACAGTAAACTAACTGAGAGGGTTTTTTTTGCCTTAATTGTACCAAAGCCACTCTAAGCAGTTTACAACATAATAAAACAACAAATAACAATTTAATACATCAATGAAACATGACAACAAAAAAAAATCATATAAACATATCAATCAACTTAAACTAAAAACAGAACAGCATTTTAAAATGACAAGGTTTTAGGGGCTATCCAAGGCATCAGAATTGCTTGTTTCGTTCATATGAGGAGGTCTTGCATTTTTAAAGGAGGTGGGTTTTTTCCTTCTCTATTTTTTTCCTTCCTAAAAAAAAACACACATGTGATTTGAAATGTTTAGACCTTTCTTGAGATGTTGTAGAATTTGTAGAATTATCAACATCTAAATATCTGAAAGTTGTTTTACTTTGGTTTTTCCTGTTTCTTTTGTCTCCCAATCCTGTTCCCATTTGATATTTTTACTTTACTTGTTTGCTTTTTACTTGAAAAGGTGAAACTAGCACTATTGTTATGCATTCTCTTTCTTATTTCATGCCTTCATCATGGCAACCACTTATATCTGCATCCACGTGGAAGTAGAACAGTCAGCACACACTCACATGTATCCCCTCATCAGGCAGAGCCTTTTTATCATTCCCTTGTGTCCTTGTTGAAAATTCCTGGATTTCTATAATTTATGAGGAGGTTAACAAAAGCGTCAGGAATTTTGAATAAAGTTTCATTGAGGTTTTATAACCTGTGCCCCCACTTTCCACCCCAATCAGTAGACATAAACTAGTATTCTGTATTGTTTGTGTGCAATCTACATCTTGTTCTCATGACTAGCTTGTTCTTTTTCATATCCCGGCAGCTGCTTTTTGAACTGACAGCAGTTTCAGAAATTCGTTCAATTGAAAAAGAGTATTTGTGTTTTCAAGAGTAGTCTCTCCAACTTTAGAATTCTGTCAACCCCTTGAATCCATGCCTTCATCAATAGGAAAAATTAATCTGTGAAGTTAACTGAAAAAATAGTAATAGTACTATAATTTTATATTAATGCATAAGTTTGCATGATTGACTACAGAACCAAACAAAGAAGTTCAGGATACATATTTCCATTGGAATGTGCAAAAATAAAAAAATATTGAGAACTGGCTTTTATAACAATTCTTCCTCTGTTATAATAACAATGATTTGTTGAAGCAGGCACCATTAATGAAGGATATTTGCACACTTTAGTATGTAACATATGGGATTGAATCTAGACTTAACTGTTCCTAGAGTAGACTCTTTGAAATTTGTGGATCTTACATTAAGTTATGGTTAGCTTTATGGCCAAATGATATCAGTAAGCTTACCTGAGTATCTTTGATAAAGAGATAGTACATCTCAAGATACTGAAAAAGTATGTAACTTTAAAATGGTTTATTCTGCATAAAGACCATGTTATGCTCCTGTTTTGTTTTAGAATTTTCTTCAGGTGACATGTTAAAATAGCCTGTTGAGATCTTGGAAACATTTGTCTCCTAACCTCAATAGCTACTGTCTAAAATGGGTGCTGGAAGCTGTGCCTCTGGTTATAAAAATAAAATTATGAGAGGTATTCTTGAAGCAAGTTGTATATCTGCATACCAGAGAGGATAAATACAACTCAATTGTCAGCATAAATATTCCCCAGAGGGGAAAATAGGACCGACTCAAAGTTTCTGGAGTTTAACAGTGTTTAGTTTCTATACAGAAGAATATTCCATTACCTTTCTTATGCCAGTATTTTAATACAAAGTACTGTGCATTACAAAAGATCAACGCACCAACCCTTCCATTTTATATAGGCTCTGTTTCACAACTGGATTGCCAAATTGATTTATGAATAAGCGTTACAGGTCAAGGATTAAGTATTACATAGCTGATCTTTTAATATCCAGTCCATAATTAATCAGAACCATCAATTAAAATTGCAAATGCAGCATTAACAAACTGATTTTGTCTTCCGAATTGTAGGGTTGGCTCTATGGTTATGGTGAATTAATATTTATTAGAAGAAAACAACATAAATGTACCTGTTTTGGAACATTCCGGAAGTGAGCTGTCTGCCCAAGAATCATGCTCTAGCCCCATCCTACATGCATAACTGTGTCTCAGTGCATGCGTCTTTCCTTTGTTGTTCTTGTATGTTCATCCATTTTATTTATGTGTGGTTGCCTTACCCGGCCCTTGTTTCATGGGAGTTGCCCAATCAGGTGGCATCTAGGTCTCTTTCGAACAATGTTCTGTTTATTGGGATTAATATTGCTCCTACGGAGGGTTGTTATTCTTGTTTCTGTTGTCTGGAAGAATCCCATTTCTCCCAATCCTGTTTATAATGTTTATACTGGTAAGAAAGTGTGCCATGTTGATACAGGGAGCCAACTTGATGCAGTCAAGAAGCATAGCATTGGCAATGATGCTGAAGTGCTCAGCTTGATCTTTAGGAAATAGGGAGACATGAGAGGGTATGTATTCACAAATTTCTTGGTATGATGTGGAACCCAGTACAGAGGATGTCTTTAGTTGAGTGATCCAGGGCAACATGAAGCTATAACAAAGAAGCCTCTCAGGGACTGATCACCGAAATAGAGAAGGGCGGCAGGGACGCTAATCAGACAAAAGAGCATGAGGCCAAGTTGAGGTCACTGAAGGTGAAGAGATTCTAGAGTGTTTTAGTTGTATATTTGGGGAGAAAGTAATGAGAAGTTATAGCGGCCTAAGATGGGGAGCAAGCTGTGGAATGTCTCTGTTAGTTGAAAATAGAATGATAAAGGCAAAGGTTGCCCTTGATGGTGGGAGAAATTGGAATGAAATTGGTGGGCGGGGGGGGGGGGAAGAGAAAGAATGAACATGAGAGAGAGGATAGGTTATGGTGGATGAAGTGGGAAATGGCAAATGTTGATAGTTATACAGTATTTGGTAGTCTGGGAAGCAAAAGGCAAGTGGGAGGGAGCGCAAAAGTGAGAAGGAAAAGGGGTTCAATGGTGTATAACAGGCCTGCTTAACGCGTCGACTATGGGCGACTGATAGCCAGCAGGGCCCTTTGAAGTAGTCCGCGGGGTCTCTGGCGGCCTCCCAGTCTGCTGCCAGTGGCGGCATGTTTGAAGAAAAAATGGCTCACCCAATTTGTTTCCCTATCTGCTGCAGCGATGTCCCACCCCCTCGCTCGGCTCCTCTGTAAGGCTAATCTGGAGCACCGACGAAGTGTGTGCACACACACACACCTTAAAGTAGCCTGCAGGGATGTTTGGGAGCTCTAGCTCGGCCGTGATGTGGGCGTTGACTGCCTCCTGCTCTGACTCCGAGGGAGGGAAACCGGGGAGTAAGGGTGTGGAGCCCTGTCGGGAAGGGGGCCAAGAAGGAGGAGGGCTCAGGTCCAAATGGAAGGCAATTGATCACACCATCCTGGAAATAGATTGCAAAAGGTCCTCTCAACACCTCCCCAAAGCTCTCTCTCTCTCTCTCTCTCTCTCTCACACACACACACACACACACACACACACACACACACACACACACACACACACAAGAGAGAGAGAGAGAGAGAGAGAACACTCAAGGACTGCACAATTAAAGCTGCACTGATCTTAACAAAGGCTATGGATGTCCTCAGCTTTCTTTTCAATGAAGCCCTCTCCCCCCTCCACACATTCCTTGGAGGCAGAAAACTCAGCATTCTCAGCTGGGCCAAACCTCCTGGGAACAGCAGGCTGCTCGGCCCCTGCAAAAGAGCCTTCCGGAGGTGCTGCCACCACCGCTGCTCTCTTGTTTGCTCTAGGTTTAAGTTTCCTCAGAAAGAGGCATGGGAGGGGCAAAGCTCATGGTGTGTGTGCGCGTGCACCCGCATTATGCTTCTTTCCTCCCATCCCTGGAGGAGATGGGAGGAAACTTGACAGGTATGATTGCAAGGGAAGTTTGGGAGCTCCAGGTAGACCGCAGGCTGTTCAAAGTTGGACATCCCTTGTGTATAAGTTCAACTTCTTTCTTTTTATTTGTCCTTTTATGTGCCACTTGCTTCTTGGTCATCAGGTTTGGTTAAAACAAGCACTTGGAGAGGTTGTGTGTATCTGAGATACTAAATGGCTTTTTAAAGCTTATCCCCACAACATAAATCTCTCCTTCCAGATGATTTTAGCTGTAGAGGAAGAGGGCATAAGGGTGGGGTGCTTTTCTGTTAATATTCCACAGCCAATTAGCAGCATTAATTAGTTCGAGAAAGAAGTGGAAGAGACATCTTGCTCCGAGCACGGAAGTGAGTGCAGGGGAGCAGTGGATTGCTGTGCGGAGCATGTATCCATTTCTTTTCTCTTAGAAGACACTTATCTTGAAAGGTTATTAACGGAAAGTGGAAGATTGTGGTTAACTAATCTAAGCAGATACATTGGAAAAGAATGATGAACATGATAGACAGGAGTGTTTGCAGATAGACCTATAGAAAGTCTAAGTAGTTATTTGGGAAACGGATGTGTGGTCTTGTCACTGGGATAATGTAAATTTTTTGGTAAATTATCATATTTGTCAATGTCCACAGTTTATACCACAAGTTGTCTTGTGGATCATATACTGCATTGTTGGCGAACCTATGGCACGGGTGCCAAAGGTGGCATTCGTAGTCCTTTCTGTGGGCACCCAACATCGCCCCTTCACAGCCACCTGTATTCAGGTTAAATTGCTGTACAGTATTAGCACTTTGTGAAAAATTAGTGGGTTTTGAATCGCAGTTTGGTCACTTGGTCTATAAAAGGTTCGCCATCACTGATATACTGTATAGGGATGTGTATTTTGGATTTTTAGGGATGTTTTACCCATAATTCTTTTTTCTGGGATTCCACATGCAGAAGTCAAATATCACAAAGACATAAATTATTCCCAGCTGGAGAAAGGACCCAGCTGGGAGGCTTCATGCTTTGAACAGTTAACTTCCTGTTTGAAAAGGAAGCTGGGCCAAAGGTTGCTGGGGAACTTTTTGGCCATCTGAATTTTCTGTAGAAAGATACCCAAGGCATCTTCAGTTGAGTGCTAGAATAAATAGTCATTTCTGCATGCCAGTGGGGAATGTTGCATCAAGACCGATTCACAGAGGTCAAAGTAGCCTTTTGGGAGAAAGAGCCTATCAGGACAGATAACATAGCTTTTATGTATTTCAAATGCAAATACTTCATTTTGGAGTTTTTGTAATGCTTATCATATTCCAAAGTCAAGTCAGTCCACTATGGAGCGATTTAGCTAGCCCCTGCTCAGTCATGGTTGGTAGAATCCCAGGTATTTTGTATATACAGTCAAGCCACCGAAACATTCCTAGGGAAGAGGGAAGAATGTGACTTTGCCAGTTAGTTTTTAAGAGTACTATCCTAGGTGATCAGTTATTACATTTGGGGTATAGGGAAGTGGTACAGTCCTGAGAGTGGTGTGGCTGTGTTGTGACTGTGTACCTGGGGATGCTTGGTTCTGATAACAAAACCCTTCTCAGTAAGTCCAAGAGCTGAATACCTTTCCTCTCTACCAGGAGATGCTCTAATTATGAAGACTTCCTTCTTGATGCCTAGAAGCAAGGGAATTTCCCCTTTCTGATCTTAGAGAAAATCATGCTACTGGGAAGCAGAAAAGTCCTCTGCACAGGCAGGGTGACCCTCTCTTGCTTGTCTCCTTAGTGAAAAAGAGACAAAGCCCAGGCTGGCCAGCCTTTTTATATGGACCACAAGGACGGGAAGAGATGCTCAAGACTTGGCATCACATGAGATTAATATGCTAGCTATAAAATTGGGCATGGATGGGGACTGCCCCCACACAGAAGCTGGAACCTTGGGCATACTAATGTTTTGCTGTATTTTTCTGGGGTTTGTTTTTTTTTTCTAAAATCATGACAGGAAAACAGCTCCATCAGTCCTCTGGGGTTTGTTTTTTTGCAGGATCAGCTCCATCAGTCCTTGAGTTCTCTACCCCTACCCCCCCCCCTTTTTTCTTTCATTTCCCCTTTCTAAACACTCCTCTCTGCTTTGGTGAGTTTTTTTTTTTTTACAGGATCAGGCTCCTTGAGCAGCCCATTAAGAAATGCGCTCAAGGGAGAAAAGAAAAAAAGCCACATTTTTAAGCATGAAAAGGCATTTCTTAATGGGCTGCTCAAGCCCAACAGAGCCTGATCCTGCAATAAAAAAAACTCACCAAAGCCGAGAGGAGTGTTTAGAATGGGGAAATTAAAGGTAACAGTGCAGGTGGTGGGGGTGGAGGAAAGATTAAGGAGGATTTATTAATTTTGTTTATTTGGGGGTCTAAAAAGTAGGGGCATCTAATAAAAGGTGGCATCTTATAGACGGAAAAATACAGCAGTCCATGTTTCGCTTATTCTAAATTATGAAATGATCAAGCAGAGAAGAATTTTGTTTAATTTCCTGCATAGCTTCTAGTGTCTAATAATAATTTTGAAACTATGTGGTACAAGATGAAATCCTAATTTTTTTACAAAAGCCCCCCCCCCATTCCTTTCTGCTTTAGATATTTAAGTTGTCTGCTTTCAGGATGCATGTGTAAAACTTTCATATTTTGCAGTGCATAAAAACATTTCTTTGAGAATGTTACTTTTCAGGGAGGCCTTTCACATTGACCCCAGCTGAATACCTTGCCTCCAGCCTTACTTCTCCCCAATATTTGTCTTGCACCTCTGATATTTTTTAAGTTTTTAGATTATGCCTTCATTTTATATTTAGTGTTTATTTTTTCTGTAGTTTGTTTTAAATTTTGTGAACAGCCCAGAATAGTGTTTCAAAACTAACGGAGGAAGGAAGGAAGGAAGGAAAGAAGGAAAGAAAGAAAGAAAGAAAGAAAGAAAGAAAGAAAGAAAGAAAGAAAGAAAGAAAGAAAGAAAGAAAGAAAGAAAGAATAGTTCCTTTATTGTCCATGCTGCAGAAAGGCACACATAACATGAGAGCATACAATACTTGCCTTCTTGAGAATGGTTTGCTAAAAATGTTTACACTTTGGGGGCAGGGGAAGAGATCTTATTCAGTCTTCTGTTATTTGTAGCAGTTCTGAGGCAAAAGGACACTACAGAGCAGTACTTTTCGGTTTGCTTAATGAGTTATATATGCCCTTTCTTGAAGTTTGCGCAGATTCCAGAAGGGTTCCGGGTCAAAACACTTCTCTCTTTCAGTCAATCAAAAGGACAAATGTTCTATGAAATTCAAACCACAGAGGGATGCTGAAGGTGAGACAAAAAGACCATTGTTCACTTTTCGGCAGTTTGTTACTGTTACTACTTCCAAAACAAAATAACATAAAAATAAATAAATGGATTGTAACACCAGAAGTCAAGATTTTGTCCTGACTAATACAAGGGTTATTTTCAAGTTTGAGCCATAGTTTTATTTCCCAACCCACTCTTAATGTTTCCAAGATTTAAGATATTTATAATAGGTTTTAGAACATTCATATTTGCAAATAAGATGAAAGAACAACATTCAATTAACTTTTTATGTATGATAATAAATATATGGGAAAAAAACACCACAAGCAAATGCTTTTTTACAAAATGACATCCACATATATCAGTTCATAAAAAGAAAATTGGCATCAACTGATGTTTCTTTAGTTTTTCATGTGAATTAGTAATGCCATATCCGGAATTTTACAAGCTAATAAATTTCCCCGTGGATTAGGAAGTGGGAGTTCTTTTGAACCAATAGTATTTACCAATTCAGCTCTATATTTTGACCCCTTTGAATTCCGAAATGTAATAAATGAACAAACACTATATTTATCAGAAACTGGAAAGCCATATGTAACATTGCCAGTTGTACTTTGAATTTAATTTTTCTTAACTCGATTGGACATTCTAGACTCTTTTGCTTTCTTTTTTCTTGAACTTTCTTGGACCAGCAGTGGATAAACCATCTTCTATTGTTATTACAGTTGAAGGAATCAGGAAGGAGCTGATCTTGTTTAACTTTTGCACTGTCTGGTAACAAATGTTCAAATTACAGTTAAATTGAAGAGGGTAAATTTGGAGAGAAGAAACAAAAGGATGCAAGAGAAGGGTGAGGGCTTGAGAATAAGAAAATGTAATAGACAGTTATAAATTAAATAAATATATATTTTATTCTGTCATCAGAGAGAAGACTTGAAACCTTGTAGCAAGCAAACATCCCTGTTAGAACAAAATGTGTCAGTTTATTTATTTATTTATTTATTTATTTATTTATTTATTTATTTATTTATTTATTTATTTATTTATTTATTTATGTTTTTGTATTTAAGTAATTTTATTGGGTTTTTGGTGGGGACAAAGGGGGGAGGGTGTGGGGGAGGGGAGGGAATACACTATAAAATTACATTAAGTATATCAAGCTATTTATTTATTTATTTTTGATTTCATAAAAATCATATTGTGTATGGAGACAGTGTTTGACTCTGTGGCTATTTTCAACTACAGTACTACTCTTTCCTTTGGCCTGGCTTGGTGGAGCTTCTGGGAGATGAAGTCTATGAATGACCAGATGAAGGAAGAAATGTGGGAATGGGGGCAGGAGCCTTGTCCCACCTTTTACTTATGCATACATCCTCAGAGGAAGGCTTGATTTGTTATTTGGCTGGTTTCATCTGCTGAGTGCTGGTTGTAAATAGGTTAGATAGGATTTAGTTCATATCTGTTGTGTGCTTTTCCTAATCCCAGTACAGTAGGACCCCCGTATCCACGGATTCAGTTATCCACGGTTGGCAGAGGAAAAATAAATAAATAATTCAGCAGCTGCAAAGCAAGCTACTGTCAGAAAGAGCAGCTGTAAAGCAAGCTACCATCATAAAACAGCAGCCATAAAGCAAGCTATCATCACAAACAGCAGCTGTAAAGCAAGCTACTGTTGCAAAACAGCAGCTGTAAAGCAAGTTACTATCACAAAAAGGCAGTTTTGGAGACTTTTTGTTGTTTTCTCTTACCCACGGTTTTCATTATCCACTGGAAGTCTTGGAAGCAATCCCCAGCGGATACTGGGGTCCTACTGTATATACCACCATTATTGAGTACTACCTTTAGCTTTTTCCTTTTAGGAAGATTATCAAGAGAGGCATGGCTCCGTGATTCTCAATGTATGTTTTCAGTGGTTTTAGGAAGAGCAGATTTAGCTCCTGGCTTTATAACAGCGTTTCCCTGCAAAATATAAGTTCATACATATCACAAGGGAACTCGGTATGCTTAATCTGCAGAAATGAAGAAGTATGAGGTGCGAAGATAGCTGAAGACGGTCAATGCTGGAGCACTTGTTTTCTTCAGCTCTAGACACATAATCTGAACCAGTCTATTCATATTACAACGATAACTGCTTACCATTTGAATGGGTTATTTCAGAAGGTGTGGGTCTGTCCTTTGTTGGTGGTTTTTAAACAGAGCATGCGGGGGGGGCATCTGTCACTGATCATTTAGGTGTGGCGTTTTTGTATTGGCAGAGACTTTGGTCCCTTCCAGCTCTGAAGTTCTGTCATTATATTATTCTGATGGGTGAGGCAACAGGTATTAAAAACCTTCACTGTTTATTGTCTTTACCCTTTATTTGGGGGAAAAGTCAAAGACAAGGAATGGGCCAGAGAAAAGAATCCAGATCACCAGCCCCATCTCTATCTTTTAGAAAATACATAAGATATTGTGGAAGGGCCATCTTGAAAGCAGAAGCCTCCTTTTTTCTGCTTTTCTGTTTCTTCATTTGAATAACTGATACAGTATAATTAGTGCACTGCTATTTTTATAAAGAAATGCACAAATATTTAAAAAGTTCCTTTAAGGCACGGGTGTCCAAACTTTTTGCAAGAAGAACTAGATCTGATGAGGTGAAAATGTGTGTGGGACAACCATTCAGCCACATTTGGCCCCCCGGGCTGGACTTTGGACAAGTCTCTGTAACATGCAAATAGGCGGGGAGGATGCTGTAGCAATGGAGCCGGGGGGCAGGTAGGCCGGGCAGGTAGGCTGGGCTGGTGGGTGGGTGGACAGAGGCAGGGTAGGCAGGCAAACCATAAAACTGCAAACTGACGCCTCCATCCGGTATGGGGAGGGGCCAGCTGGTGGGGATGCGTGACAGGCTGAGCCGGCGGGGAGAAGAGGCCGTCAGCCACTCAAAATTTAAAAATTGGCTGCATTTGGCCCCAGGGCCTGACTTTGGACATACCTGCTTTAAGGAGATGCTTATATTTCTTTGTGTAAGGCCACATTTTTGTGAGTTACATATTTTAAGCTAACATTTCTAAATTGTTTTTCTTTTGTTGCTGTTGTGCAGTGTGGTTATTTTGCTACACCCTTCTTGAAATTAGCTGACAGGCTCATTACTGCGTTGTCAGGTGAGAGCAGCCACTTCTGGAAGGTTTACTGCAGAGCTTCTGGGTATTGTTTTTCATAAGCCTTATTGGCACTATTAAGAATTGCCATTTTCCAGATATTCTGCCTTACAACCAAGAAGTAAATGAGGGACATAATATAATCTGTTGATATTTCTGGTGCTCGTATAGATACACAATAATTACTAGTTACAGGCATACTTCGGTTTAAGAATTTAATTCTCTGAGATGTTTCGTATTGCGAAAAATTTGTAAACCATACATGCACCGGGGCACAATGGATCCTAGGTACTTTTTTCGCAATGCATTATGAAAAATAAAAATCTTAAACTGAGGTATTGTGGAAAAAATTCATGAACTGAGGCATTATTTCCAATGGATTTCCTTTCATGAACCGAAAATTATGTTAAGGGAGGCATTTGTAAACCGAGGTACTCCTGTATTCACTGTTGAGTACGAAGAAAAAAATATTGCAGCACTTTTAAGGCTAAATTTATTTTGGCATGAGGTTTTGTGGTTTGCAACTTACTTCTTCAGACACATGATGAAGTCACCATTATGTTTTCCAATGAAAAGTTGCACAATTTTCCTGCAGTTCTCCCCCACTGCAAAGATAAATAATTTAAAGTACTGTAACACACTCCTCTGGATTCTCCCCTGCCCCCACTGCAGCTTTCAGAAAAGTGACATAAATCATATCATGTATGTGCTACAGTATTTTTTGTCATAGAAGATTTGCCCTCCATTATGCTGCCCCCAGCAACTTCCTATCATAAGAACATAAGAACAGCCTTGCTGGAACAGGCCAAAGCCCATCCAGTCCAGCAATTTGTCTCAAACAGTGGCTCACCATTTGCTTCAGGGTATTCCTAAGCAGATGTCTTCACCTGCTTACAATATCTTGCCTATCTCTCCAACCCTGATATTGTCCTTAGGCATCCATAATGATAGCTATTGATACCCTTGTTCTCCACGAACTTGTTTAATCCTTTCTTAAAGCTGTCAAGTCTGACAACTGTCACCACTTCTTCTGGCAGGGAGTTCCTTTTTCTGGGTGAAAAAGTATTTCCTCTTATTTGTTTGAGATCTAGCACCCAAACATTTCATGGAGTGCCCCTAGTTCTAGTGTTGTGCAATAGGGAAAACAATTTTTCCTTACCTACTTTGTCCACACTGTGTATGATTTTATAAACTCAGTCAGGTCACCTCTTAGGCACATTGTTCAAGAGTGAAGAGGCCCAGCTGTTGCAGTCTCAGATGGTAAGGAAGGTGTTCCAGTCCCCTAATCATTCTGGTTGCCCTCCTCTGCACTTTTTCCATTTCCATAATATCCTTCTGGATGTATGGTGACAGAACTGTACACAATTCTCTAGATGGGGCCTCACCATAGATTTATAAAGAGGCAAAATAACATTTGCTGACTTATTTTCTATACCCTTCCTAATGATCCCTACCCTTTAGTTTTCTTTTTTTCACTGCTACGGCACACTGGGCTGACACCTTCATTGAGCTGTCCACCAGGACACCAAGGTCCCTTTCCTGGTTTGTTGCAGAGATTTCTGACCCCATCAGTTGATAAATGTAATTGTTTTTGCCCCAATGTGCCTCACTCTGCACTCATTTGCCACTGGTTTGCCCACTCCCCCAGTGCCAAGAGTTCCCTCTGGAGCTCCTCCCCAATCACTCTCAGTTTTTACTACCCCACATAATTTAGTGTTGTTGCCAAATTTGGCTACCTTGCTATTTACTCCTACTTGTAGAGCATTTATGAAGAGGTTGAAAATCAGGGGTCCCAGTAGGAGGTTTGGGTAATTTAGTTGTTACCCAAAGATAACCACCTGGTAGCATAGGAAAAGAAGAAGGAATCTGCTATCCCCTTGGGCTTTGTTTTGCCAAATAGTTGCAGCCCCTTTCCTTACTCTGTGTCAATAACGCTAAAGTAGATACTGACCACAGTGCATAGGAATTGCTACTCCTCATTTTTAAAGTATTCATGTGAATACATTCTAATTGCCGTTCATGTTTTCAAAGAGAGCTCAGGTTCCTTTTCTAATAGTAGGCCTTGCTCATTGTTTTGTAAAAGCCAAGATGTCTAGTTGATTGTGATCAGACAAACTGTGTGATATAATTGTGTGTGGCACAGGGCAGTTTTTTGTGAGGACTATGTCAAAGTCCTCATGGAGTCTGTAATTGTTGGCTTTCTGCAATTACTGTGAGTGTTATGTGTGATGAGGCCAGTACCACATCAATACTTCTGCATGAATGGTCAGTTCTGTTTCCTTTTATAGAAACATTTTAAAAGGTTTGCTTACTATAGCGTTTGTGGTACAAAGAAAACTTCACCTTTGATTATGAAAGCAGCCTACAAGTTCATATCAGATTTAAAGAGAAATATGTTTGTCTCTATATGAGAGGAATTATTGGAGAATTCACTTGTGACTACGGAAGTTATGTGGGTGGGTGTGTAAATGATTTTACTGCTAAAACTAGGCAAATGGCCAGCATAAACACAATTCTACTAAGAATATAAAGTATGTTACAGATTCTCAACTCCTGAGTTTCCCCAAGTTGCTTGCTTTCCAGGGTTAGAACGTCAATTCCAGGGATGAGCAGTGAGTGAGAGCACATGCAGCATATTGACACGGGACCATACATATGCCTTTTTTGGGGGTGCATGTGTTTTATATCTTGAATCTGTATTGTGGCCAACAAAAGCATATCTTTCTTGCTTCTGAAATGTGCCATTGTTTGGCATTTGTAACTGGTTTCCAACTGACACAAAATTGTTCCCACACTTCTCCTATTTTTAGAAATGATATTAATGCATTAATTTTCCACATGTAAGAGAAGATATCCCTTTAGTCTTCTGACTTCAGCTTGGATGTTAATCTAAAGGATGATAGGAAGGACTTGCCCTAGTGAAATGAGTGACAGATTTTTGGCTGCAATAAATTATGGTTTATTGTAGGAGGGGTGAGTCTACGTGAATTGCACTGTTATGCTCTTTACCCTTTTCCTCTGGTGCATTCATGAGGTGATCATAACAATTTGTATCTGTTGGTTACTGTGTTCTGGTGAAATAAGCAAGCTTCCATACCCATGATTTGAAGTTGGCTTGTTTCAAACATATCATGATTAAGATTGATGTAATTTGTCTTTTCCAGAAAACACGTGGTTGATAGGGAAAAGCCAAAAGTTTTCAAGTTTCTGGAGGCCCAATCAAAGGAGGGGTGGGGAGGGAGAGCATGCAAGTCCAAAGCTCAACAGTTAGTGTATAATGTTGGTTTTTGTGCCTTTGGGTAGGTACGTCAATAAAGTTCATTGAAGGAGCCACTTCCGACCTGGGGTTCAATCCCAGGTAGCAGGCTCATGGTTGACTCAGCCTTCTTTCCTTCCAAGGTTGGTAAAATGAGTATCCAGCTCACTAGGTGTGAGATGGGGGTGATGGAATGTGTAGCCTTCATAATTAAATCGTAAAGCCTCCCAGATAGTGCTTTAAGCATCAGATGGGCAGTATAAAAAAATCAAATAAATAAATAAATAAATGAAAAATAATAAATAAGCAGAACACGTTGCTTTGCTTTTTTCATCATGGATAGGTGAGCAGCATGATTCTATTGAGATCTGAGACCAAGTATCACTCTAGTCTGTAGCATTGTCCATTTATTAATAAAGTGAATTTGATGAGAGGGGGATAAATAAATCTGAAAATCTTACCAAAATGAGATTCTTAAACAAATGTCTCACCATCACATTGTGTTGCTAATGTTATAGGTGGAGCAGACTGGCAGTCATATTGATACAGTCTGTAGTCTGCACTGCAGTACTGTGGTAATGCTACTGACATGCACTTCATTTTTCAAGATACAGACATAATTTTAGGTTTTCTGAGTCATTTTGCTATGCTTAAAATCTTTACAGGGGAACCTTGCAACTATAGTACTAATAAAATACAGTGCAAATCTGCAAATATCAGCTTTGAATTAAATGCAGCCAAGTGGGGTTTCTACCTATTTATCTGTTATTGCAAGGGTTAAATATGTCTGTCAGAGACTGTAGAAAACCTAGATAAATGTTTGAGAATACCATAGAACTACATTCTATGCCTCAGTCTTGTAAGAAAAAAAGGCCCCTGACTTGTAATTTGTAAAGTTTTCAAATTAAGCAAGTATGACATCTCTAAAATAAAGGCCCTGAGAAGCTGAGGTATTAGAATGGAGCAGTGTTGTTTATTTTGCATTGTGTAGAGAGACACAAAAAGAACAGCAAAGGTTGAGAGGGTAGGAACTTTCCAGCTGTTGATTAGAAATAAGAGACGATTTCAGTGCATGCTGAGATTCTAATGAGCAGTTCATGGCCACCACCTGCAATGATAAGGAGGCAGAAATTTTATTTGTTTGATGCCTGCTGATTGAGAGATCATAACAATGCAAGCAATAGCTGAAATTAGGTCTAAGCAGCCTTGAATTTAATGTGATCTATAGGGAGCAAGTGTCAAGAATGTGAATTGTCCTGATAAGAGTTTCAATTTCAGACAAGGTGGATAATTTTGGACTTAAAATGATTTAGACAAATGGAAAGGCTTACAACCATGAACTCTGTGCCTATATTGACTATATATAAAGTAATTCTCTTGAATAGGAATCAAATTTTTTATAATTACTTTAATGAAATAGTAAGTAAACAGAAATATGAAAAATTATAATTGGCTGAACACAAAGCTGATATTCTTCAGCTTTTCCAACGGCATACCAGGCAACATCTCGCGGCACAAAAAACACTGATTTAGACAACAATTAAAATGATTTTTATTTATATCTTTTCCCACCAAAATTCATTTTGTTTAAATTTAAATCATGGTTTAAATCAAATTCACCCTGGTTTCAGAGCACTATTAGAAAACCTATGAAGATGTTAAAAGGACTAAAAAAATTATAGAAGGCTGTCTGATGTATTACTATGATGACCCCCACCATTGATCAAAACAAGGATATCAAAAGTCCCTCAATGTGATCAGACAGGTGTTGAGCGTGCTGTGTAGACTGCTGCAGAGACAGTTTGGCATACTCTTAAAGACAGTTTTGGAGAAGGTAGCCGTGTTAGTCTGTGCAGGAATTCCAGGCAAAAATAAAAGAAAAATAAAAGACCAAAAAACTTTTAAGACAGATTCCTGTCTTAAAGACAGGGATCTGACAGCATGTTTGCTAGAGCGAACCAGCCCCCACTGTGTTCCTATCCTCATATTTATGGTTCCCTTTAAAGGGCTTTGACTTTTTTTGATGTGGGGTTTGCCTCCAAGATGTGTGGCTGCTGGGAACGGACCAAAGGAAGCCTTCCTCTTTCAATTTGCCTGTATGATGAAGCAGCTTGATAAGAGTGTCGTGGTATAGTTTGATCAAACACTTCCCCAAATCCATGGAAACATTAAATTGTCTTTGAAAAGCCAAACCCTCCTGTGTGCGTGTCTTAGCTATTTAAAAAGGGGGTAAGTGGGGCAGTGACAGTGGCAGGAGGAGATAGGAGAGAGATTTTTGTTTAATTTTTTCTCGACTGGCTTTTTAAAAGAAAATTGTGCTGGTAGGAACCAGATAGGGCCATAGAATCATAGAGTTGGAAGAGACCTCAAGGGCTATCCAGCCCAACCCCTGGCATGCTGGAATCCCCATCAAAGTATTCCCAACAGATGGCTATCCAGCCTCTGCTTAGAAACCTCCACGGAAGGAGACTTCACCAGCCTTCGTGGCAGCATATTCCTAATGTTCAAATATAATCTCTTTTCACTTAGTTTGAAACCATTGCTCTGAATTCTAGTCTCTGAAGCCCTGGAAAACAGACTTGTCCCCTCTTCCATATGACATCCTTTCAAATATTTAAACATTGCTATCATATCCCCTCTCAGCATTCTTTTTGTAAGGCTAAACATTCCCAGCTCCCTAAGCTGCTCCTCGTAAGACATTGCTTCCAGACCTTTAACCATCCTGGTCAAACCTCATCTGGACTCTTCTGGACTCCTCTGGGTTGTTTCAACTCCATGTACCTTTTGGATATGTAGCATGCTCCAAATGGCATACTGTACCTTTTTGTGACCAACCCTGCAGCCCATTTCAAAACAGGTGTGTAGATAAACCTTCTCTGTCTCTGATTCCTTGGTTCCTATCCCCCCCCCCCAAACTGTCTTTGTTGTAACTCTAGGATCTTTTGACATAAAGGCTCAGTTAATTTTTCCCTACCTAATGTTTGCCCTTTGTTTTTTGTACTTCAGATATAATCTATTGTTTTAACCGTGGGACTAGGGGTTCTGCCTTAAATTGGGAACTACTGTATATTGGGGAAAAGCTCAGTGTATTTATTGCTAACCCTTTTTGGTTCTTTCAGAATTCTAATTTAGGAGTTCTCTCTAAGCTGCCCACTGAGATACTTAGCAATTCTTATTTCTCAAGTCACTGTGTTTTTATATTTGTGTAGTGTGCAGGAGGATATATGAAACTGCTTAACTGCTGAAATACAAATATAGGGCAGGAAGGCATTGTGTAGGAGTCCTATTATTTAAATCTCTGGTTCTACTGGTTTGCTACTTCTTTGTCTTTTAATTAAACTGAGATTTATGTTATGTCTAATCTGGACTTCTGATAATCTAATCACAGAAAAATGTTTGATCTAGGCTCAAGTAACCATGATTCTAACCATTGGATTCTACAACTTTGTTAAATAATTTTTGATCAATTCCAGTGTAATTTTGAGCCCTTGGTAGCATTCCATCTTTTTGAGTGTGGTATTGTTGAAATCCAGGTGTTTTTAACTTAATTGGTCTAGACTCTAAACGGGTATAAAGCACTGACAAACTAAATATGATCAAATAAGATGGTTATGGCAAGTACGCATAAAGTTGCACATTTCACAGTTTGAGTCCTTCTAAATCCATATATAGGAATCAGAGCAAAAAAAAAAAAGCTGTCGGAGCTTTAGAACATTGAAGGAACTGTATTTCACCCCATCTGGTATGTCTAGTCAGACTTTGCATCATTTGTTGTTAGTACATTATTAAGATTAGTACAGGTTGGCAATGAATGAGCAAATATAGTTATCCTTGCTCTGTGAATCCAATGCCAGTTCTGTATAAGGCTTCCTCGTGAGAAGAAATAGAGTGCACCAGATCCAGTCTTTTACATCCTGCAACTCTTCCTTGTTTTAGAATGTCAAATTATGAGTTGAGTTTGAAATCAACAAAGAGGATCTGCTTACTTTCTTGGGTGGGCCCTACAGACATGCCCATTCTGTAAGGATTTGTTTGTAGACATAAGCTTTTGTGGTGTGTTTGAGACAAAAGGCACATAACCTTGATGGCCCTTCTGAAGGCAATGGCTGTTAAGTTATTTACATATCTGCTGACAGACATGTTTATATGAAACAAAACTGCATATTTAAACTGAGGGCTATACGTCACGTAGAGTCGGTCATGACTGTAACGACACAACACACACACACACACGTCCCTAGGCAGTAATCTCAAAGAAGTTGACATTTTGATTAAATTTAATTGGCACATTTAAATATTGATTTTAGAATATTTGACAGGGTTTGGCAGTAATATTTAATTCTGAATACCGGAAATTTTTTAAAAAAACTGAGAAAAATAGTGGTAGCATTTGTGTGTATGTTTTATAGTTGAGAAAAGTTGGTAATACAGTAATACAGTACAGTAGGACCCCCATATCCACTGATTCATTATCCACTGATTCAGTTATCCACAGTCGGCAGAGGAAAAAAATTAAATAATTCAGCAGCTGTAAAGCAAGCTATTATCACAAATAGTATATGTAAAGCAAGCTACTGTCACAAACAGCAGCCATAAAACAAGCTACTCTCTCAAAACAGTAGTCATAAAGCAAGCTAATTTCAGGAAACAGCAGTTTGGGGTGGGTGGGCAGGCATTCTCTCTTATCCACAGTTTTCATTATCCACAGGAAGGCCTGGAACCAATCCCCAGCGGATACCGGGGTCCTACTGTACCTCAGATAACTAATGTCTCTGTTAATGAAAAATTTAGATAGTGAATTGAAATTTCCAGGAATAGGGATGTTTCAGATAACAACTTTTTCCTATGGGCTGCCACAGATAATGAATTTTTTATAGTGCTTTGTGAAAAAAGTCTACTCAGGATGCATTGCCTCCCATAGTTTGTGGGGGGGTTGGAGGAGTTGGAGCACTTTTTCATCCTGTTTTGGAGTCATTTTTGCTGAGGGACTTGGACCCTTTGGACTTGGAAAGGTAGGGAGCTGAGGTTTCCTTGCCTTCTTTTGTGTTTTTGCATTGGATTCGATTGCAGTTTTGGCAGGAATGACTTGGCATTTGTTTTGTAAGCTAGCTTTTATTCCACTTTGCACTGCTTTTCATTGCATTTTTGTGGGAACAGGCTGGGGTGGTCTTGCTGCTTTCTTTTCTCCTTGTTTGCAATCTTTTCCATTTTGGCTTTTCAGCGCCAGGCAAAGACCTTCCTGTTTGGCCAGCATTTTAAGTAGATTACTCAGTTGGACACATGAACAGCAGAGTTGTATAATCTATAATCGGTATTATATGTTGTTTTAATTGTATTGTATTTTATAGTTTTAATAATATTATTGTTTTATAGTTTTTAATACTTATTGTATGCCGCCCAGAGACCTCTTAGTAGTGGGGTGGCTAAAAAATCTTGTTAATAAATAAATAAAATAAATAAAAAACAACCCAGCTTTTTGCCTTTTTTTAGAACTCTGGAATGGATTAATTGGTTTCCCATCCATTTCAATGGGAAACCACATTTCGGATAACAAATGTTTCAGTTAGCAAATTGACTCACAGAACAAATTAAATTTGTTATCTGAGTTACCACTGTTTAAAATTTGTATAAAATTATTTATAAGTGCATATGTCTTGAGAAATACATGAAGACTATGACATCTGAAAACTCCTTTGTATAGTTTGTGACAGTTTTAGGGGTTGTCCCTTGTTCTTGCAGATGAGAAAGAAATATTCCTCCTTCTACCCTAGTGCTTCATACAATGGAAATAGCACAGAACCTTGGGACAGCTGGCATTATTTTTGGTGGTGTGTGTAGAGGTACTGCTTTTTACTGATGATAAGAACATTATTGAGTATTCACAACATCCTTAGTCAGCTTCTTTGTGATCCTTTTGGGGTAGATTGATTGATTGATTGTTGTCTGGGACCTATTATTGCAAATGAGACATCCCCAGTCTTATGGTGGTGGCCCGGCCAGCCCCCTCCCCTCATAGCTGCTCCATATGCTGGAAGGCTGATATAAGTTGGAGAATGGTTATGTGTGCATGCATGTTTTTGTATGCTTTGTAGTTGGGTTTTTGAAGGCATAAAAGGTAAACATGGATTTTGAATTTCACAGGGGTCCAGCCTCAGGGCTGTTGAAGGGAGAAGTGTCCTTAATTTCTGCTATGGGAGTAAAATGACCAAAGTGCAACTGTTTTTTTCAGGTTAGGCGCATTAAATTATTCTGAACTTTTCTTTTATGCAAATCTTACTGCCACCAGCACCATTTTGCCCCAATATTGCAGAGAGCTCCTTCCCTAGGCAAACAGCCACATACTCATTTCATTTAAAATTTAGATTTCAGTCATATAAGGGCATATTTGTTTCTTAAAACATATGATGGTAGGAAATTAAATGCTGTGTGACTTTGAGTATAGGGCTGAGCATATGTCTGTGAAGATTCTCAGTCATCCAGGTGAGTTTATCTGGACGTTGAGTCATGTCTACTGGACTTCTTTTTCTTCATAGATAGAAATGTTTCGCTGCTCATCCAAACAGCTTCCTCTGAGCATAGTGAATAGGGACACACAAGTTGCCCATTCATAAACCTGTCTGTTCATGATTACAATTTCTAGAGTCCAGCCACGTTTCTTCATTTTCTCTTGCCAAGACTGCTGTAACCCACAGTCTTCAGTCTGGTTGGTCAGAGGTGTGTAAATGCAGGCTTCCCATTGGGCTTTATTACCTGGTTCTGTGAGATATTCTACAGAGTTATCCATGACCTCATACTGACTTCAGTTCCAAGAGTAACCTAAGCTTTCTTTTGGAGAGGTCATCAACTTCTTAACTGCACAAAACTTGTTCATTCTATCACAATAAAGAAAGTCGCTAAGGTGTTTTGACATTGTAGCATTGGGAGCAGAAAGACCGTTGACTTATGCAAATACTAAATAAGTATATGCCTGTAGAAACATGTGTCCTTTGTCTTTCACCAGATGTATTTTTCTGTTAGATTTGCTAGATAGTAAATAAACAAGAAAAGGCAGCTTTTCAGTTTCTGAAAACAAGTTTTAGTGGAGTAAAAAAATCATTTTATGATAAAATGGGCCCAGTGCCTGTTTCATTGCGGAATTTAAATAACTTCTATTTCCACTGTTTCCAGTGGAAATTAGAACTTTTTAAGGCACGGTAATTATGGTAAACTACAAATAGAAAACCATTGCTCACTATTTTCATTACTATATTTCATCCCTCCCTGCCATCCCTCCCTAGTTCTTGAACAGTTGCTAAAGACTCAGCTAGGCTCACACAAATAGTGTGTTCATTTTGTGGATGTAGTTTTCATTGACAGGTGAGACAATGCCCTCCCGAGAAACTCCCATAATGTAATGTGGGGGTGAGGGAGGAATTATACAGTATGTGTTTTCTATTTCTGGTCCCTGGTGTTCTGCACTGAAAGGCAGAGTTGTTGTTCCTAAGCACTACCAGGAGTCAAGGTAAACAATACTGGACAGACAAGAGATATAACTCCATGTAGAGGAGCTTTATGTATTCATGTAGACCTCTTTGCTTTGTATTGCCTGAAGGGAATTGATTTCTCCCTACTGTATCTGTGTGATTTCACAATAATGTTATCCAACTTTTCAACATTTTGCATTCTTCATGGTGACATTGATAAGAGTTTAGTTGCACAACTTCATGCAATCAATTTGTGAGTAAAGCCTGATCCTGCAACAATGTTGAATTTGTCTGGGATAGCGGTTCCCAATTTGTGGTCCTCCAGGTATTCTGGACTTCAGCTCCCATAACCCATGGCCAGTGGCTAGAGCTTCTGGGAACTGAAGTCCAAAAATCAGAAAGCTTGAAATGATCTAGAACAGTGGTTCCCAACATTTTTGAACCCCTTTTATAATAGCCAAGCAACCAGCGGACCCCCAATCATATTTGCATAAAAAGGCATTTTGAATTGAGTAAAGTCATCCCTCCTCAGAAAGTGGAGGCCTCCTCCTCCCCCAAAGGACCCGTTTCTCTTAGACATACACCCTAACTTTAATATCCATCTCCAAATAGTTAAGAGAGAGTCAGTTTACTAAGGGCTACAGACATTATGTTGTGGTCCCCTTGGGTCGCTACCCCTAGGTTGGGAAACCCTAATCTGCAAAATTCAGGATGTAAGCTACTTTATGCCAACCTTATACTAAGAAACCCCTAGCTGAATGTTTTCTTTCTTTCTTCTGTTCTATCTCAGGATATTAGGAACTGAGGAAAAATGTTCCACACATTCATTTGATGATTGATTGTTAAATAATTCCAAGCCTTTCCCGTGGAGTGCTAAGGGCAAAATGGTCTGAAAGCTGGAATACGTCCAAACCTGATACGTATTTTGTAAGAGGGAGGAAAGATTTATTCTGGCGGTTCAAGTAAGCAAAGCAAAATTTTTCAGCCTTACTTCTAATCAAATAATAGTGAATGAAGCTACAAAGCTAATCCTGGGAGAGTAAACTCCACTGAAGGTTGTTAAAGAGGTTGAGGCAGGAGAATGTTGATGGGCTGTTTACTCCTCTCCATTCTAGCTTTTCTTAGCCCATTGCAAACTAATGGACACTTTATATTTATTTCCTGTTCATTCACAGCCATGAAAAAAAAAGACTTGTAAAGCTTCACCTCTTGCCCTGTTGCAGAACAAGCGGTTGTAACAGATCAGAGTGTTCTTGGCATAAATGGTACCCTCTCCCCACTGACAAAAAAACCCTTGTTGGGATGTTTTGGATCTTCCCATAGAGTTTCTCCTCCTCTTTTATTCAGTATGTATTTTGATAAAGCTAATTTAAAATATAGCCTAAAGAAGCTATAAGTGTCTGCCAAGTGTCTGGATATTTACTATAGTTTTTATTTCAACAGTTGTGTATCTTGTGATGCACTTTTTATTTTATGTTATCTAGCAGGCCATTTTAAAAGTTTAAAAGACCTGCTTTTTACTTAACGTTCTTTGCTACTGAGATTCAATTTCGAAGTACAGTATTATAGAGAAAAAGGAACACTCCCTCTGAAGAGTACTCTAGCATCTGTTGTGTGCCCAAAGAAAAGTTTTAAAACAAAAAACTGCTCAGAGTCTTAAAGTGATTACAATTTTTCTTGTCTACAAAAGCATTTTGTAATTAAAATATGACATACCCCCATACTCAATAGTGACATATTTATGAAAATTAAATAGATCAACAAATGTTTAAAAGAAAGCCAGTCTCCTCTGCATCTTAAGCAGAAGAAAATTGTATTTATTTTCTTCATCAATATTTATTTATTTTATTTTATTTTATTTTATTTTATTTTATTTTATTTTATTTTATTTTATTCATTCATTCATTTTGAATATTTTTACCCCACCTATCTCCTTGGAAAAGAACCCAAGGTGGCTTATAATAATGAGGGACAATATACAGCCCAGAATGTTTAAGGCATATTCAAGTCAAGAACAGGGAATTAGAAGAGGCATCTTAGAATATTAAAAGGTACCATTAAAGCTACAAAGAACATGCAAAAAGAAAAGAAAAATCCATTATGATGGGGGGGGAATAACATGGAAAACACTGGTGTTCTTATCAAATCAGTCAATGTAATCATGCATGGTAATCCATATAAAAGTCACATAGTAGGTAGTCCCTCATTTAGGGAAAGCTTGCCTGAAGAGGAAGGTCTTTGCCTACTTACAGAAAGACATTCGTGGCAGAGATGGGGCACTCCTGGCCTCCAGCGGGAGGGAGTTTCAGAATCTGGGAGCAGCAACAGAGAAGGCCCTTTCATGTGTTCTTCTGCGACACACCTGTGAAGGTGGCGGGATGGAGAGAAAGGCCTCTCCTGATGACCTTAGCATGTTAGCCAATTCATACTGCGAGATTCAATCTTTTGTTTGTTAAGAATCTCAGCCTGAAACTTTGCTTTTTTCCTGGTATTCACTGCCTGGTATATTATATGCACACCAGGGATGGGCACGAAGCAGAAAAATCGAGTTTTGTCATTTCGTTTCGTTCCCCCACATTTTGTTTCGTATTGTAAGTAACGAAATTTTTCAAAAGAATTTCATTACTTACTAAAGAAAGCAAAACAAAATGAGGTAGGAGAACCCCCCGACAGGGGACTGAGAGGGTAGCACTGACGTCAGCACTCCCCTCTGAGCCCCCTTCCGTGAGATTCCCCACCGCTTCCCAGCTGGGAGACGGCACCGACAGTAGAGAAGAGTGTCTAAGGAGGACTTGCCTCCTAGCTCAATTCTTTTGCCTACTCACTGAATTGACCATCTGCATATCTGAGTCGTTTTGAAATGGAATTGCCTTTCTCGATGGACTGCGAGTTGCATTCTGTTGCCATAAACAAACAGAGCATTTCTGGAGTTAGTTAAAGATGCTTGCATTTCTCTTAGACTTCTGAAAGGTTTTAATAGTTTGTGGTCAGAAGCTAGTTTCTATCCTATATTTTGTGCAAGGCGTGTTTATATAATTTATTCCAAAAGCATTTGTCTGTGTTTGCTTTGGAGGGTATATAATAGAAATATTAATGTGTGGTTTTCAATTTTTATAGTCTAGCACAGTGTCAAAACCAGCAGTAGCTTAAGGAGAAACATATGTCTTTCATGCTCAAAATAAGGCCATGAAAATAAAGTGACTAGAAACAAATGGTTGAGATGGATGGAGTTTCAGATGTTAAATAAGGATGTGGCAAAATTCTCAATGCTTTATTTCTTTGAGTTTCTTCCAAATCCTACCTATATTCATCCTTTCCTTTGCTTATATCAGATAGTGGGGCTTTCTGTCCTGTAGGGAGGTTTGGATGTATTTTCCATATGCTTTCACCCACCTTGCTAATTTATGTATTGTTTGTATGCATTTTCCATAAGGTACACATTTTTAGTGGACAAAACAAAATTTTGTTCTATCTCTAATAGTGAACAGGGATTCTTCATAGATTTCATCCATTTCATATTAAAAATGGCGCACAGTAAGAATATTAATGTGATTTATGCCAGTGGAAAATGAACGAACTACTGGTGGTTCTTATGCTCATTTTTATCTCACCACTCAGAATGGCCCTGGGAAAAATGGGCAGTATACAAATTAAACGAATGAACAAATTAATATCCCAAAAAAACTTAAGAACTTAAAATCACTGGGCTGTTTCAGCCATAGTAGCACATAGTGATGGGCATGAACCAGTTCACCTCCACATAAACTTTCCCACCTCCTCAACCAATCTAGCCACTATCCTTGTCCAGTTTGTCAATTTCTGGCAAATTTGCAACTGATTTTTCAGTTGCAAACATTGACTTGTTACCAGGACTTGCAAAACCAGTTGAGAAGCTAGCAAACCTGGCCAGTTTAGTGGCTTTTTGAGGCTGAGGTGGAGGTGGAGGGGAACACCAGCACCTCGACTGCTGCATTTGCAAACCAAGACAAATCCATTTTTGCCCATCTCTAGTAAACACAGCATGGATTCAATAATCCATCGGGTTCCTTCTAGCTCTGCAATATAAAGGTTATTATTATTATATTGTTTGACATCATATTTGATGATTGATATAGATGGCTGAGCTTTTGTATTTTTTTCTTCTCCTTCTTCTTTACTTTCCTCACATGTTATACTTCTCTGACTCCCTGACTGTTAGCAAACAATATTTTGGTTGTTTCACTTGTTGTAACATATAGCTTTCACTTTCTTTTATTGCAACTAGCCTCCAAAAATATCAGTTTCTTCCTAAGGCCATTTGATAAAATTTGTGTTTTGGAAAGTAGACATCTTAGAAAAACCCTGATTAATTATCTGAAATGTTTGGTTGCTCAGATTTATTAGCTCCCAAATGATCCATTCTGTCATTATGACACAGAATGAAAACATAATCCTTTTTTCCAAACTTAAAGATAGCTAGAACATTGTCATATCTTGTGCCCAATTTTAATGAGAGATTGAACAAAGTGTCTTATAAGGAACATGGCAATAAAGATTTAGCATTCTGCTGGTTGTTTTGGAGAACATATATTTTTTACTAACTGAAAAGCATTTGAGCAGTCTGATCTAGGACTGCTAAGAGTTAAGATGTGTTCCCATTTTTATGTTAGGGAGTATATTTGGGAAGACAACTTTTAAGTCTTGCACATTACTTTGGGGTGCAAAACACATGGGGTGAAAAACATGGAAAAAAGGCAAAATGTGATCTTCATTAAGTGAACATGATTAGTTAATGAGATTGCACATTTCTTAAACAACATCACTTTCTGCAATTAAACTAGTACTTATGTAATAGTGGATTAGGGTAAAGGATACTCAGTGTGTTGTAATGGATCAAGGGATGGACTAGGAACACTGGGTTAAAATCTCCACTGGAACCTCACTGGGAGTGTGGAAATGGTTAAATCTCTCTTTAACTGTCTCACTTACCTTGAATGCCCTATTAGCGATCCTGTAAGTTGGTTACAAAATTGATGGCACATAACTACAGGATCAAAGAGAGATGGGCCCCTCACTGAAAAATGTCAAGACACTGAATAGTGTAATAGACCTTGTGTATCGTTTGAAGGAGGAAAAAGATTGGGGAATTAATGCAAAACAAAGCAAAGTGTTCTGCTTATATACAGCCCCATACCACTTCAAGAAGTCTCTGGGCAGTTTCCAGTTTTAATTACAGTATGCAGGCTACACATTGCCCCCCCCCCAGCAAGCTGGGTACTCATTTTACTGACCCTGGAAGGATGAAAGGCTGAGTCAACCATGAGCCTGCTACCTGGGATTGAACCCCAGGTCGTGAGCACAGTTTTACCTACAGTACGGGCATTTAACCACACGCTTAACAAGTCTTGATTAGAGATGGGCGTGAACCACTTTTGCTTTGTTTTATTTCACGTCTTATATACTAAAAAAAAAAAAAAACCCAATGAAATATCTATTAGGATGGAAACCACCATTTAAAACTTTTGATGACATTTTGAAAAACATTTAATCATGCCATTCCCGAAACCACACATATTGCTTAAAAGCTGTCCTGAAAAGGAAGGTCCTTGTCTGATTATGGGCACCAACTTGATTTCTCAGGGCAGCACATTCCAAATCCTGGGAGCAGCTGCTTCAGAGGCTGTCTCTCATCAAATGAAGCTTAAAAGCCAGAAAGGGTCATACAGTGCTTCAGATGTAAACGTTCCAGAGACTTGGGGAGGGGGGGAATGGAAGAAACTCCCCCCCTCAATTTTTCCATTTTCTTTCCTAGCCCCCCTCCCATGCATTCAGGCCTACAGTACTTCAGATGGTCTGGACCAAGCTGTGTAGAGCTTTAGAAGTCGTAACCAGTATTTTGGATTGAGTCTGGTAGCCAGCTGGCAGGCAATGAGGCTCTATTGGCTGGAATACCATGTGACCAGATACAAATGTAATATACAGCTAAGAAATAACTTGGTATTATTTTCTATTCCATTCTGTAAAGGTTAATCATTACAGTTGTTACAGTATGTTAGTCTTTTAACAATATTTCAGCAGGATTGTTGAGGGCAAGAATAACACATTTCTCTCCTGAAACTTTTTTTTTTAAATCTGGATCAAATCTGCACTGTCTCATATTTTTGGTCAGATGGGGACCCATGCCATGGGGGAGAATATTTCAAATGTGTGGAGTTAAATTGTGTTCTGTTTCTGTCAGTCTAGAACCCCCATCAGCTGAACTGTGATAGTTTCTCACTCATGCAGCTGAAATAGCATGCAAGCAACTTTAGCTCTTTTTGGAGGCCAGTTATTCAAGCATTTTCCAACATCTCAACCAATCATGGAAAAAGGAGAGGCTTGAACGAGTCATACAAAGCAAACATTATACAGTATAAGGAGGATGTCCCAAAGAAGGGAATGGGTTGAGCACAATGTTATTTTCTGTTCTTGGGGAAACAAGAAATCATACCCTTCAAAATGGTTTGATAGTTGCAGAAGAAACCTTGTGGTCTGAAATAATCAAGCCTTTTGCAGAGTTTCTAGGAAGCTGATGGCAGTGCTACAGTTTGAGGAAAGAACAAAAACAGTGCTGTATTCTTTTGGAATAGTAGAGTTATCCACACTGGGAAATGCTGGTTCCTGTTGGCAGGGTTTTCCTTCAGAATAACATGGTTGGGGTGGCACTTATCCAGAACTGAGTGATGTTACTTGGACTTTGAAGCTGAAGAACAGATATTTTGACCTCGCTTCTATTTATTTGTAGTATCCCACGTCTTGCAAAATGTAGGTCAGAGGTAGGAATGTTATATAGAACTAAGTGTAGTTATATGCTATCTATTTTGTGGTAACAGTTGCAAAGATATATTTGCAGTTCTGCATGGAGAGAAGCAGAAAAAAAGAAAAAAAGAAAAGTTTAGGTGAGAACTGGAGAGAGAAATTGTCAGAGTGAAAATATGCTCACATACTCTCGCACCAGGATTTCCAGAGTTTCAATTCCTTTACGAAATGGCTTTTGCATGCTTTACATATGTAAATATAATACAGTAATACCCTGTGTAGTGCTTAGGGTCACTAACAAAAATAGCAGTAAACTGGGTCATTATCATAGCTGTCAACTGTCCCGATTTGGCTGGGAAAGCCTCCTATTTCATCCCCTTTCATGTTTCCCACCAGGGTCCTTGATATTCAGGGAAATATCCCGGATTTCCCCACCCACTCTGCTCTGAGAGCGAGCGAGCGGCATGCCAGCTGCACATTGCTTCCCCTTCACCCAAGCAGGGTGCTGGCCTTCCCCTTCTTCCCTTTCAGGCCCAGTGGAGCTGCCCTTCCTCCCCTCCCAGGTCAGGCAGAGAAGGGTTAAGCGGGCTGCTCTCCGGCTCACCGGGGAGGTGGAGGCCGGCCTTGGCAGGGGTGGTGGTGGTGCACAGAAGAGACGCAGCAGGCGGGAGGTGGAGTGGAAAGGGGGACAAGGCTCTGTCTTGCCTGCATGGCTCTCCCGTGGCTCCTCCACGGCCAGGAGGTAGGCGCGCCCACCCGACAGTGCTCCCAGCTCAGGCAGCTTTGGCGAGGAGGGGGAGGGTGGGAGGGGCAAAGCAAGCTGTGTGCATGTGTGCGTGAGTGCATGGGGTGTCAGTGTGTGTGTGCACTGCTCCTCTCTGCTCCCATCCTGGCTGGCAGCGGAAAAAAAGTTGACAGGTATGGTCATTATACTTTATTGGAAAAAGAGGAGGACAAGAATGAGGATGGAAAGAGTGGAAGGAGAAACATGAAGGTGTGTGTGTTGCGTGTGAGGGGAAAGGGGGGCAACCCCCCCAAAACTGCTGTCACTTTACACACTTGGTGCTTTTATTGCCTTGACCAGAGGGGGAGTGGCCAGCATGTAGGAGCTGCGGGAGAGGTCCCAACTGACTTCTTGACTGCCTTCCAGCTTGTGCATGTGTCTGCGTATTTATCTGTGGATACTGTGTGTGTTTCTGTTTGGGAGAGTGCATGGATGAGGGAGTTGACAGAGAAAGAGAAGAAGAGAGAGGGAGAGAGGGAGAGAAAACAGAACAGAGTAGGAGTTCTGACTGACTGACTCTTGAATAGGTGGTACTGAAACCTGTGTTATAAAAAAGTGGTAAATGAGGCAGCATTATGTTTGATATTACTGCATGTATTTATGCAAGTGAATAATAAACAAGTGAATAATAAAGGCTTCTCACTCTTATAAGCACTGAGTGTAGAATAAGAGATCTAATTTGCTTAAATTAGGGGGAAATCTGTTAGATGATGTGAAAACCGGTTAAACTGTAAGATAAAGTCTAACTAGAGAACTTACTGTTTGTGTCATTAATAAGTTAATTATTTTTATTTATTTCAAATAAAAAGGATCCAAGGCAGCTGACATCAGAAGACAATATTTAAAAGATAAAGACAGTATTAATTATTTATTGATTTAAAATATTTTCCAGCCTCTCTCTTTAAAAGGACCCAAGCAGGAGCCTCATGGCACAGTGGCTAAACTGTTGTACAGCAGCCAAAACTATGCTTAACAACCAGGGGGTTCAACCCCAGGTAGCCGGCTCATGATTGACTTAGCCATCCATCCTTCCAAAGTCAGTAAATTGAAATACCCTTCTTGGTGGCGGCGGCAGGTGAGCCTGCATAATTAAATTGTAAACTGGCCAGAGGGTGCCTTAAGTGCTATAGAGTGGTATATAAGCAGCACACTTTAAAAAAATCAATGTCAAAACCACATACAAAACACAATAATCATTTAAAAACCCTCTAACCATCTGGTCTCTAAGGGGAAGCCTGTCTGAAGAGAAAGAAATCCAAATCTTAGATTAACCACTGTTTTTTGAGAATGGGAATACTGACACATTGATGCTCCTTTTTGGTACTTTCCATCCCAAGTAAACATTGCATCATAATGTCACTTACTAAGCCAAGTAACATCATTACTTATATTCCTGAAATGAAATCTAAGTGTAGGTTTTTATCATTTTAATATCTGTATAGAGTTACATTAGTAGTTGGAAGACTGTTTGCCTCTGCATAACGTAAAGTTATGCTGACATAAAATTGCTAGGAGTTATGCCAGTCAACAAGGATAGTGCAGTTCAGTTGTGAAATCGTTGCACATTTCCCATTGTGACTGACTGGCCCATGATTTCCCCAAAGATCTTTAAACTTGGGGTGGAACTCACATGTGGAAAGGTAGCCTTCCAGATGGGCTGGATCCAAGTCATTTAGACATTTACAATTCAAAACCAGCATTTTGAATTGTGTGTGGAAAGTATCAGGTTGCCAGTGAAGCTGTTGTAACAAGGGATTTGGCTTCTCTTTGTAAACAACTCTAGTCAACAATCTAGCTGCAGAACCTTGAACCTATTGAGGTTTCTAAACACTGTCAGGGCCATATAGATTGCATTTTAGAAATCCAGATGTAACAACCATGATTTGTGCCTATTACAGAAAATATACAAACATTAGTGTTTGGTAATGTTAATTTAAAGTAAAATAGTTTCAATTTCAGATATTAATCACAAAAATTAAATTTCTAACATTTAATTTTAATTTAAGTACAGTGGTACCGCTACTTATGAGTTTAATCGTAAACTGAATGCATGCTTATAAGTCAAACAACTCGTAAGTAGAGCAGCCGTATATAAAAAAATCAAAAATAAAATAAAATAAATAAAAATTAAAAATTCTAAGTAGAGCAGACCGCTTCTAAAATTTGTAAGGCAGCAGTTAAAATACCAACAAGTTTTCTACTCTTAAGTTGAATTGCTCGTAAATAGATCTGCTTGTAAGTAGAGGTACCACTGTACTTGAGTTTCAAGCCTAACATTCTGAATTCTGGATAACATGAATATGCATATATGAAGTAAATAACAGTTCTGCATGCACCTATCTAGAAGGAAGTCCTATGACACTAGGTTTGATCTCATTCTGACCTAACAATGAATGACCTGCAAAATAGGCAACCCTGCTCAGTTCTTGGAAACTCTAGGATATGACTTTTTTAAAAATTGAGTTAATTCACTTTGTACCTGGCCTTCCTGTTTTCCTCCTGCTGTCAAATTTTCCCCATGGTATTGTCTGTTCCGCAGGACGGGCCTGTCCATCCTGGTCTGGAGGCCGCCCGAAGTCCAGCACCACATAAGGGAAGTCCTGGTCTCCCCGGCCCTAGAAGCAGACAGGGGGTGCACACACATACACATCCCACCTCCCTCCTCTCACCCTGGGCAGCAAGTGAGGAAACCCGACAGGCATGCCGCCTTGCCCCAATGCTTGTATTGGACCTCCATCCCTCTGACACCTACCGCAACCGCCACGGCACACCCTCCTTCCCGGCCCCCAGCAGGAAACTCTGTCCTCTCACCCAGGAGCACCAGCGAGAGGCCCAGAATGTAGCCCATGGAGACACATCGTGGCTGCAAATAAAGTGAAGGCCACTCCAAGTTGGGCAGCCCTGGTCTAACACATTGTAATAATTGGTGAAGTGGGAAACATAAATACAGCTACAGAAGTTTCTGAGGTCTTTCCTAGAGACTAAGCATAACCGATAACATGTTCTCTCAAATGTGCAAGTTGCATTTAAACTTATGTTCTTACTTGGGTACTCTCTGGTCCTCGGTTAGAGCAATTGAAATAGCTTGAGTCATTTTTCACTTAGTTTCATAATTTTAGAGAAGGCTGTGCTCTTATGTTACGAAACTCTTGTCAGTTATTCCCTTGGAGATTTTTTTAATCGGGGAATTGCAAAACCATATTAGAATTGCTGGACAGCTCAGCGGTTTAGATATCTGGCTGCAGAGCCAGAGGTTGGGAGTTTGATTCTTCACTGCGCCTCCTTGACAGGGGCTGGGCTTGATGATCCAAAGGTTCCCCTCCAACTCTGCAGTTCAAAGATTATTATTATTATTGTAAGAGTTTATTGATTTCTGTAGATTTTATGAGCACTCTTCATAGGTTTGTTTTTATTACAGCTTCCATAAAAGGAAAGTTACTGCATATTCTTAGACAGCTTTGTAGCCCGTCAAGCAGCTTAATGCTTTACATATGATGCAATAAAAATGTGAATGAGGACAAAGTTTGCGGGGAAATGAGAAACAGGCAAGCATCAAATCACGTGTAGACAGCAAATCTAGAATTACTTGTTTTCACTCATTATTAGTTAGCTTAGCTTTAAAGCCAAAGGACTAGACCAAGTGAAAGGAAAGGAGACGAAGAGGCAAAAAGACAGCAGTATAATTCAGAAAGAGACGAGTTTAACAGGTACTCTTTAGCATTTTTAGTATGTTGGGCAACCCTGAGGGACACTGAATCACAGAAGTATAGTGGGAAGAGCTGGAGGCTAAAGAAAATTCTCTTTCCTGTGGATTGCATCATGTAGTAGTAAAAAAAAGGGAAGGGAAATAGAAAAGATGAAAAGAAAGAGCCATTATAGAAAGGCGTATTAAGATTATGTGGTGATGCCTAATAACAAATCAGGGATATATCAAAGTCATTCAGTCAGGACCTTTAGTGGCATCAAACCAAACATACACTACAATAGGCAATAATAAATGCACATACAAGAAGTATGTGCCCAATTAAAATTGCAAGGGTGCTAAAATATAGAACAAGACATGGTGTGGCAAAATACAAAATGATACATGTCCATTTGAAAGGCATTTGGCCATTAACCATGAAACTCTGGTCCACCAGATAGTCATCCTCGTCTTAAGAGTGCGAAACAGACGACCCTGTTGGTAATTGTAACCTGCGTTGCTGGACTAATAGATTAGTGTATATGGCAATCTGCCTAGTGTGGACTTTGTTCTTGCCTGAGAGCAAATTATGCAGAATCATCTCTGATTGACCAGGAAATCTGACAAGAAATGGCTCCAGATAGGAAGCACGGATATCCCTGTATACAGCGCAATAAAGGAACATGTGCGCCAGGGACTCAAGAGCCACAGAATTACAGGGGCAGAGCCGTGTTTCCAATGGTTGGGAAATAAATCTGCCATATAGGACATTAGATGGAAGTACATTACATTTTGCTAGGGTGAAGGCACACCGTTCTTGGGGGCTCTCTAGAAAATGCAAATAGCTGGCTGGCTTATCAATATATAGAGGGAGATGAAGATTTAAGGGTGAACATACTTTGTGGGCTGCTGCAGAGAGGTCTCACCTTTCGATGTCCAATAGCCTGACTTTTAACAGTCTATATGCCTGCACAAAGGATAGGACAGGATAGGACACCCAAATAATCAGGTGAAATATTTTGAGAGAACAATTTCAGACCAGGAGAATAAAAGGAATCAGAAAGGATGCCTGCTATTAGGGGGTCTTTATTGGACCGAAAACATATTCTCAGCCAGTACTTGAGTTGTCTCAACTGCACTTGTCTACTCAGTCTAGTTAATCCTGCCTCCAGACACAGAGCTGCATATGGCACGCAATGGGGCACAGTGAAGATTTTATAAAGGAAAGAGGCCCAGAGTGTTTCCACCGAAGAGTTGAAAGCATCCAGCCAGATTGGCATCCGATACATCTGTTGGGAGATGGCCTTGGCTTTAAAGACCCGCAGGGTGTTGGGAATGTGTGCATTGCCCCAAACATGGAAAAATGAAGAATATCTTGAGGGATCACCTTTACCAAATTGGTGGTAATATGATGATGTCAAGCCCACGAATTACGATAGTGAAAATTTAGGCCTAAGTACTTGAATTCTTTAACCTGTTGGATTGCTCTCCCATGAAACATCCATGGTTGGGGTTTCCAAATCTTACTGAATACCACTTTTTTGGATTTGCTGTAATTAAGGGTCATTAAATAAGGAAAAGAAGGACAGATAGAGAAGATCTGCTTCATCAATAGAGATGTGAAGGGCTGGAAAAAAAGTTTTCCCCCATTTTCCCCCTAAAGCCTTTTTGTTTTGTTTTTTTCCAGAAAAATGGAAAAAAATTTTATGGACTATTTTATCCCCTGACTGTGCAATTTTCTCAGCAGACAACTTTTCCAGAGATACATTAAACCCAAAATATAGCACGTAATACTGTTTTGTGATAATGTATTGGGGGAGAGAGATGTTGCAAGTAAAATATGCATCTAAATTAACGGCAGCTGCCCTGAAAGTAACATTACACAATCTCAGTGAAAAATGTTTTTTTATGCAAATGTTTTTTAATATTGATGTTACTTGGTGTTTAGTGGCTTTGTCTGGTGCCAGGTAGATAAATGTTTCATAATAATCAGCCCTTTTCATCAGCCTTATGGCAGCCTTGATGGAAAAATAACATTGGGCCAGCAGCTGTGGCAGTATCCCACATTCAGTCAACTTTAGGGTACCAACAGGGCATTGTGATAGTAAAATCTCTTCCTTAATCTGCATTTTGCAGTTCCAGGATTAGAAAAATATCACCCAAAGGGACAGGCATGTGTTATTAACAGTTCTAAGATATGTGTAAGAGAAAACTTGTTTCTTCTGTACATTTGTAACAGAAACTGTAAGTTCAACCTAAAGCATAACATTTTTCAACAGGTCAGCATTTGGAAATTAGTATTTTATTTATTAAATTTATATACCACTCCATCTAGCTACATGGCTACTCTGGGTGGTTTACAAAGTTTTCAAAATACAATTCACAATCAACAGACAGTACAATAAAACAATCAAGTATAATAAAAGAATAATTTTACAAAACAGTATTCATCAGACCGTCAAACAAAGAGCAAGATGCACTAAAGACAGAGCCAAAAATAAGTTAGATAACAGCAAATCATTAACAAAATAGGTTAATACTCAGGGAAAGCCTTTCTAAATAGCCACGTCTTCAGCTGTTTCTTGAAAACTGGGAGTGAAGAGGCTAGACAACTTTCAGGGGAAAGTTGGTTCTAAAAACTATGGACGTCACTGAGAAATCCCAGTTCCTCCTCAAAGATTTGAGGGCCTCCTTCAGCGACGGCACCCTCAAGTGTCTTGCCTGAGATGATCAGGCGTTATAGGCAGTATTCTGCAGCAGGAACTGTTCTGCCAGATAACAAGGTCCTAAACTGTTTAGGGCACGGGTGTCCAAACTTTTTGCAAGGAGGGCCAGATTTGGTGAGGGGAAAATGTGTGGGGGGCCAACCGTTCAACCACATTTGGCCCCCAGGCCGGACTCTGAACAAGTCTCTATAACAGGCATGTCCAAATTTCGGCCCTCCAGATGTTTTGGACCACAACTCCCACAGTCCTTTGTCATTGGCAATCTTAGCTTAGAATTCTTGGAGTTGTGGTCCAAAACATCTGGAGGGCTGGAAGTTTGGACATGCCTGCTCTATAACATGCAAGGAGGCAGGGAGGATGCTGCAGCAACGGTAGGCTAGGCAGGTGGCTGGGGGGATGGACAGAGGCAGGGAGGGCAGGCAAACCATAAAACTGCAAGCTGATGTCTCCATCCAGTATGGGGAGGGGCCAGCTAGTGGGGATGGGTGACAAGCTCAGCCGGTGGGCAGAAGAGGCCACAGGCCACTCGAAATTTGAAAATGGGCCACATTTGGCCCCCGGTTGTGACTTTGGACATGCCTGGTTTAGGGCTTTGTATGTCATGATTAAAACCTTGAAATCAATGCGGTAACGGATCAGCAGCCAGTGCAGCGTGACCAGTGTAGGGGTAATCTTTAATATAGCCTTAGGCCTGTAACTAATCTGGCCATGAAATTCTGTACCACCTGGAGCCTCCACATTAACTTACAAGGCAGCCCCATGTAGAGGGCATTGCAGTAGTCTAATTGCAGTAGCTTCCTCTTGCCAGCAAGCATTAATACCCTTCTTCCAGAATATTAGCACAGCCATATGCAAAGGTTCACTCCATGTCTTTCTTTTCCAGTGTGAATCTTTTAAGGAGTTGGTGCCTTATGAAAAAGAACCTACGTGGTAGTCGTTAGGATTTAACTGATGAACTCGAAAAATAGTAATCCCAGAGGTTTTAGTAACTGTCATTCCCACCAAGCTGCATTAGTTATCCAGGAAGGCCTGTTGCTTTCTCAAACCTTATCTAACAAAGGCATAGTAAGCATGCTTTCCCTTCCAGTTCCATGGTTTATGTTAGCATATGTACCAGGTGTTGAAAAATCAAGCTTTACAAAATGTTAGGACCAAAGAATGAACCTGGAGACCATGCTTGATGGCATTTGACTTTATTAGCTTAAGCTTCATGCTTTGTTAAAAATGTTTTCGGTTATAGAGCAGTCGTGTTAAAAATAGATCTCTGCCATTGTGTTTATGTCAGTGTCCTGTCAGTGAATCTAAATTTATCTCTGTGTTTGCTGTGTCATAATCTTATAGTACCATGGGGAGTGGGGGAGGAATGATAGTAAGCAGAAGGAAAAGAGTCAGCTTTAATTATGTACAAACTGTTGGAGTTTTTAAGTGGAACCTGAAGAGAGTTTTTAAGGCCCACTGTCTGATTTACTGTGTCTCAGAAGAACAGGTCTGCCTGTTCAGCACAGGATAGTGTAAATAACAGGGAGAAATTATCAAGCCCTTGCAGTGAATCTTAGCTAAAGGTGCTGTTCTGCAGATTTCTGCTTCCTATAAAACCACAGTGTCTTTAGGCAATGTTCCTAGTCTCAGCGGAGATTTTTGGAATTCCTTCTATTTCCTTATATGGATTGGATTCCTTTGTTGAGGCATAATTAAGTGGACTTTGGTGAGCTGGGAGTTCAAAGCATGTACATATGGCTTTGATAATAACATATTCCCTTGACCCTAGTAAGATGAAGACTAGTTAGAGTTCTATATGAATGGAACTGTGTCTGCATATGACACAATTATTATAGCATAGGTTTGAATTCTAAACAGAGTGCATATAATTTTAGTTAATGAATGATTCTGTTGTCTTAATTACAAGTACAAATCAGTGGTCTTCTGCATGAGTTCAAAGATGTATGCATGTGTGAGAGACTTGGTGCATGGTTCTCTTAGGATCCATTTCCTGCCAATGGATAGCAGTTACCAATATCCTTATCAAAAGGTGACTAGGAATGCAAAGTTACTGTGCATGATGAGGGTCTAAAAGAAAAAAAGACAGCTCATAGGCCATGAGCTATGGTGCAAGAAGAAAAAACAATGGCACTGGGAAGGCAGGAATAAAATGCAGGACATGCCAAGGAACTGCTGAATGAAAAGATAGTTGTTAATCTTAACTGCTGAACCAATGGCATGCCTTTCCTAACATGGCCTTGTAGTAGTCTAACTCTACCCAGCACTCATAAATCAAGGAAAGACCAGCATGTGGTTGCAGTGATACAAAAATTTTTTTTTGTCCTTGGTTTAAAAAAATGTCACTCACTACAAGATTATTTCATTCAAGCATGATTATGAAGACCATACTATTTTTTGGTCAGTGACAATATTCATAAAACAATCTGAAAGTTGAATCACGACAACTGGACTTCTTTTCTTGTGAGGTTGAAATGTTCTTTGACTTCCCCCAAGCATTTGTCACCTATTTTGGATAGCATTGCTTCTTATTCAGACTTTTCCTATGCCTCTCCAAACTTGTCATCTCCAAGATCGGAGGTGGTTGACCACATAAAACCCATTTGTGTGCATTTAAAGAGGACCACTCAAAGAGCCAGAGTTACAGATAGGTAACCCCCCCTCTCCTTTGCTAAGAAAGGTCTTCCATACCTCCCCCCCCCAAAAAAAAGTGTCAACATGCAATACATGGAGAAAATATGTCATAATTTCAATTATGATGAAGAAAGATGTTGATCGTTTTTGTTTTTTATTTATTTATTTATTTATTTATTTATTCATTCATTCATTCATTCATTCATTCATTCACAAGATTTTTTAGCCGCCCCACTACCAAGAGGTCTTTGGATAATTTCATCTGCAAAAGTAACATAAGGGAAGATTTACCTCCTTATGAGGCAATAGCACAGTAATGACCACTTGTCCCTACCAGGGCTGGAAGGGGAGTAGGACCTTAACTCTCTATCTCCTGTCCGCCCCCAACTCAAGTTCTGTTATTCCAAGAATGAAGACTCTTAAGGTTTGGCTTGGGGATTTAGGGGCTATTTTCTGTTTGATGATCTTCTGTCTCTTACCTTCTTTACAGATTCTGTGCTGTCAGAGGCTTTTTTCTACATGGAGAAAGTGTATGCACGTTTCCAGGAACTGGCCCGGTACCCAGATCCTGTCCTTGCTTTTCAGCCCACAAGTTAGACAACTGTCTCTCTGGCTGCATTTGCAACATTCTTTATGCCTAGGAGATCAGACATTCCCATGGTCCCATAATCAACCAGCAGGAACTACTAGGCCCTTCTGGATACAGAGGGTAATGGGAGTTGTACTCTCCATGACCATCAGGCTCTATAGAGGGCACCTGCCACAGAACTAGAAAACACTGTGGCCATTTCCTTTTCTAAAAATTAACAAGAATCAAAGGGTGTAGATGCGGTATTAAAACCCATAAAAGTCATTAAAAACCAACATGATTGCAAAATTGTAGGGTTACAAAAAACAATGAAGATATCAAAGGGTGTAGATGCTGAAGAAGTCTTGGAGGTCAGCCCTTCTCTGGGTAGGTGAATTCTGGGGAATTCCTGGAGTTATCTGGGAGCCCCAAAACTCAAACGAGTACACTACTTTGGCTGCTCAAGAGCTTCCTTTTGCTCTGCGTCACCACCTGTGGAAATGTTCCAGGTAAAAGAGAAAGTATGTGGTTTTACCCATTTGATTTTTTCTACAGCCACATTGTTATCTCACTGTCACTAAATAAAGTGTTTAATAACTCAAGGTTATTATACGTTAACCAAGCATTCTCCAAATATATCCATAGTCATGAAAATACAAGTGACATGACAGAGAGGGAGAAAACACAAAAACAAAGTATTAAGATTTAATAGTGTAGGAATTAGTTCTCTTATTTAAAGTTTTTTTAAAAATATCATTTTAATTGCCATTATCTCATAAAAATAAGTTTTTAAAATGGAGGGTGCACTTCAGTTACTCCGTCCCTAACTTTACTGGATGAGAAAATTCCTGCTTATAAAACCTCTTGCAGCTTTCTGTCTTAGTACATTCCAACCAGTAGAGGAACGTGTTAAGACATGAAAGCTATGAGTCTTGCTTCTTAGAAGATTACAGTGGTCACATCCCTTTCCCCCTTTGTGCCAAGCTCTTTGAATTATGCATGTTTTCATTATTAATGTTATTATTACAAATTTCTGAGTCTTGATTTTAGAGCTAGTTATGTGCTGTTGCTGTGAATGTTTTTTTATTAGGACACAGATAGATGTGTGATGTAAGTAGGACTATGCCACTATAAAGTGGAGGGGAAAGGAGAGGAATTTAAGGCACAACATAGTTAGGGAAGAAGAAGTGCACTATCTTCATACTCCCGGTCCAACCCCCAACTCATTGCCCAGTTTTCTGAGCCATTTCCCCCATTATGTGACTTCTAGCCTGAAAATCCAGCAAGAGAAAATGATTCCTGTAAACAGTGGTGGTGGTGGTAGGGGGTAGCTTCTGTCTAACTGCACTGTATTTTAAACTGTGTTCCATATATGTACAGTATAAGGCAGTGATGGTGAACGTTTTAGAGACCAAATACCCAAACTGCGATTCAAAACCCATTAATTTTTTTTGTATAGTGCCAGTACAGCAATTGAGGACATATTAATGGGCTTAACACCATGATTTGGAGATGACTTTCCTGGTTAGTCTGTGATACCACAGAGACGGTATCAATATATGTGGTGATTTTGCATTATACATATGTTTTGTGACTGGGTTTGTACATGTTTGTATGGGGTTGATGGGCGGTTCTATGTGAGATGTGTGTTGATCAACACTGAGAAATGACAGAAGGAACTTTTGTTACACAGTAATTTCTGCATAGCAATGCAAACTTAGTCAGTAGACTAATATTCACTGCATTGTGCCACTGAATCAAGACACCCACACACTTCTTTCAAAGACACAAGTCAGTTTATTCACGTAGTCAGGAATTCTCTGAAACACAGTTGATTTTTTTTTACATATGAAGATCTAGGAAATGAAGTTGATTTGGCTGCCCAAGTCACAGTTTGCTAAAAATATGACTTAAGCTTCCCTGAGGCATGACAAAAGATGAAGAATAAACTCATTATCTCACAGCAGAAGCCAAGTCTACACCTACAGATTAATTCACAAACTATTTCATAATGCAGTTTTACCAGTCTGTCTTGCTGACTGCAGAACTTGGCATAGTTTACGTGTGTACGGCTGTCTTAGCTACTTCTCATGATCATCACCCAAAACTAAAGAGTTCTCATTGCTCTAGGGTTTGGCAGTAGCTAAAGGTAAATAAATGTGTAGAACTTTGAGATGTGGGAGGCAGGGCCATTCCCAGCTATTTTGAGAAGAAAAAACATAGTTTAGTGTTAAAATGAAGCCAGTGAGAGAGATGAACTTGTTCCCGTAGTATTTTGTTGGGTGTTAATGTGATTGAAGGTAAATGTGATAATGGGAACCTCAGGCCAATTCATGTACATAAAAATAGATAAATAAATACAATAAAGACTTTCATTTCCAGAATATATATAATGTAGGCCTAGTGAGGTGCTATTTTTCTGTATATGTGCAAGGATGAATTACTTTGATTTCTTAGGCTGGAGCTAAATTGTCAGATCATAACTTCAGAAATACTAATTAAACAAACAAACAAAAATACAAAGAACGTTCAAGTTCTAAATGAGGAATCCTGTTTGCAGCAACAATGGCATAAGGATGATTTTTGAGGTTTGGGTGTATAGTAGAAATTATACTCTTGAGCAGTAGCAAAACATGGCCAAGCTTTTAAAAAGAGGGAACATATGGTATGGTTGACCATTTCTCTCAGAAATACTCTGGTTTGAATGTAGGGAACACTGGCAGGGAATTTAAATCTTCTACTAATAATCTATTCAGGGCTATGTAAGGGCTGAGCCTAAAGATCTCTCCATGAAGAAGAGAGATTTGGACAGTTGACTCTTGTCACTGGTAGGTGTAGTGAGTGTGCTGATTTGGTTAGGACAAAAACAGGCCCTCAACTGAAAAAAACTCATAGTAAGAAGAGTTCACACTCCAAACCTGGCTCCTGCCTAGACAGAATGGCCATTAAGCTACATACTCACTCCACTACTGTTCCATAGCTATTAACTAGACGTAGTCAACTGTGACTTTCTTCAGACATAAGATACCAGTGTAACACAGACCCTAACAGGTTAGCTCATAACAGAAAATAAATGTAGGTTATGATATGCAGTGAAACCCAACAAAAGGTCCTGCTAGTTCTTAAATGTAGTGTTTCAAAGCTTTGGTGGAACGTAGTTGTCTCTGTAATGCCAAGTTGTAGAACAGCCAAAGCTACCTATTGCAATGCTTATTGAAGCAGAGAGAAACGTCTGCTTTCCTAGTTCAAATACAAGGGTGATTGGAGTATATATGATTCATTTTATATTGGGTGCAAGTTATTGAAGGGAATTTGGCTTTTTCCCGTGCAGAAAAATGAGAGCCTCATATTTTGCTGGGCTTTGGAAGCAGATAGGAAGAGTTTAGGAGCAGGTACAGAATTGGAAGTGTAATATTTCCCTTACAAAATGTAAAATAAATCTGCTGCGCACTGCGTTGACTTGAGTAATTACCACCATGTGTCAAATTTGTGTCATTTAGTAAGATTGAGTAATGATCTCAACTCTAAATGGTTTTATATGACACTGATTATTTGGATCACTTCCAATATGGCTTTTAAACTTATTTTGGGGTATTGATATTCTTGGTTGTACTGATGGATTACATACACTGCAAAAAATGCAACAAAGCTGGGTGGATAAAATTAATGATTTTTTTAAAAATCACATTTACTTAACTCAATTTAAAAGAAACTATTTTTTAAAAAATTAAAACAAAAAATACTGATTTTTAAAATTTAAATCATTATTTAAATTGTGGTTGAAATCTGTTTGATTTAAATCAAATTCACCTTGCAACAGAGAGTCCAGCCTTATTGCTTTTCCTGCTTTTCCTTCATTAAGACAACTTTTGGGAAGAGCAGATAAGCTCCTCTCCAACATTGTGGGGGTAAGTGACCCTCTGCTCAGTCCACAAACTGATACAGATGGCTTCTAGACTACTCTTCAGATTGACTGCACATTAATATGGCTCCTCTGGTTTATTTATTTATTTATTTTATTTAACTTATATGCCGCCCACTATCCAAAGGTCTCTGGGCGGCATCTGAATAAAACAATTTAGAATAGTTAAGAGTAAAATATCAATAAATCATCAATAAAAACCTTACACTAAAATCATTATTCTAAAATTGTCATCAGAGGACCCACAATCTATATTATATCAATTAAAAACCTTCTGGAACAGGAAGGTTTTACCTGGCGCCGGAATGTAATCAGTTTGGCGCCAGGCGGATCTCGATCGGGAGGGCATTCCATAGCTTGGGAGCAGCTGCCAAGAAGGCCCTGTGTCTACAGGCCATCCCTCTCACCTCCTTGAGGGATGGCTCTTTCAAAAAAGCCCCCTGGCTAGATCTTAATTGCCGGGTAGGTTCTATGGAAGGAGGCGATCCTTCAGGTATCTAGGTCCTAAGTCGTTTAGGGCTTTGTATGTCAGAACAAGCACTTTGAATTCAGCTCGGGCAGCAACTGGTAACCAATGAAGGTTACGCAGAATCGGCGTGATGTGATCCCTGGCGGCCCCACCACTTACCAGCCGTGCCGCACGATTCTGAACCAGTTGCAATCGCTGTCTTCAAAGGGAGCCCCACGTAAAGCGCATTGCAGTAATCAATACGGGATGTTACCAGTGCATGCGTAACTGTCATGAGGCTGTGCTCATCTAGGTAGGGGCGAAGCTGGTATATTTTCCGCAGCTGAAGGAAGGCACCCCTGGCCACCGAATCCACCTGGGCTTCCAGAGTTAGACCGGGGTCCAGAAGCACCCCCAGGAGTATCAACAGGGTCGCACTCCCCCTGTCTCTCTCCTGGCAAAGGTCATCATACAGGGCGACCAAGGCGGTCTTTATATAGAAAGACACTTCCAAAATGTAGTGCTGGCTGCCTTTCAGAGATTTTGAAGTTCACTCTTGTTTTTCACTGTTTTTGAAAATCTATATGAAATTGCAGGGTAGAGATTATATGGAGGATTGGAAAGTAGTGTCAGCAGCACAAAACTCAGGTCTCTTTTTTTCCATACATTAAGACCATGGAGGTGGTGAAAATCCTGAGTTACTGTCTCCAATATGTTTCAGAAAGAATAAGAGTAAGCTTGTCTTGATCGAGAGAAGATGGAGGCGATGACTGAGATGACAGCTGACCTGGGAGGAAGTTTGTAACAAGTTCTGGACAGTGTAGAATTTAATGTGGCCCCAATATTATCTATGCAGGTACAGGTGACTTCCATACGTAGAAGTATCTTTTGCCACCTCTGGCTGATTCACAATCTATGTCAAGAGTCCAAATCTGTCTTCTGGTGACTTTCTATAATCAGATTTACATCTATTGTTGATTGCTGTAATGCTGTCTGAGGGCAGCTGGGCTATATTGAAGCAGCTGAAACGTCCAACTGCATAACTAATATACACAATGGTTCGAGCTATGTGTTATACATTCCACATACTAAGGTCACACACTCAGTTGTCCTCCCAGGTGTGTGACGGATTGATTATAACGTTGCAGAAACTCCTGTTACTGGTGAAACTCGAAAAATTAGAATATCATGCAAATGTTCATTTATTTCAGGAAGTCAACTCAAAAGGTGAAACTAATATATGAGATAGACTCATTACATGCAAAGCAAGATATGTCTCATATTTTAGTTTCACATTTTGAGTTGACTTCCTGAAATAAATAAACATTTGCATGATATTCTAATTTTTCAAGTTTTACCAGTACATGTGTGATATTTGGCAATAGGATTCTGGCTATCATGTTGTACGGAACTCCTTTGAAGGCCAGGCTTTTGGAACAGGTTGCAATAGCGCTCCAAGTATTGCATTGATTATCTGTCCTTTTCTAGGCTGTATTTAAATTGCTAGTGCTGAATAAACTTGAGATCATGTTTGTGAAGTTACTGCCTGGATTTGTCTGAAGCTTGCTGGCCCTGTGATCCTCTTGCTTGCAGTGGTTAAACTGCAGTACTGCAGCTATAATTGTGCTCACAGTCTAGTAGCAGTCGGTACCTGGTTTAGTTCCAGGTAGCAGGCTCAAGGTTCACTCAGCCTTCTGAGGTTGGTGAAATAAATGCCCAGCTTGCTGGAGGGGGGCAATGTGTAGTCTCCATAATTACTTGTAAATCGCCCAGAAAGTTCTTTAAATGCTATGGCATGGTACATAAGCAGCACGCTTGGTTTGTTTTTTAAAACATAATTTTGTTTGTTTGTTTGTTTTGAGATCAGGGGAAAACACCCTGGCAAATGTGTATAACCTTCTTGCTGATGCATTGTAAACAGGTATTGGGTCTGATAGTTCTGCTTAACTTTTTATTTATGTTTTTCTACTGACCTCATGTTATAGGCGCTGAAGTTTTTCCCCCCGGCTTAGTCTAAAGTTGTTGGCTGTTTGATAGATCTCATTTATTAGTTGGATATGCATTCATTGCTTTGCTGTGGACATCAGTTATGGGATCACATGCAGTTTTGTAGTAATACACAAGGTCTTTCTGTTGCAAAAATGTATGACTGACAGTGGGTTACCAAACAGAGGGCCAGGGTGACCAAAGAGAGCCTTAAGAGTCTACATAGCTTATTGGATCATCTTTACATCTTAGAAGTTGATGCCTTTAGTTATATAACCACAGAAAAAATATTGAATCTCCAAGTATCCATCCCTGCTCTTGTTAATAATATGGGTGTGAAGAAGAGTGAAGTGCAATGCATTTAGACCAAGCTGCATGGAACGGGCAGCTTGCTCATATTTGCATTTGGGGAGGAAATCTGTGAAATGGATGGGCACATTAGAAAGTGAGTGGAAGGAGAGAGGGTGAATATTTATGCTCACATGAAGTAGGGGGCGGGGATCACTTATTCTGGTATGTGAGAGGACTCAAGTGGGTAAGTGTCTATTGGAAGGTCATTTGACGGTCTAACGTAGGATTTCCACTGCAGACAGGATAGGATCTGATAATGGTGTGGAATCAAGGCATCAAATGCGTATTTATGTTTTGAGTTTTATAATTTTAAAAAGATTGCTGGTTTACAGATTTTGTATGTTTCTTTATATAAAAATAATTGAATATGTGGATAGAAAATGTAGTCTTTATGAGCCAAGCAAAATAAACTTGGCTTATTCAAATTTTGCTGAGAATAGTTCCATTGAACTGCACTGCCATTCATGGTTCAGATCATGCCTGCTTGGTAGAACTACTCCCTCTTCTGTTTTGTAAGAGGCATTCATTTCTAAGGCTTAAATTATTCCTGAGACTGAAATATTCTACTGTTTTGTAATACTAGATTTTTTGACTTGCATTGTAGCAGATTTTGGTTAGAGATAGGCATGAAATGAAGTTTTTTCTTTTTCTTTTTTGTTTCATTACAAAACAAAATGAAGTGCCCTTTTAAAAAAGAAATGAACATTTTCGTTTTGTTCCATTTCGTTTTCATGTATTATTTATTTTGACAGGCGCTGATCTTCACCATTTTGCACAAGCCCTTGTCAGTCCTTTAGTATAATATGCGGTAGTTATCCTATACATGTGAAAAAGAAGGAGCAACATAACCCTATGTACTTTCGTAGCTCTCTTCACCTGGAGAGGGATGTTATGAAAACGAGAATCTCTAAGACTCCCAGGTTCAGACCACATGAAGAGGCTGCAGTCTGGGAGGATAGTTTCCTCTTTGATGATTGCTTTCCACATGAAGAAAGCTACTGAGGCTCCTTGTTTTCCCTCAGGCTTGCGGATGACACTTAACCCGAATGCTGACTACTGTAATTTCAAACCACTGACATACGTATAGCATTAGATACCAAGTCTTCTCTTATTGTGGCAGTAATTCCTCTTCCCCCATCCTCTGGATAGCACTAATCCCAGAGTTTAGTCCTAATGTCTGAGAGGGACCTTGGCCATGTGACACTGTACTTTGAGATCATTGTTCCGCTGTACTTTGGAGGCATTGACACAAGAGTGTGGACAATCCCTGCTGCTTTATTCTCTCCATGTGCTATGTGCTATGACCCAAGGCACTCCCATATGATTCAGAAGACAGCATTAAAACCACAAGCTAGATCATGCTGTTTCTAGACAGCTAGGTTTCAAACCTCATCCATCAATGATTCCCCTAACTTTGGGCCAATGTGGGGCTCATGGCAGTGTTTATGAAAATGTTTTGTATGAGATCCAGGTCAAGATACTGCCTTTTGGGGTAAATGGAGGCTCATTATTTATAAGAATTAAGTAGAAGTCTGCCAACTGGTGAAGCCAATTTAAGTGTATAATTCCAGCTTCATATTTGAATCAGTACCAGATGGAAATAGCTTTAAACCTTGCATGAAATATGTAGATGTTTGAAATTGTAAGGTGATCATTATTGTATGTATTGGGAGGAGAAATTATAGTATCTGACCTCAACAAGTTGCTTGATTAGATGTTTGAAGTAATTGTTTTTCCTATTATAATATAAGCACAAATTAATGTGTGTGAAATAGCTAGAGTCGTGTCAGAGATATAGGAAATTGATACATACTGCCTTGTATAATTGCTCATATCAAAGAAATGCATTTTAAGGACTGTTTTATATTCTTTTAACAATAAAAATAATCTGTGTACTTGTAATAGTTAAATTGTATGTGTTATGTAACGTTCAAGCAACTCATACTCTTTCAGCGATTATTGGAAGTATGCAATTTTCTGTGCATTCATTGATATATATTTGTTTGTTTGTTAGTTTTGCTTATTGCCTGCTTTTCTCCCAATAAGACAACCCAAGACAGCTTAGTAACCTCATTTGTATCAGGTTAAGATATAATTAATATATATATATATAGGATATATATGTAATTTAAAGAAATGTAGATCACCCTATTAATCAAGAGTCCCAAAATATTGACTGTCAAGGCAAGTCAGATGTTGTGAACTTCCAATTTGAGTGTACAAAAGCATTAAGTGACATGCTTTCTGTTGGTCCTCTTGTAACTTGTGCCATGAATTTCATAGTGGGCAGAGTACTGTATGCTGAAAACCAACCATAGAATTGGAACTTTATAGACTGTATATTCATGAGTCTTGAATGTTTTATTAAAGAGTTTTTTTTTCTGATAGCTTTAGCTTTCTCCTCATTTGACATCTCTTTCCAGCAAGACCAGCAAATGGCCTATCATTTGCAAGAAATCCAAGAAGATTTATTTTTAATTTGAGTAATAATAGATAACTGAGTATATTCCACTAACAACTCCACATTCCCACTTTTGCATCTGTTGTCTGCAAAACCAATGTTCTGTCCCTGTTCTTTGGAGGACTGCTATTGTTTTATGTGTGGTGAATGCAATCGGATCACATTGTAAATACATTATCTGTATTTACTGTATTTTATTTTAATTTAATCTCCATGGAGATTAAATACAAGCAGATGAGCAGCATGTGCTATGGCAAAGCAATATTACTGTGTGAGGAGATTGCCTCAGGAGACACACCTGTGTGGCCTGAAATAGACGCATGTTATTAATTGTCCTGAGGCACATATGACAAGGCCTATTTCCTCTCAATGGGCCTTTTACGGCTAATACAATTGCTGTCTTTTTTCATCTGAAGGCCTGAAAATTCTCTGTTAGGGGTTTATATTGATTCTAGTAAGGATGATTAGTGTCCACAAGCTGTATAAATTCATAAAACCAGAGCTGCTGCTCCCTCCTAAGAAAGAAACATGCTGACACTATAAGATTGTTAAAGCCAAATGATTAAACCGATTCTAGCCCCAAGTTGTTAGGTTTGTCTGCCAATTAGAGCATTTTCTTGTGAAGATTTGTCTTGCCAGTTTACAGATTGCCAGCTCCAGAGGACATGTGTAGCAGGCAAGAAGGATTGCTGTGAACAGCATTTTGCCCATAATCAGGATGTGAAGAGCAGCCGGGGTCTTTGCTCTGGGCTCTTTGTGAATCCACAAGACCACAGAGCATGTCCGTAGGCTGCTAAGTGTGGAAATTGTGACATAGCAGCATGGTAGACTTCAAGATAAGATTCCACTTTCCTCCTCATTTTCTAAAAAAAACTTTCAGTATAAGGTAGGTGTTGTTGTCTGTGGATGGAATAAGTGATTTGTAACAGTTTCCTGGCCCTGTTATCATTCTTACTTGTGTCTGCTGATACATAAACTTCCATCTTCATTCTGTTTCATATTATGGGCATATCTGCAGGTACTGGAAGTATTATTTATTAGAAGCATTTATTGCTTCAACCTGCACACCCATTCCACAGACAACCCCTATACCAGTGATGGCGAACCTTTTAGAGACCGAGTGCCCAAACTGCAATTCAAAACCAACTAATTTCTTTTGCAAAGTGCCAATACAGTAATTTAACCTTTATACAGGTGGCTATGAAGGGGCGATGTCGGGTGCCCACAGAAAGGGCTCCGAGTGCCACCTTTGGCACTCGTTCCATAGGTTCGCCATCACTGCCCTATACCACAGAAGACTCATTCAGAACAGATTATCCTTAAAAATCAGCTGCAAAACCACTCTTACATGTCAAAAGGTTGTACAGCGTAATCTAATTATGGCTGCTGTCTGGAAGCTCATAAGAGATAGAACCAGCCTGACTTCCCTTGGGAGAGAGTGAATTCCACAGTAAAATTAAGAATACTCTGTCTTGTGGACTTCTCTGCCTACCTTCTTCAAATTGATGGGATTTGCTTCTGTTAGAGAGCTCAAATTTAAAGTGCTGATCTTAACCTACAAAGCACTATATGACCTGGGTCCAAGCTACCTCAAAGATTGAATCTCACAATATGAACCAACTCAGGTGCTAAGGTCATCAGAAGAGGCCTTTCTCTCCATCCCGCCAACCTCACAAGTATGTCTCCTGGGAACACATGAAAGGGACTTCTCAGCTGCTGTGCCTAGACTCTGGAACTCCCTCCCAGTAGCAGCCAGGACTGGCCCATCTCTGCTGTCTTTACTATCATTTACTGACTATACCTGTGTTTTCAATGTTAGTCCCATCCCTCATAATGGAATTTTTATTCATTTCTTTATTTACTCCCATTCTCTTTTAGCTTTAATGTTGCCACTTCATGCTGTAAGATACCCCTCAATTGCTTGTTCTTAAACTTGAATATGTCTTAAATATACTGGGCTGTATATTGTCTCTCACTAATGTAAGCCGCCTTGGGTCCTTTTCCAAGGGGAAAGGTGGGGTAAAAATACTCAAATAAATAAATAAATAAATAAATAAATAAATAAATAAATAAATAAATAAATAAATAAATAAAATTCTGGCAGGCATATATAGGAACAGACAGTCAAAGTCAGTAGCTTCAACTGAACCTGAACATAAACTGAAACTTAGTACAGTTGGTTCAGGATGGGGTAATGCAAGGTATCTTATGTGCACACCAGGCAGCAACCTAGCTACCACAGTTTGCAGTAGCTGCAGCTTCCAAACATGTTTCATGGTAAACTCCAAGTACAACACGATGCCGAGAGATAATTGAAGTCAGGAGTCTTTGTGGCCCAATCCATGTATTTTAAGAAAGGTACAGCAGGTGCAACAGCTGAATAGTCTCCAACGCAGGATCCAGCAGTACCTCTAAGGTGCATATCTAGTTGTTCAGAAGGAACACAGGATGTAGTTGTAGTACCAATCCCAGGTTAGTTTTTCTTTAACAGTTAGAATTCTGTGTTGTCTGGAGTAACCTTCTGGTCACTTCCATCTGGTAGCTCACTGCATTTGGACAGCATTTCAAGACTTCCACATCATCTTTGGCATCAGTTGAAAAAAGGAGATGAAGAACTGGGTATCAATTGACATAGTGGTTTGACCAAACTTGAAAACTCCAGATAATATCCCACAGAAGCTTGAACCTTAATTAGTGGGTAGCAACTGGCCTGTTTCATTTGGGTTTGGAACTGAGTCCAAAATGTGTTTAAAGGGAGGTATTTCCAGGATCTTCCACATATTAATAATGTACATTTTGAACACCATAGCTGAGATCTCTTTGAAATGGCTGTGGAAGCTCATGGAGTGGCATGGCTGAGGAAACCATTTTTGTTCTAAAGTGTGGTGTGGTGTTACTCTGCTTCCATGTGCATCTTTGAAAAAGGAAGTAAAGTCCCATGTCCCAAGATCTTCCATGTGAATGAGTTTCAGAATAGCTTGATTTGTAGTGGAAATTAATCTCAGTCAGCTAACAACTGCCATGGGAGTGCATGGGAAAAGTCCAGTCTTTGCTCTTGGCCTCTAATTAATATTGGATATGATTTGCTTTGGGGATTACGAGAAATACTTCCCATGCCCCGAAATGCATCTCTAGCCATGTGTCTTCAAGGTCAGGGATGTGTTACCTCTGTCTTAGTGATTTTGCATCAGAATGCCCTTTGCCATAGAAATGGTCCCAAAATCTGGATGCATGTCAGCAAGTGGGAACTACATGTTTAACATTGGTTAGGATCTTCTGACAGTGATACTATTTGGCTTTTGTGAATTAATCACAAGTTGGAGCTTTAAGAAATTCAGGAAACTGAATGTGTAATCCAGGAAACTGAATATGTATCCTTGCCAAAATACACAGCAGTTTCAGAAAATAAAAAAACTCTGAATGAATTCTTCCACATCTTCAAATTATGGATTCATATAATATTGAAGTAGCCATATAATATGAAATGTCCTGACTTCTTTCTGCTCATTTCAGTGTTATGTTTCAAACATATGTGAACATGTAACGGAATACTGTTCAGAATTGTGATCATTTGTCCAACAGTAGCAGCTTTTCTAGACATCTGTCTCATTCTCTAAAATAGTCACCCATCCAGTAGAGTATGGTTATGTGTTGTCTCACAGTGGTCTCACACAAATAATGTGTTTTTTTCATTTCTAAACAAAAAAACTCAAAACTCAAAAGAGGCAATTCATATAATTTGTGTTCTTTTGGCCTCTAAACATGAATAATTTCATGAATATTGTAATTACATGACCTTTTTTGTTCTTTCAATTGAAAAAAATCTATCAATTCAAATTGCCTAATAAATGTTTCATCCAATAGCATCTCAAACTGTGTTAGCAACCAATCAGAATATCTGAAGCAAGCAGGAATTTTGAATCTGCAAAAGAGCCTGGAACTCAGTTAAGGAGTCATTTTTGCTGAAATTCACTCCTTGTGGGATTACCTGTGTCTTATGTTTCTGATGCCTTCTGTGTTGAATTGCTGCCTGCCTTCTATACTGTTATCTATTGGGTTTTTTACTCTTTTCCCCGTGATTTTGCAGTAACAAAAACTTGGATTGTGCTGCCAGGAAGTCTGCCTGTGCTAGTTACTCCTTGGAATTATATTTTCCTTCTGTGTGGGTGCTTTCCTGTTTTTATTGTGTGTTTTTAATTGGTTAATTTACATTGTATTTATTCTTTTAAAATTGTGTGTGTGTGTGTGTGTGTGTGCGTGTGTGTGTGTGTGCGCAACTGCTTTGCTTCCTTCTGTGGGGGTGTATGAGCCAAAGGGTAGTTTTGTGACATGGCCACTATGGAGCTAGGCTTTGTAGTTACTTGATGGTTGTTGCTAGCTGGCCATTGCTAGGGACACCTCTCATTTGTTGTTCTCACTGTTGTGTTGGTGGTAGTTGCTTTGGTGAGTGGGGGTCTCTGTGCCAAGCGACCAGTGCCTGCCTATTTGCTGTTTCCATTCTTCATTTCTATTTTTGCTCCCAAAGACAGAGGATCTCTGTTGTCCTATTGATCTTTCTTGATGTTGATTTTTCTTTTTCATTTACTATTGGCCACTTTCAGAAAAGTCTCTTTCTCAGCTGCCTTGCCTCGGAAAGCTGTGGCGGCTGAAAAAACTAATGCAGGGGCACAAGCTGGAAACCCCAAAGAGGCAGTCTCTTTCATTTTAAGGAGAATGAAAGAGGTCCTCCCCAAATAACCCAAAACAAAAGAAATACAGACTCTTTTGCCATGCTCACTCATATTTCACAACTCATACTGCAAACATAATTCTGTTGTATAATATTATGAATAAATGCCATTCGTATACACTGGCTTTTGATCTTGTAAACACACAATGTGTGACCTGAAGTAAGCATGTCATTAAAGACTCAGAATATTGATCCTTGGCCAGTAAATATTACCGTATCTATGACACAAAGTGGTTTACAATATGATGTACATGGTGAAGGGAACCTTTCTTGTGTGTGATGTAGGAATACCTGTGTATCTGGGAACAATGGTGTTTTCCACACATAGTATGGATACTTCAGTGTCAGTTTGAAATCCTCTATCAGCATACACACACATCTATGCCTCACTCAAGAAATTTTCTTGGAAATAATGTTGGTATGTAAGTCTTCTATCCACTCCACTCCTGCTGTTACATTGAAAAATAAGTAGTGCAACACCAGACCTGATTATGAATCAGATCCACAAGAGACTTATTTGTCCAGTGTAAGTACTGATTTGGGCAAGGGAGGGCTGAAAATTCCACCTTCCATTTTCTGAAATATATCATAATGTCATCTGAAGCAGAGTTTAAAAGGGGAAACAGAGGAGATCCAGCCAACTATCGACCAATTAGTTTACTTAGCTCAGTCAGCAAGCTGTATGCTAGTCACCTTTTGAATAAACTAACTGACTGGTTACAAGCAGAGAACCTCTTGGCAGAGGAGCAGGCCGGCTTTAGGTCTGGACAGTCCACACTAGATCAGGGACTTATTTTTCACCATCTTGCTCAGAAATACTCGTCCCCTAAGGAGGTGCCTTGTAGTTTTATTGACTTTAAGTCAGCTTTCATTTATTCCAAGATGCAAACTCTGGGCAAAGTTTGAGGAAACCAACATAGACAGGAGGCTCCTTCTTCTAATTCAACGCCTTTAAAAACAAGGTTGCAAGTTCTCTGCAACTCAACAGGAGCTTTATCCCAGTGTTCAATGGTGTAAAACAGGGTTGTATTCTAGCCCCAACTTTGTTCAATTTTTATATCAATGGCATAGTGGATAAATTATCAAAATCTGACTTCCATCCCCCTATAATGTTCTCATCTCCATGCTATTTAATGGATGCAGTATTACTATCTTTAACTTGTATTGGCCTTTTGATTTTTTTGAAAGCTTTTCCTCATACTGTAATCAGGAACAACTTGTTATTAATTATGCAAGACCAAAGTACTTGTTACCAGCAGAAGGAGGGCTAAACACAAATGGGTAATAAATAATCACTCTATAGAACAGGTGGCGTGCTATAAATATCTGGGCATAGTATTCAGCTCCACAGGCTCCTGGACATCCCATATAAAATACTCACTATCAAATGCGCAGAAAAGTACCACAGCTTTAAACAGATTCTTTTTTTCTAATGGTGGACATGTTCCCTCAGCAGTACAAGTCTTCAAGGGCAAGGTGATTTCACAGTTGCTGTATGGCTCCCCAATATTTGCATATGCAAATATACATTCCTTTGAATCTGTCCAGACCAAATTTTTGAGATCAATCCTCGGTGTGCCTCCTTGCACCCCTAACACAGCCCTACGCCTGAGACTGGATTAGTTTCCATTAGAGCACGGGTAAAAGCCCACATGATTAATTACTGGCTCAAACTTAATTCTTCCTGTCGGTCTGGCTCCCCTGACCCTCCTAGACACCTTCCAGTCAGATTGGAAATCTCTTGTAGTCAAAGAAACGCATACGGATGGTCTCTCTATTAACACCCTTATAGCGATGTGCCAAAGCGACCGTCAGTTATGGGATAAGATTTCCAGGAACACCTGAGCAAACGGGCACCAATAGCATAGTTACATACAATGCATTCAAAATGTCTTTTTACCTCTCCAGCTCTATGTCTACAAAAATAATCCGGCCCTTTTCCTAGCCAGATTGAATGTGCTCCCTTCCAAACTTTTGGATGGGAATTTCAAAATATCCCTTACCCCGAGAGGCTATGTCCTTGCAATAATAGCCAAATTGAGTCTGTGACCCATGTCCTTTTATGCTGCTCCTTTTATCAAGAACTACGCAAGGAGCTTATACATCCTATTATTTGCAAACATCCTGGGAGACCTGAACTACTATGAATCCCCTCAGATCACAAATTGTGTTGCCAGATTCTGTTACACTTTGATCAAACGTGTAACTGATTGAGATTCGATTCCTGGGCCCATAAATTGTCGTTTTTACAAGCTCTGTATTTTCTAGTAATATATTTTATACTGTTTTATCATAATATTTATACTGTTTTATTGTATTATTTTATACTGTTTTATCACATTATATTTTAATTGTACTACAATTTGAAAATATAAACATTCATTCATTCATTCATTCATTCATTCATTCATTCATTCATTCATTCATTCAGAGTTGTAAAAATGTTACATAGATCATACAATACTCATTACATAGAGTATTGTTGACTTGGTGAAATTGTTGCTAATGGACTCGATTTGTTTTAACTAAAAGAAGGAAGAAAATAATGTTTGTATATTTTAACAGATAAATATAATCCTCCTGTCAATCAGAGGTTACAGAATTATTTTTAAATCATATGTTAGAGTTTATAGTCTGTGCATTTAGCCATGCCTTTTGTTGGAGTTGATGTACTATAATTTTAAGATTCTGTGTAATACTGTATTTTACCCTATCATTTGAGTCAATGTTAGGTTATCATGCGGTTTAAATATATCTTATAGGATTAAAACATAGGGGAACAAATGTTCTGGATTTAGAAAGCTGAAACTTTTATTGCCCTCATGCTGTAGTAATATCCTGCATTGTGATTATTTCATTCAAATAGGTATTTTTAATTTAAAAGTGGTTTTTACTGAGACTGTCAAAAGCTGTGGGATGGGGCAGGGGAAAAGTCAGTTTGAGCATGGCCATTTCATGGTAGTTGCAATCTTGTGATAAAGGTATTGTGCTTCCTGAAATGGCACAGCCAATGGAATCCTCTAACTTTACTGGTCGATGTACATAATATCTAAAGCCATTTCAGTTATGCTTATACATTATGGAAAACATCCAAGAAAGCCAAACAAAACCACATGAGTTATTTAAGAAGGCCTTTGGCAACTTCCTAGGTTAATTTTTGAGAATCATAGACTCATAGAGTTGGAAGAGACCTCAAGGGCCACCCAGTCCAACCCCCTGCCATACAGGACTCTCCATCAAAGTACTCCCGATAGATGACCATCCAGCCTCTGCATAAAAACCTCCAAAGAAGGAGAGATGTTCCATTGCAGTTATTGATTATCTCATTATCTTACTGGACATTCTTTTTAATTATGTTATGATTTATGTATCATAATTTCATTCACCTAAGCCACTGGATGGCAATCCTTAGTTGCTTTCCTGGTTGTTGTTGTTGTTGTTGTTGTTGTTGTTGTTGTTGTTGTTGTTGTTGTTGTTGTTTATGGTCTAGGCATTCTTTTAGTATTTACTTTGTACTTTTTGCTTAATTATGTAAACAGCCCCAAGGAGTGTTTTACTTTATCAGGCAGCCTAGAGGCTCAATAAACAAACAAGTACCTTTTCCTGTCTGTAACTTTAAATACACTGTCAGAACAAAGCAAGTAACTTACATTTTGCTGCACTTCGAGGACACCTAAAGGCTGAAATCCTGTTGCGTAGCATAGTAAATTGCACTAGCATAGGCCCATTGAATTGGGGATTTGATGAGTCAACTCTTCTGTGAGTTCTGTTAAATCACATGGGCCTACTCTAGTTGTGACTTTCTTCATCATAGTAAATTGCAACTAGATTAGGCCCACTTGAATCAATGAAAGATACAGAGGAGGTGGCTCACCAAGTCAGTGGGGCCTACTCTGATGTGATTTACTGCACTAAGCCACAAGATTTCAGTTGAAATTTGCAGCCTAAGAAGGTTACTCTGGTACTGTTTTTCTTAATTGTGCATTTTAATAATCTTCCTATCTAGGTTGAGTTGGATAAAACAAATAAGATAAATTCTTAAAATTCAAATGAGCAATGCTCTTGCCTTTTTAAAGAGGTGTTTTTACTTCAGACCAATGGTGATATTCTACACTTATTGTTTCACCGTTGTTTTGGTATTTTGATTTTATTTTGAAACATTATCTAGTATTTTTTTGGTGTTTATGTAGCTGCTACTCATTTTGTTTGTTCTTTTTTATTTCTTGTACTACCATCATCATCATATTTTTACCCCACCTTTTCCCTACTATGTTGTGCTCCAGGTGAGTTTGTTAGGTCAGAGATTCTGACTGCTGGCATCTCCAGGATAGCCTTCCAGAACTTTATAGAGCTCTAGGGAAAAATCAGAAGCATATGCTCATTACAGCTGGCATTCATACCAAGAAAATATTAAGTCCAGAATGAAGCCAAACAATAATTGCCAATCATATCTAAACCTATAATGGCACAAGTCTTCTCACAGTTGCAGTAATTCCAGGCAATATCAGCTTGTCTAATTACTACAAACTTTAATTATCTGCATTTCTTCTGTGCTCTATAAGTTGCTGTAAAAATAAAAAAGTTTTACATCTATGACGAAAACTGTAATCACAATTTGGTCAAAATATATGTAAACTCAACTCAACTTGTAGACAAATACTTAAGTCTCCATAAGTGTAATAGCGAGGGCATGGTCGGCAACTAGGATATCTGCAAGGGAGCCAGGACCAGGGTGTTCCCAGAAGCCAAGAGCGTGGTGAGTCATTTTGAGGTCAAGAGTCACAGGGAGGGTCATCAGCCAGTCCAAGATCAAGTGCCACACACAAACAGAGTCTGACAAGGAGAGGGGATGCCAAACAGGCAGACTTACAGGGTAGCAGAGTTCCAGGGAGGATCAAGCTAACAGGGCTGAAGCTTCAGGGGTCTAGAGGTCTCATGGTGCTAAAGCAAGGAACAGGAAGTGTCTGCTACTAACTTTATGTTAGTAGCAAGCCCATCAGCTGGACTCCCTGATTGCCTCAGTTTGAGTGGGACCTGATTCTGCAAAGAGGCAGAGTCAAGCAGCCCCCATCCTGACAATAAATCAGAGGCTCCTAACAGCAACATGGTCATCATGATTATGAAATTCAAGCAACTTTGGTGATTCTGTGTACTTCATACCTCTTGCAACTGAAGTATTTTACTCAAGTTTTATTGAAGGTGTATTGTCATCATTTTACATAACGGTGTGATACTTCTATAAAATAGAATGGAATCAAATGCATTTTCACTGAAGAATGAAGATAAGACAGTGCCCCCTTTCCCAGTGTCCTTCCTTGTCTGAACAACTACCTTCAATAAGTAACTCTGTGTGTAATATTTAAGGTAGGATGCAGAATGCTTCTTTAGCTTTTTTCTTGACAAGATTAACTTGCAAACTTGCTAAGCCTTTTGTCTTGTATTAATGGAAAGAAACAATAGGTTTGCTTTACATAATCCAGATATTCTGGTTTCTTTCAGGGCTAGGTTTGAGACATATTTGTTTAAAGCAGAAAAGTGTGATTATAAACCTTCCTGGCTTTGTTGGTCTTACTCACAGAAACTGTCATCAGTCAAAACTGCAAAAAAATAAAAAATAAATCAAGGGTCACATTCATTTGACTTTTCCATATACTATATGCTAGTTTCAATCTGATACATTCTTACCATATATCAAAGCCAGTCAGTCTCTCATTCTCTCTCCAGCTAGAATCCCATTGGTTAATTATATTGGCAGGAGTATAGTTGCATAAACTGTATGGGCAAACTGGTGCTAATTAACAAGTCATCACTTGCCTCTCTCAGGGCTTGTTCCCCAACAGCTATTTGACTTCTTAATCAGGAATACAATAGCCCTTACACTGTTGATAGCCAATAGGAAATCTGGCCTCTCTTTCCCCCTTTTTTGTTCCTCATCTCCTGATGCTTACAGTCAGCTGTTCAAATTTGTTTCCTGGTTTCTATAAATGTTATGTAAAAATAAGATAAGTGGGTGCCAACTTTTACTGTTGTGTATGTAGCATTAAACACATTCAGTGCCTTTCACTTGGTTTGTCTGTAAAGCAGCACACTTACTGGTGGTGAATTTTGCCAAATTGCTTGTAACCAATAAAGTATCCTGGCGTAATTGGAACATCATTTCAAGTCTACAAAGTTTAGACTTAATGGAGAACCCCACTATAAATTTATTATTGCTTCATAAATTAAATATAGAATGCAATGATGGTATTAGAAGTAGACCAAGAGTGTTTGTGAAGCAACCTGTGTATCATAATGCTTGCGGAGGGGTGTGTGTGCCTTGAATGTATTCATACTCAAACGTAGCAGGTCTCTGGGAGACCTGTGCTTATAGCTCCCAAGATTTGTTCTCCTTTTTGTGCTTTCAGCTTGAAACAGCCATGGAAAGATGGGATTTGTTAGATTAGAAAAATAATAACTTTTTTTTAAAAAAGCAAGAGGTGCTTTATCTGAATCTCCTCACTGCATCTTCTATCTAGAACGCTTTTTGTTTTGCCTATCAGACAAAAACATACGGGGAAAAAGTTATGAGAAACATAGTCAAAAGCTTATCTGACAGCACATCACCAGTCTTTATCTGTTCCCCACCGTTCTGTTGCCTTGAACTCAGAAAACATAAAATACGAGATATTGAAACTTTGCAATGTCAGCATCTTTTAAAATTGATTCCTGTAGTATCCAGCCTTATTTCTTACATAGAGATAAATATTTGTGACGGCAATGCACAAAGTGGCTCTGAATATTTGTAAGATATGGCTTTTTGTTTGGAATGTATACTTACTGCTTGTAACAGTGTGCCTTTTGTTTTTGCTGTTTCCAGATATTTACTTCCCATGGACCAACAGTAATTATGCCAACTTGGTTCTGTTCCCAAGAGTGGTTTTGTCACGTGGGCAGATTTGATGAAGGAGGAAAGGTAAGTGCATTGGAGGAGAACCTAATCTTGAATGTGCTATGTCACATAGATGCCTATATCGCATGGACGGCATTTCCTAGCAAAAAATGAAAAAAGAACCCTCCAGTTATATCAGGTTGTGGTAGGGAATCAGTCTATCTCAGAGAGCAGTCCAGTAATTCAAAGAGGTTAACTCCTGTTGGCCAAAGTATCCCTAGTCCAGTACTGCTTCAGTTCATATATAACCTGATATAACTAGAGTAGTGCTTTCTTGTGCCTCTCTCCCCCGCAACCCCACCCCAAGGAAATAGCTGTTTTGTTAAATTAAGTCACTTGTTACACAAAACTAAGTTGCAGTTAGAGTAGGGACTTAGGAAAGGGATGCTTCCCCAAATTACCATCAATACGATGGCCATACTTTGTCGTCATTTACTGTACTAAGCCACAGGATTTTTGCCATAGGTTGATTGGTTGTTTGACTGACTGACTCATTGACTGTTTGATTTTGAATCTCTTCTGCCATGTGGGATCTGAGTAGCTTTACAGCAGTCATCTCAATAGTGGAAAGTTGTGTCCCCTTGAGGCTCACAATACAACAACTCATAGCTATTGGCAAACTTATTATCTGGAAGTTCATCAAATCCCCTTCGAAATCTAGAGAACATCATAAGCATTTAGAGAGAGAAGATTTTGTATGTTTAAGTTCTGTTTCATGTGAAAAAGTATTAGGCAGAAGAGGTCAGTGAAGGCAATAAAAAGGAAGCAAATGACACTTCATCCCAGCTAAGATTATGAAGGAGGCACCTCTCTCTCTCTCTCTCTCTCTCTCTCTCTCTCTCTCTCTCTCTCTCTCTCTCTCTCTTTTTTTTTCTCTTGTCCATCTGACTGAAATGGCTTCTGTTCTGGAAAACACCAAGCCCAATGGCAGTTGGTCCCAGCAAGGATGCAAGTGTTGTTGCCTGGTTGCCATTCATAGACTGATCAAGCAGCTTCTACCCTAGCAATGCTTGTGCTGAGATACAGCAAGGTGGAATTAATAATATTAGCCAATGTTGCTCTAAAAACAGAGTAGTGGCTGATTAAGCAGTACCAGTATTTGTTTCATGCAATGATCAGAAACAAGCTACTAAGAGGAACGATTTGTGGAATGACTCTAACTCAGCCATAGAGCACCTGTCATTGTTGTTTTGTACAGAAGGTCCAAGATTCAGTCTGCAGTGTTTCCTGGTACTAGTGGAGGTGAGAGGGGGGAAACCCTTGGCCGAAAACCTGAAGAGCTGCTGCCAATGAATGTTGGTAGGGTGTTCTGCATAGATCAACAGTTGGCGTATGGGGCAACTTCCTGTGCCCCGGGGATTAGGCATATCATCACAAAAGAAAAGGAACCATAGCTATAATAGAGATGGAACTGGCTTAACCAACTATGTGCCTTGCTAAACAATTAGCTCCCTTCCCTCCTTTAGTAAGTAGTGGAGTAACTTGTAGGTGTTCTGTTGCTGCCAGTAAATAGAGAAACAGACTAAAGTGACTACATTCCAGTAATTCTGTGCACCAAATAGTCTCCATAGCAGCAACCTGGATTTCTCATTTGTGACTAAATCTGTACACCTGCTCTCCCAATGTTGGAAATGCAAGACATACATTAGAGACATGAATGAAGGATCTTATTACATAATACACTTAGAATGTATAGTCAAAAGCTTTTCCACAGGGCTTTGATAGAATCTCCCCATTTTTTTAAAGGCCTGTAATGGATCGTGCTTATACTGCATATAAGAAAGTATCCAAATTGCATAAGTCCATTAGTCCCTTTGTTGTTTTTATAGAAGTAGTTTTGTGACACACTCCTGGAGGCAAATCCATTTAGTGTGGCGGAAGCTTTCATGGGCTGAACAAGTAGCTTCTATTCCAGAAATGTTTATAGTATGATAAAACTGTTCATCTTTGAAGTGCCCCAAGTTGTTTGTGCCTACAACTTCAAGCACACTTGTAATAAATGTCCATTATATATCCAGAAACATGGAAATACATAAGTCAATGGAAGATTTTCTCGTGTCTTAAAGCCTGTTGAAGAACTTATACATTGGTAGTGATAGGGACCTTTTACTAATTTTCTTGTGCAAACTTTGCCAGTAGAGGAGTTGGGCTTCTCCAGGCAGACCTAAGAAAACAACAGTGGTCACTGCTCAAAACTTATATGGAGTACGTATTTATATCATTTTGAGCCATTTCTCATCCAGGCTATTTGGGTCTATTCCAAAAGTATCTCTAGTTTTGAGAAATCTCTTTATAATGCCGTCTGTTGTGATCTCTATGCTTTTTTTCCATGACAATTTTTGTAAAACTGGTTTCTGATAATTAAACTTTAGATATCCACTAAATATTCAAGTCAGTATTATGTTTCTTCTCTACCATACATACAGCTGTCTGTGATGCACTTGGTGCCTTCTTTGCTACTGCTGGCATGAGAGAGGTCCCCTAACACTTGTGCAAGTGGAAATTCCTCTTTCAAGCCAGATATCATTGGCAGAAAAATGGAATGCTCTGGATATGGCACTGGTACTTTCCCATTTTGTGAATAGCATTCTGACCAAAGTTTACAGTATTTGAGAGAATGGACTTAGAGTTCTTCACCAATCCATACGTGGTAGAAATAAAGTGAATCGTATGTCGTATGCAAAATATATGCATATTTTCATGATCCATGTGAATGGCAGAGCTTGGTTCTTGATTTTTGCATTCCCCAACCTTTAATGTGCTCAGTAGTCTTAAATGCTCAATAGGTGATGTTAAATAAGATAGGACGGAATGAAGAGATTTGTGTAATGTGGCATTTTCTAAAGTGTGGTGCCATGAGAAGCATCATTGTGCAATAAGAAATTAGTGGACGTTTGTGTGTGTCTGAATTAAGCTGCCTATAATATCTTTGAATGGCTCACACTTCTTGCTTGGTCTTCTAACAGTCTCCACTAATATAATTGTGGATGATATAGGCGATCAAAGGAATTGCCTTCTGTCAGAAGAGGTATCCAGTTTGAGTCAGTTTGAATTACAGTAGGACCCCGGTATATGCTGGGGATTGGTTCCAGGCCTTCCCGTGGATAACAAAAACTGTGGATAAGAGAAAATCCCCCAAACTGCTGTTTTGTGACAGTGGCTTGCTCTATGGCTGCTGTTTTACGACAGTAGCTTGCTTTACAGCTGCTGTTTGTGACAGTAGCTTGCTTTGCAGCTACTGAATTATTTATTTAATTTTTTCTTCTGTCAGCCATGGAGAACTGAATCAGTGGTTAATGAATCAGTGGATACAGGGGTCCTACTGTACTGCTTTGGAATTGCCTCCTCTAAATCAAGAGGCATATACAGTTTATTGACTTTTATGGAATGGACTCCTCTGAGGGTAAGACATATTTAATTTTATATGTAGTTTAGACTTTTCCTAGAATACTGTGTGCTGTTCTGAGGACTATAGCTTCGATAAAGAAACTGGAACATGTCTAGAGGAGGGCAGGAATGTGTCCAGATAAAAAGTCTGGAAATGAAGCCCTGGGAAGCATGGTTGAGAAGAGTGGGATTGTTTAGCTCAAAGAAGACAAGACTGGAAGGTGGCACAACATGGTAAGACTCCATGTAAAGAATCCAAATTATAAGAGGTGCAATTTTGTTAAAACATTTGGATAAACTTCCTAGCAGGAAGAGCTATTTGTTAATGGAACATACTGCCTCAGGAGGCATTCAGTGGAGGTTTTTAAATAGAAGTTGGGTGGATGTATGTTAAGGTGGCTATAGCAGGAACTTCCTGCTTCTGCAGTGAGTTGGGCTCAACAACCTTTTGTGTCCCCCCCAGTTGCTTAATTCTGTGATTGAATTACAGTGGTACCTCAATTTACGAATTTAATCTGTTCCAAATGCATGCTCTTAAGTCGGACTACTCTTAAGTCGGGGTACCTATCTAAAAAAATGAAAAAATAAGTTAAAAAATAAAAAAATGTAAGTCGAACAGACCATATCTAAAATTTGTAAGGCGGCAATTAAAGCGCCAACAGTTTTCCGCTCTTAAGTCGAATTGCTGTTAAGTTGAGCTGCTCTTAATTCGGGGTGCCACTGTATATGATTTTATATACTTTTTATTTTTCAGCTGTGTGAATGAGATGGATATTCACTTTAAATTCAGGGGAAACAAGTATGCTTATTAGGTATTTTAGGAAACATTGGCCTTCCATTGAGGCCTTGATGTATTTTTCCTAGATTTTCTATCATCATTGTATTATGTAGTTACTTCTCCAAGTGCTGTCCCTGGCAATTATTTTTTCTCCTGTCCAAATGCCTCATCAGTATGACATAGACATTCCATCTTTAGAAACAGAATAGCCTCAAGGAGAAAAATAAATAGTAATTGCAGGGCATCAAATTGATGGCGATATATGGAGAACCTTTGCAGGATTTTTTGAGCTGTAGGAAATTCAGAAGTAGTTTGCCCTCCCCTTCTTCTGGGTGTGTATTCAGCTCCTCATTCTGTGAGGCATAGTGGAGAATCCGTCTCCTGACTGATAAGGAAAAAGAACTAGAAAGAGAAAAGTGGATGGTTAAGGTATAGGACAGGACACACATTAAGCAGGAGCACTGAAAGGATTATTAGAATTTTTCTGAACTTTAGTACATGAAATTAATGTGTTTGTTGAAGTGGGAGGAGGGTTTTTGATTGTCTTTTTAAAAGACTTGAAATGGGAAGACACTGGGTCTGTTTTTTTTAAGAAGCCAAATTAAAGTATTGTAAAGTTGTCATATGATTTGTCAAGGCCCTCTTGGGAAAAAATCAAGACAAAAAGCAGACTTTAATATTCTTGGCACATTATGGGTAAAACTGAACAGAGATCAGTGTTTGATTTTTGTCCAAGAAAGGAAGTGCTGGAGCCGAATATATTAGGTTGACAGACTCTTTTAAAACAAGCTCTCTTGACAGCATACCTTGATAGCATGTTACTAAGCATGCTGAGGTAATCGCCCCAATCCTATTATTGGGTTTTCACCCTTTCCATGTTTAATTAATTGCACCCCATCAGTGTTTAAATGCAGCTTGCACATTTCTGTTTCAGGAGAGTAATCCTTTAACTTTATTTCCCAAACAATGGAGCCATTATATTTTCATCACAGATTTCCTGTTTTTGGAGTGGGTCAAGATGATTTAAAGGCCTATCAAATCATAACCATGGTGTTTGGTCACCCGGCTAGCAAGAGGCTTAACAGGATTTGTATAAATCTGGGGAAAACTGTTTTTAAACTGGCCTAGGCATTAAATGAATGTGTTGAGTTCTAACAGGTCTCTGGCAACAGTTTTGGAAATAACAGTGTGATTTGAAACATCTATGATTTCTATAGGTGGTCATTGGTGGTTTTGCATATGAGACTATGACTGTGAGAGCCCTCAGGGTCATCACCCTGATGATAGTGGCAGCAGGTTATTGTCAGAGGCTTTCTCTGGCTCAGAGATGATTCAGTTTTCAATTTATAGTGTGTTGCTGCAGAGCGAGCCAATTCTTTTTTGAGGTCGGATGTGTTTCTCTGCCAGATACACATTGACCTATGCATCTTTTTTCCAGTTCGCGTGCTGTTATTGTTTTCCCGGATTTAGCATAGACTCTCCAGAACACATTTGACCCTTCCTGAGAGTCAATATTAGACTTAATTGTTTAAGTCAAACAGTCCAATCCTGTTCATGTTTATTCAGAAGTTGTCCCTAGTGAGGCTTTCTCCCAAGTAAAGATGCCTAAGATTGCAGCTGTAGTGTGTTAAAATGAACATCCAGATTGTAATGTCTGTCTTTTGAAGTACTTTTGGTATGTATCCAGTTTATTCAGTGTTACCATTTTGCTGTGTTGCATGTTATTTATTTTCCTATTCATTTGTCTGGTCTGTCCTGTCCGCAAGCCATCAAGAGGCTGTATATTATATGTCCAGACACACATGCTTGCCTTTGTTGCTGCCATAGCCTTCTTTTTTGTAAACACCACTGCAAATTTTGCATAAACTAATGCATAACTAGCCAAGAGTGAATGCACAGGTTGTAGCCGTTTCCATTTGAACTTAGTTCAAAGAAGAAAAAGAAATTGATTCTGCATCCAGTTCTAGTCCTGCTTCTTTTCAAGTGTCATTTCTTATGGGGGTGAGGTGGGTAGTATATATTTGGTCACCAGCACTGGATTTTAGGCATGTGGCAACTTTCTGGTTTCTACAGCTGCTTTCACAGTGAATATTGTGTACTGCTTCTTCCACTGTTCTGTTCACCTGCCATGATCAATGGCTGGTGGACATGATCTGTTCCTCTGTTAAGGGTCAGAACTGAACAGGTCTGGGTAATCCATGTTTATAATGTAAAATAATATGATTATATTGACAGATCTTTCTTAACTACTGTACTATGTAGTTATCAAGAAAAGTACCTTCTACATTCTTACTTATATCGAATTGTCAGTGTATGTGAATCTGGAAGAAGGTCTTCTGCTAAAAGCTCTGTGGATATCCTGTAACCATGAAAGGTCTGGCATTTACTGTACAGTATATAGAACCTGGGATGATACAACCTGAGATAATAGTCATATTTAATATTTCCACAACACTTTATATAACATATAATGTTTGAATAACACTTCCAAATACCCAAAGCATTTCATCTGCTTTATCTAAGGGTGGCTGGTAGCATCATCCTGAAAGGTAGGTTTAGGAAACTAGAGGGGCAGCCTTGACTAAAAGCAGCAGCTCGTGGCATGGAGAGCCCAAGAAAATGGGTTGTAGAGCCAGTTATTCCAGGCAAGGTAATAAGCAGTTCCTTTAGGAGGCTGGGGCCACATGATCAGACCTTCAAGAGATACCCAGGATAGCAAGCAAAGAGGAAGGGTTGGAACTATATAAAAGGGCCAGAGGAAGAAGAGAGAGCAAACAGGTGTTGACCCAATGAGGCATTTCCCCACAACTGTACCAAACATTTCAAACACCCATAGAGCAATTTTATTTGCAGTTCATAGCCTTGCCAGTATTGAATCAAACCACCCTGGCAACATTCCATAGAGCATGTGGTACAACCACCATGTACAGGAGCTGGCCAGACCTCCAGGCAACCCCATCAGCCAGGGTGCTTCTGAGTCACTCTGGCCTTTTTCTTGAAGATCTGAATGTATCATTTCCCCCACACATGAGGAGAGCAGCAAATGTGTATGGGGAGCTGTTGGAAACAGGAGCAGGAAATATGGGAAGGCTATTAGATTGCAAGAAAGCAGAAGTAAACAGAGAAAAGTATTAGGTGATTTTCTGTAATGTGGTGCTCCAGTATTTTTTTTAGATAAGCCCTATGTGCTGAATTTTATGCAGAAGAATAAAGGAACAGGAAAAAATGTGAAAGGCTGCAACAGCTGTTATCCCCCCCCCCAAAAAAAACCCTCCTAAATATACTATTGTGAGTGGACTGATGCATGATGAGGTGAAGATTCACCCATAAGGAAATGAGTGTGTCGGCAGGGTGGAAGGTAGTCTAAAAAACTACAGTGTGAAAAGCCCTACTTTCATTCTGTTAACCCCTGAATGTGAACTTTCCTGGTGTTCACATTCTGCCATATGAACACCAGGAAAGCTACTTGTATCAAGAATGTGGGAGAACTGAACAGATGTTGAGTGTGGGCAAGCTGTGAGAGAGTGTTGCATGGAGCTGAGTGCCCTGAAGAAGCAACTGGACAGATGTACGACTTCCATTCTGGCTTATCTACTCAGAGAAAGGAGGCCAGTCAGTTCAAGAGTGGCACCAGTCAAGAGCAGCCTTGTGTTGCTCTCCACTTGTCGCCTCCTTTCTGCTTTGGAATCAATGACCCAGGGCTAGTGTTTGCATTAAACTGGTAATCTGTAGCCTAGCCCTGTAACAGCAACAATATTCTATTCCAGTGTTTTTCAACCTTTTTTGGGCAAAGGCACACTTGTTTTATGAAAAAAATCACGAGGCACACCACCATTAGAAAATGTTAAAAAAATTAACTCTGTGCCTATATTGACTATATATAAAGTAATTCTCTTGAATAGGAATCAAACACAAAGAAAGTATTTTATAATTACTTTATTATGAAATAGTAAGTAAACAGAAATATGAAAAATTATAAAATACTTTATTCAGTGTGCAACCTGGGCCTCGAACACAAAGCTGATATTCTTCAGCTTTTCCAACGGCACACCAGGCAACATCTCGCGGCACACTAGTGTGCCGCGGAACAGTGGTTGAAAAACACTGTTCTATTCATAGTCACAGCTACAGCACTTTTTTTTGTGCCTGCTTACGGTCATTTACTTTCCTTCTACATTTTTCCCTTAGACCTATTCATTTTAAGGAGTTCCTACAGCCCTCCTAGCCAGTATTTGTCCTTAATCACACTCAGCAGCACACCAGCAGATGTGTAGTACAGTTTGTTCCCTGTTTGAGAATATCTACAAGGCAACACCAAAGACTTCCTTCACTTTGGGGATTGGGCCGTCCTGTGTTTTGAATTTCCCCTTTCTTCTGAAGCAGGCAGCCACCCATTTTGGCACACTAGTGCAAACATCTTTTAAAGTAGTACTTTTAGGGTTGGGGAAGAAAGAGATTATTGACTCTTTAAGCCATAATATTCTAATTATGCAATTTGATATTGCTTCAGATCCAGGGAATGGACAGCTTTAAGCACTGGGTATTGTATATAATGAAATGCAGTGTGGAAATAGGCATGTGACCCTCCAGGCAGCAGGCTGCTGGATAATTAAAGCCATGTGGCTAACTTGCCTTTTGCTTGCTTGGAGTGTGACATGAAGAACAGAAGCAGGTTTGAATTTTGCCATTGACACAAAGCAACACTGTAGAATTGAGCTCAGGGGAAGGATAAATCTAGCTAAGATGGTAAACGGATGGAATTCTAGTTTTGTTTTGTTTGTTTTTTTCCTAGCTCACCTTTCACTTCCCTCCTTTCACCGATCTGTTACTGCCTGTGAAGTTATTTAATACAAATATTAACACAGATTACAAATGTCAATATAAAAACGTTCTCCCTAGCCGTAGCATATTAAGGTAGGATTAAGGTAAAAGTAGACAGCTGTAAAAGCACATGGTGATGCTGTATAGCTCATTCAGGTAGATCTGTATGCTTAGCTACCTGATTAATTGCAGGAAACATTCTGAAATTTAAAATGCATCAGCACACATTATTCAGGCTGGCCCAAGAGAGACTGGCTCTGATAATAGCCTGTCCTGAGAACTAGATACCCATTCCTAAAGAATAGAGTCAGAATGCCACTATGTTTATTCCTTGTCAAGGGGTCCTCAAAAATCACATATCCGGACTGGAAATCATGGGTAATCTTGACCTAAAGCCTAAGGAGCTTTAGCTGGGAATCCTGCATGTGTACAGTGCCACTACCAATTAAGTTGATACTCAATTAAATTGATGTGCAAATAAAAATTAGGTTTAAAAAATTCTTCTTCTGAGGGTAGTGGGTAGAGAGAACAGATGGAAAGGCTCAGAAAGTACTGAAATAGAGGGAAAAGGAGGAGAAGGAGAAGGAGAAGGAGAAAGAGAAGGAAGCTCAAGTTGGAAGGTGGATCAGGATCCACCCAGATGGCTTGTAGAGAAAGAAATTGGGGGCTGGTATCTGAAAATGTATGTAAGCTGCTGTAGTCATGCTGTATGAGACCCAAGGCTGTCTCAGTGTTCTGTTCATGGGATTTGTGGGGGGTAAATGATACCTGAATGGGAGAGAACAGGGAAGGATACTTCTTTAGTAAGAGCCCTACCGCTCTTAGGTTTTGAATCACTTTTTGCTTAAAGTCATATCGCCTTTTCCGTGGAGTCCCCTTGGCCACACCCCTTTTTGCCCGCTGTGTTAGTTTTTCTTGTGATGGCCACCAGGGGTGGTGTTTTTTTAAACCGATTTGTATACCGATTTTTGAAGCAATTTGGTTCAAACTGCAGACACCATGCACCAGTTTTTTTCCGGGTTTCCCCCTCTGTATGCCTTATCCTGCCGTCATAAAAGCCAAAAATGAAATCCTCCTGCAGTGTACCCATTTCCGCCGACTTCTCCGGTCCTTCTACTTCCTCTTTTGGGTACAATTTTGCTTTCTCCAGTCACGGAAGTAGGTTATCAAAATCAATGTGCCATGTTGTAAGTAATCTAAAGGGAGAACTGGAAAATTAGCTACATTACTTTGAATGGAAGAACAACGGCATGACATTATCCTAAAAAATAATTTCCAAAATTGAACCAGATAATGGGAAATGTCAGACTAAATCAGAACAAAAAGCGGTTTAGCAAGGTGTGGACGGGGAAACCGGTTCTTGAGAAAACACCCAAGTGCGGAATGCTGAATCGCTTCAGCGACCACGTGACCAGGGGAGGGCAAAAGGCGATTCAAAACAAAGTGTGGTAGCAGCCTGAGGCAGAAAAAAAGCCTATGTAAGCAGATGGGAGGGTGAAAACCTGAGGAAGGACTAAGGGGCTTCTAACCTATATGAAATTGGGTACAGTATTTCTGTTGGATAACATTTAAAATATAACCAAAGGAAACAGTAATGCAGCTCCTGCGAAACGGGCAATCTTCTACACCTAGGCTTTCCTAACACCTTTTGAAAAATATTGACAAAGCCAGAATCTGGATTCATAACACAGCAAGAGGTATTATTCTGCCTTAATGTGTAGGGTAACTGCAGCTGCTTCACTGTCTTTTTAAGAGGAAAGGAGTCTGCTCCCCCCCCCCTTTAATTGGATTTGAAAGAGGCCAGGCATCCAACTGAGACATGAAATGTCTCAGTTAAACATAGAGTAGGAAAGTTGGGGAGGGGGGGAGGGATATTCTAAAAATAAGGAAACCACATCTGGATCTTTAGTAGGAGGTTGATAGTGTTGGGGATGTCATCTTGGAAGGATGTTACCAAGCGCGACCACAGTCTTCCTTTGTTCTAAATTGAGAATGTTGTTAATGTCAAGTGGAGTTGATGTTTCGCATAAGCACTGAACTCAAAGTTGGATGTAGAATGCAACATGTAAGGAGTTCAGGGACATATTAGTTTGAAATGGGTGTATTTTCTTCTCTTTATCTTCAGAGTATCTATTTTGCAACAACTGATCATATTATATAGTCTTAAGAAGTAAAGCCCAAAGTAGACAGGGATAAAAGTGAACGGGAAGTTTAGTTTAATATCATTACTTAGGCATAATGCAAAGCCTCAGAAAATATAACCAACAGGGTACAATGCAAACTTTTCAAAAAGTTGTTGATTTTTTGGTATTCAGACCAGAGTGGATTTGATTTAAATCACTTCGATTTAAATTGTGATTTAAATCATGATTTAAATAACTAGTCAGTAAGGTTTCATTTTAATCATGATTTTCTACATAAAGACTCATTTTTGCTAGAGTTGTTTTAATCTTAATATTTACAACCAGATGACAGTTTTATTTTTAAAATAATGACTTTTCAAATTAGCTTTACAGTTACAGTGGACCCTTGTATAACAAACAGCTTGTATAACATAAAATTTGTACAACATAAAAATTCCGGAGATAGGGGAAATTTGCTTAACATAATTGCCTATGGGGAAAATCTGTACAACATAAAAATGGGATTACTCCATTTTCAATGCATTCCTATGGGAATTTGTATAAAGGAAAATGTGCTTAACATAATTTCATTTGGAACGAATTAATTCCTTTATACAAGGCACCACTGTATATCAGAAAATTATGGATTTGGTGGTTATATACCATTAAAAATACATAGATAGATAATTATGAAATTATTGCAAGGTGAACTATCTCCGGTTTAATAGGTTAATCATTCATATTTGGACAACTGTTCTGTTGTACTTTATTGGAAGTAGAAAAATAATCAGTAGCTTAATAATAACCATTTAAATTGTTTTATTTAACTAAAACAATAACATTATATAGCATCATGTATGCTTGTATGCTTGTATTTGCTTAAATATCCATGTTTGTTAACTGATGTGGTTAAAATATCTTACAATAACAGTCATTGACTGCATCAGCTAGGTCCACATGAAAAACGTAAAATATACTGAACAGGTAAGGGTGTTCATTCTGTGTAGATAGATTTGCGGAGGAACATTGGAATTAAGGTCATTTTCTCAATTCTGATGTTTATTTTATAATTTCTTTTTGCTGTGAAGGAAGCATGTTATCATTGTAGACCCAAATACACAGTTTTGAAAATAGCAAAACCAAGCATTTTTGATATCTTCTAGATAGGAGAATTGCCCCAAATAATCAGAAATCTCTGGGAGAGCATAATGAATGAGAGCATGTGAATGGATTAATGCAGCCTTATGCTACATAATTAAAAACTAATTTCATGTGAATAACCTTTGGATTACAGTAACCCCCCCCCACCTATTGTGGGGGTTAGGGACCCACCTGCCCCGTGATGACTGAAAATTCATGATATATGGATGCAGGTTGGGTGGGGCCTGGGGGGATGGCATGAGAAGTTTAAAATGCCTTAAAGCAACAGAGCAAAGGCTCCGTTGCTTAAAGGCATTTTAAACATTCTAGCAGTGGATCTGATCCGGTGGGTCAGATCCACCACCGCCGCTTGCATGGACTGCTGGAAGGAGTCCCAGGCTCCAGCTCATTGGTGCTGGGGTGGAGAAATAAAGTTTTTTTTAACCCCACCTCAGCGCTAATCAGCTGGAGCCCCGGCATGTACTGTGGTCCTGTGATATAGCGGGACTGCAGTACATGAACCATGAAATGGCAGGGGGTTATTGTATAATGTATTTTAACTAGAACATGATCTTTAGAGATATTTTTCCTCAAAAAGCATTTAAATTTTTACACATCTGGTTTGAATTTAAAAAAATTGATATATTTGATTTTTTTTTAAAAAAATCATTGAGTTTTATCCACCCTGATTCAGACACTTCAAAAGGATTTATAAACAGCTTATATGTACAATCCATGAAGACCAAGTAGTCCATGCCTACAGACTTACAAGATAAAAAGGTGAGATAAAAATTAACTATAGGGGAAGATGGGAGGAAACTTAACTGCTAGGTGTTTTAAATTTAAATAGTGGCTCTTAAAATTATTGCCTCTAAACATTTCAGGAAAAGATGAGTCCGATGGAACTGGTCTTTGGGCTGGTCTTTTCACATAGACTGGCTCTGTTCTCTACCCCCCCCCCCGCTCTAATTCAATGTAATTTGAAAACAACATGCCCTTACCCACTGAAATGTTATTTCTAGAGCCACCTGCCATATATTTTTGCCTTATGATTCATAGTCAGCATGAGGCCATAATGCTTAAATCTCCTGGTGTGTAAAATCAGTTATTTATTTACATAGCATGGTTTGTAACAGCTTGGTAACAGAGAGCTGGGGCGAGAAACAAATAATATTTTGAGGACGTCTGACTAATATACGGGTTGCTTTACATTTTCAAGGGGCTGCCGTGTTGCTAAATTCAAACAGATGTTGTTAGTCAACAGTTATCCCCTTCAGTTGCGTAATAGAAGGGGACAGAGTTTTAAGGGGAGTTTGAAATACTCAAATATATAGCCATATCATGCCATTGATGTTGCAGTGGTCTTTAAAAGCTAGGAAACTACTCTCCCCATTCTCCCAATTAAAATAACTGCTGCAAGCTAAGATGGCACTTGGGATTATTTCCGAATGCATCCATTGCTTGTTCCTGATGATTCTTGTGGTAAAGCACACCCTCTGCATTGTCTTGTATGAATGTTTTGGGAATGGGGTGTGCCATCTGCTTTTTAGCAATTGTTCAGAAAAAAACGACTACTAATCTGAAAGGTTTACTGCTTTTCATTTCTTTTTTAAATTATGAGCAAGCAGGTGTGTTTGTGACATTGACACTGTACAGCAAAATGTCTGTAGAACTGTGGCTGTCCTGTGCAAGAGACGCAGGACTGTTGGACTCTATTTTGACTGCTTAGTAAATTAATGAATTCAACTTTACAATATTGTCCCAGCTATTTTGTGGAACTATGCATAGGTGACACAAATAATTGCAGCAAATAAAAATATGGAAAATGTAGAACAACTACATAATCAAATGCATGCTTAATTGTTACAGTGTTTTCTAGATGTTACAACCAAGGGAAATCAAAATGGATAGCAAAGGGTATCTAGGGAATGGCTAATTTCTTTTCTAAGATGGTGCCCTTTTGCAGTGAATGAGCTTCTTTGTCATCCTTCACTCAAATATGCCTCGTTTTCCGGTGTTGGAAGGGTAGCATACTGCCAAGACACATTTCCCTAGGTTGTTTTCTTTATATCAGTTTTACAGAAAGGGGCAGTCTGCAGCAGGATAGATATTAAGAACAGGCTTTTCCAATATACTGTCAGCTGCACATAATGCTGCACATAGTGTGCGCGCGCACATGTGTCTTTGTATTCAGAGGATTACAGTGTAAGACTGGCTCCAGTTTCCTCAGTGATGGTTAAGTGGATGAAGAGGCCTTACATTCATTGCCTTCTGTCCAATTCCTCCTCCCTACCCTACATTTTTTTAAATTTGGAAAGAGGCAATACATCTTTGGAATGTTATCTCGTCCAAGAATTGTCATTTTAATATTATGGGATTCAAATTTAATTTAGTGGTTGGCCGTGAACTCCATGCCCTGATTTAGAGAGGAAATGGCAACTTCCTGATTAACTCAGAATAAAACCATCTTCAAATGATGTCAGGCATTGATTACAGTATGTCCCAGGTCTTTCAGTTTGTTTGATGAAGGAATTTCCATTTCTGCTTTGTCATAAGAACCATTAACTCTATTTTAATATCATGTGGCAATATCTGTGACGATTCAAAAATGGATAGCATTGACTCAGCTAGTCCAAACATAAAAAATGCAGTATAATGAGTTTAAATTTGGATCTTTATGTAAATATTAGCCAAAGAAAGGCAACTATTTAAATATCGCTGTGTTCAAATCTATAATTCTAGCTATTTGATACATTCAGCTGTTGGACCCCAACTCTTATCTTTCCATAGTCAGAATGATTCTGTGCACCTTTATACCTCCCCACCCCATGTTCTGGGAATCCCTAGAGATTTTTGTTTTTCATGCCCCAAATTTATGCTGTGGGTCCTGCCCCTGCCCCTGGGGTTGGTAGTGATTATTGTTGACTATTAAAGAGTCCCTTGGCCCCACCTCTGTTCTATACCTCCCCAAAGGCTTCCCCAAGATGAAAAGGATCCTTAGCGATCCACAGAACCTGGGAGAGGAATAGGAAACTCAATTCTGCCAAAACAGCCGTGATTGATGATGCCATCCAGGGTCTGTTACATAGAGTTGCACAACAGGATTCTGGCTGATATATGATGTTGTTTGAACGTATGAAGATTTATCTACTCATTCTCAGATGTTATACAATTACACTATACTCTGTTTTCCTGTAATCTCAAAGAAATTCCCCAAAGATGTGTTGTATAGTCTTTTCCATGTGTAGTAGCACATATATGTTTTGTTGCTTTTGGACACAATAACTGTTGGCTACATGTGATTTGAACATAGTGTGGTCTCTTGCAGGGCACGCCTGAAGACCTGCTATTCTTCTATGAACATATTCGAAAAGGTGGTGGAGTTTTTCGAGTCAACAAGTGCCTTCTCCTCTACCGTTATCATCTTCAAGCAGCCACTCACTCAGTTTTAGAGTAAGAGATGGTTTGTATCAGTCTGCTTGGGGCATTGGATGGGTGCTAGTGGGTAAGCCTTTCCTTTCTTAACATTATATGGAATTGTTAGTCATTTGCTTGCCATATTCAAATAACAGTGAAAGATGGTGCATTGAATCTATTTCTCTCTGCTTCCCATCCCATAGTTCTAAGTCAAGAAGTGTCAGTACATCTTGGAATATTGCCTGTACAATCCCTAAGGTGGATTTGTAGAACCACTGCTCAATGATACAGTTACTTGGGTTTGGCACTGATGTACTTTCAGAAGCTCTTGTATTAGTGGCTTGAAATCTTGACATTTGTTAAATTCTTGAATCCCTTTTCACGTCACTGTTTCACACTGCACTCACAATGTTACATATGGGGCACAGAGCAGACTCTTGATTTTTCACTAATGATGTTTTTTGTTAAACCAGTTTATTAAGGTTATTGGCTAGGTATAGCTTTTGAACTAAGTGTTTCCTTAGCTGAGGCACATACCATTGTCATTTTCTGTGGTTTTCCATCATAAATATATAGTCCAGGAATGACTAAAATCAATGGTATCTCAGGTCTGCTTCTAACAATATGGACTCCTGTGAGGATCTACACAGGATAGGAAGCAGCCTTGTCAAAACTAGTGCCCTCAAGATGTCAATGGCTACTGTTCCCATCATCCACAGCTGGCAGGGCAAGTGCTGTACTTGCTGATGATGTAGGGAGAAGGGGGTGAGTATCACCTTGGAGACAGCTAGCATAAAAAGATTCTGCCTAAGTTCAGTGCCGTTGTGCTGAGGATCTTCCTCAGTGTGGTCACACAAACTCAGAGACTTGCTCTGTAAGGAACAATGGGCCTTCCAAATGTTCCATGACAATTCTTATGGTTTTTCATCACATCCAGTGATGGATTGAGCACCCCAGCAACATCTTAAAAGGCACAGCATATTTCTCACTCTTCCTCCAAGGCTTCGTAGATTCCCATGCTGTGGTCTTGCTCCCTGAAGCTTCAAAAACACACACACACACAAAAACCCCCACAAACAACTTTCGTGGCATTTCTACAGTTAGTGGATGAGTGTTGATCAAGGACCAGGGGTATAGATATCTTCATAGATATCTTCAGGATGGTCTGTATTTTATTTATTTATTTAATACTTATATACTGCCCGTCTTCCAGAGGAACCCCTGGTGGTTTACAGCAATAACTATAACAATAATAACAATCCAAATAAACAAAGAACAACAATAATAAATAAATAAATAAACAACAACAAGAAAAAAATCATAATTTAAGCAGCATGGTGAAGCCACAATAGTTTATTTTCCAGCTTCTCTGAATGCCATTGCTTCAATGTTCTTTCCATTCCCTAACAAAAGAAAGCTGTGATTCAAATCTTGTTGGTGCAACTGCACCTTCAGATAAACCCAATATCTAAGAATTCATTTGGTGTTTGATTATAGACATCCAATTTGCACTTACATGCAATTAAACAAGGCAACAGAGTGCACATTTGAGCAAGTGAGGAACATGATTAGCTAAAAAAGCAAAAGATGCATACATACCTCTCAAAAAAGAAATAGCACAGAAGTTAACAAAGGGCCCAGAAAACAACAAAGAATGACATTAGTACCCCACTTCTTGGAAACACTCTGTTAGATATTAATGCCAATCAAACAGCAAAGTTTGGGTGAAATGCTGTAGATATTTATTGAGCAAATACAATATAACATTCTAAAGAACTATAGAAATGCGCTATGATTACACTCCAAATGTTACTCATAAGAACAGGCAACTATCAGGGCAACTACAACATAGTTCTCCGTTTCATGTCGAGCTTCCACCCATGTATCCCATGCAACATCCCAGACCCATCTGCTGGCAATATGTATTGACTGACCAGTCTTTTCCACATTAAACACTTGGGCAATATATTTGTAGCGGTCATATCCCAGCTCCTCAACAGCTGTCGAGATTTCTTCCGCAAGGCTTGTGCATAAGGCGCAGCCATCAGACCCACTGTATTTGAAATCTTGAAGTTTATTCTTTAGAATGCCTTCAACTTTCCTCCTTATTACATGAACTTCACATTTTCTGTAAGGCTCCATTCTGTATGTTTTGCCATATCTTGGCCTTGCAAAGGCCAAGAGTTCATTTCTTGTAAAATCTATTGTGGAGTCATCATCTGGCTCACTTCCTGAAACATCATGGCTGGAAGCTCTATGTTTAGCCATCCGGATGAGAGCTTCTTCATGTATGTGACTATGCTACAGTTCAACCTGCTGCCGCCTCATCCCTCCCCCTGCAATGTTTTTTTTTTATCAAATCTGGCTCAGCATTGGTGTGCTTTCATCAATAGAAAGATTATACGGTGCTCAGAATAGTGAAGTTTGTGTAACAATTATATGTGTATGAGTAAATGAACCAATGGGTTTATATAGTGTTTTATCTGTTTTGTCTCATGATACTGAACAACATATATAAAAAGTAGCATTGTGTAGCAAAAACAAAGGAAACAGTATGTTTCCCCCAATTATTGCTGTGTATATGATTCTGAATACAGATTACACTTGTGTTCAGAGCCTAGATGTAACTAGCTGCTTGTTATTCAACCGTTTCCAAATAAGAAATTACTATGTAACTGTAAATTAAGGAAATGTAACTTAACTCCTTTTGTGGGATAACTGAGTCATGTTTACCCTTGTAGCAATAGTAGTGTGGCCTCAGTAAAACAATATAATGTTGGAATGTTCAGGGGCTGGCTTGTGATGTGGCTTATATTCTGTTGTGAGTCTTCTTGAGATGACAACGAAATAGACAAGAGATGGGTGTGGTTGAGAATACAGACAGGGACTTGTAGCATTCAAGTGGGCTTTTAAATAACGAAGAGCGATATTTTAGTTGCTTTTTAAAATAGAAAAGATAACTACTACGGTATAAAAATGAAACAAACAAATAAATAAATTTTTAAAAACCACAAACTTAGTCTAAAGCAGATGGTGGAAAAATTGATCTTCTACATATATAGGTCCAAGGGCCACCTATAATCACTGTTGTAGCTAGCCATTATTGGGGGAACACTGATGCTAGTTGTGGGTCAGAATATTATAGTAACTATAATTGTACCTATAAATAAAATAATAAATGTAACTATAAATGCAACTATAACTACAAACCAGTTTTAATGCTCTGGTTTTAAAGGTTTTCAAGTGATATTTTTTTTCTCTGGGACAAGACTATCAAAGAGAGCCAGTGAAAGGTCTGTGGGGAGCAGTTGGATTTCCGTAGTCCTTAATGTAAAAAAAAAAATCATAGGAAGTAAAATATGAATAAAATAGAGGAAGAGAATAGAAAAATATTTCAGTTTTATTGTTCAATAGAATAATTTTGACAGTTATTAGGATTTTTTCCAATCCTCTAACATGATATGTTAACACTTTTTGGAAAAGGACTGCTGGTTGCTGTGGGAAAAAACATATTCTTGGAAGGGAATTTGTTCTGAGTCAACAGCCAAGCCATTACTGATTCCAATTTGCAAGGTTGTGTGGCACAGACCCTCCCGGATTATGAAATAACTTGGAGAATGTGGAAATATTACAGAGCAGTTCCATAGGCAATACACGAAGAGCACAACGGGAAGCTTTTCTCTTTCCAACCCCTTCCCCCCTCTGTGTGTGCAACACACACACACACACACACACACACACACACACAGAGAGAGAGAGAGAGAGAGAGACACACACAAAGACATGGGGGTGAACATATGTTTAAACTATGTTACCTCGTGTGAAGAGTTGGGCAGAGTCCTTAGGAAGGACTGTTTGCAAGGAATTTTGGAGTTCCAAAATTAGCTATGTTGGGGCTTTCTGAAAAGATATTGCCCAGCATATACAAAGAAGCTGGCTATTTGTCTTTACACCCATCATCTGCTTGGGGGAGGCGGGGAAGCACTCTTTAATCAACCCACTATTCACACACTTGGAATCTGTACTGGATATTTAAGGATCTCATGGCTTTTCCTTCTGAGCCATTAGCTAAGTATCCCCTTAAAGGGAATAGTCATAAGAGGCATTAATATGTGTTTCTGCATCCTGGCAGCCATCACTTCAGACAGGAGTGTTTCAGATTTGAAGGCTCAAGGTTTGTGTGTTGCATTAGGACAAAATACATCTTGGGAGTGATGCCTCCTGTCTGCCAATTGTTAAAAGGAAATAGTTTGTTTATTGCTTTGCTGTAACCCTGTCCCTTTCTAGATGATGGTTTCGAAAGACCAATCCATTTCTATTTAGATGAGTCTGCTCTTATGAAATACGTATGTCATATGAGGGGAAATCTTGTGAAATGAAGGATCAGTCTTCCATGGTGGTTGAGAGAGCGATGATGTATTCTTGACCATCCATTGCAAGGATTGCAGGCCATTCCTTATAGGGGCCAGCTACTCCTGCCAGCCTAGCAGTCAGCATGTAAATGCAAGTAGATAAATAGGTACCACTGAAAAAAGCAGGAAGGTAAAACAGTGTTTCCTTGCAGCCATGCCGGCCACATGGCCACGGACTTGCACAACACTGGCTCTTTGGCTTGAATACAGAGATGAGCACAGACATGACTAGCATGCATGTTTTTGGGGAACCTTTACCTTTTGCCTTATAGGGGTCAGCTACCACCCCAGATTTTCAAGGCAATGTTTCTGTGAAAGAGATGCACAAGTCAGCTATTCAGTATTCTTACTCATATTTTCAAAATTGCAAGGCTGGTGATTCTCTTTTACAACTCAGCCTTCAGCAGAAGGATGTTCATTCATTTTTGCTTCACTACTGGACCAAATGGGATGACACTACTTTCTCACATAATATAATATAGGAGAAAGTTACCTTTCTCACTGTGGATACTTATTATCTTAACCTTCTCAAGAACATTCCATCTTCTCATAGGCCTATGCTTCATCATATATGGGTGGCCAGGGAAAATTATTCCTTGTCATATGACTAATCTGTAAGTTTCACTATTTTCTGCAGTAGAGTAGGCATACTGAGAAGAACTTTCTTGTTTCCCTGTTGGTGCCCCCCCATTCTGTTCAAGGGGGGCAAGATGTCCCTGATGTCTAGAAAAGTCCATCATTCATAATTTTAAGACAATTATAGCATGATAGACATGTGAGAAAATGGCTTGAGGCAACCTTCCTTAAAAATGTGCACAACAGATTTTCTAAACAGTGTTGAAATCCCATCTCAAGTCCAGTTCAAACCACCAACCAGCTCCTCCTCAGCTGGTTTCCTTTCTTCTTAAGAGCCATTTGAAATACTCTGCCAACTAAAATATTTTTTCCTGGGGATATGTAGAATAAGATCTGGATTTTGAACTAGGAAGGTGTAAAGCACCCAAAGAAATTATATGTCTACCTAGAGATGGGCATTGGGGTTGGAAGACATCAATAGATATTAAACAAGCCCGAAAGCACCATTACTAAAAGGTGTGCCTTTTAGTAATGTAACTCAAGAAATCAGTCTTCATGAAACTTAAAGAAGAAATGATTTGTTTAAACAACGGTGTGTCATCTAATCTCAGGGAAGGTAGCAATCACTCTAAATCATTGGTGTGCTGATCACAGTCTGTCTCACGGTCTGTCATAGACAGCATGCCCCAGAGGCAGAAACTAAGCAGTGTTCACCTAATTTTACTACTCCCATTGTGGGTGGAGTGGGGAGGATGTTAGGGCTATACATTTGGTGCATCTATAAATTCAATACATTTTGGTGACACAAGCATAGGGATTAATTATTATTTTTCCCCTTCTGGGTAATTCCCACAACTAATTTATGCCACAGAAGAGATCCCTGGAAGGCAAAAGGAATCTGTGAAGTAGGAAACAGCCGCACTCTCATAGACTCCTGGTGCTAGAGGGCAAGGGAGTCATGCTTAAGTGGCATGTTCTTTGTAATGATAGGATCTGAATGACGTACTGTGCGCATCTCGATTAGGAACACTTTGGTGGTAAAAGGCTTGGCACTTAAAACAAGCCTTCTGGCATTTACAGATGTTTTATGTTGTCACCTAAAGATACGGAAAGTATTTGTTTGGTTTCGATGGATTAAATAAATGAATTTAGTTGCATTCCCACCCCATCCCATTTCCATTCTTAGCCCTCTTTTGTTCATGTAAAGCAGTGGTGTCCAAACTTTGGCCCTCCAGATGTTTTGGACCACAACTCCCACAGTCCTTTGTCATTGACAGTACAGGCTTGGAATTCTGGGAGTTGTGGTCCAAAACATCTGGAGGGCCAACGTTTAGACACCCCCGATTTAAAGTTACAGACTTTGACCCCCCCCGGTGGAAAGTAAGTGTATTGGGGAGAGTATGTTTATATACCTCTTCAAATGTATACATTTTTCTACAAGTTTTCCTTGGTTAACTAAGGTGAGAGGAAGAAAGTCCCCCCCCTCAAATGTACACATTTGTAGCCACGTTAATTTTTTGTAATACTGTTGCTTTGCGTGTGTGTTTATAAAACATACTTGCAAGCCTCGTGGATGTGCTGATTTAGGGCGCACGTTGTTTCACACTGGGTCTCAGAAGAGATGCAATGGATAATTGGAGTGAGAATCTCCGAAGCATTGCAGTTCATTGCCATTCCTGGTTTGAAGCTTCAGCCTGGCCAGATTCAGGGGCTATGGGCAAACTACAAGGCATATGCACATTTCACAGCTGACTGGACTGCTCACACTTAAAGGTATGAGATGTTGGTGAGGATGAGGTATGAAGAACTTGAAAGCTTGCACAAGTTCATGTCATATAAGTTGGTTGTACTCAATTTCTTTATCAATTGTGACTCCCCCACCTTTGTGGGCTAGCATAGCAATTTTTATTTTTCTTGTTGTTCGTGCTAACCATACTGGCAATTGCTGTATCTTCTATCATTTCTGTAGCTGTTTTTCTCCTTTTCCCATGTCCAAAAAACCCAGAAGAACTTTGGGGTGGGGGAACATGCTTCTGGCTCTCTGATTTCACCTACTCTAGTCAAGTGAGAAAGGAGAAACAAGCTGGTGGCAGTCAAGAATTTTAGTGATTAGCAACTACTATAAAAGAAGGCACTGTGTGAAGCAGAAAAGATGTTTAATAGAAAAATAAATTATCCCGAACATCTGTCTTAAATTCTTAATGGCTTGAACTAAACCTATGGTTAACAGTGTAGAATAAAATAAAGTAGCTGCTATTTTACGGGAGATAAATAATAGTTATTTCATTGAAATTGAAATTCCTGTTCGCCAAGGACGTGGGTTATGGAGCCCCACTTTGGCGCTCCCTTATCCCTATGATGCATTGACGTTGCTGCTGGCTATGAACTTGTACCTAATGTGAAGACTGAAATTAACCAGTGAGAATTTTTTTTGTGGGAGGTGGTTTATGTAACTTTTAAGAACCGCTTTTAGTTTCAGTTGTTTCAGGCAGTTTCTTAATTGCTGTTTGCAAGTTGCTACAGTTCCTCTCCCTTGCACCTGCCTTGGCGCTGGGAGTCTGGGAAAAAGGTATCCCCTTCTCCCCTAAGGCAGGAATCCCAGGTACCGGCTCTGGGAATGTCCCGACATACAAGGCAATCCAGGTGAACCGGAAACCCAGTCGTTTGGGGGAGGGAGGGGGGGCTGACTGAGAAACATCTCCCTTTTGACACTCCTTGAGCTACACTCTTTTAAAAAGAACCTGTGCCAGTCATGTTGTGTTCATTACAGGTTTTCACAAAGCCCACATCTGTAATTTTCATATAATTAGCTTGAAGCCAGAGTCACACGCTTCTCTGCATGAACCCAGCACCCACCCACTGCTTGTCCTTATGACACAACCTGAAGCTATGAAAGTCTTCCCAAGGTAAAAAGCTCCAGCATGCAGACTTTTCTCTCTTAACACTTTCATAGATGGGTGTGTAGCAGCTGGAGCCTTCCCTGCCTTACATTGAGCCCTTATGGATTTCCTAAATTCACAAGAGCCAACCAACAATTGACAATAATAATGTGTTTGCTGAAAGGATACTGTTTCTTTCTTTCTTTCTTTTGCCAAGTCACTAACGTGGCTTTAAACCAGGGGTCCTCAAAGTTTTCAAACAGCGGGCCAGTCCACTCGCTGCAGACACCACTGGGGACTGGACCACAGTCCCCCCCCCCAAAAAAAAACCATGGAAAAAAGGGGTGAGGGAGGGGCAAGTGGGCAGACCCCCCCAGGTCGGCCCATGATTAGTGCGTCTCTGGGGCCCCAGCAATGCCTCCTGCTCTGGATTGCCACCCTGAGGTGCTGCTGCTGGGATATCTCTGCTGAGCCTCTTACTCCTCCTCCTCCTCCTCCTCCAGTGGCAGTGGCTGGAGCAGCTCTCCTTCCTTCCTTCCTTCATCGCACCAGGAAGGAGGCGGCAGCCCAGGCAAGCTCAGGCCTCTCATCACCTTCTAGGTGGCCACTCAGGATGAGGAGCAGCAGCCACAGCAAGGGCAGCAGGGTTGGTGCCACTGCACGCATTTCCAGATGTGCGCCCTGGCCATTACGCCCTCGCTGCACCCTGGAGGGAAAGCTGCCTCCTCTCTTGGCCTGGCCCAGCCCAGCCCAACTTAGTGCACTGCAAGTGAGGGAGGGAGGGAGCAAGGGCTGGGAAGGAGGAAGAGGAGGAAGGAAGGCCTGCCCAAAGCCACCCGCAGCCAGCTCGTTGGGTGAGCCCAGCCAGGGTGCAATGCTCTTTTGGTTCACCAGCCCACCCATCACCAACCGGGGATAAATGCAGCCCTGCCAGCCTCCAAGGAACCAAGCCCAGGCCACTGTTGGCCTTCCCTTCCCTTCCCTTCTCGTCTTTCTCCACCAACACCTCCTCACTGGTCTCTAAACCAGTGTTGGTGGTGGCTGCCTCAATCTCTGGCCACGGCTGGGCTCCCTCCTCCCCTCCCTCACTCCATGGACCAAGGCAGCAGTTCAGAGGGGGCTGGGTGGGCAGGAAGTAGCTCTATTTCCCCCTTGGTCACCTGCTGTCCATCCCTCCTTTGGTCCACTGCCGTGGCTGCTCCAGCTCAGAAGGCTGGCTGGTGCTGCCACCATCTGCCCCCTTCCTTCCTCACAGCCACAATAACACAGGTGGTGGCCACACAAGGCAGGCGGGCAGGTGGGGTGGAGGAGGAGCAGGGGTGGGGCCTCGGGGCCATGGAGAGCCGGTGCTCTGACCATCTGGGCGGCGGGTGGAGGGAGCGGGGGACCTTGCCATGGCCCTCCCACTTTGAACTGCCCACTAGTCAGCATGTCGATCATCTGGACGGTGGGTGGAGGGAGCTGGGGAAGCGACATAGCCCACCACTTTGAACTGCCTTAGCAGTAGAAGCAGCTACAGAGGCTGACCTGCTCACAAAGCAGGGGTTAGGTGGAGGGGTCTGCAATTGGTCCTGGGGGCCTGATTCAGGACCTTGGGGGGGGTTCATCTGGCTCGTGGGCCATAGTTTGAGGACCCCTGCTTTAAACAATAGTACATTTATCCAGGAGATTGATCACCAGGGTCCCAGGCTTATTTCATTATTGCAATTTCTGGTTGTCGGAAAGCTTCTAAGCACATTGAAAGTGAATTATGCAGAGGACCTTGTATGTATAGGATGTATAGGCAAGCCTTGGACATCTACATTATCTATATTCATATTTAACCCTTGCTTAGCCATGTTTAGCCAAGACAAACAGTGAAAAGGGATCTCAGCAGCTGGAATGTCTGTGTGAATGTAGCTAGGATATGTTCCTCTAACCCTATCCAGTCATTATGCATAAAGGTGTGTAGAGAGCTAAATGAATAATAAGGACATGGGGAAGTACATCAGCCTGTTCCAAACAAGGTGCCTGATTCTCTTTTTATTAACCTTTGTCCTTATGTGGCAAATGTTAGCAATTAAAAATAGACTATACAATTTTCTCTCTGCATGGTCCTGTGCCTTACAGTTTCATCTTATTGTCGTCATAGTTTGGTGATGTTAAAATGGTTCAGTTACTGTTTATTATGAATATCCTGGGCAATGTTAATTTTGTATACAATTAGACTTGCAGTGTGTATTTCTGTGTATATAACAGTTTGTGTTTTCATATTTATTTGAAGTCTTTGTCTCCTTTCAACCTGATAACAAGCCTCCAAGACAACTTACAATAAGTGAAAATTAATATACATGTACAACACAAAGATGCTTTTACACCACATAGGATTCATTCAGACACCAGTATAGAGGTGGTGGTGGGGAAATGAGAGAATACTGCTCTCGGGCTGCTTCAGTTGCTGCTTCCTGAAGAGCCTGTGGTGGCCATACACGAGACGAGACCCATGCATACTGGCCATGGTTGCAGGTCACCATGAGCCAAGGAACCGTAAGATATTGGGGTTGTCTTATGCAATCAGCTTCCTGATGTCGTGTTATCACTCCCAGTTCTTTAATGTGTTATCCAAAGATCCTGAATTCTGTATCTGGCTTCCTGGAAAAGAAATGCATCAGGGAAGAGAAGGCACTTCAAGACAACGTGATACACAAATTACAGAATGCAGCTCTTGTGGTCATCCAGCTTCTTGCACTACGCATGAGCCTGCTTTTTGTAACCAATAAGCCAGATATGACGTTTCCCTGGCATATCATGTCATTGAACTACAGTCATGGTGTGTTACCTAGGAGCGAATGGTGGATAATACCCCCAATGACTTGTACTGTTGCACGGAGAATGGGAACTCATCTTCTTAACCGAGGAGCTGGTCAATCTTCTTAGAGTTGAGGGTAGGATGTAAAGACTAGGGAGAACAATGATAAATACCCATTGTTGAGGACTAAGACATTGCTGCTTTGTATCTGGAGTTTTCCTCAGCTTCCTTAAAGGGTGTGATTATGTCTGCCTGCCAAGTATCTAGTAGTAATTTTGGGGTGGCTGTGCTTTAATTTGCAAGAGTTTTAAATATAAAACTAATTTAAAAATCAACTTACCTCTGGGATATATTTTTGAGATCAAGTAGTTTATTAAAGAGTTTTAAAGAGTTTTACTGAGTTCTTCAAATCATAATCAGCAGGCCTTTTTGTTTTTGTTTTCCTTTCAAGAGACTGGAAAATCTGGTGAACATATGTGTTGGGAATGTGCTGGCCGTGAAGCATAGAATACTGTAGCTTCATAATTTATTTTTTATGAAAACATAATTGGCATTGCATCAATTCAATTGTTATGCCATATTTTTCGCACCATAAGACACACCAGACCATAAGACGCACCTAGTTTTTAGAGGTATGTATGTGTGAAAGAAATATTCACACATTCATACTGTGGTCCTGGTACATCTCCAGCCCAGTTTACTCTCCAGCCATAGTGTTCTTGGGAGGCCCAGGGAGGCATGGTTGGAGAGTAATATGCGATGATACCCCCACACCGGTCTCCATGCTGGGAAGCCTCCAGCCCTTGCAGACGCCTCCAGACCTAATGCAGTTCCCAGCCCCAGCTTCAGCCTCACAGAGGCTTCCCCACCCAGCTCTTTTTAAAAAAAAGATACTTTGCATGATTGATGCTTAGAAGACGGACAGTAATCAGCCCTATTGGAGACCACAGAGATGAGAAACAGCTCTATGGTCATCATGGTGGGTGGTTAATCTCTAGCCTGTTTCTCATCTCTATGGTCTCCAATAGGGCTGATTACTCTCTGTCTTCTAAGTATCAATCATGCAAAGTAATTTTTTTTAAAAACAGCCAGGTGGGGAAGCCTCCATTGCAGCTGAACCAGCTCCAGAGGGTGGGGGTGCATTTGCCCCATAAGATACACAGACATTTCTCCTTACTGTTGAGGGGGGAACGTGCATCTTATGGTGCAAAAATATGGTAAATCTGAGTAGACTGAAATGTTTTTTCCTCCTAAGTGTTTCAATGAGGGTAGCCTTTGACTCTCATCACACTGCTTCACTGGGCCTCAATGTAAGCCTGGACTGAGTAGGAGCTGTTAATTATTTTAACACAAGGTGACCAAATGGGGAAATATATTTAAAAGAAGCTAAATAAAATGTTTGTAAGTTCATACTTGCTGTTAAAGAGAGTCAGTCAGCCTTTTTTTTTTTTTTTTTTTTTTGCCTTTCCTACCTGGGTTTCAGAGAATGGTTTAGGTCAAATGTGTCATGTTCTACTGGTAGATCCCTAATCAGATAAGAGTCTCCTCCAACTCTTCTTTAAAAAGTCTAGGATGGCTATTTTTATTACTCATGCTCTTCATATAATTCACCACAGCCCAACATAGTACAGATGACTAAGAACCTTGAGAACCTTAGTTCTGAGTTGGACCGTGAACTCCTTTTTAACTAATAATACCTGCCAAGTCATGCCTGCCAATGTAACTGAACATAGATTCCACCCATAAATTGCCACCAGTTAAGAAGTCATCCCTAATTTTTCCTGTCACAGAGGAAGACACAGGACTTGGCCTATGACCAGGAAAAAAAAATGCACCTGTTTTTTAACTGACAGAAGTTCATCACTGAAATTTTCATCATGCAGTCACCTCAGTGAAAATGATTGTGTGTTTCCTAATCCCTTCAGCCATCTTGAATTGCTGGCTAGTTATTATCCCCATGTGGCAAATGGGGTGCTGACCAGAGAAAATGGAACGTTCTGTTAAAGTTAAATAATGAATTCATGGCATAGGGGGAGGGCTTTGAAGCACCCTGCTTTTGAGCTCAGACTGGTATCTTGTAGTGTTCAAAGTGTACTCTTAAGGCTAGGTGTGCCCTCCCTAGTTGCTGTTTTTTTTTTTTTTTTTTTGTGGTCATTGGACCCATCAGACTTTCAGCACCCTGCATCCCCCCCTCCAAGTCCCTCCCCCCAAGTGCCACTACTGGAAGACTCCAAGAATAGCAATTCATCTCATAAATAGAGTGTACCTGCACACACACACACACACACACACACACACACACACACACACACACACACACACACACACACACACACAAGTTAAAACTCCAAGTACAATTTTCTTCAAACCTGGAAGTGCCACTGAAGCTGCCTGCTCCCTTCTGTGGACATTTATTTGAGGAAAAAGTCCTTTTTCTTTCCCTGTAACCAAAGCAATTTTGTTCCCTGTAACCAAAGCAATTTCAGACAATAGCAATGCAGTTACTTTCTAAGTGCAAAACTACACAGTAACAGCTGTTCTGGAAAATGTTTACTAAATTCCTTGTAAACACAATGAGTAATTTGGACAACTCCCTTTACCCCTGAACAAAACAGAGCCTGTTCATGCAGTCCTGTACATGTCTATGTACATTCAGTCAGCTTTACGCCTAAATAAACAGCAAAGTAAATAAATTAGTTCTTCAGATGCCTTACATTCCCACATTCAGAAGTGGCAGGGGTTTTAGGGCAGAACAATTTTGTGATGGCCCTATTTGATCATGAAGGAGTAGGGGGTTGGAAGCATTGCTGTCTCTGTGTTTAAAAAGGGTAAATCTGGCAACTTTTTAAGGAGTAGAAGAAAATTCTAAAATTTCCACTACTGTATAGTTTTGGAATGTTGTACAGCATTTGTAACTTTTTGCCTTGACTCTTCCTTTTGGGAATTCTATATCCTGTGAAGTCTGAGCAACAGAGATTTATTTGTCAAAAGATGCCAGCAGCAGCTTAGCTCCAGATCAGAAGATCTTGTTAATCTGTGGTTATATTAAAAATATCTTTTGCCTCAAAATCAAAATTCCATTGTTAGCTGCAGGGGCCATAAACATTACAACCCTGGTCCTCCAGAGACTGTTTGCAATTTCATGTGGGCTGGCTGTTCCAATTGGCTGCATTTATTTAAGAAGTATGTCCAAGTTGTGACACCCGCTGCGGTGATGAAGTGCTAAAGTGCTATAAACCCAACTGGCTGCATTTGCAGATGCAAATAAGCGAATATTCGCTCAGCTCCTAAGATCCAGTTAATAATTCCCACCAGAAATCATCACACCTTCATGTTTCACTTATTATTTCCACCTTCTGATTCTTTTGTCATAATTAGAGAAGATTTGAAATCATGACTCATAAAAATCAACAGATGCCTTCAGTATTTGCTTTTAGAAGAACAGTTTGCTTAAAACTAGCATATTTCCATTCAGTCATTTCCAAAAGTTCACAGAGGTTTCAAAATGAAGGTGTTGTCAATATACAAGAAAAATAATTCCTGGCTTCAGGATTGCATGGAAGCAAGGATACTTTAAAGGAGCTAATAACATACAGTATTAGGTACTTTCAGCAGGATTTATTTTTAAAAAGTTCTTATCCTAAAGAGATCTCACTTTGTGTCTCTGTCCCACGTCTGGCTGTGTGAAATTGAAATAAAGAGATGTATGACTGGGAGCAGAGTAACATCCAAGTTGTGTGAGATAAAGTGACAGGTAGCTTTTGGAAAACGAGCTGATTTAGCCTGAAGTCTTTGTTTTTAATATCATTTCTTACTAGTTGCTCTTAACTGATTTAGCCCATCAAAAGTTGCTTTTCATAGTGAATTTACTCCCTTGGCATCTGCTAGACATGCTGTGGTGCATCTAAGCTTTTTATACACTGGTGCTAGGTTGGCTGAAATTTAGTGACTTAGATGCTTTAGCTTAGCATAGGAAGTCAAAACTAGAATAGGCCCATTTAATCAGTAGCAGTTTAGGCAACCAGCTCCTCAGTAAGTTCCACTGATTTAATTGGCCTTCTATAACTGCAGTTTACTATGCTGAGTGAGATGATTTAAGATGATATGTTGCAGTTCCAAAATCACGCTGACATGTAAATTAATTAAACAACAGATACCCCCAGGAGATATTTAGAAAGGAGAAAATATTACATCCCATCTATCTCTTCCCCTACAAAACATGATTTAAGACACTTCCTGAGGTAAGCTTCTATTCAAACAAGTTGCTTATTGATTCCATCACAGCATAACTAGTTCTTTAACAATAAGTTTTTCAGGACCAGTGTCCATGTGATCCCACCTTCATTTAGTGGTTCACCTAGAACATTGGCTTTTAAAGCCGAGTGCCCAAACTGTGATTTTATTTATTTATTTATTTATTATGGGACTTATATACCACCCGTCTTCCTGGGGAGAACTCCGGGCGGTTTACAACAAATTAAAGAAAAACAAATTGCATGAGCTAATAGACTAAACAGATGAGACAACAATTGCAGGAAATGGCAATGGTGGGGGGGAAAAAAAATCATCCAAACACCTCCCGGAAGAGAAGGGTTTTCAAAGCCTTCCGGAAGGCAGGCAGGGACTCTGCTAGGTGCACTTCTGCTGGGAGATGGTTCCACAGCGTTGGGCCAGCCACAGAGAAGGCTCGGGAACGAGTGGAAGTTCTCCAAGCCTCCCTGGGCGTGGCCACGCACAGCATGTGCGCCCGCGACAACCTAGTCGGACGGGCCGAAGTTGACCGCTGGTCGATCCGCTCTGTCAGGTAGCCAGGTCCTAGGCCATGGAGGGTTTTGTAAACCAAAACCAGGACCTTGAATCTGATTCCAGCTGCAACGGGTAGCCAATGCAGGCGGGCCAGAACTGGGGTGATGTGCTCAAATCGGCGCACACCCACCACCAGTTTGGCCGCCACATTTTGGACCTGCTGCAGACGCCAAATGAGAGTCAAGGGCAACCCCATGTAGAGTGTGTTGCAATAGTCCAGTCTCGAGATCACCAGCGCCTGGACCACTGTTCTAAGGGAGTCCCCATCCAGGTACGGGCAAATCTGGGCGATTCGGCGAAGATGGAAAAAGGCAGCCCTGGACACAACAGACACCTGGGCCTCCATGGTGAGCGCCGGGTCCAGGACTACACCCAGATTCCGGACAGAGTCCGATGGCCTGAGGGAAACACCCTCCAAGGTGGAAAACGGGCCACCGTAGCTGGAAGGGGTAGCCCCAAAGAACATAACCTCGGTCTTATCAGGGTTGAGTCTGAGCCTGTTAGCCCTGGTCCATTCCATGACTGCGCCCAGGCACCGATCGAGGGTCTGGACAGCCTCATCTGCAGCGATGGAAAAGGAGACATAGAGCTGCGTGTCATCAGCGTACTGATGACAGCAGACTCCATGTCCCCTAATGACCGCAGCCAGCGGCCTGATGTAAATGTTGAACAGCATGGGAGAGAGAGACGACCCCTGTGGAACCCCACAAGGGAGTGTCCAAGGGGTCGACAACTCACCCCCATGCTGAACCTGCTGGGGACGGTCCCCGAGGAAGGACCGGAACCAACTGTAAACAGTGCCTCCGATCCCAGCCTCGGAGAGCCGATCCAGCAGGATACCGTGGTCGACGGTATCAAAGGCCGCTGACAGATCCAAGAGGACCAACAGGGAGGAACACCCCCTGTCGGCCCCCCGGAGGAGGTCATCTTGCAGAGCAAACAAGACTGTCTCGATCCCCCGACCGGGCCTGAACCCAGACTGGAACGGACCCAGGATATGCTCACCCTCCAGATGTGTTTGAAGCCGGATCGCGGCCACCCTCTCGATCACCTTGCCCATAAAGGGAACATTAGTGATCGGGTGATAGTTGGTTAAATCGCCCGATGCTAGATTGGGTTTCTTCAGAATGGGCTTTACCACAGTCTCCTTCAGGCGAGAGGGAAAAAATCCCTTCCCTGAAGGAGGCTGTGGCGATGGTAGATGCCCATTCGGACATGTTCCCGCCAACGGCTTTCATAAGCCATGATGGGCAAGGGTCGAAGGGGGTGGATGCGGACCAGCAGTGGGCAATAGCCCTGGAGGCCTCAAGTGAGGTAACAGGCCCAAACTCAACCATGCGAGGAGATCGAGGGGGCACAGCTGCCGGAGGTGCAGAGAGTGAGCTAGAGCAACAGGGTTCAAAACCGGTACGGATGGCCTCAATTTTTGATCGAAAAAAGGCTGCAAATTGCTCACTACTAAAATCAGTAGGAGGAGGCCTAAACGGTTCAGGATTAGTGAGGTCACGAACCACACGGAATAACTCCGCTTGGCGGTTCGAGGCCTCACTAATTCTCAGGGTGTTATAAGATCTTCTAGCCACCCTGAGCGCATGAACATAGCGCCTGGACTGTGCGATGACTGCAGCCTTCTTAGTCGCCGACCGGTTCTTCCTCCAGCTGTGTTCCAGCCTCTTCCGTTCTTGTTTCATCGCTCGAAGCTCTTCCGTGAACCACGGTGAGGGACGAGCTCGGCAGCGGATGAGGCGCCTAGGGGCAATCTGGTCGACAGCCTGGGATGTTTCGTCAAACCATAGGTCTACCATGGAGTCTACCAGATCGTCAGCCAGTCCGCCAGGAGGCCCTCCGAGGACTTCCTGAAACCGATCAGGGTTAAGGAGTCTTCGGGGGCGGGCCCAAACAGTTGGCCGAAGGTCCCCGCGGGTTGGGGCGGCAATTGATACAGAGAAAGACAGCAGGTGATGGTCTGACCATGACACGGGTGTGGGGACAATGTCCCACACCCTCAGGCACGAATCCTCAGACGTGGAGGAAAATACCAGATCCAGGGTGTGTCCAGATCTGTGGGTTGGGCATAAAACATGCTGGCACAGGTTCATGGAGGTCATGGACTCCATGAAATCCAGAGCAGCCCCAGACAGGTCACCGCCAGCATGCACGTTGAGATCACCCACCACCAAAAGGCGGGGGGTTCTCAACAGAGCAGCGGCGATGAACTCAGTGAGCTCTGGTAGGGATTGTGCTGGGTTGTGGGGTGCGTGGTAACCGAGCACAATGCCAAACCTGTCCCGCTGCCCAACCAACAGATGGACACATTCCAGCCCTGGAATCACCAACGTCGAGGCCCTACTGATTTGAATAGTGTCCCTGTAAACAATGGCCACCCCACCCCCTTACGACCCTCCGATCTTCCCACCCCCTGTACCAGAAACCCAGGGGGGCACAGCAGGGCGAGGGACGCCCCCTCTGCACCCACCCAGGTCTCGGTGATTCAGAACCTACTAATTTTTCGCAAAGTGCCAGTACATCAATTTAACCTGAATACAGGTGGCTGTGAAGGGGGCGATGTCAGGTGCCCACAGAAAGGGCTTTGAGTGCCACTTTTGGCACCCATGCCATAGGTTTACCAACACTGACCTAGTACTACAGTACAAATATAAGTGAGTGAGTTGTTGTAGTTCAGTCTTCAGTGTACAAACCTAGTGTGCATACATTGTTAACTAGTTTAGTTATTTATGTATTCAGTACTTACTAATTCTGTTTCTCATGTAGTGATTTCATGGGAAAATAATTGTGCTGCAGTAGGTAGGCATGGGTGACCACTCTGCAGTCCATTACCTTATGCCCATTTCTATATACAAGCCCCAAGACAGTTCCGTGTTGAACAGAGCTTTAAACTTACAATACACGTGAACCTTCTGACCTGGAATTATATTTCACTGGGCAGTATATAGGGAAGATTGATAACAGTTATTAAATACTTTTAAAAGTCACATCACTCTAAACCACACATTACGCTATTTCTCACAGACCTTTTTTTTTAGCATTAATAAAGACCTAGTAGTGATTAATGACTTGGATATTGTATTCTACCTAATTAAGAGGCCTTAACTTTCCGATATGGAGTTGGAAGTGCTGCTTTAGTAACCATACATGAGTTTCCTAAAAACGTTTGAGCTTATCCTTTGTTCGTCTTTTCAGCTGTAGAGGAGTTGTTTTAAAGCAGGGCTTGGCTAGCCAACAGTGCAATAATCAATCTTCCGTGTCTGGAGAACAGGCTGCTACAAATCTTACTTTAGGTGAAAAGTTGAAGAATTTGATTAGTTGGTCTCATCCCAGTTCCCATTTTCCCACATTGAACTGTTTGGCACAAGCCACAGTCTTTTGTTATGGGAGGCCCAAATCTGGAACAGTGGAGAAAATTTCTGTTCGGAATCAAAGTGTCTTGACAGCAGTAAGTGTGCTAGCTTAGGCATGTCATTCCTGTAACTCACTGGCTCGGTGGATCCTATGGTGACAGAAATATAGCGGTCTCCAGGCTGGGCAAAGCCTTCCAGCAGAATGACATTATTTTGTTGTTATCCCAAGCCAACAGGGACCTTTAGAATACAGAAATGGTACAAGCTCTATTAGATCAGGCCAAAGCCTACCCTGTCCTGACAAGGGCCAGCCAGATGGCTTTGGGATACTTCCAAGCAGTACCTGAAGGCCAAAGCTTCCCCCTGTGGTTGGTCCTCCAGCTTCTGGCATTCGGAGGTATGTTTTGTCTCCACGCAGCTATTCCGTCCTTAGCCTTTCGTTGCAGTGATCCAGTCCCCTGTTCTTTGCTTGCCCCTTTTCTGTCCTTTTTCCTTATTCATTACATTTTAAAAATAGCATGCTGTTATGTTCCTTGAAAGAGGATAGCCTGGGATGGGTGAGCAACGTTTTCCTTCCTACTTTCAGTTCAGATCAGTGGCCCTAGTCCCTCACAGTTAATCACAGCTAAGCCAGAGCCACCAGTGAGTTAACAGTCAGCTGTGGTGGTCACTTCTTTCAGCTTTCTGAACCCCCTCTGTTGACTCCTTCTGCTGTCCTTCCTTCTCCATCTTCCATTAGGCCCAGTGGTCTGCCAAAGTGAACTGAATTATCAAAATACCAGAACTAGGGGACATCCACTCAAATTGAGGGCTGGGAGAGTAAGAACAGACAAAAGAAAATATTTTTTTCACCCAGCACATTGTTAGTCTTTGGAACTCCCTGCCACAGGATGTGGTGATGGCATCTGGCCTGGATGCCTTCAAAAGTGGATTGGACAGATTCCTGGAGGAAAAGTCCATACAGGTTACAAACCCTGATGGAGATGTGTAATCTCCAGGCTTAAAAAGATGGTACTTCAAGGGCCAGGTGCAGGGGAGTGGTATGAAGAGAGAGATATCTGGAGGGGCCACTGTGAGATACAGGAAGCTGGACTAGATGGGCCTTTGGCCTGATCCAGCATGGCTGTTCTTATGTTCTCATGATTCTTTTCAAAGGGCTGTTGAAATCAGGCTACGGTCCCTCCATTGCCATGATGATGATGATGATGATGATGATGATGATGTGGTCCGGCTGCAGCGGGTGCAGAATGCAGCGGCCAGGCTGGTGGTGGGTGCTCGGAGATACAAGCACATCACCCCAGTCCTGGCCCGCTTGCACTGGCTGCCCGTTGTCCTCTGGATTAGGTTCAAGGTTCTGGTTTTGACTTTCAAAGCCCTCCACGGCCTGGGACCTGAGTATCTGGCGGAGCATATTTTTCAGAGATCAACTGGGGCCAGACCCACGAGACTGGCGCAGGCGCGCTCACTGAGGGTGGCCACACCCAGAGAGGCGCGGAAATCGCGTACACGTGACCACGTCTTCTCTGTGGTGGGCCCCATGCTTTGGAACCATCTCCCCAGTGAGCTGCGCCTAACAGAGTCCCTGCCCACCTTTAAGAAGGCCCTAAAGACCTATCTGTTTAGAGAGGCATTTGACGACCTTTCTTTTTAAGTTTTTTTCTTTTTAAGTTTTTTTTTTTGCTTGCCTGCCGCCATCTTCACCTTTTCTAGCCTCCTTCTGTGTTTTACTATTGTTTTGCCTGCTGTACTGTTTTTTTTTAATTGTTTTACTGTTAGCCGCCCAGAGTTCCCTCCCAGGAAGATGGGAAGGATATAAGCTCCACAAATAAATAAATAAATAAATAAATAAATGTGCTCCTCCATCAAAACAAAGAGACCAGGGGCATCTGTCTCACTACCAGTAGCAGCAAGAATGACTGCAGCAACACATTGTAAATTAAACCTTGCACATTGTTTTAAATCTTGTGAAAATTACAAAAATGATATTTGTATCTAAAAAAGGATCCTGAAATGCAAAACATTCACCTCAGCCCCAAATGAGATATAGTCTTTGGTTCTCATTTGCAAAGATAAAATAAGTGAAGATCTGCATCTGCCCTTTTCAGGAAGGACCACTAGAATGTTACTGCTGCTTCTGCTGCTTAGGGAAGCCCCCTCTCTGTTTTATGCGGTTGCAACAGAATTTAAACAGTTGAAGAAAGTTGGTTTCACACTTTTGTTGCCTTGAAACTGCTTGGTAATAATTAATCTATTAGAGAAGGAGGAGGAAGGAAAAATGCATTTTTTTCTAACTGTTCCCCTTTTACCATCTGTGCCTTCAGGAGATAAATGGCCCTGCTGAACTACAATGGGGCAGATTCTGCCAGCCCTTGCTGAAGGGAGTATAGCTCCTAGACAAGTGTTAAGCCATTATTCCTACTGTCAATATATAGGCCTTATATTAATCAGTGTCATAACCTGTAGAGACAAATTGCTGTACAGTATATTAAAGGAAGTTTCAGTAGTCCCATTGTCCTGGACAGACCACTATATATATGGTTGGATTCCTGTATATATATATATAGGATTGCTGTAAATCAGAGCCTGGGGGGTATGCAAAAGCTATACGTCCCAGAAAGTTGATGAATCCAGAGGGTTTCTTAACCGCCCTTGGGGAGTTTCCTACCTCTTTGATGGGTTATTCTATTGAATCCTTGGTTAACCTCTGGAATGGGGAAATGAGCAAAGCCATTGACCAGATAGCTCCTAAAGGTCTCCTTCCTCAAAATAGACTCAAATTGGCTGCTTGGTTTACTGGGGAGTTGGCAAAATTGAAACGGGTGGCCTGTAGAGATGAAAGGCACTAGCAGAAACCCCACATGGAAACAGACAAAGAAACAGTAAAGGGCCTTTAGAAGGCATACTCCAAGGCAGCAGAGGCAGCAAAGAAACATTGATCTCTACTACCATTGATTTGGCACAAAATCGCCCAGTGGAGCTTTCCAGAATAATCAAAAGTCTGCTACATGCTGACCCATAGGTGGATAACACAGACCACTCTGTATCTCACTGTGAAGAATTTGCACAACACTCTGCAGGCAAAATTCAATAGATTCGGGCTACCTTGGATGCTGCTATTGATCCTGAGCCTGTAAATAAAATGCCCCAACCTGTTTGTCCTGCATTGATGGATGACTTTCAGATCCTTGTCCCTCATTGTTCATAAAAGCTGCCAGAGAAGGCATGGCAGACTGGTCAGGAAGAGTAGTGAATGGCTCCTTAAAACAGGGTAGGATTATGGCAGCATTAAAGGAGGCAATAGTAAAACCACTGTTTAAAAAGCCCTCTTTAGATCCAACATTACTGAACAATTACCAACCAGTATTGAATATCCCATTTTTGGGGAAAGTCCTAGAACAGGTTGTGGCTTCACAGCTCCAGAGGCTCCTGGACGACATAAGCTACCTGGATCCATTTCAATCTGACTTCATGCCTGGCTATGGGACTGAGATGGTACTGGTTGCCTTGGTAGATGACTTATATGGGGAAATGGATCAGGGATCAGTGTCCCTTTTGGTTTTGCTAGACCTCTGAGCTGCTTTTGACATTATATACCATGGATTCCTCCTGACTTGTGTCTCTGAAATGGGAATTGGGGGCACTGCATTACAGTGGCTCCAGTCCTTCCTGCAGGAAAGAATGCAGAAAGTGATATTAGGTTATTCATGCTGCTGACCTGTGGAGTCCCCCAGGGTTCTGTTTTGTCTTCTATGTTATTTAACATCTATATGAAACCACTGGGGGATATTATCAGGACCTTTGGGGTTTAGTGCCACCAGTATGCTGATGACACCCAGCTGTACCTCTCCTCACCTTCAGATTCTGAGGGTGCTACTATCTCAACTTTACATGAATGTTTAGCTGCAGTAATGAACTGGATGAGGATGAACAAAATGAAACTAAACCCAGACAAGACAGAGGTGCTTCTGGTCACTCGAAAAGGAGAACAAGGGATAGGGATGCAACCAGTTCTGGATGGTGTCTCCCTCCATTAAAAAAGAGGTCTGCAGCTTGGGGGTGCTCTTGGACTCATCCTTGAGCCTAGATGCCCAGGTCATAGCTGTGGCCAGGAGTGCATTTGCACAATTAAAACTAGTACTGTATGCCAGTTACGCCTGTTTCTTGAGAAACCTGTTCTGGTCACGATGACACATGCCTTGGTGGCATCCCGGATAGACTACTGTCATGCACTGTATTTGAGACTACTGATGAAAAGCCTCAGGAAACTTAAGTGGGTCCAAAATGCAGCAGCCAGATTGCTGACTGTGGCAGGGTACAGAGATTAAATTACACCCCTATTAAATCAGCTCCACTGGCTACCAGCTATCGGGCACAATTCAAAATGATAACCTACAAAGCGCTATATGACCTGGGTCCTAGCTACCTCAAAGATCGAATCTCACAGTATGAACTGGCTTGGATCATCAGGAGGGGCCATTCTCTCCATCCCACACTCTCTCAGGTACGTCTTGCAAGAACCTATGAAAGGGCCTTCTCAGCTGCTGCACCCAAACTCTGGAACTCCTTCCCACTAGAGGTGAGGACTGCCCCATTTCTGCTGTCTTTCCGGAAATAGGCAAAGACCTGTCTCTTCAGGCAATCTTTCCCTGAATAATGTGTTTTTTATATGAATCTACCATACATGGTCACATAGACTTTGTGTCTATAGACTTTGTGATTGCATTATGTTTTCAATGTTAGTTTCCCTCACTAATAATTTTTACATGAAATTTTCACTCTCTCTTTAACTGCTTGCATTCTCTTGTAGCTTTGATGTAATGTTGTCTTGTAATGCTGTAATATGTCTCTCAATGCCCTGCTCTCAATACTTGAATACGTCTTGACTGTATATATTGGACTGTATATTGTTCCTCCTTACTGTAAGCCACCTTGGGTCCTTTCCAAGGAGAAAGGTGGGGCAAAAATACTCTAAAATAAAATAAATATAAATAAATATATTCTGAAATCCCCATAGATCTTATTGTCTGAACCTCATGGTGCAGTGGCTAAACTGATGTCTTGCAGTTATAACTATGTTCACAATCTGGGGTTCCATTCCAGGTAGCAGGCTCAAGGTTCACTCAGCCTTCCAGCCTTCCAATGTGGTTAAATTGAGTACCCAGCTTGCTGGGGGGGGGATGTGTTGCTTGCATAATTACTTGTAGACCACTCAAAGAGTGTTTTAAGTACTATGGGGCAATAATAAGCAGTATGCTGCCATGTGACTCAGGATGCATCAAGTAATGTCTACAGAGGTTTCTTAACATACAGTTTGCTTCCCAGAGGTACACTTTTTGCAAAACTGGACAATAGAATTTCAGCCAATGAATTACAGCAAAATACCCTTTCAACAAAATATTTCTTTGGAGTTGACTAACCTAACTAATGTTCATAAGTTCCCTGCTTAAAAGTTAAAATCTATTATTTGGTGTCTCATTCTTCATTAAGACAAAGTCAAAGACTAGTAACCAAGTTTGTGTAATTTATATGCCCAAAACGTTAGGGCTAAATGAGACTTTCAGTACATGAGTACTACATTAACTAGAAATCCATTCAATCTACATTGTAATGACAGGTTATTTTTAAGCACAGTTTGGAACCTTCGTTGTATTGGAATATTGTGAAAGAATCCTCAATGTAAACTAGTATTCTCTGCTGCGGCCTTTTTTCTTCATGTCATACTAGGCAATAACATTCAGAAATATTACTTTTATGGTGGGAATGATTATTTAAGAAAATACACAAAATGTGATTGAAGATGGTGGGAAGTAAGTCTAAACAAAAGGAACATAAATGGATTCGAGCCAAAGAGAATTGATTTTACCAAATGAGAGGAAAGGAATGGTGTGTGTGTGGGGGGGGGGTGGGGGGGAGAGAGACTGTCCTGGATTTGCTGAGTGTGCTTGAAATTTCTAATCCTAACCTATTCTGTCCATCTCCAGATGTTTCCTTTTTACAGCTGCAAAGCCATGTGGATTCAACATTTCAGATTGGTCTAGTACTTGCTTATGTTATCTGATGTTTATAAATGACTCACTGGAATTTTATTTTGAAAGCCGAGACATAAAAATGCACTTGAACAAAAAGACATCTGCCAGCTTGCTGCTGCCTTTGCTATAAAGTTCCCCTTTTAGCAGTACTGTCGAGTTTACAACTTTATTGGCTGACTTTCCATTACAACCTCTTCTCTGGCTTCTATTTTTAAGATCTTCATTCATGGTGGTGGTGGTGGTGGTGGTGGTGGTGGTGGTGGTGGTGGTGGTGGGGCTGTTGTAGAAGATAAATTTCAGTCTCTTTAAAAAAATCAAAAATGCTTTTGGACTAATTTACATGCATTGTTATGACAGTGCCATACACATCCATTATAGGCTGATCAAGAGTTTTGAATTGACAGGTTCACAATAACATCTCTAAAATGTAATAAAACGTAGAAAATCCCTCTCACTCACTCCACAGCAGCATCATACGTCAAGCCATCGTACACTCTCTCTACCCCAAAAACAACTGGCATAGCTGTGTGTTCTTCTGAATAGTTCAGTGCATCCTTTTCATCTCCATTTTATTCTGGTTTGATAATATGTTTCCTTGTTTAGTTTTTAGCATCCCTGTTGTAGGTTTAAATTCCACTTTGATTTCTTGGATTTTAAGGAAGACATCTTTTCTTGTTTTCTTCTATTTCATTACATCTGTTATTTGTAATAGCTCTTTTTGCCTCTCTTATGCCAATTGCTGACTGGAGACATTCCACCTCGTTTCCTCTTATCTTTGTTTCTCATTGTTGTTAACCATTTTAAGAGTTGAAGTCTTAAGAATTAGCAGCATTTCAAAGCAGGGAATCCTGAATGCACTGTGTCCTTTTGTCTTCTGCAGTGTGGAAGGAAAGTGCAGGGGTCTCCCCCCACCCCCACGAGCATAATTTGTAGGACCAGTTCAGGGCTTTGAAACGTATTCCAACTAGACTCAGAGTGGTTCTTAATCGATTTGTAAATCTTTGGTAAGTGCATTGGAAACTCAAAGCAAAAATAACTTTTTTGCTTTTACACTGAGGTACCTCCATCTTGGAGACTGGACAGACCTCTGAAACTAGATACCTGAAATTTGGCAGGTTTACTACCCTCTTCAGGGTTGAAATCTGACCATTCTGCTCCAATCGAGACCTCATGCAAATCAGTCTGAATTGGGATGACTCAGTTCAGAATTTCAGATTTGTCTGAATTCATTGCACCACCCTAAATGAAGTCCTACTAAGTTACTAAAATAGGTCCCTGCAAATATTGGTATAAGATTGTTACTAATGTATGATTAATGCTGTTTTCAGAAACTGGGGGTGGTGGTGGTGGAATCTGATGAATAAAATGTGCCTTACTCTTGAACAGCAGTTCACATACAATGTTGTTTCTATAATACATATACAGTAAACAGTTCAGTTTCTCTTAATTCAGGTCAAGATTGCATAATTTCAACTGTTTAATTCAACTTGTGTGGCATTTTTCTTCTCTTTTCTTACTTAAGAGCTTTTTCTGTGAATGCATGGAATTAAACTGTATACTTTTTCTTGTGTTGTAGAGAGTTAAAGGGAGTGCAGATTAATTGGGTTTACTTCAGTCTGTTAATTTGTTGCTTTAAAAGAGGAATGCCAGCAATCTCAGGTATTGATTGCTAGATCACACAACAGATAGTGTTTGACACTTTGAAACTAGTGGCACAAAGTCTTATCTCTTGAAATGGTGAAATTTTGCAGAGATATACAAATTATGTTTACTGTCTTTGCCATAAGAGTGAGGTTTCTATTATACCTAATCCATCCCTGTCTGCCAGGAACTGCAGGGCACGTGGCTCCTTTCAATTTCATTTTATCTACACAACAGATTAAGATGTAATGTGTTAAATATGTATTTATTAAATATTGCAGTTTTTCCTATGTTCAGTGAAAAATAGCATCTTGACATACTGAGACACCACTTTGAACAAATTGTCAACACTGGTGACTTTTATTCCTGTAAAAATGTCTTTTCATGATCATATTTTCAAATACTTTGTGATTTTGCAAAATATTTTGTATTTTCTGTAATAAAATATTTTCAAGCTCCCACTGGTAATTATTTTCAAACTACAAGTGTACAGGTGAAGGTGTTTCGAGTTGTCTGTGCAGTTTTTTATGCACAATATGTGACGTTTTGTAGGACTCTTATGGAGATATATGGAGGAGCAAGATGTGCTGTGTTCACACATCACTATCACCCCTTGGACGTTGCAAGTTTTCATTCTGCCTTTGCTGCTTAATTGGCACTGGTATCAGTTTTCTCACAAATATTTCCAAAGTGCTGGCCATGTAAGATGGTGAATTGAAAATAGCCATGATAATGCCACAACTGGCTTATATGGTGTCTGAAGTTGTGGCCCCTGTTCCCACTCCTTCAAAGGCAGTGTGGCTTCTGGTTAGCCGGTAGGTCATCTGGAAATTCTCAACAAACTTCATGGCCCTATGGGGCCCATAGTTGGTCAGCACACCTGTCATCAATTCTGCCCTTTCCCCCCTCTTTCAGGGCTTGTAGGGTGGGGCAAAACAGGGACCCCTTCAACTAGGAAGCAGGAATCCAAAGTTGTTTGATGTGTGAAGTGGACAGTTAGTCCAGCTACAACAAGCTTCTGCACTCTCAAGCTGAGTGCTACAAGTGCTGTCTTTGGTTACCTGCCTTTTGTATTGTGTCCTGCATCCAAGCACTGCACAGATCCTGGGTGACCCTGTTAGTCTGGTTGCTGCTATAACAGCAGTCCCCAACCTTTATAGCAGGCATGTCCAAACTTCCGCCCTCCTGATGTTTTGGACCACAACTCCCAGAATTCTAAGCTTAGATTGCCAGTGACAAAGGACTGTGGGAGTTGTGGTCCAAAACATCTGGAGGGCCAAAGTTTGAACATGCCTGCTTTATAGATTCAGGGGCTATTTTTAGTCCTGGAGTGGGGCTTCTCAGGGCGCTCGTGTGTGCAGGGTTTCTTTCCAGACATGTGCACAAGCACAAAAGTTCTTCCTCCTGTCTACTTCCATCACAACAGGCACATGGGGATGGAAAAGCCCCACACATAGGGTGGAAGCGCGCGGGTGCATGCCTCACAGGGGACCTTGCGGCCTGGTTAGTAGGAAGCCACAAACTGGTCTCACCTTGTGCTTCCATATAGCTCCCATCCTTCGACGTTTCAGATTTCCCTGGAGACCGTTCCCTGTGCCAGAGCAGTAGGTGTTAACACAGCTTGGGTTTGAGCATTATGGGCTGAACATACCATAATGCCCACGTTTTGAGAGCTTTGTTCTCCTAGAGACTAGACATTTTAATATTAGCGCAGGATACGGTTTTCTCAGTGACAGCTTTAATCTCCTTTGGCAGTGTTGCTATGGCGATTTCTTTGCACGTCTCTGGAATGTGCTGTGTTGAAGCAAAGTTAAGTATTGCTGTCTCACTTCTTCCCCCACCCCCACCCCTCTTCAACCTTTCAGGGGGACCATATGGACCCACCGTGTCTTGTTTCTAGAAGAAAGAATTCTCACTCGCTGGACCTGTTTCACCATTTGGAATGCAGGGAAGCAAGGCCGGAAGCTTTTTCGGAGTTTGTCTCACGCTAATCAGAAAAAAGTGAGTTTTCAAAGAAAAATGCACAAGCGAGTGACCCTTCCATATAGTACTACCATCTCTGTTCCTGCCCTTCAAGTTCAAAATAGAACATTCCACATTATTTACAGTGGAACCTTGACTTACATACTGCTTGACTTGCATCATATTTGACTTGCAGCAAGAAGGGGCCTGTTTGACTTGAGTCGCAGGCTTTGACTTACATCTTGGAGCCCAGGTGCAAGGCACCGGAATTGGGCGGCAGCCAAAACCCAGCATCGCGGCTGCCACCTCCAAACTGCTCCTGCCTTCTTCGCCTCCTCCGGCAGTGGCGGCTTCGGCGAGGCCAGCTCCGAGCACCTGGAGCTGGTCCTCAGCCTCACCGAATCCGCCGCTGCCGCCAGAGGAGAAGAAGGGCCGGGAGCTCGGGGCTGGCCTCGCTGGTTAGACAGTCAGCTCAGTCTTGTAAAAAATCTGGCTGCAGAAGTCTGGTCCACAATGGAAGCATTTTAGTTGGGGAGCTGTAAAGTTGTGGGACTCTAATGGTAAGCATAGAGTTGTTCAGAACTTGGAACGTCAGGTTAAAAATCAGTAAAACTTAAATGTTAGACATTGTTGCTATGAACATTAAAAAGTGGAGGCATATAACTTGTGGACTATAATTCCACTGCCTCCTCCTCTCTTTGAAGAGACATTTCATTTACATCCCCAGAAGGAATCTCCCATCCCAGTCAAATTTGTGTTAAATTGCTGTTTTCGGGGGTCTTTTTCATCATCTGGAACGGATTAATCCGCTTTCCCATTACTTTCTATGGGAAATGTTCATTTGACTTAAGTCATGCTTGACTTAAGTCTAGACCACTGGAACGGATTAATGACGTAAGTCAAGGTTCCACTGTATTACCCTTTCAAAATATGAAAGGGTAAACAGCAAAATATGTGGGGGGTTTTAATCATGAAGAAACCTATGTTATGGGGAGCGGGACCCCTAGCATTTTTTATTTCATTTTATTTTTGCTTTTGAGCCCTCAGGGATTCCCCATGACTTCCATTAGAAAAAACAAAACCTTAAATATGTAAGTACCTGTATGGACATGTCTTAATTGTTTTTTGAAAAAGCATCCATTTGGTAGCCTATTGCAGCCCATGCTATCTTGAATTTGTCGCAAAGTCCTCAGAAATTACCCATTCCTTGATTACAGAATACAAAATTTATTTCGGAATCCTGATGTGTAAAACAACAGCAAAGCTAAAAAGGGATGATAGTGTAATTGGCCAGGTGTCAACGAGTTCTTTCACTTATGTGCGAACTTACTATTCCATCCTTTCACATGCCTAAAATAATGGTAACTAAAGATGGGCACAAGCTGCCAGTTTAGTCGAAGGCCTCTCTGGCGGGCGCGTGGGTGTCTGTTAGAGAAGGTGGGGGGCCAGACTGCATGCAGAACGCTTGCTTGGCTGTCAGGTAGTCTGGCATGAACCACTGAATGGGCACTTCATGCTGACCTCAAACAGTAAGAAGGATGCAGCGCACACTGTGTGATATGAAGTACGCGAAGATGCAGTCTAAGTCCATAAGTGCCACAAAATGATGCTTTGTAGTGTAAACACCAATAAATATGCTCATTTGTACAAATAAAGACAAAATAACTTTTTTAAAGTGTTTAGAAAGAATTTCTGTAACGTTCTTTTAAAAAAACAACACTATTTGTAGTGCCTAATATTTTCAATTAATTCTTTCTCATCCTTTTGGGGTAGAGGTTGGATTTTATTTCATTCTTTAATTTTTAATTATTATTTTTTTGGCAAGTAAACTTGTTTTAATAAAATCAGGAGCTCAGCATTGCTCCTGTCCTGTGACCTGTTCTTCTACCAGAGTGACCCAAACAAATATCAGCCTTTGCATTTTTGGTCATGCCCAACACAAGTGTATACTTGCTGTATACTTTTTAATTTTTTAAAATTTTAATTTTAATATTTTATTTCTATTTATATATGGAGTGGCAATTTTGAAAGAGGGGATTTGTGTGCTGCCCCTCATGCTGATAACGAACTGATCATAAAATTGCAACCAGTAATACAATCTGAGAATTATAACATGATGAGAGAACAATTCAGCCCCTTTTAGTGTACACCACCCAGATTTCCGCTTTGGAAGATTGGGCGATATATAAATGTAATAATTAAATTAATAATTTAATTAAAATCTGTTCAGAATACGTGTTGTTGTGTTCCCTCAAGTTGGAACCGACTTATACAAACCCTCATAGAGTTTTCAAGGCAAATGATATATTTAAGTAGTGGTTGTACTGATTCTGCTCCCCAGGGAGTGTCTGTGGCTAACTGGAGATTTAAAACCAGGGCCTCCTTGTAGCTCAATCCACCACACCACACTTGATATTTAGAATTCTAGGTGCTGGAAAAAAGTTTTGATCTTGTTCCAGGAAACATACAATGTCAGCCCCAGTCATTCATCCCTCTGCAGGGTATTCCAGAGTCAATATTTCAGTCATCTGAAAATCCTAATCTACAGACAAGGCGATACAGGAAGGAGTACTTCAGCTATTTCACTCTAGGACAGGGGTGCCCAAACTTTTTGTAAGGAGGGCCAGATTTGGTGGCTGAGAATGTGTCAGGGGCTGGTTGCTCCGTGACCCTGCCACCCCACTGCAAGCCCCACCCACTGACCCATAAGCCCCACCCACTGACTCCTTGCAACCCCACCCGCAGGAAGGAAGGCGGGGACCAAGGGAGGGAGGGAGGGAGGGAGGTAGAAACCAAGAGAGGAAGGAAGGAAGGTGGGGAACAAGGAAAGGAGGGAGGGAGGTGGGGACCAAGGGAGGGAAGAAGGAAGAAAGGAAGGTGGGGACCAAGGGAGGGAGGAAAGAAGGAAGGTGGGGACCAAAGGAAGCACAGGGAGCCATGGCCACAGGTCGCCCCTTGGAAGAGGCTATCTATGTGACCTTGCACCCCCCAAGCTCCCCAGCGGTAGCGACGGCTCACCCACCAGCCCACCCCAAAGCTCCTTGGCAGTAGCAGAGGCCTGCTGGCCTGCCCACCCCCACACATTCCCCTGCGGTGCCAGTGGCGGCAGACCGCCGTCTGCCCAGCTGCCCAAGCTTCCCAGCGGTGTCAGTGTTGGCAGAAGATTTTTTTTTAAAAAACATAGGGCGAAGGAGGGGGAGGGAGGGGCGGGCCAGCCAGCCGCGGGCCACTCAGAATGGCCTGACAGGCCGGATTTGGCCCCCCGGGCCGGACTTTGGGCATGTCTGCTCTAGGACCATCCAGGGTTCTCAAGGAAAGGTGTATCTTTTCAGTTCAGCTTGGAAGAAACTGGGCAGCCAGTGTTTTTATTATTATTATTATTATTATTATTATTATTATTATTATTATTATTATTATTATTATTATTATTATTATTATTATTATTATTATTATGGTTAGTTCTTATCAAAACTGGTATAGTATGACCCTACCGAGATACGCCATGCGGAATTCTAGAAGCTAGACTTTCCCAGAAGGTGAGCTGTAACAGGTTCCGTGCTCATTTTGGTTGTTGGGATTCTGTGCAGAAAGAACAGAGAAATGGGAAGATAGCCACTTCTAACTGTCCATTTGTTTTGTCTCAGTGCTGAGAAATCAAAAGGCTTTTTCCTACATCCAGGGTTGTAACATTAATGGATTCCTAAACAAGTTTTCTCGTTAGGAGCAAAAAACATTGAGAAGGCTTGGGAAAGGAGACATGTTAACCTGTTTCACCAGCAAGCAGGAGACCACCCATACAGAAAATGAAATGTACACTCGGAGACAGCCCACTAGCAGTAGTTCTGTTTCCTAAAGGCATATCTAGTTAACAGATACTGTATGTGTCTGTCTTACTACTTGAATTAAGATCTAAAGAGGAAAACACCAGTGTTCTGTGATCAGTTGTTTCCTGGTGGGCAATTACTGTTTGTGAAGTGCCATAAAGATGCCCAGTGTTCTGTGAAACATAGGCAGGAATCCTATTAGGATTTATGTTGGCATGGCATAATCACTGTAGATCTCAGCATTGAATTGTGACAAATTGAGGAGTAACATTACAGCAGATGCCTGTGCTGACTTCTTAACAGGTGGAAATTTGAATTACAATCTGAATTACACTGGCAGACATAAATAATAGGATTCTAGCTGTTTTAAAAGCAGAAGACTGGCCTGAAGGCTTACAGACATTGGTTATCTGTAGTGAAATCAGGTGGAGACATAATATGAATCTCTTAGGAAGATGCATATTTTTATGTAGAAAGGTTCTTAACCACCAGAGTCTCTCATTACCTGAAGAAAAACCAACTGTGCATGGTACCATTGGCTAATTTTCAGTCTCTCTCTGTGTGTGTTCTGTGCTAAGGTGGAATCAACCTAAAGCAACCTTAATAGAGCTTTCAAGGTGAGATATTTAAAGAGTGGTTTTATCAGTTATCCAGCTACTTTCCATGATTGAGCAGGGATTTAAACCCCATTGTCCAGAGTTCTAACCCATCACTCTATCCTCTACATCACACTGGGAATCTGTACCATCTTTTGTGCCTACCCTACCACCAAACAGGCCAATCCGCTGAATAAGGCCTCCAGTCCCTTAGAGAGCCTTTTGGATGCTGATGGGATGAGAGCAAGCCATGTGCAAGCAACTTTCTGTTTCTCTCTTGTTTGGATATAACCCATTGTTTTTAGTGTTGACTCATTCTTTGCGATAAGTTTTTATGCTTTTAAGGTACATCAACTCCCCTCTAAATGTATATACATACATGAAAATCATATTGAAGTTGAAATTGATGTTTCTTATTAATAATATTTTATTTTGTCTTTAAAGATCTGTAACTGTACCTCTTTTGCCAGCAATTTCTACTGTCCTGTTATTCATTTCATCTCCCCTCAACATTTGTCATATTTCAGCAATAGCAGGCATGCCCAAACTTCAGCCCTCCAGATGTTTTGGACCACAACTCCCACAGTCCTTTGTCATTGGCAATCTAAGCTAAGGATTCTGGGAATTGTGGTCCAAAACATCAGGAGGGCTGAGGTTTGGACAGGCCTGAGCAAGAGTAATGTCACTCTTCTTTAACATATAGCACATAGGAAAATCAGCTCACTTTATGTGGTACTGTCACACCAGCCAATTTTACAGTTTCCTCTCCCATTAATTTGATGCTAGCTAACTTATCAATGAAAGCTGCCCTTTCTATTGCTGAACTGCTCTTATGCTAAGGAGGTTCTTCTTATTGCTTAGTTAAAATCTTCCTTGTAATTTGAATCTACAGTAATACCTTAGATAGCGAATGCCCCTGTTAATGAATAATTCGGATAGCGAATGGAAATTTCTAGGAATAGGGTTGCCTTGGATAACGAATTTTCCCTATGGGTTGCCTTCGATAACAATTTTTTCATAATGCCTTGCAAACAAAGTATACCCAGGATGCATTGCAGCCCCCATAGTTTGTGGAGGGATGGGAGGAGTTAGAGCGGTTTTTTAATGGTGTTTTGGAGCCATTCTGAACATTTTTTGCTGAGGGATTTGGAACTTGAAAAGGTAGGCAGATGAGGTTTTCTTGCTTTGTTTTGTGTTTTTACATTGGTTTTGATTGCACTTGTGGTAGGAATGACTTGGCATTTGTTTTGGAGCTAGCTTTTATTAATCTTTGCACTGCTTTTCTTTGCATTTTTGGGGGAACTGGCTGGGGTAGTCTTGCAGCTTTCTTCTGTCCATGTTTGCAATCTTTTTCATTGCTCTGAAGGTAAGAACAGGCTGGATTTCTCTTACTGCTTATGTTTGTCTGTTTGCATTCCCCCCATTGCATTTTAGGTAGGAAAAGACTGGGGCAGTCTTGCTGGTTTCTTTTGTCCATGTTTGCATTACACTGCAGGGGGAGTATTCAAGCACTGCATGCCTTTAAAATACACTTTATAAAGAGGTCTGGGGAAAAATCTAGCTTCTTCTTTATGGCCTTTTAGAAGCAGTATAAACTGAAGGACCTCCCACCCTATGTAACCCGGCTCCACCCCCTTGCTACCTCATTTAGTTCTTTTCTGCCTCCAGTGTTCCTCGTGTTCTTCTAGTTGTGAGTTTCACCTGAAAAATATATACAATAGAGACAGGAATTAATTATTTTATTTCAAACGATTAGTTTTATTTTATTTTACCTGAAGGAACTCCCCCCGCCCAGTTTCCCCATTTTTATTTTTGCCCACTTCATCATTTTCCCGCCATTTTAATGGCCTCTTCTTCTCCTTTCAAACGTTGCAGTTCTTGTAAAAATAAGATTCCAGTTACAAACGGGCATTCCTTGTGCCTGTTTTGCCTTGGAGAAAGCCACCTGCACTCCTCATGCACCCATTGTAAAATTTTTACCAAGGTGGTGCTACGTACCCGACTTCAGAGGCTAAGATCCTATCTCTGGGAGTGCTCATTAGAAGCTGGCATAGCTTCCACCTCTACCACCATGGGAAACCTACAACCTAGCCCAGCCACTTCACAGCTGTCCATCGCCTAGTCGGAACAACTCTCGACTGCTCCCAAGACCAAATCTCGCCCTGTTGCTAAAGCTAAGTTGGCCGAGCAGAAAACAGCGGAATCAGCCAGCTAAACCGAGCCCTAAACATCTCCAGGTGGAGGCCTCATTGGCCAGGGCTTCGCGAAACATCGACGCTGACCACCTCCACACTGAAGACCCTCTCATTCTTTAATTTGGGGTGGAAATTCAGCAGAGCTCCCTCGTATAATGCAGGGAACACGATCTTCTCCTGATTCACGGAGAAGCCTGTCGCTGGGTTCATCTGTGATAGAGACCAGGGTAGCACAATCTACCCCCACAACTGCCCAGCAGCGTTGACACCGACATAAGATGAGCCCTTCTTCCTTGGGCAGTAATTCACCCTCCACATAAGGAGCGTTCCTGTGCCGGGAGACTCCAACAACATCTGCCACCCCCACGCCTTTTGGGTAAGAGCCAGAAGGGGCTGCTTGCAGCTTTTCCCTGTGGGTGCTGTTTGGCTTTGGAGTCCCTGCCGTCTCCTCAGGACCAGGACCCTGGGACTTGGCTGCCTGGACTCCCCACACCTCCCTGCTTAACACCAGCCACCTGGCCCAGGGAGGAAAGGGCTTGAAAAGGCCGGTCTGCCAGGGACTGTCGGACCAGCGTTCCTGTGCCGGGAGACTCCAACAACATCTGCCACCCCCACGCCTTTTGGGTGAGAGCCAGAAGGGGCTGCTTGCAGCTTTTCCCTGTGGGTGCTGTTTGGCTTTGGAGTCCCTGCCGTCTCCTCAGAACCAGGACCCTGGGACTTGGCTGCCTGGACTCCCCACACCTCCCTGCTTAACACCAGCCACCTGGCCCAGGGAGGAAAGGGCTTGAAAAGGCCGGGCTGCCAGGGACTGTTGGACCAGCGTTCCTGTGCCGGGAGACTCCAACAACATCTGCCACCCCCACGCCTTTTGGGTGAGAGCCAGAAGGGGCTGCTTGCAGCTTTTCCCTGTGGGTGCTGTTTGGCTTTGGAGTCCCTGCCGTCTCCTCAGGACCAGGACCCTGGGACTTGGCTGCCTGGACTCCCCACACCTCCCTGCTTAACACCAGCCACCTGGCCCAGGGAGGAAAGGGCTTGAAAAGGCCGGGCTGCCAGGGACTGTCGGACCAGCGTTCCTGTGCCGGGAGACTCCAACAACATCTGCCACCCCCACGCCTTTTGGGTGAGAGCCAGAAGGGGCTGCTTGCAGCTTTTCCCTGTGGGTGCTGTTTGGCTTTGGAGTCCCTGCCGTCTCCTCAGGACCAGGACCCTGGGACTTGGCTGCCTGGACTCCCCACACCTCCCTGCTTAACACCACCCACCTGGCCCAGGGAGGAAAGGGCTTGAAAAGGCTGGTCTGCCAGGGACTGTCGGACCAGCGTTCCTGTGCCGGGAGACTCCAACAACATCTGCCACCCCCACGCCTTTTGGGTGAGAGCCAGAAGGGGCTGCTTGCAGCTTTTCCTGTGGGTGCTGTTTGGCTTTGGAGTCCCTGCCGTCTCCTCAGGACCAGGACCCTGGGACTTGGCTGCCTGGACTCCCCACACCTCCCTGCTTAACACCACCCACCTGGCCCAGGGAGGAAAGGGCTTGAAAAGGCTGGTCTGCCAGGGACTGTCGGACCAGCGTTCCTGTGCCGGGAGACTCCAACAACATCTGCCACCCCCACGCCTTTTGGGTGAGAGCCAGAAGGGGCTGCTTGCAGCTTTTCCCTGTGGGTGCTGTTTGGCTTTGGAGTCCCTGCCGTCTCCTCAGGACCAGGACCCTGGGACTTGGCTGCCTGGACTCCCCACACCTCCCTGCTTAACACCAGCCACCTGGCCCAGGGAGGAAAGGGCTTGAAAGGCCGGGCTGCCAGGGACTGTCAGACCAGCGTTCCTGTGCCGGGAGACTCCAGCAACATCTGCCACCCCCACGCCTTTTGGGTGAGAGCCAGAAGGGGCTGCTTGCAGCTTTTCCTTGCGGGTGCTGTTTGGCCTTGGAGTCCCTGTTGCCATCAAGTATAAGAGATAGGACCCACAATAGAACTAAGGGAACAGGAAGGGGGGAGGGCAATGAATGGGGCAGCCATTGGAATTGTGCTGGGTAGGGGAAGGTATGGTGGTAGGAGTGGAACATGCCCGCCTAGGAGAAGAGAGTTTAGATACCTCACATCTATCCCCTCTTCTGGTTCCACCCCTAGCCAGAAGGAATCAGGTGACCATATCAGTGAGCCCACAAGCCACACGGTGCTGTTGTTGAATGCCAGGTCGGTACAAAATAAGACCGCCCTCATCCATGATGTCATTCTGGATGAGGGTGCCGACTTGGCATGTATTACCGAGACCTGGGTGGGAGAGGAGTGTGGTGTTCCCCTCTCCCAGCTATGCCCACCTGGGTACTCGGTCCAGCACCAGTGTCGCTTGAAGGGTCGGGGAGGGGGAGTTGCTATAGTCTATCGGAGTTCTATCTCCTTGACGAGACTTCCTGTCCCCTTGGGAGGAGGCCTGGAGGGCCTGTACTGTGTGTTGGGCTCACGAGACAGATTGGGGATTCTGCTGGTGTACCGCCCACCCTGCTGCGTACCAACAGTCTCCCTGCCTGAGCTGACGGATGTTGTCTCGGACCTGGTGTTGCGGACCCCCAGGCTGTTGGTACTGGGGGACCTCAACATCCATGCTGAGGCAGCCTTGAATGGGGCAGCTCAGGACTTCATGGCCGCCATGACAACCATGGGGCTGTCTCAATATGTCAACGGCCCAACGCATGAGAAGGGCCATACTTTAGACCTGGTCTTCTCAACGGGATTGGAGGATGGTGGTCTGGATGTGGAGGGGTTGGTTCTAATTCCATTGTCATGGTCAGACCACTTTCTGGTCAAGTTTAGGCTATTAGCTTCTTCTACCCTCTGCAAGGGTGGGGGATCTATTCAGATGATCCGCCCTCGGAGACTAATGGATCCAGATGGTTTCCTGAAAGCTCTGGGGGATTATCCATCTGATATGGTCGGCGCTCCTGTCGGCTTCCAGGTCACCCTGTGGAATAGGGAAATGTCCCGGGCGGTTGACACGATTGCACCTAGCGCCCTCTCCCCTTACGCAGAGCCCAGACAGCTCCTTGGTATACATCTGAGCTGCGGGCAATGAAGCAGGAGGGGAGACGGCTGGAGCGCAAGTGGAGAAAATATCACTGTGAGTCTGATCGAACACGGCTTAGAGCCCATTATCGGGCCTAATCCGTGGCGATACAGTTTGTGAAAAGGCAATATTTCACAAACCGTATTGCTTCTTCAGAGTGCCGTCCAGCAGAGCTGTTTCGGGTGGTCCGGGACCTTCTTCAACCGAGAAATACGATGGAAGTTCTGGACCACTCAGCAGCCCGCTGTGACGAGTTTGCTGTCCACTTTGAGGAAAAAATCGCTCAGATTCGCAGGGAATTGGACTCCACTATTGGTGCAGAATCAAGGGATGTGTCCAGTGTGCCGTGCTTAGGTCCAGTATTATTGGATGAGTTTCAATTATTGAGACCCGAGGATGTGGACAGGGTGCTTGGATCTGTCCGTGCTACCACTACGCCACTTGACCCTTGCCCTTCTTGGCTAATTGAAAGATCTGCCAGGGGTTCGCACCTGGGTCCAGGAAGCTGTAAACGCCTCATTAAGAGAGGGAGTGGTCCCCACCATCTTGAAAGAGGCAGTGATTAGACCACTCCTTAAAAAACCTAACCTGGACCCAGGGCTAGTGGTTAACTACCGTCCAGTAGCGAACCTCCCTTATTTGGGCAAGGTGTTGGAGCGGGTGGTGGCCGGGCAACTCCAGGCACTGCTGGATGAAACGGATTTTCTGGATCCATTTCAATCTGGTTTCAGGCCGGGTTTTGGTACAGAGACTGCCTTGGTCGCCCTGTATGATGACCTCTGCCGGGAGAGAGACAGGGGAGTGCAACCCTGTTGATACTCCTGGACCTCTCAGCGGCTTTCGACACCATCGACCATGGTGTCCTTCTGGATAGGCTGGCCAGGTTGGGAGTTGGAGGCACCGCTTTGCGATGGTTCCATTCCTTCCTGGCTGACCGTGTCCAGAAGGTGGTGCTGGGGGACAGTTGCTCTGCCCCGTGGCATTTATGTCATGGGGTTCCTCAGGGCTCTATACTGTCTCCCATGCTATTCAACATTTACATGGAACCACTGGGAGAGGTCATCAGGAGGTTTGGGCTGAGGACTCAGCAATATGCTGATGATACTCAGCTCTACCTCTCGTTTTCCACCAATCCAGGTGAGGCGGTTTCTGTGCTGAACTCGTGTCTGGGCCAGATAATGGACTGGATGAGGGTTAACAAATTGAAACTCAATCCAGACAAGACGGAAGTGCTGTTAGTGGGTGCTTCGCCAGACAGGTTAGAGGACACTTCCCTGTTCTGGACGGGGTTGCACTCCCCTAAGGGACAGGGTCCGCAGCTTGGGGGTGCTCCTGGACCCCAGTCTAACTCTGGAAGCCCAGGTGGACACGGTGGCCAGGGGTGCCTTTCTCCAGCTGCGGAAAATATATCAGCTACGCCCTACCTGGATGAACGGAGCCTCATAACAGTTACGCATGCACTGGTAACATCCCGTATTGATTACTGCAATGCGATCTACATGGGGCTGCCTTTGAAGACGGTTCGGCGATTGCAACTGGTTCAGAATCGTGCGGCGCGGCTAGTAAGTGGTGGGGCCGCTAGGGATCACATCACGCCGATTCTCGTAGCCTACATTGGTTACCAGTTGCTGCCCGAGCCCAATTCAAAGTGCTTGTTTTGACATATAAAGCCCTAAATGGCTTAGGACCTGGATACCTGAAGGACCGCCTCCTTCCATATGAACCTACCCGGCAATTAAGATCAAGCCAGGGGGCCCTCCTGAAAGAGCCATCCCTCAAGGAGGTGAAAGGGATGGCTTGTAGGAACAGGGCCTTTTCGGCAGCTGCCCCCAAGCTATGGAATGCCCTCCCAAGTGAGATCCGCCTGGCGCCAACACTGATGACATTTCGGCGCCAGGTAAAAACCTTCCTGTTCCAGAAGTTTTTTAATTGATACAATTTAGATTGTGGGTCTTCTGATGGCAATTTTAGTGTGATGTTTTAGTATAAGGTTTTTATTGTTGTTTTAATTATTTATTGTTGTTTGATGTTTTTAACTGTTTTAATTCCTTGATTGTAAGCCGCCCAGAGACCTTTGGGTAGTGGGCGGCATATAAGTTGTAAAAATAAATAAATAAAAATAAATAAATAAATAAATAAGACAAACAGTGTAGAGTCTCATCTGTGGCTACCTGTTCCGAGAAACAGCTCAGTGCACGTTCAGCTCGACACCGCACTGCTGACGCTGATTCTTCTGAGACTGCAACTCTCTACAAATAGCAGCCTTTGGCATGGCTGGATCACCACCGTTCGGCCTCAGATGATGTCTCCCTTGAGCTTCATGACCACCGCAGATGCAAACAGCATGGGAGGCAGCAGACTCCATCCCCTCCTCGACACCGAGCCCGTCTGACTACTCGGACTCCGATTCAGGAAGAGGACACAAGCATCAGTCTCAGCACTTTGACTTTGATGAGTCTTACTCTGACGCTGGCCATTCTCGGTGTGCCAAGCACTGCCGTTACGATCAGCCTAATGTGGTTTACTTGCAGCCCGAGTTTATTGAGAGGCTGCCCTGCAGAACACACCGGCAGCATCAATGATATTCCGCATCCTCCACATCAATGCCTCCTCGAGCCCAATGTAGGGCTGCTTCCACTTCTGTCTCTCCCTCTCCTCTTCCACGCAGAGACAAATGCCGCAGACACCTTTCTCCTGCCTCGCCTTGATGCAACCCTTCTCCACTTGCACAATCAGTTGCAAGGCAACACTCCAAACATAACAAAGGAACACCCTTGACCACTACAGAAACTAATAGGTTGCCTTCACCACAAGGCCACCGGTCTCGACATTGAAGCACAACATAACCTTCCACCTCAAAGGCCACCTCTTCCGTGGGTCGAGCCTTTTTCCCCATAGGGCGCCAGCAAAAGATCTCTGCCTTGATCAATTACTTACAAAAGCACAATCAGGTTCCGGCTCTCAAAATTCAAGAGCTTCTAGGCCTGATGGCCTTAGACACTGCAACAGTTCATTACACCAGGCTACGAATGTGCCCTCTTCAAGCATGGTTCCTGTCAGTTTTCAATCCACAGACGGACGACCCCGGGTCCCTTCTCCACCCCCACCCCCACCGTACTCAACCAACTTCAGTGGTGGCTCCAGCCTGAATACCTGGAGGAAGGAATCAGCTTCAGACCTCCTCATCTACAGGGGCAGGTTACAACAGACGCAAGCCCAACAGGTTGGGGAGCCCACTGTGCCCACCTACAACTCCACGGTCTCTGGTCCAGTCAGGAAAGGCTGTTACATATAAACCAGCTGGAAATGATTGCTGTTCTGAAAGCCTTCTGAGCGTTCCGTCCCCAATACAAGGAATGGGGGTGCAGCTTGTCACAGACAACACCACTGTGGTGTATTATATCAACAAGCAGGGAGGGACACACTCTCCACCTCTACTAACTCTTAATGCTACAGCTCTGGGACTGGTGCTGCAAACACAAGGTGACTCCTGTAGCCATACAAGCGTTGACAGGACAACTCCATTGCAGACTCTCTGAGCAGACTACCGTTCAACAACCTCAAGTGGTCTCTTTATCCTTCTTTATTCAACAAGCTAGCATTGTGGGGCAGCCCTCAGATAGACATCTTAGCTTCTCACCACAATGCCAAATGTTACCTCTATTGTTCCAGAGCCAGCCAGGACCCAGCTTCCCTAGGAGATACATTCATGATTCCGTGGATTTCCAACCTACTTTACCTCTTCCCACCAGTACTCCTCTTTCAGAGGACAATCATCAAACTCTGAGACGACAGAGGCACTGCAATCTTAATAGCCCCATGGTGGTGATGCCAACCCTGGTTCATGACGCTAAGGCAAATGGCCGTCAAATATTTATGCCTACCTCTAATATCTTACCTTCTATCTCAGAGGAACTTCCAGATACTTCATTCAGACCTTCACTTCCTCCACGTAACTGGTTGGGGGATTTTCCCACTCTAAACCAGATAATTCTCTCTTCAAGAAAACCATCTGCCAGGGTTCTATATAAATACAGACTCAATGTTTTCAGATCCTTTACTGCTGCCAATTCCCTCTCCAACATTGCACATCCACACATACTCTTTTGGTGTTCTTGCATAATCTCGCCTCCATGTGCTGTTCCGTTTCTACTCTAAAGGTTTACATTGCTGTTATTGTGGTGCATCAACCTGCTGGATCTCCTGAAGCGCCTCTTTTCCAACATCTTATGCTAAAGAGTTTTCTTAAAGGCCTGCAAAATCTCACACCCCGACTGAAGCCTCCTGTGCCTCAATGGTCACTCAGCTTAGTACTTCTTCAATTAACACAACCTCTTTTTGAACCCTTGGTTAAGGCATCAGATTGCCTTCTTTCCACTAAGGCACTTTTTCTGGTTGTGATAACATGATCTCACCGAGCTTCTGAGCTTGCAGCCTTAAGAATGAATCCCCCTTTCTTCAGTTTTACCCTAACAACGTGACTCGATTTCCTGATGTACAATTCCTGCCAAAGGTTGTCTCTGACTTTCACGTTACTCAGCCCATCCTCTTACCAACCTTTTTCTCTGACTCATCAATTGACTTAGAGCGGTCCCTGCACTCTCTAGAAGTTAAATGAGTTCTTTCATATTACCTATCTAGGACTGCAGCTTTTTGAACCACTAAACGGCTCTTCGTTTGCACTTATGGCAATAAGAGGGGTATGCCTATGCCACCTCAGGCCATTTCCAAGACCATTGTGGCTTCTATCACTTTAGCTTACCAACTTGCTAACATTCCTCTCCTGACTGATGTCCATGTTCACTCTACACAAGCCATTTTGACCTCTACAGCCTTTTTGAAGGTCATTCCTCTCCCTGACATCTGTAGAGCTGCTGCTTGGTCTGCTTCCACGACCTTTGGTACACATTACTGCCTTGACTCACGAGCACGTACAGAAACTGCTTTTGGTCGTGCTGTCCTATCTTCAGTACTGCCGTGACCCGCCGCCTCCAGTAAGTTTCATTGCTTGCTAATCCCTCATTGTGTGCAATCACAGAAGACCACGAAGAAGAAAAAGAAGTTACTTACCTGTAACTCTAGTTCTTCAAGTGGTAATTCTGTGATTCCACACTAACCTGCTGTTTTTCGGCTGAGAGAGAAAAGTGGAACTGAGGTAGGAAGCGGGGGGGGGGAACGGAGATGGGTTATATAGGGTGGGAGGTCCTTCAGTCTATAGTGCTTCTAGAAGATACAGAGGAGTTACTGTGTGAGCACACATTAACCCATTGTGTGGAATCACAGAATGACCTCTGAAAGAACCAGAGCTACAGGTAAGTAACTTTTTTGGCCTTTTTTTTAGACCTCCGGAACAGATTAATTGGTTTCCCATTCATTTCAGTGGGAAACCACATTTCAGAGGACGAATTTTTCGGGTAGCAAACTGTCTCGGAGAATGAATTAAATTCGTTATCAGAGGTACCACTGTATTTGTTTGCATCTTACTGGTTGAAGCCATAAAAAGCTTTGCTTTATGCTCCACTTAATAATCCTTTAATATTTGAAGGTTGATGTCTTATCACCTCTCAGTCTTTTCCAAATGTATCCTGCTTCCTCATTTCTTTCTCTTGTGGCTTGGTTTCCAGAGCCTCTGCCATTGTGGTCACCTTTCTCAGGGCACATTTCAAGTTCTCATTATCCTTTTGAACACAGTATTCCAAGTGAGATCTGACCAAAGCAGAACAGAACAAGACTGTTTACATGCTTGTTCCGGTTGGGCCAGTCTAAACTTGGATTCACTTTTGCTTTGCTTCCACATCCCACTGATGGCTCGTGTCCTCCTGGATTTAGAGAATTCCTCTGGGGATACAAAGGTCTTATGAATTTAGATATGAGGTAAATGTTAGATTCTGTGTTTTTATCTGGTATTGAAATGGAACAGATAAAAAAAGTCCCAATAGCTCTTAGGATCCACTATCATTTCGGGTATAAAATATGTATAGTCAAGTTCTAATATACTCGATGGATGTATTTCAGAAGAGGAGTAGGTGCTATGTAAGAAACAAGCACATCCGTGCACACATAATTTCTTTTCTGTTTCTTGCAAGCTCAAGGTGACACAATTTCCAAGTCCCTTTATAGAAAAAGTCACACATCCCACAGTAGAAATTGGAATCTTTTACCATGACAAAACATGTGGAATTCTATCTACTTTGTGTCACCAAGCCAAAACACAGAGAGAGAGTGGGACAGAGACAGAGAGCAGACAGAAGCTGTCATTTGACTGGTATTTAGCTTATATTCTGTGGATGTTGCCCGCGAATTGCACAGATCTTCTGAATTCTTGTCCAGTGCTTTATCTCCAAGGCCACTTCCCCCCCTTCTTTCTTTTTTTGTAAATAGAGCTGTGAATGGATTGCTGCCAGCATGAGCAGCTTAAGTGCAGGACACATGCAAATGATTATTTCTTGCGAAGCTGACAGACGGGTCCGCTCCAAAATGTGGAGTCATCTGAGTCACTTGAGTGAAGTTTGCAAACTTGTTTGATGTTGCCATGGAAATTTCATCCTTGTCCTCCATTGTTGGGCAATGTGCTCTGTGCAATCCCCTTGTTTGTGTTCGTTTATCTTGGTTTCCAGCTGATGAAATTGTTTTAGAGATGTGGTGGGTAAGGATGGGGGTTTAGCCTGTTGTCCTTGTAAAAGGAAGGACCTCTGAAATGAAATGCAGTAGCCAGTTCCTCTTTTGCAATGCAGTATTTGTTTAGCTCTTCACTTGTCTGTTGTACGTGCTTCTGGCTTTACCTAGCTGAGGTAGGAGTTTCTAAACTTGTACTACATTGCCTTGGTGGTATCCAGTACACATCTGTGTCCCTTGCTGCCACCCAAGCGCTGGTGCAAAACAAAACAAAACCAAAAAACCCAAGCAGCTGTTTTGCCATCCAGCCAGTCAGCTTTTCCTTATATTGCAGAACAAAGAAGCCCTTCCCACTCCTGGTGTGGCTCTGATTAACTGAGATGCTGACATTTTTCCAAGCTGACCTTTGCATAACATTTGCTTTGGCAGCACTGCAGGCCAGGATATTATTTTGCTTCTATCAAGGTTGCAATTAGACTTACTTCATTCCGTTTTATTTTGCTGTTGAAAAACAGCTGGGAGCGTTATCCCCAGTGGTACCACATTTTATATTTATTGCAGCCTTCTCTCTCACAGAGACACCCCCCATGTGTTGTGCCTGTCCAAAAGAGAAAGTGGGTTGCAGTGATTCACTAGATTGTTATTTGGTGCTGTCTTTCCAGTGAGATAGCATTTTAGTGTTTGCGATGGAGGTCTGTCACATACTTGAAGTGTTGGAATGGTTTGGCGTTTGATAGAAACTGTGTGCTGCCAGCCCAAGTGGGCCTGGAATTTAGGAGTGGGGAATATATTATAGCCTTTTTAGATTACAACTTGCATCAACCTCACCTTGGCTGTTGCTGCCTTAGGTTGATGGGAGAAGCAGTCTAGTAACATCTGGAAGGCCAGTGATTTTCCCTTTCAGACCTAGTTGGTTCCGGTATATTTCCTCCAACTGAACTCCAAACACACACACACACACACACACACACACACACACACACACACACACACACACACACACACACACACACACACACACACACACACACACACACACACACACACACACACCTACGTCCTGCTTGGCCGCTGCCTGATGGAGACACATTTCAGTAGAAACTACTCTGTTCCTTTCCTGCTCCAACTACTGAATTTTCTCTTTCTCTCTGACATTTCCTTGGTTGTAACTTGGTTTTCCTATCCGTCCCCCACCCCAAGATATTTGCTTCAGAAACATTCACCTGTCTCATGGCTCCGGCCCTGATCTGGTTTTATAAATTGCATCATGTCAACACCAAGCATAAACCTCTTGTACTTATTTTGGGAACTCTTAGAAGGCTCATCCTTCTGAACATATTTCTTTGCTGACTGGCCCCGGCTGCTCCAACTTCATGCCCTTTTCTATTTCCAGAGCCCAGCCTTGGCCCTCTAGATTTTGAAGAAAGTGAACCCTTCCCCCCTCCCCCCCCCAAAAAAAAAAAACATTTTGTTCTTGCCTCTGCTGTCTGAGGTTTCTGGGAAGTGAAGCCTAGCAGCATCTGGTAACCCTGGTTTGCCAGCCACCAGTTTAGTTCACGCCTGCCAACCTGATGGCTCATGAGTGCCCTGAGAAGCAGCATTTGGAGAACTTGGTGAGGCAGTCTGAGAGGGGAGTTACTGAGTTCACAAGCCTGACTGTGGTTAAAAAACAACAAGAAAAACAACCCATCAGCCCTCTGCCCCTTGCATCAATCCTTCCTGTGGCTCCATCTCCTGTCCAGTGGACTGGAGACAAAATGATCTTATAAGCCTGGAGTACTCTCACCTCTACGCAAGAGTGTAGTAATTTTCCTTGACTTGTGATACACCACTTGGCTCTGCTGATCTCGTTATTTTGTTTTCTTCTTAAATGGGGGCTGCAAAAGATACAAAAATCAGCTGATTTTGGAAGGAAATTGAAAGTATTTCAAGAGCCATTTTGCATTTGCTCAAACAGTTGTAACAAGAAACAGCTTTCCTACTGCATTTCCCTCAGATTCAAGGGACTGACAGGACATCATTATGGTGTTTTTCAAGAGTGAAACTGAGCAGATTCTTTTTTGTTTAAAAAACATCCGATTCACCTCGAGCTTGCACCTGTTGATCAAAACCAGCCATTTTATGGAATGCTAAATGGGTCTGTTTTATGCTTGCTAGTCAAGCCTCAGCAACAAGTTTGTTAACGCTGCATTTCTGCATGTATTTCCCCATCCATGCTGCACGAGCTGTTTTAATGAGAAAAGCACAGAATAATCTGAAGTACTGGCTGTGTTTGTGAAGGTGCATCAAGTGATGTGCCTTGTGGACTGCACTTACAAAAATGTGAGTCTATAAAAAGTCTCTACATTAGACAGACTGTATAATCAGACACTAGTTCTCACAACATGACTTTTATATTGAAACTGGAATCTATAATGGATCAACCTTGGGGTATCTTCCATGAGAAGCATTGCTTCTTGTTTGGCTCTCATCACTCTTCAACTTTGTATAGATTTTGGACTGTGGATTTTAAATTTTACACAGGCAAAACAAGTGTACACTGAACTTTTCCCTTGAATAAGGGACTTTCTCTCTGTCTGTCTGTCTCTGTCTCTCTGTCTGTCTGTCTGTCTGTCTCTGTCTCTCTCTCTCTCTCTCTCTCTCTCTCTCTCTCTCTGTGTGTGTGTGTGTGTGTGTGTGTGTGTGTGTGTGTGTGTGTGTGTGTGTGTGTGGTTTGAAATGGTGTTCATTAGAGTCCAGCTACCAGGATCTACTGATGGGATGTGTCTGTGACAAATAAAGAAGAGCTGTAAATTAATCTATTAATATTCTGAAGTAAGCAGTTTGTGTGAGTGTCTTATGGGATGTTATATAAACAATTAGACATACATTCTCTCTCCGGTGTCTGGATACATACTTCTTTTTTTAATTAAAAGGTAAATAATGATGGCACAAAAATAAGCAACTTAAGACTAGACCACCCATGTGAATATATAGGTTAGTACAGGAAGTACCTATTCCAAGACATTTTTGTTACCCTGAACTGTGTTTGCACTACTAAACCATTCTATGCTACTCTAAACTATTTAGGGTTGGAAGAAGAGTAAATATTGTACATCAAGAGGTCCCCATAGCTAAATAGTTATGCTTCTGCTAGTGAAACATGCTGGATTCCTCCTTTTGTGGTGGAAATACTCTCAGGGTGCTAACATTTTTTAAAAGTGTTCTATTTAAATTTTAGTTTTTACTTTGATTGTGATAATTGGATATGGGAGGCTTGGAATGAAATACCAGTTCAAGCTGGTTGAGACTAAGTCACTTTCTAGCTGAATTTTGTGAAAGCTGAGAATAGCAGTGACCTATCTCAGAAGCTTATCTGTTCTGATAAACCTTTAGGAATAGGGCAGGCTATAAGTCTAAAGCAAATAAACACAGCTGTTTTGAGTTTTCACATTTTCTTCTTTCAAAACTGGTGTTAATCAATTTAATAGTACCACAGCTAGAAAAATTATAATTGATTTGTATAAAAGAATAAAGCAGATTTGCAAGAGAGAGAGTCATGGAATTCAAATTACTATGTTGATGGAAATTTTGAACATTAAAAAAGTGCCATAAATTTTGGAGAAATTGCTGCAGAGCCAGATCTTCAGAGAATGGATGCCTTTCTTTTACCTGCTTCAAAGAAAAAGCTCATGCTTATTCAAATGCTATAAATCTTACATATATACATGTATACTGGTGTTGGTAATTAACAATAATGATGATAAAAAGCCATTTATGGTCATTTTATGCTGTTATAACACAAACAGTAACCATTTTCAGTGACAAATTTCCACAAGTTATGAAAGCAGCATGGATGTTATGTGTTATGCCCTGAGTTGTACGACTTTCTGCAAAACAGACAGCACCTATTTTTAACTTGCAATAGCGTGCTACAAAAAGTGACATCATTTGTGTTATTTGTAAATATAACGAATGGGATTTTTACTAAGCATTGGTGATAATTGTCATTGCTGTTAGTATTGTCTTCTTCCTGTCATCATATGGGCTGGCCTACACCACCAGATTGGGTAGAAAATGAGTGATTAAATAAAAAATATACAGGCTGGGTGCCCAAGGAAGGCTGTAGAAATACCTGTTTATATCCTTCTTTACTGTCCTTTTGCAGCCCAGTATTTTTTACAAAATGGATTCATGCCATTGAAAGGTATATAAGCACTGCATTTATTCTTTGATTGTGTGCTTCCAGAATCTTGACAAGTATCACATCCAATATTAAGCACACTATATATCAAGATGCTTTTCTTATCTCAAGACCTTGATCTGTGGCAGATTCCATGTAACAATTGGGTGTGAGAACATAAGCACTCCCTTCTCAGTGGCATAATTTCTTTATGTCCACTGTTTTATTTTCAAGTAGTATTGTGAGTTACATCTGGAATTTGCCTGCCTAGGGCAGAAAAGCTCTACTGATGGAAAGTGCCTCTCCCTGAATGTGGTGGGGTTTTTTGGGGTGGTGGAGGTGGAGGTGGATGGATGGGTGGGTTGTCTGTCTCTTTCTTCGCACCATTTAATGGCATCTCCAGACCCTGTGCGTTCCATTTCCAGGAGGATGAATAGACTGTCATGACAACAATGAGACAAGGAGCAAATGTGGACCAGCCTGATTGCATTTACTCAAGACTTGATCCAACACTGTGTAAATGAGGAGGTGTTCTTAAACTGTGTATTTCAGCTGAGTTCATTCAAATGTGGAAAGATTTGCCTTTATTGCGGTATGATTTATAGGTGTTGTCTTGGCAAATACTTTAGATAGTTGCTCATATTGCATTCTTTTCATAATATTGTACCAAATAGCATTTTCCAGAAGGTCCTATTGGAATTGTATGCTCATCTCATCTTAGGTGTTCTCAGTTTTCTAGGCTTCAAATAAAATGTTAGCCTGTAATTTTCTTACTTTGTGAGTAACAGTGTACATGCTGTAGCCCTGCCTCTCTTGAGCTAAGTGAGAATACCTGTCGTTTTGTCTCTGTTTGCTGGCATCTCCCTAAATCAGCCCAGGCAAGGAAATTTATGCTTATTTCCAGTTTTGTGTTTTCTTAGTTTCTCTCAGAACAGCTGCTCCCATGAAGAGCTACCAGGATCACTCATCCAAGCCAGGCTAGCCATCTGCAGGTGCCTACCCTGACGGAGGCCCAGAAAGTGACAAGAAGGAACCGGGCCCTCTCGGTGGTTGCATCCTCCACTACAAGCCTTTAAGAAATAACTGAAAACCTGGCTTTATAGGTTGGCCTTCCCCAATCAATCAGATCCAACTTCCTTATATAATGAGGACACTACTCTTCCTTTCCACCTTATGATAATTGTTTTCCATTTTCTTTCTTTATTTTTCATTTGTATTTTATTTTGAACTGTTGAATGGTTTTGATTTATTTGTGTTTACTTGTATTATTATTATTATTGTGATGATGATGATGATGATGATGATGATGATGATGATGATGATGATGATGATGATGGTTTTAATTGACTAGTTTATTTATTATTTTTAGTTGCTTAATGTGTTTTATTGTATTTTGTTCAGGTTTGTAAACTGCCCAGAGTAGCTTTTTGCTAGATGGTTGCAGTATATACAATAAATAAATAAATTTTCTGAATGTTCCATATACCAACTTATAGTTCATACAGTAGCAATGGCAAGCTTGCTGAGACTTGGGGATGTGTAAGCCCCACTTCACCCCAACCAAATTTTTGTCCAGGTAAAGGACATAGAGAGGGGTACGTGGACCACACTTTGCCCTTCAAGAGATACTCTGATATGATCTGGAGATGCTGTGATAGAACTGCTTGGATAGCTCAGTGGTTTAGGTTTCTGGCAGTGGAGCCAGAGGTTGTAAGTTCAATTCTCCGCTGTGGCTTCTTGACCAATGCTGGACCTGATGATCCATATGGCCCCTTCCAGCTCTGCGGTTCTAAGATTGCTACAAGTAAGATCTTTGTCTGCTTCTGTAGTTGTGCCTTTCCAGCTCACCAGGAAAAAGCAGACAGAAAGAGAGAAATTAAATACAGTGGAACCTTGACTTACGTCATTAATCCGTTCCGGAGGTCTAGACTTAAGTCAAACATGACTTAAGTCAAACAAGCTTTCCCCATAGAAAGTAATGGGAAAGTGGATTAATCCGTTCCAGACGATGAAAAAGACCCCTGAAAACAGCAATTTAACCCAAATTTGACTGTCTCCCCCCAAAAAAACAACACACACACACACACACTTCCCTCGCCAAGTGGGCCGGGGGTGGTGAGGGGGGCTCCTCTCCGCAGCCCAGGTTCCCTTCTGAGGGGAAAGAGGAGCCTTCCCTGCCCGGACATGGCCCTTTTTGGGAAGAGGAACCAAGCAGGCTCCTGGCCTCGCCACTGGTGACCCCTGGAAGGCCAGCCGAGGTGGATGGGGGTGGGGGGAGAAAGCCCTGCTGATGGAGCGCAGCCAGGAACAGGACGGGGGCAGAGGAGGAGGTCTCCATCTTGAGAGCTGCAGGCATCACCAGGCATTAATGCTGCCGCTGCCACCTCCTGCCAGGGAGTTTTCTCCTGTCGGACCTCGAGAGTGTGGGTGATTTGGTTGTGGCCCTGAGCTGGTGGGCATGGTCTCATGACATAAGAGGCTTCCCTCGCCCCCTTCGCCAGAGTGGTCAGCCAAGCCAGCGGCCCCAGCCAGGAAAGGGCAGCCTCCCCTCCCCCAACCCCCAGGCGCACGGGTCCCAAGAGAAGGCAGGGCTCTTTCTCCCACCTTCGGGACCCCCTCTGGCCAGGTAGGCCCCCCTGCCCTCACCCCACACCCTCCCGCATTTGAGGGGGGGTTCCTCGTCCCTCCCCCTTCATCCACGGGCTTGCAAATGGTCATCCACTGCCCCTCCCACGCGCGCACGCACACACACACACACACACCTGAGGCCAACCAGCAGGGGGGAAGGCGGCTGGATCCTGGCCCTTCTGCCCTGCCCCCCCCCATTGCTCACCTGTTTCTCTGCCTGCCGCTGGCCGAGGAAGAGCTCTGGGTGCTTGGAGCTGGCCTCGCCAAAGCCGCTGCCACCGGAGGAAGGAACAACGGCCTGGCCCTTCTTCCTTCCTCTGGCAGCAGCGGCGGCAGCTCCCGGCGAGGCCAGCCCCAAGCACCCGGAGCTGTTCCACGGCCTCGCCAAAGCCGCCGCCACCGGATGAAGGAAGAAGAGCCAGCTCCAGCAGCAGCAGCGGCTCCCGGCGAGGCCAGCCCCAAGCTCCCGGCCCTTCTTCCTCTCCTCCGCTTTGGCGAGGCCATGGAACAGCAGAGAGGCAGCAGCAGTTTGGAGGCAGCAGCCGGGATGCTGGGTCCTAGCTGCCGCCCTATTCTGGGGCCTTGCGCTGGGGCTCCGAGACGTAACTCGGAGCCTGCGACGCAAGTCAAACAGACCCCTAGTGGACGTAAGTCAAAAGGGTGTAAAAGGGGTGGGGAACCTTCAGCCCTCCAGTTGCTTTGGACCACAACTCCCACAGTCCTTTATCATTGGTGATATTGGCTTGGAATTCTGGGAGCCTGCCATTTGTTGGTGGTCATTTCTGTAGGGTTGGATTCAAATGTCAATGTGAACAGCTGAACTAGTTAAAATAGAACAACTCTCCCTCATCTACTGCATAACGGCCCACTGAAAATTCTGCTCAGATGGTCAGCTGATACCGTAGAAGGGAGTAAGCTGTGGTGTGGAAGAGAGGTTTCCTCACAAACTGGCCGAGAAACCTTTGTTCTGGCCCAGAGAAAGGGGATCTTGGATCCCATCCAGAATGTTTCTGTGGGTCCCCCACCACCACCACTGACTCGGTGTATTTTCATTGTCTAATATTTAAGTTTTCTATTTTGTCACCTGGTTGTCATTAGGAGGAATATTAAAAATGAAACAAACTAACAAAGAGTGTAAATGGTTTCAACAAGTGCGAAAAATAAGCAAAACTGCTGTAAATGGTACCAGTTTAATGTGATTATTTTAATGTATTTGTTATGTGCCGTGTCTTTCTCCATCTCTGTATTTTGTTTTTGCTTTTTTTTGAAAATTATATAGAACCCATGTGCTTCCTATTTGAGTTACAAAGTCATCCATCTTCTATTCAACTAAGTGCTTTAAGCTGCTAAAGGTGAAGTCACTTCAGTTTAAACATAGCTGAAGGTATCAATCCTTTGCTGGGATTTGGGGGATTCTGTTGACTCCCGTCTTATCCAAGCATCTTGATGGATGGTCTCAGATACTTGGGCAATAGAAAGAGAAAGGCCAGACAGTATGAAGCATGAGTTGTTTCTACCCACAGTGACCATCACTGTGCTCCGAGTACTTTGTTGTATATTTCATTTTCTCTCTCTGTGACTCGCAGCTCCACAAAGGGATTAGATCAGCTCAGAACCTTGTATTTGCTGTGATTCAAAACATGCGTGTCCACACCCGTATGAGCTTTTCAGAGTTGTCTGACTAAAATATGTTCATTATTTCATAGTTCTTACATACAGTCATTGGCAACCATTATGGTGCATGGTCACCAATGACAGCATGTTTGCTTTGTTTTCATTCTGTAGAGCATATGTGCACAGGGGCATGCATGCCAAGAGTGCATGAGCCAAAATGATTAGGTCCCACATCTCTAGCAGCTACAGCAAATTAACCATATAATTCATTAATAAATATGTTCTTCCTGTTTGTTTTAGGTAGAAGCATTTTGTGATGTGGATAAAAATAAAATTGCAAAAGGATTTTACACTTATGAAGAATCTAAGGTTGGTAATAGTCCTGATTAATTCACGGTTTGAAATTCTACACATGCTCTGAAATTCACATCAGCTCTTGGCCGTGTGGAGGTTGTGCGAGAAGTCACAGATTCCACATTGAAAATGTCAATTATCCGGAGCCAAAAATGTTATCCATTTAAACCTTAGATTTATGGTTATCCGATTTACTGTACTTTGAAATTATCTTTGCTGCCTGTTTTATTTCTACTGGATATTTGAATTTTCTGTTCTATTATGGATCCATTGGCCAGGGGCACTGTTTGGGGGTGTGGGATGCAACATGTCAGTCTCCCGATTATTGGTAGACGATGGGGGTGGGGGTGGGCAATGACTTTTCTTTCTCGCCTTTGTTTGGAGATTTGGAAGCTGATCTTTCTAGTCATGCATCTTAAAACCTGTTGAGATTTTTGATTGCCTTGTAAAAGTTGTTTGGCTACTGGGGATTTTTAGCTCATGAAATCCCACACATGAGCTGGAACCTGAGAGTTTCTACATAGGCAACGAGAGGGAGAGGCATTCGTTCCATACCCCATTGGCCAACAAAAGGAAGACATCTCTGCCAGATCGCATTTCTTCTTTGCAATATGAAAGTTGTGCAGAGATTAATGGCTGGCCGGCCTGCTGCCATTTCACAAATAGTGTCCCAGAAAAAAAACCCTGCAGTGTTGGTTCGCTACCCGATTTGTGCCCCACAGGAGGAGGAATGGCTCTGTCCCATTGCTAGGCAGTAGGTGGCCTCCTTCAGTTTCCCTGTGAAGGCTTGTCGCCTTGTGTGAGAGTCAACTCTGGCAGAAGAAAATAAACTCTTTGGAATAAAAGGGTCCTCGCTTTGAAAGGATTTTGCCTTAGAAGCACAGAATGGGAAAGAAAGAATTAGAAACTACATTGAATTTTCAAACAAACATTATCCTCTAGGAAATCCAGTTCATGCTGGGGTTTTTTTTTCCTTCTGCCAAACACCAAGCTTGAATCAGAGGCTATAAAGTGGATATAGGACAGGGAGGGAAAACAGAGTGGTGTAGAGATTTTCTGAATTAACTTCTCCTGGGTCAATAAATTATGTCAGTAAAAGGGGGGGGGATGATGTCTTTGGGGCTGGACCTTGCTCCTGCTGATGGCAGTGGGAAGTTTTTCTGTTTGCTTTTGAAGGACTAGGGTTTTTCATCCTTGCATGAAGAGGCCAAGAGATATGTCAAAGGAAGTGGGAGATCTGTGGGAGTATAATTTATTCTCTGTTTGTGTGGGGGGTTATGGTCGTAAATGCCTTTTGCTCTCATGATAAAATTGCTAGACACATTGGCATTTCATTAATCTCCAGTGAAGATGAACCAAAGATGGCAGCAATAACTTGTTGCCTTGAGTGATGGACCAAGAAGGGGCATGAGCATAAATAAGACCTGTTGGGCAACAATACTATTAGAGAACAGTGGGCTTTGCAATGTGGGCCTAGAATGCAAGATAATAGAAAATGTGCTTGTTTCTGTATTAGGAAAACCCCAAACCCAAGATTCCGATCCTACACTTCAAGGATGCATCTCCGCCTTTCATTATTTGCATGAAGTTGGTGAGTATAGTTTCAAGTCTAAGCCAATTGTGTGAAATCCACAGTGGGTTAAAAACTGATTTTTTTTTCGGAAAGGGAAGATTCTAAAGACTCATTTATCATGTTGCTTCTTTTAACTCTGCTCAGGACATTTTTGGCCTTTATTTTGGAAAATCAAAATATAAAAATTAGGATTTGGGCATAGTCCGGAGGCCTCTGGACCTTAAGTTTGTTAGTGATCGGATCTATGGCGTGAGCTACTGAACTTGTTACAGTACACCCCCGCCTATTACAGGGGTTAGGGACCTGACCGAACCTGCAATAATTGAAAATCCGCAATATGTGGATGCTGGGCCGGGTCAGGACTGGGGGGGGGGCTCTCTGGGGGCTCTTGTACTTAACCCAGGCTTGGCGCTGCCCCAGACGGGCCTGCAAGGGGCTTTCTGGGCCCTTGGAGGCCCCAAAAGTGCTTTCTGGGGATCCGGAGGTCTCTTCTGGTTTACTGGAAGTCACATCCGGTTTGCGGGAAAGCACTTTTGGGCCTCCGGCGGGCCCGAGAAGGCCTTTCCTCCTTACCCCAGGGGGCCTTTTTTCATATACTGTGGACCCGCAATATAGCAGGACCGCAGTATATGAACCGCGAAAGGGCGGGGGACAACTGTATCTTAGAACTGGGATACTCAGTGTGTCCTCCCTCCAGGCCTGGTTTAACTTCCCAAGCCAAAGTTCAGTCACAAACTGGGATTTTCCTACACAACAAGCAGAAACTGCTCATTTTCATAGTTTGCTATCACTTTATGACGACATGCTCTGAAGAAGACTAGTCCCCATTTTTTTCAGAGTTGCCTAATCCTATCTGAAAATGACACTTGTTCAAGCATTTCATGATACTCATGAAAGCAAACACCACATGCTCCAATTTAAAATTACATTTGGAAGGCATGATATCAGGGTCACGCAGCCAGGTACACCACATATTGGTTACTACAAACAGCAAATTATTTTGAAGTCATTTTAGCTTGGCCTCTTTTTTACTAGGGTTGTGCTCCCTGCCCCCAGGCAGCAAATGTATTTCCGTTAGAATAACTGAATATTTATAAAGAGGTGTATCAGAACTTCAGTACTTTAGTGACAGTGATGGGGGATAAAAGTTAAATTTATCATTAAGGTACAAGGAAGATCCACAGCCTAGCCTGTGTTATACAAAGTCTGCTCTGCTGTTGTATGGAGAAATCAGAATTTCCCTCTTCTAGCTGAGAGTTGATGTGTCAAGAGCCATGCTTAAATGACCGCTTTAAAATCATTGGTTCAAGGCTTGCATCTACCATGGCAACACAATGGCCTCTTAGCCACAGTCTCCCACCTGTATTTGGGAGGCTACAGACTGCAAAGATCTACCTTCCAGGAAGGCCGGAGATAAGGATGTATGCCTTTAGGGAAGCATGCAACAGTTCAAGGCTTGTATCAGCTGTTGTGTAGTTACAGCGGCACAAAAGAAATTGTAGAGAGGGTAGCCGTGTTAGTCTTTTCAAGCCTGAAAAAGAAATTGCATAAGCCACAGCAGCAAATAGCCCCTAATTTATGTGCCCCCACTTGGATTCTTGGGTCATGGACCAAGCCACTCAACTGGTGCAGTAAGGAGGAATTTTAAGCGAGGATTCATTAATTAGCATACACAGTATTAGCAAGGGTGGAAATGGTTTCATCTTGTGCCTCTTCCCTTCTGCTTGGATAACTGTGGGACAGATTATGGGCCTTATTTGCAATATACAGTTGGATGAAATAGATGAAATAGAGTGAAATAGTTGTTGCAAAGCAAGCAAACGTTGAGTGTTGCTTCCAGCTATCAACTGCTGGGGAGAAAAAATTCCTAGATGGTGTCGATCTGTTGGCAGTGCCAACAGCAGTATGCTGGTGTGCACGTGGTTCTTGGACGATTGTTAGAACGCCTTGGAGAGGAAGAGAAGTTCTTCAAAGACCATATAACAATATAGTGCAGACTAACGGCATCTTAAATCTTCCAAAGCGCCGAGACCTGCCTTTGGCATTTCACATCAGTCAATCCCTCTTCTTAAAGTACTCCAGAGCCTCTGAAGGACTTGCCAAGTGGAAATGCCTTTCTTCTGCATCCCCTCCACTTTCCCTTTGCACGAAGCAGACAGTGGTTTGCTTTGCATCAAGCTTGATCGGAAAACCTCATCCAGCCTCTCTTCACCAGTCCCTCACCACCAAGACAAATTATACTGTGGTTTCCCCGTGGTTGGGTGAGTCCTCTCATTGCAGGCTTGATGGCAGAGGAAATGGTTTCTAAACTGGTTAGAACTAGCTCAGAGGAGTTGAACTCTTGCTGCTCAGAGGTGATATTATGCAGACTAAGGAGAAATCCAAGGATTCAGATGTATTTCTTGGCCTCTTGAACTTTCGTTTCTGCATAGGCCACATCTGAAAGGGGAGATGAAAAACAAACCTACCACATTGCTGTGTGTTTAATTTCCCTCCCGGAGAAGCCCTCCTCCTCCTCCTCTTCCTCCTAGCTCGGCTGACAGTCCTAAAGGAGATGGAGGGGGATGCATTAATACTAAGCCAGGCAGAGGAATGAATAAGGACAGTCCATGGCTGGAAGGAGAGTGTTGGGGGGTGGGGGACATTTTCCAAGCAGCCTCATGTCAGGGTCAGAGTCAGCCTTGTGGCAATGTGATCACAGCTGTTAGGAGCCATATTAAGCCTCAGCAGTAGACCCATGCAATGATGAAGTAATAGTAATGTAAAAAAAAAAAAACCACCAAAGACATGTGGTCATTACAAAGTACAGGAGAGGTGATATTTTTATTAGACCACTAACCCCACCCACCCCAGAAAATCAGTGAGCTTTTGTGAAACGTTACCTATGGCCTTGGTAGTGGAGGTGTGAAGTATTTTTTACAACAGGCTGGCTTTCCTGGATTGTGCAATCATCATCAGACCCGACTGTGATCTGGGAGTAGAAGTTTACAGAAAACCCACTCACACAGATCAGTACTTAATGTTTGACTCCCACCATCCATTACAACACAAATTAGGAGTCATCAGGACCCTAAACCACAGAGCAGAGAGCATCCCCACCTCCACAGAAGCCAAGAAGAAGGAAGACAGGTACTTAAGGCCTGTGGATATCCAAAGTGGGTCTTCAACAAAGCAGTGTCCCAACCCAGAAAAACAAGGGATCAGTCTGAGACCCAGACCCGACAGAAGAACATGATCGTTCCCTACATGGCTGGAGTGTCTGAGAAGCTTAAAAGGATTTTTGGCAAACACCACAACCCTGTTTATTTTAAACGCACAAACACACTAAGGCAGAGATTCGTCCACCCAAAGGACCCGATACCAAAACACAAAAGGAGTGATATAGTATATGCCAGGGGTGTCCAATCTTTTCTTAAGGAGGGCCAGATTTGGTGGTTGAGAATGTGGGGGGGGCAGCTGCCCGTCCACTGCAAGCCCTGTACACTGACTCTTTTCAAGCCCCACCACTGACTCCTTGCAAGCCCCACCCACTGACCCTTTGCAAGCACCACCCACTGGCCCCTTGCAAGCCCCACCTGCTGCTTCCCCAAACCCAACTCACTAACCCCCCAAGCCCCACCCACCACACTAAGAAACAAACATGCAATTTCTTTTCCCGGCACCCCGCCCCAAGCCCCTGAGAGGCTGGAGTCCATTGACCCAGGCTGCCACAGGCCCAAAATAAAATTGAGATTGGTGATTCCGGCCTCTGGAGAGGCCGCAGCTGCCCAGCCCCCCCCAAGCCCCACATGGGAGCAGGAGTGTGAACCCAGCACTCTCCCCAAAATGCTGGTACTTGAGCCAGCCTCCACCTTCCATCTGCTTCAGGCTGACAAGTCCAGGGCCCCAGTCCTTGGTAGTCCACGGATGGCCTCCTCTGCCAGGGTTGCTTGTCTGGGGATATAGCCTTCGGACTCGGCTGGGTCAGGCCAGCGTTTCCCACCCACCCAGTGAAGCCCCATGGCCTGGTTCTGGCCCAATGGGATGTGCCTTGGAGGCTTCCAGCATCTGTGGGGCATGGGGGTGGGCCCTCCATGGGCCCCCAAAATAAATTAAGCTTGGGGATTCTGGCCTCTGGAGAGGCCATGGCTGCCCAGTGCCCCCCCAAGCCCCACTGAGGCTGGAGCCTGGCAACCCTGGCCTCAGGGGGCTGAAAAATAAATTAAGGCTGAGGATTCCAGCCTCTGGAGAGTCCGCAGAACCCCTCCAACCCCAACAGAGGCCATCATAAAAAAAATTAAATAACCCTTAATTTTGTTCGGCATGGTGGCAATGGAGTTTCCATTTGGGGGAGGGTTTATTCAAACATGGGAAGGACGAAGGATGGAGGGGGGAGGGGGGGCCAGCCATCTGTGGGCCAATCAAAATGGCCTGGCAGGCCGGATTTGGCCCCCGGGCCAGACTTTGAACATGGCTGATATATGTGGTCCAATGCAGTGAGGAGTGTGCAGACCTCTACATTGGAGAAACTAAACAGGAGGATGGCCCAACAGTGTGCACTTGAAGGACAAAGGGCACTCATTCAAATATGAGGATATACCCATATTAGACTGAGAAGATAGATGGTTTGAGAGAGGGGTCAGGGAAGCCATTCATGTGAGTATTAAAAACCCCTCTCTCCACAGATTTGGGGGGCTCAGGCACCGTCTATCTGTTACTTATCAGGCTGTGCTTTCAAGAAGACCCAGACAAATCAAAAATACTTCACCCCTTCACCACCAAGGCCATAGCAAACAACCCATACTTTATGGGTTTCAGCACCTTAGGCATTTTCCACCTAATGGTTTATTGAGACTATTGTCCACCTAACGAGCCTATTTAGGCCATTGTTCATCTTATGAGCCTATTTGAGACCAGGTTGCCATGAGGTAAAAGTGAGCTATAAAATGGAGGACTCGCAACTAGTTTTCCTCAGACTGACCAAGCTGTTCAGATGAGCAGCGGAATGTTTCAATCTCTCAAGAAAAGAAGTCCAGTTGCCATGACTCACCTGGATGACTGAGAATTTTCACAGACATATCTCCTGTAATACACTAATAATTGTTCTGTCCAGTATATTGCTGATTTGCAATACTGTGGCCTTATGATCTAGAGGAAATTTAAAAAGACCCCACACCAGTAAGAGGAGTACAAGGGGAAACCTTTGAATAAAAGGATGTCTGGGCTGTAAAGCTGCACAAAAACTGCAAACAGAGAAGGAAATATGTTGACATGTTTCAAATATTTAAATATGTGCCAGAAACAAGAGCCATGATGGAAACTGCTCTTTGGATCCATTTGGTGATTATTGAAATATGAGTTTAAATTACAGGAAGGCAGGTTAAACATTAGGAAACATAATGTAGACAGTCCAGCAATAGAACAAGTTGTCTAGGAACACTGCACAATCTCCCTCTGTTCCTTTGGTGTGGGCAGACAATTACATAAAGACAACCATGCAATCTTTAGAAATTCTGTGACCACAGTTACACAGATCTGTTTGGTTTATGAGTTCTCGTTTCATACATGATCATTTGGAAACTTAGGTTTTCAAACTATGTGCTGCAAGTATTTCAGTTATAATTTTGGACCCTGAAAATACCAGCTACCAGATATTCAGTATTTGCTTGTTTGGGTCATCTGAAGCATTTGCTTTGCTTAGTTTTTTTAACCTCGTGTTACCATATCCTCTTAACTGACATGCAATGCACACCTACTGACACACATCTGTGATATACATGGGGAATCTTCTAAAGCTGGACATGAAGCACTCTCAAAAGATTGGCCCTGCAGGGGAGTTGAAAGCAGCTATTACAAATACTGTAATGATCCAGCATACAGAAAGACATGAGTTGAAACAGCTGTTTGCCTGTGTCAAATGACAATGGGGTGGTTTCAGATTAGTCATATACACACTAAAGTGTATAGAAGATTAACAGAAAATTGACTGACATTGACTGACAAGTTGTAAGTAAGGAAGAAATATGGAACTAGAGGAAGACATAGGCATGATTCAGCAATGGGAAGAGGAGTCCTGCAGGGGAGGAAGGAAGGAAGGAAGGAAGGAAGGAAGGAAGGAAGGAAGGAAGGAAGGAAGGAAGGACTGACTGTAGATAACAGTTTGGAGAAGTAGTGTTCAGTTCATCAGGATCAGGCTTTGTGGAAAATTCTTAGTGGCTGTAAAATGGAAAGGTTCAGTAAATTCTGGCTGGGTGGTTTTGTTTTGTTTTGTTTTGTTTTATGCCCCCAACCATTTTTGAATTCAGTCCTCCTGCATGTATTTCAGGACTTTTAAGTTACAGTAACTTTAGTTGAAATGTACATACAGTACTTTTGCTTACTGTTCAGAAAAAAACTGTAAGGTATTACTTAGTAATAAAAGTGGAAATTTGAAAAAGGTCAAGAGATTCTGCTGATGTGTACATAGTAAGGGAAGTGCTGCCCAAGGCTAATGAAAATATGGTAGTTTTATAACCATACAGTGGCAAACATCTAACTGAATCCCCAAATACTGGTGTTATGCTTTCCATACAGAGGCCTTGAAAAATCTTTTCAGTGACTACAGGGAATATAACGGTCAAGGAGATGCCAAGGCAGTGGTCACTAGGCACAGAAGGGAGGGCGAGATGCTGTTTGAAAATTACTCAGCCTCCATGTGGGTTTTCCCCTCCAAGCGCCAGCACAGAACATATCATGGGAAGGAACTTCCTTTTTAACAGTAACTTGCTCAGGAATACTCTATTAAACTTGGAGATATTTAAATTAAAAAAAGTTTTTAAAATTATTTTACCGGTATCTTGGTTTTAGTTTTGATGTCTTTAATTGCATTTTAAGATGTTATGTCTATTTCATGTTTGAGCTGTTATTTGTATTTGTATTTGTTCTGAGTTGCCTGAAGCCACTTATAAAGAGAAAGGAGGCATAAAGGGTTTGTGTGTCAGAAAACCTGCACCTTGAGGAGGAGGAAGCCATGGCAAGCAGGATGTGTCTTGCTCAGTTGTGAGGTCTGGCTGTGAATGAGGCCCTTAGCACTGGAGACTGAATAGGAGTCACAGGCTTTGGGGAGCCTCCTTATTATTCTGGCAAAGACCTCAGTAACAAGTGTCTGTATTTTAGCGATGAAGAGAGAGAGCCCCCCCTCCCACTCCCCCCAAATGCTTGGTCTGTCATGTGAGATGATGTGTGAGGATGTAAGAAGCAGGCTTTCTTTAGCTTGGCGTGGTTGGACGAGCTTGGCTATTTGCTTTGGAACCGCTTGAAATCCTTGGGTGGAACTTCTGCCGTGGCCAGCCACGCAAGAGCACCTTCCCTCCTGCAAGCCACTCCTGGCTAGCTTGTTTTGGCACTCTCTTTAAAGTCAGACTTTGTGGGATGAAAGAATTGCCCAGTATGCTCCCTACTGGGTATTTCAATAAAACAGATCCAGCACGTGGAGGAAAAAAGCATCAACTGGATAAAGCAAAGAATGTAGCTCTTTTTTTGTTTTGTTGTGCCTTTTTCCAGAAAGCCTTATGGGGAAAAGGAGTCTCATTTATTAAAAGCCCTTAATTCAGTTTGAGCCTGTCCTACCACTGAGCTTCAATATCCTTTATCGCTGGCCGGATTCAGGGGGAGAAGCAGACAGTCTGCAGATCACTCTTGTTAAGTTCTCCTTTTGCACACTTCCTCCCTTTTCCTCCACTTCCTTATGCTTTTAAAAATATTTTCAGTATCAGGTGCCCTCAAGTATTACTGATCAGGATCATTCATTCATTCATTCATTCATTCATTCATTCATTCATTCATTCATTTATTATTTCTATACTGCAACCGATTTTCCCAATAGGAACTCTGGGCGGTTTACGTAGAAAACTATGCATGTACAATAAAACCAACACATGGAAATAAAAATAAAAATAACAATCAAACCATTAATAAAATAAAGATGACCAAATAAACACAGACAATTAACCTGGCAAGAGGCAGAAACCAAATAATAACAGACAAAATCAAAGCACAGGGGAACACAAAACAGTCATTAGTAATTGCCAAATGCTTCTATGAAGAGCCGAGTTTTTAACTGCTTTTTTGAAGGCTTCTAGGGATGGAGTTCGGTGAATCTTGCTAGGCAATTTGTTCCAAGTAGCTGGCCAGCCACCAAGAAGGCCCGATTGCATGTAACAACCTTTCAGGCTTCCCTAAAGTGGCCACCCAGAGTGAGAGAGTGCTATTGAAGTTCTGGTGGGCCGGGCCAGCACTGACTTTTGGGAGATGCACTCTGCCAGATATTTAGGTCCCAAGCCATGGAGGGTTTTGTAAACCAAAACCAATACTTTGAACCTTATTCGTGCGAATCTTGGCGAAAAGTCTAAGATGGTAAAAGGCTTACTTGGACACAGCTGTCACCTAGGACTCCAAGGACAGGTCCAGGTCCAGGACAATGCCCAGATTCCTCTCTCTTTCAGGCAGCTGGAGGGCGGACCCACCCAGACTAGGAAGCGGGCCACTGTACACCCCGGAAGAACAGAACCTCACTCTTCCCAGGTTAACATATCATAGTTAACGAAACCTGAATTATCTCCTACCTTTCATCCTCTTGTGAGTTGCCTGTATTAAACAATGATTAAATCCTTTATTATGGCACATACAGTGGTGCTTCGAGATATGGGTGCCTCGTGTCACAAAAAAACTCAAGATATGAAAGTCCATCTGGGGTGCAATGCACCCTGGGAATTGAAAGCTTCCACAAAAAATCGAGATATGAAAATTTCCTATGGAAAGCCTTGAGATATAAACATTTTGTGGAAGACTTCAGTTCCCAGGGTACATTGCACCCCATTCAGATCCGTGATACGAAAATTTCAGAATATGAAGTGTCCCAAGGAGTGAATTAATTTCATATCATCTCCTTAGTGTGGTCTCTCCAGTACTGCTACTACTACCCAAGGCCAATGGATTGCAGTCCCACTATTTGATATTCAGTGTGAACCAGAGTGTTTTATTTCCATTGAGAAAGGATACTCTATATTTTCTTCTTTTTCTGTACCCTCAACCTCCTATTGGTCCTAAATGTATTCATGGTTGCATTTACTTTGTTTTAAAACATGGTTTACTTTTAATTTATTCTCATAGGGAGTAAGTAGCACTTCTCATTCAAAGCTATTATCCAATAGAAAAGGGCATTACAGGTGAAAGTCGAAAAATTAGAATATCGTGCAAATGTTCATTTATTTTAGTAAGTCAACTCAAAAGGTGAAACTTATATATGACATAGACTCATTACACGCAAAGTGAGATATTCAAGCCTTACTTTGGTATAATTGTGATGGTTATGGCGTACAGCTTATGAAAACCCAGAATTCACAGTCTCAGAAAATTAGAATATTGCATGACATAAATAACAGAAGGATTGGAAATAGAACAATGTCGGACCTCTTAAAAGGATAAGCATGCATATATACTCATTACTTGGTTTGGGCCCCTAATGCATCAATTACTGCCTCAATGCGGCGTGGCATGGATGCTATCAGCCTGTGGCACTGATGAGGTATTATGGAAGACCAGGATGCTCCAATAGCGGCCTTCAGCTCCACTGCATTGTTCAGTCTCATGTCCCTCATCTTTCTCTTGGCAATGCCCCATAGCTTCTCTATGGGGTTCAGGTCTGGCGAGTTTGCTGGCCAATCAAGCACAGTAATCCCATAGTCATTGAACCAGGTTTTTGTACTTTTGGTAGTGCAGGCAGGTGCCAAGTCCTGCTGGAAAATGAAGTCAGCATCCCCATAAAACTCATCTGCGGAAGGAAGCATGAAATGCTCCAAAATCTCCTGGTAGACAGCTGCATTGACCCTGGACTTAATGAAGCACTGTGGACCAACACCAGCAGATGACATGGCTCCCCAAATCAACACAGACTGTGGAAGCTTCACAATGGACTTCAAACAGTGTGCATTGTGTGCCTCTCCAATCTTCCTCCAGACTCTGGGTCCTTGGTTCCCAAATGAGATGCAAACGTTGCTCTCATCAGAAAAGAGGACTTTGGACCACTGAGCAGCAGTATTCAGGAGCGGCTTGACAAGAGGAATATGACATTTGAAACCCATGCCCAGTATCCGTCTGTGTGTGGTGGCTCTTGATGCACTAACTCCAGCCTCCATCCACTCCTTGTGAAAGTCTCCAAGACTTTTGAACGGCCTTTTCCTAGAAATCCTCCCCAGGCTGTGGTCACCTTTTTCTTCTACACTTTTCCCTCCCGCATAACTTTCTATTGATGTGCTTTGATACAGCACTTTGGGAACATCCCACTTCTTTTGCAATTACCTTTTTAGGCTTTCCCTCCGTATAAAGGGTGTCAATGATGGTTTTCTGCACAACTGTCAGAGTTGAAGATGAATTGAATAAATCAGTGAGTTGCTTAGGTTTATTTGATAGAGATCAAAAAATATTAAAACAATTAGAGGGCCCAAGGAAGGTAACGATGGAGATCTTAATTAAAAGAACGAAAATAGGAGGATTATCGAAATGGGGACCGATAGAACAGTTAAATAAAGAAGGGAAGATTTTATCATTAAGAGATAAAGAATTTAAATGAGAAAGGATATAATAAAATCAAGGATCTTCATCCTCTAATGCAAACAGGAGAGGGGGAAAGTAAGTTAAAAAAGATATTAGGAGATCAAAAATGGTTAATAGTAGAAAGTATTAAAAAGAGATATAATAAAAGGTTTCAATACCTATTGGGAAACGAAGATAAGCAATTGGAAGTAATGTATAAGATGTATACATAGAAAAAGGGAGGAGCAGGAACTATTTATAAATACTTGGCTACTCTGGGAAATCAGTCAGAAAGGGAAGATGAGTTGGAGTTAAATAAAGAAAAAATCGAAGCCATTATAAAGGGGGGAAGAGAGGTTAAAATGGAAAAAATTAAGGAAATGCAATTGAAAGTACTGTATAAATGGTATTATACACCGCAGAAAGTAAGTAGAGTAGATAAAAATTTCTTCCCAATGTTGGCATTGTAAGAAAGTAAAGGGTACTTTTGAGCATATGATTTGGAAGTGTGAAAAAGTAAGGAGTTTTTGGAATAAAGTAGAAAATTGGTTAATAGAAATAACAAAAAAAAGGATTCAGTTATAAATAGATGATATATTTTTAGGATAAGTGGAGAGAGAAAGCAATTAGAGAGAAATAAAACAGATTTATGTATTATGGAATAGCAGCTGCTATAATGGTGCTAATAACTGGATGGAAGGATGAAGGAAAATGGAAATACAAGTGGAAAGATTATCAATTTTTTCAAAATGAATGGATACAAATATTGCAAGAAGGAAAAATTATAGGGAAAAATAGAATTTTGAAAGAGTGGCAGAAGTTTATAGAATGATTGGAAGGAAAACCTGAGAATGAGAAATGGGCTAGACTTTTCCATCAAGCTTTGACAATGTATAATATGAGAGGGAATTGCAGTTAGCTGCTTGCTGGAGGGGCGGGGGGAGGAAAAAAGAAGGGCGAACAAACTTTGGAAATTGTATAAGGATTGATATGTTGGAAAATGAATTGTATTCTGTTGGTCCTAAAATATATTTTTTTATAAAAGCCCAAGAAAATAATAATAATTAAAAAAACACGTCAGCCATCTTTCCCATGATTGTGATTCCTACTGAACCAACCTGAGGAGACCATTTCAGGAACCCTTTGTAGGTGTTATGGATTCATTAAAGCAAAGCAAAAAGCAAAGTGTTCTGCTTATATACCGCCCCATACCACTTCAAGTAGTAGTCTCTGGGCGGTTTACAGTTTAATTGCAGTAATGCAGGCTACGCATCCCCCCCCCAGCAAGTTGGGGACTCATTTTACCAACCTCGGAAGGATGGAAGGCTGAGTCAACCATGAGCCGACTGAACTCCAAGTGCTGCAGTACAGGCATTTAACCACTCCCCCACGGGGATCTAAAATGATTAGAGTGGGGCAATTTGAGCCTGGAAGAATATTGAATATTTTCACACCATTCTAATTTTCTGAGATTGTGAATGCTGGGTTTTTATAAGCTGTACGGTGTAATCATCACAATAATACGAAAGTAAGGCTTGACATAGCTCATATATTAGTTTCACCTTTTGAGTTGACTTACTGAAATAAATGAACATTTGCACGATATTCTAATTTTTCGAGTTTCACCTGTACATCTAGCACTCAAATCACTGTGGTCTGCGGCTTCAGTGCAAGAGCCAGAAATCCTTGATTCACATCTTATCACAGTCATCCCCTCACTGTCAAGCTACTCTCTGTCCCAGTACCCAGTCTTCAGGAGGAGGAATAATTCTGGGTTCTTATATAGGATTAGTATAAGGATTACTGACAGACTGCAGATGAACTGTTTTGAACATTTAACAAAAGCATTGTATCAACAGTAAATGTTACATATGCTCTTTTCTCTTCATGGGCTGAAGCAATAGGCTCTTTGTTGTCACTAATCCAAATGATGGGGGTATTGTTTGAGGCTGTTATCCCTGGAAACATAAATTACAAGTTCTCTGAAATTAAAGGCTCAAAATAAGTGCTGATGTTCACAATGATGTCACCTTCTTTACTTGCCAGTCATAACTGTGGGATAGCTCATTAGAGATAACTCATCATCTTATAAGTTTAAAGAACATGCAAGTAGGTACAAAGTTCCTCTTTATTCAATAAACATAATTTAAGGGACCATTTGTTAGCAGTGTTAACAGCCTGGTTGTTTGATGAAAGACTTCAGAGTACATGACCAGTCATTGTGCAGATCCACCAAATCATTAATAATTAATGTTGCCATCAAATTTTATTTATGTCGGAAGTTGCTTGAAATTCAGAGCTTTGTGACTCAAAAACGTTTTGTGTTCTTGAAGGGACTTTCTTCAATTTGATTTTTCTTCTAGGTTGCATGCCTTGTTTACATGTCCAAGCACAACTGCTAGCTTTTGTTAGTAGTTTATATTAGGCAACAACAACGCTAATGGGCAGCTTTGCTTTCATCGTTTCCCCATGTCCCCATCTTCCAACGCCTTGAATAATTTTTGTCCTCTTCTTTTATGCATTCTGCTAGTTACTTTTATCATCCACTTCAAGGATTCAACAAATCATCTCCTTCTGAAACTACAGGAACTTACAATTTAACTCTTTGTATGACTGAACAGACAAAATCCACACTGAATCTCTCTGTGCTAAAGGCGTGGTTGAGAACTTAGAATTCTCCACTCCTGCAAGGATATTAGTTTAGGAAGAGAATTCTGCACCCCATGTTGGGACTTACCTGACAATGCCTGTTGCTCAGACCAAAGCTGAAAGTAATATAGTTTCAGCTCAGATATTTTCCAATTTTGCAAGGCAAAAAAGCAATAGGGAAACCCTTAGAGAGCAAATGGGCCAAAGGATTAAAAGGACATAGATCCTCACATATTGAAAAGTGCTTTATAAAATTATGTGAAAAACTTGTTGTGGTTGCAGTAAGAAAAGTCTGCAAACACTACCTGCTAGGAAATAGCTCTAATATAATCATTATTTTTAAATGCCATTGATGATGATTTACTGTGGCCCTTTCCAGGGTTTTATTTATTTATTTATTTATTTATTTATTTTGAATATTTTTACCTTGCCTTTCTCCTTGGAAAAGGACCTAAGGCCGCTTACAATAATGAGGGACAATATACAGCCCAGAACATTTTAGACATATTGTTTAAGAACAGGGAATTAGAAGAGGCATCTTAGAACATTAAAAGGTAACATTAAAGCTACAAATAGCACACATACAAAAATCCATTGTGACGGATGGAGATTAACATGGAAAACACTGGTGTTCTTTTGAAATCAGTCAATGCAGTCATGCACAGTAATCCATCTAAAAGTTACATAGTAGGTAGTTCCTCATTCAGGGAAAGCTTGCCTGAAGAGGAAGGTCTGCCTGTTTCCGGAAAGGCAGCAGAGATGGGGCAGTCGTGGCCTCCAGTGGGAGGGAGTTCCAAAGTCTGGGAGCAGCAACAGAGAAGGCCCTGTCATGTGTTCTTATGAGATCCACCTGTGTAATAGAGTACTCATAAATGGGTTGCCATTCCTGACTTGTGGGGATACCCTGGGATTGTGCATCTTGCCCAAGACCACACAGGCTGACCGTACTCATGGAAACCACAGTGGGGAATCAAACCCTCAACCTTGTGCTTTGCAGCTAGGCATCCAACTCAATGAGTCGTCCAGCCAATTCTAATGGGGAAATGTTCACATTTAGATTTCAGACACAATAATGACAATGGCGAGAAATGTATTTAAATCTCTGGTGTGATCTCATTGATAAAACCAAACAGGCTTAACTGAAAGTCATCTATTTATTTATTTCCTCAGGATCTAACAGAGGGACAATTTGAAGAAAATCTGAACATGTTGAAACTGAAGGAAGGTGTAGACTATTATCATTTTAACTGATGTGTGTGTTACACTGGAAGGCTCTTCTCTGGAAAAAAAAAAAGAAAAGACATTGGTAAAAGTTGAGTTATATATAATAGTAATGGCAAAATGATAGCCTGATTTCCAAACCACTAGAGCTTAAGTCTTTTAGGGTCCCCCCCCCTACTTTTTAGGAGGAAGCTGCTCTAAACAGTCACAAGCAGAATAGATAGGCTCTGAAGGGTACTTTGGCCTCCTAACATGTATGCAACCTTTGGCTGTCACCTCCCCAGACCTAAGACCAATGGGAAGGAATCAACAGAGATGTAGCCCAAAACAGCTGGGAGAGAAAAGTTGTCATCACCCGGTTCTAAAGAAACAGAGAGGATCAGATAATGCCAGCAGCAGATCTGGTACCACCTGTGTCTTGCAAGGGAGGGGGGAGGGGGAGGGGACAGATTAATTATCAGCTGCCTAGTGAGAATGTGTATGTCAATTTAGGAACAACGTGAAGTATATTTCTCAACTTTCCTCCTTGGGACAGCTGGTGTGGGTTTTTTTTTTTTGGGGGGGGAGGGGAAAACAATTCTCCTTGCAGGGTCTTTGGGAACCAAGTGCAGCCCCATCAGTTTGTAGTGGTGCTGCACTTAGATTCTACAAAATTTAAACATTTAGTGAGAGTTAAGGGTAACTGCTTATTTCACAGCCCAGCAGCAATCTTCTTTTTGCATACCATAGCAAAAAGATAGTTTTGTGTGTGTGTTGCGGGGGGGCAGAATAATTCTTGTCCCATCATCATTTGGTTTCAATGATTTTTAAAATGTTTTATTCTTTTTGTAACCTGTACTATCAATGTAATTAAAGAGAGGTATATATTTTTATCAGTGTTAAAACAGCTGTTGTAACACATACAGTTAATACATATGGCCAGAGAGGATGTTAGCACATTGCCAGGTGTACAGCTTTTGAATCAAGATTGTGAGGGTGTGGAATCTCTTACACTTCCTGTTTCGAAAGGTGGCCTGTTTACTGTGTTTTTCAGTTGAAATCACACAGTGTATCGGTTGTAATCTCATTGTCTTGGTGCCCTCCATGTAAGCCAAGAACATCAATAGGTCTTTCCTGAACATCACTGTGTCACTTCTACGGTTGACATATTTGAAATGAAACACGTTTCTGCCCACCCAGCCTTCTTGTTTTCAAAGAGAAATTCATTATGCTTGTGTGCACACAACAATGGGAGTTGAAGATTCCTCCAGCACAGTGGGCTAAGCGATGCATGGACTTGTCACGTCTTTGGCAAACACAAATATGTCATTGGGACAGGGGAAAACAGCGAGAAAGAGTGAATATCACAGTGGTCTGACCCATGCAGTAAGTATTTACTTTAATTCCATTTTGACAAAAAAACAAAACATCTCCCATCAGCTTTCACGTTGAGTTCGAAACACAAGGAAAAAAAATCCTGTGGCCAAACTGCCATCTTGTGGTTACATATTATGGAGTGTGAACCAAGAGAGTAACAAAATGAAATGAAACATTTGGCTGAAAAACAAAACACAACCCTGGTACATCTGCAACATCCAAAAGGAGTTTTTCTGTCCTCTTAGCATTTTAGGCAACTTAGCCGTCACACTGTTGACTAGATACTCTTGGCTCCAAAGGTCCCAAGATTTGCTGTTGTTGTTGCTGTTGCTGTTTTCAAATTACGGAGATTTTAGCTGTGTGCTCTGTAGGAGAGAAGCAAAAAAGAACTAATAGTGGTATAGTTAAGATTTCACTTTAAAATAAGATGAAAGTAATTATCTATGGAAATAGCTAACTACATTGTTACTTTTTTATTCATTGATTACAAATGCATATGAATAACACTGGTTTTCTTATGGAAAGGTGCCTTGGGTCCTAAGCACATGGTTGCAAATCCATCTACTAGTCCAGTCCAGAGTTGCACCTGCATGTGTAGGGAAGGGGTGCCCTGTGGAAGTCAAGTGACATGAGTCACATGAGTCAGGAGTGCACAGGGGTTACACACATGCACTCCCCCCCCCCAAAAAAAATCAACATTTATTTTAAACAAACTCATTGTTTCTAAATTTTGGATATTTATGTCAGTCTTTCAGCCATTTCTTTTTCAGTTTTGCAATGATAGGAATAGTGTTCACAAATACAATATTATTTTATGAAAGTAACTCGTGACATTTGCCTGCAAAAAGCCAATCAAGATCAAGAGGACTGGTAAAAGATCCCTGCCCCAGCTTTAACAAGGTGAGGTACATTTTTGTACATGCCCCTTGTGATATATGAGCTCCCTAATCTGGATAGCGCTGCATATTTTCATATACCCCCTTGTGAAAAACAGCGCAGTAGGAAATCAAACTGCTGTGAAAATTCCTCTGGCTTGTGGAAAGTCTTTTTCTCAAGCATAAAGTGATGCAGATGTGGCTGTCATTCTTAGAACAAGAGAGCAGCCACAAGCTGGTCTTCAGATCTTTTTCATACCAAGGAAATGAAAAACAGCTTTGAAAGAGTCGGCATTTTTTTGTTCTGGTAAAACTTAACTGTAATACTCTCGTTGTAATTAGCATCACATTAGCACTTAGGTATCCCTAAAGTGTCCTTGTAATGGGAGTGAATGTTAGAGTGAGAATACTAGAGTGGGGAGCCAGGGACACCAGCAGACAGAACAAGCCATGAAGCTGTCTGTGGCCAGGTCTTTGGCAGAGGGACAAGAGCCAGCCCTGACTCACAGTATCAGCTCATCAGGGTATGCCTCCAGGTGGATGACGGCATAGCTCCTGCTCCCTCTGCCTTCCAAGAATGCTAATTCGATACCATGATGCTGGCCTCCTGTAGCAAGAGGTCTGATGGATTATTGATTGATTGTGAGTTTGGTACAGTAATGCACTTCCATCCCAGTCACCCTTTGACTTTTTTTTTTTTTTTTTTTTTGGTACCCTGCTCTTCTGAAAACAGTACAAATATCAGCACCAAGTAGTGTGAAGTAAATTGATAGGTCCCAAGCTGGGGATTGAACGATACTCATTAGGAGACCCTGTACTCCAAGTAGGAGAACACCATTTAAAATGCCTACATTCTCCTGCTATAGATACAAAAATTGTTCACAATGCAACTGGCAACTCAGTATTAATACCCCTTTATCCACAAGGCGCTTTATATCTTCATGGCATTTCCACATTTGGGAACTAATCATTGCTTAGTTTTCTGTCTGCTTCAAGGTTTCTCTGTAAAAGTAAACGAGGGATCTAAAAGGAGCAATAGCATCCACATTTTCCTGTTAACACTCAGAATGGAAATTCTACTTGTTCCTTTTCATACTGCACACTTTTAGGGCCAGCTGCAGTGCATTAATTCATGCTTGCTGTCTTGTAGCTGAGCACCAGAAGTCTGGAATCTTTTCAAGGAAAGGGATGGGAGACAGTTATATAGCACTTGCTTCCTGGCAGCTCTACAAATGCACATATTACAAAGAGCTAGGGCTTGGGACATACGTAAATATCTCCGCCCCCCAAGAAATATTGAACTGGACTAAATGTGCAGACCAAAGGCATCCCTGAAAGGATCCCACAGATATCCAGGTAGAAATAGATCTTTATGAACTGTACCTTGGTTACCGGTCGTGGCTTGGGCACTTTCATTAAATCACAGAGATAGTTACGCTGTGTCCTCAGGAAGGCCAAATCTGCATCCCTGTTTGGAGAGCAAAAATAACATAAAACACAATATTAGCTCACACAGATCTAAGGCACCATCATAACTATTCAGTTTTTAACATATACAGTAATGGCTTATTCCTCCAGGGAATTACTTTGAGGCGAAGTTCTGAACTGGTGTCGGTAGTTTGTCGCAAAGAGTCATAATATAGAAGTTGTTATGGCTAGAGTCTACAAACGAGGCAAGCAAGTGGAGAGATGTAATTTAAAAAGCTAGTTAGTGGGGTTTTACTCTGGCCTAGCCACAGGGCCCATCTGGTCAGCTGCATAAGAAACAGGACACCCTTCCTCAACTCCTTTGGGCTCTGACACCACAAGACAACAAGCTGTGAGCCTCCTTCCAGCTAGATCACGGTGGATTTGATTTAAATCAAATTGATTAAAACTGTGATTTAAACCACTGCTCAGAAAGATGAGATTCAAGTATGTTCTTTTTTTCTAACCTTAATATGTGTACCTATTTTACACAAGTGAAAAACATATGTTTTATTTTTGGGGGGAAACATTCTGATTAGTTTTGCGGTGATGTTACAAAATGAATGGTTGTTTTAGTAACAAAATAGATATCCGTGAATGCCCTGGAGAGTCAATATCTAGTTAAATATTGAGTTACATGAGTCATGAATACTGACACACAAAGCCAGTTTGAGAACTGCAAAAAATTGCCATGATATCTTCTACTAGACTATGTGCTTGACAAGAGAGAAATATTGTTCGAAATCTATACAGAAACCTATACAACCTCATAAACATAAGGCCTCAATCCAAGAACTGCTGGAACATACTTTTAAAATTTTCTTTGTAAGTTACATAACCATATTTTCTCAAAACACATAATAAAAATCCATAATGATATCTTAGAGCTATATATATCACTTTTTAAAATGAAAACTATCGTATCAGACTTTAAAACTGTATTTTAATAATAAAAAATTAAAATGCTGATTGAAATGACAAAACATTTTAAAGTAGCTTTTCAAAAAAAAATTGATTTTTATCTACCATGAATTGGGACGAGAAACAGCCCCACCTAAGAGTTATACCCAAGGTGTCTGAAAGGAGGACAGCATTTAGGAGCCCTGTGGTGCAGTAGTGAAACTGCAGTCAAGACTTTGCTCACAATCTGAGTTTAGTCCCAAGTATAGTAGTACCTCATAAGACGAATACCCTATGAAAATCTTGTAAGATGGATGAAATTTCTGGGAATATAAAAACCTCGTAAAACAAATTTTTCCTATTGGATGCGCCGCAAGATGAATCCAATGCATTTCTATGGGAACTGCATTACACCGTGTTTCGTACAACAATTTTTTTGTAAAACGAATTGAACCGTAAAACGAATTAAATTCATCTTAAGAGGTACCACAGTAATTGGCTCAAAACCGACTCAAGCATTCCATCGTTCTGATGCTGGTAAATTGAATACCTTGCAGGGGTCAATAATTAAATTGTAAACCACCCCTTAGCACCTTTAAAGAGCTATTGGGCAGTATATATGCAACAAAGTTTGTTTTCTTTACCCTGATCACAAAAACTTAGAAAACTGAGAAGATGCTTGAATATTACATTCTCAACTCTGTTAACGTCCACCAACAGGGAAGACAGGTGGATGTATAATGTACTGGAAGTGTCTTGGAGATTATTTGGATTAAAAGGCCAGAGGCCAGATCTTTACAACAAATAAATAAATATAGCCTGTTTCTCTTTATGCAGATTTTCTTTTTATTCATGCTAGTTTTGATTTATATTAACCCTCTCAGTTCTAACAAGTTGTAACAAGCATGTACGGTGTTATGATGAACCTCCTCATCTTCATCCAGTTTATGTCATAGATGACTAAATACAATGCAGAATAAGGTTTAAAATAAGGTGGCTAACAGGGTTAAAGTAACTCACCAGTTAGTGTCACTCAGAATCATCATGACCTCATCAATAACCTCAGGTTCAGCAATATCACTGTATGTTACCAGCATTTCATAAACCTGACTGGCCGCTGTCTTTCTTATCTGGGAAAAAATCAGATAGTTATTCCTAGATACATCATGTCCATGCAAATGAAGTCTGACTAGACACAACACAGAGCTGCTACCTTAAGATGAACAATATTAACAGGCAACAAGAAAACCTCTAGTGTTGGCAATAGATGGTGTATGGTTGTGTATTCCTGGTTCTTTTGTGGAGCATACTATTGTGGACTTTTTAACACAGGCAACTAATAAATATAAAAGTATTTGAAATGCAGAAGTGTGTGTGAATGCTGACTTATGGCAGGTATTTCTTGGAAGGGGGTGGTGACCAATGAGGAAATAGTACAGCAGATTAACTAGGAGGATAGATTATATGATGTTTCTTGAGGTATATGCAGGGACAAAGGGATGTACAGTATGTATTGAGGTAAAATAATCCAAAATTCAGGTGAGGGCCATTGAGGTCCAAGCTGGGAGTAACGGACCCGCCTTGAAGGAAAAACACAGGCCAAGTATGCAGCTGTGAAGAAGAAAGTCTGTGTTCTGCATCATTATGGAAGGAGGAAACTGAAAAGAAGACTGCCAGTGTTACCATGCCCTTATTTAAAAAGATCACAGGGTGGCCGCAACTGTAGTACTGTGCACAATTTGGTCTATGAATGGTACTGCAGTGTTGAAGAAAAGAAAAGGTCTACCACAAGATGGCTGTGAGGCAAGATTACAGTCTTAGAGACTTAGGAAAAGCAAGCAAGCAAGGAGATGTCAGAATATCATAGAGACATGAATATCATAGAGACATGTAGACAAGGAAGACCATGGTAAGGGGAGGGAAGTGACTTCTTTCGCCTATAATGTTAGAAACTTGGCTCAGCTAATGAAGTTGTGGGAATTTCAGGACAAATAAAAGGAGGTGCTCCTTTGCAAGCACATATTTAAACTGAATATTCTATCAGAGAAGGCAATGGAGGCCAAGAGCTTTGTAAGGGACTTAGACAAACAATGGAAGATAAGGCTACTAATGTTGACTAGTCATCATGATGACTATCAGTTGTCTGCAGCATAACAGGCAGCATGCAACTGCTCTGCTTCTGTGCTCCCCATAGCCATGTGCCTAACCACAAAGGGATCACAGCCCTGTCTTAGCTAACACCTCTCGTTCCGATTCCAGCACGGTGCCTTTTGTGTTCTTGTTGTGACCCGAAAATAGGGATGTTCTGACAAATCCCACATAAAGTTGACCAACAACCACCGGGCCTTCCCATCACCCATTAGAGCAGCTTCTTTCTCAAATAGCAAGTTAGGCCTACCCAAGTTATGAACTCTGCCAGGTGGTCCTTCTTTCCAAGTAAGCCTAATTTAGGTGCCTCTTAGGTCTTGCAGGTGGAAGTCCCAGAAAAAAGTGTGGGATCTCTAGTCCAAAAAATCCACATCTCTATCAGAGAACCAAAACACTAGGATAGAGTAACCATATTTGCTGCCCACATTAGTACAGTGGTACCTTGTATAAAGGAATTAATTCATTCCAAATGAAATTATGTTAAGCAAAATTTCCTTTATACAAATTCCCATAGGAATGCATTGAAATGGAGTAATCCCATTTTTATGTTGTATGGATTTTCCCCATAGGCGATTATGTTAAGCAAATTCCTATCTCCGTAATTTTTTTGTTGTACAAATTTTATGTTATACAAGCTGTTTGTTATACAAGGGTCCACTGTATATACATTTATATGCTTTAAACATCCATAGCAAAGCCAACAAACATATAGTCTAAAATGTACATAGCCAATTTATAATGGCACTAAGTCTGAAGGGATTTTTAAAATGGTATGTAAGGAAAAATGCAAATGTTATTTTAAATGCCCTCTAAACTAACATGCAGTGGAATCCCTACAAGCCAGAAAAAAATGCAACTACCTCCAAACCCCCAATCAAAGTTTGAGTACTTACAACAGGAAATGGATGGCAGAGAAGTAAGAAGAGTTGAAACAAAACTTGTTTTCTCATGTCACCTGGAAATTGAATCAGACCACAAAACCTAGGAAAAGAAAATGATTTTAATGTCATTTATGGCTTTGTTTTACATGATCACAGAGACACATTTTGCTGTTGAACTGAACAAAGTATATGCTACTTGGTAGTCTCTCTCACTCTACTAGTTGCATAGCAGGCTTTGAGTAAATATCCAGAATACCAACATGCAACCTGTTGTGTTATGGGATTTGTTTTTGGTTTTTTGAGGAGAATGAAACACAATCAAAATAGGGAAATTTCATTATTTCTACTCTTTTTAAAAGGAAGAATTCTGGTGAAATGGTCAGTGAAGAAGTATTTCCCTTTTATATATTTTGGAAATGGTGACTCCCCTGCCAGAATCCCCATGTAAAATTGCTCAACCTAGCTGTATTTGCCTTGAAATCGGTACTGATATATAGTTCTGTCAAATTCACTGTGATGGACCACTTGTACTCTTAAAACAGAACAGCAGGTTAAATTCTTTGTGCAGAGAAAAGACCATGCATTATAGCCGACAGCACTTTTTGTTACATTCTCCATGGGTCTTCCTCCTAAAACCTTATGAATACAATGACAACTCCCTCATTATTTATTCCCTGCTCTGTTATGCTTACACTTCATTTTCCCAACTTACACTGCAATACTGGAACGAAGCTTCTGGATATCTTTAGATCTCCTGCTTTCTTCTTTACAAAGTTTAAGTAAGCTTACAGGAAATGGATGACTGAGGGAGGAAAAGAGAAAAAAAAACTAGATATTTTTATTGTTTTTTTTTAAAAAATGCCATTCTTTCTAGCTTTATGAGATGAACTGAGAATTATAAAAGTAGCTTCTAAACTCTAAGCTGGCACAATACAGCAACAAAAATATAACCAAAACATTCATTAGTACCTTTTTAGAGAGAGAATAATTAGATGTATGCTAGCTTTGTCCTAGAAACCCCACACCAGTCACTGTAGTACAAACCATTACATCATATGCTGAAGTTGTGTATATAATTAAAAAATTGTTGTGTTTGCATTTTGCCCAGTGGTGGTGGTTCTTTTTAGTGTATCTCAGAACTTTTCCAGGCAATATTTGGTGCAATAAAATGTAAGTTTGCACACATATCCAGGGCTGAATGTATGGGTAATTAAAAGATGGAAAAATATTGGATGTGGGTGAAGTACTCTCACAAAAACACACACATTATATATATGACTGCAAAAGTTGGGTGAGGAAGGTTCTCTGCATTATTTGACTCATCTGCTTTATGTCCTTCACAATTTTGCAAGGCTGTTCACAGACTGGATGGAATTTATTAGAGATTAATTCTGTTAATGGGAATGCTTGCTGCTTTTCAACACAGGGCAATGGCAGTGCAAAGAATGAGGTGTGATTTCCAAAGGAAATGACAATACAGGTATTCAGCAAAGAGGCCGGTTGCAGTTTAGCATCTGGAAAAAATTTAGTGTATGTGTGTATGTAGGTCTTGTGCACAGGATTTTGCATTTGAAATAGACCTGTTTCACATTCTGTCATTTGCCAGTTCCACATTAGTTATTACTAAGTCTAACCTACGGGTGATCTCAAAATATCACAGCCTTTCCAAAGGAAATTGAGCAAATTCTTTCTCCTATACAGGCAGCACTCCAGGAGAAACAGGATCAGGGGAAAGGGGAAAGGGATCCTTCTAAAAGGATTCAGTGCAAAACCAGACACATGTCTTGCTGAAAATGGAGCTGTTTAAAAAGGTGAGCTTGCAATTTAACCAGATCAATCATGACATCCCTCACGGTGGTCTGTAATTAAGGGCAGGGCACCACTTTTCCTCAGAGACAGCCTGGGGAGAAACAAGACTACAGCAAGTCTGTCTTTTAAGGCAAGGGCAAAGAGACGCTGGCTTGTTTCTTCAATTCTGTAGTGACAAAACCATTGGAAGGCACATTCACGTATTGCCCTTCACCTGTTTTGTATAATCTGAAGAACTACATTGGCACATAGACTGGGCAAGTTACTAAAGCAGAAAAGACACAACCTTTGGTATTTTAAAACAGAGAACAACGAAAATTTTAACACACACACGCGTGTGTGCGCGCGCACACACACACACACCACAGCCCTCCAATCCGAACCCTACCCTCCCTCTTGCCCTTCCTTCCTTCTCTCTTGGATCTCAGAGAGGCTATATTACATCAGATGCCAATCAGTGGACTATGATACTCCTGCAGAAACCTGGAATATTCAACTGAAGATATGCCACACCAAAATAAAGTTACTCCCAGTAATGTTAACAACAGGTGCCCTGGAATCATTCCAACATTGGGAAATTTAAATGGTAGTATTGCCAAATATATGGTGTAGGAGACACTACTGGCTGAAGCAGAAACCTTTTTAAAAATCTGTTTTACGGTGTGAGGGCCGCTAATAAGACTCACAACTCTATTCTCAGTACTGGTACTGAATTTTTCAAAATAAAAATGCCCCAGAGATATCATATGTCAAGATACAGACAGTTGTTCAGTGGTACCTCCAATTATGAAATTAATCTGTTCCAAATGCATTTTCTTAACTCAAAATTTATGTAACTCGAAACAGGGTTTCCCATAGAAATGCATTGGAAATAGAATAATTTGTTCCAAGTGGGAAATCACATACACATCCCAGAATGCAAAAAAATCAGTTAACAAGCAAGCAAACAACAGAAGATGAGCAACCTAACTTATAACCACTTGAGAATTCTACCAAAGAAGTCCCAAAAAGTCTCCAAAACACTGACAAATATTTACAAAATGGGCACTTTGTGCAGGTCATTAAAAAACACAAGTCCCAGTTCTCAACTTCCCTTTTCAAAATGGCTCCTTCGTCCCAATTGCAGCATTGTAGTCGGGTGGCAACAAGATGGCAGTATTGCTACTGCAAACAAGCAGGAGCCATTTTGAAAAGAAATATTTACTTCCCTTTTCCTTTTTCTAACTCAAAAAACCCCAGGCTGTTTTTGTAACTCAAAATTTTCCTATATCCGTGGATTTCTATTCATAACTTTAATTTTCATAACTTGGGGCGTTCATAACTCGAGGTACCACTGTACTTGGATTCCAAGTAATATGATTTCAAAGGTTATACAAATTAAGGACAATGGAAACTTGCCATCTGAAAAATTTCAAGAAAGACAGGGAGAAAAAAATAATTTTTCTCAAACTAGAAAGATAATCACTTACTTTTCTTCAGATAGAAAGATATCAAAGCAGCCACTGGCCAAAATCTGGTCCAGCATCTTTAGCAGTGGCACGGATATTCTAGAGCAGAAAAAGAAGAAAAGTAATAACGAGTACCTTCCATAATATGGTATTAGTGTCCAATGAAAAAGATTTTTTTATTTTCTTGCCAGATTTCATATTGTTCCATCTACCAACTAAAACCAAGCAGCACAGGGGAGCCATTTAGTAAAATGGTATTCTGCTTTATAGAAATGATCCATCCTCCATGACATAATGTCAAGTGGAAATTACATAAAGCAGATCCACATGGGGCACAGTGTGGTGCAATGCATCCTGGGAAATAAAAGTCCTTCAGAAAAAAAACTCATAAAGCAGGTTTTTGCAGAAATTACGTAAAAGGGGACATTTGTAAAGCGGGGTACCACTGTACATATGTTATTGCATTTACATAGACTAGATGATACATAAGGAAAACATGAGATTGCCCACATCTTTTTCATAAATACATTTATATACTGCACTCATCTTCCAAACAAAACTTCGGACGGTTATTGAGGGTATGTGCTGGATTCTACCAAGTTTTAATTTTCTTTCTGAGCAGGGTTCTGAATACTCTCTGAAATGACATAGAATGGAGCTATGGAGGAAAGAGGGATGAACCATGGAGTCAGAGAAGATAGAGAAGGAACACAAAGATAAGCCAAAGGGGAAAGGGAAAAAGAGAAAGAGGGAGTTGAGCCACAGATATTGGGAGAAAAGGGGGTTAACTGGTTGCAAAGTGGAATAAACAGAGAACGCAAATTTGTTACTCCCATTTCATTTGATGTGGCCAGTGGTGGTGCAGTGAGTACAATGTTTGATTATGGCTCAGGAGGCCAGAGTTCAAGCCCCCATTTGGCCATGAAGCTTATACTGGATGATCTTTGGCCTCTCCTACCCCCTCAGCTTGACCTGCTTCACAGGGTTGTTATGATGATGCAGCGGATGATGTTTAAAACTCGCTGGAAGGAAGGAGGGACATAAAATACTAACTAAAAAATACAATGGTTTCTTTCAAATATTGTGAGTGTGTGTGGGGGAGCAATACAGAAGTAACACTGATAGTCACATATTGGGGAAAGAAATTCTAGTGAAGCTGTAGAGAATTAGAACCTGAAAGCAATTTAACTCCATTCCTTAACTGTGACCCCATCACCCAACATTTTTCATAATGTAACAGCAGAGGTTTTCCTAAGTCAATCTGCTGAGTTTGTAACCTCTGATTAGATCAATCGGAAGCAAAAACAGGACACAGCTCACACACCTTTGATATTTTGTAGAAATGAAACTGCAGAAAGACTCCCCAGATCACAGGAGACTGGCTGGCTCCTAAGATTCTAGAATAGGCTCCACCCCCATTCCTTGATGATATAGGAACATACAATCAACTGAAGAAGTAGAGACCTATTAAAGCACTGCCCCTCATGCTACTTTATTTATTTATTTATTTATTTATTGCATTTATACCCCGCTTATCTACCTTTCTAAGGGCTTCAATAGCCACACAAATTACAAGAAATGCACAGATAAAAACAAATAATAATAACGCTAGACAACGTTAAAACCTTATAGCGCCTCAATAACTAAACAATGGTAGGCAAAATAGTTTGCGGAGGGGAAAAGGCACAGAATCTTGATGGAACGGGGCGGTGAAAGGCTAAGAAACACCATCCAAATGCAAGTGTAAAATAGAGAAAGGAAGTGGTTTTACCATGGAAGTCCATAATGGGAAGGATGTGCCTGGACGAAGGGTGTGTAGTCGTGTAAAGCTGAGATAAGACCACATGGCTTCAGCAAGCAAACAGAGGAAGAAAATAGAGAAGCACCCCCACCTCCTATTTTACGCCTTGTACCCTTGGGGTTGACTTGGTCTGGTACCTGTGCAAGTCATTTATCAACACACTGCAACTCTTTTAGCTCTCACTTCCCACATACGGACCCACCTCCCTTCTTACAGTCACATGCACACACTCCATATCCTTATTCTTTCCCACTCCCCAAGCTTCTCCTTTGAAGAGGTAGCACAAGTCACGTCAGGAGGGCAAAGGCCAGTATACTCCTGCCCTCTGTTTTCAAAAGCAGGAGGGGGCAACCAGAAAAGGAAGGTTGCATACAACCAGAAAGGTTGGGAGAGAAAGCATTCAGAGCCCATGGCTCCAGGATTGCACTGCCTGATCTTGAGCTTCCTAGAGAATTAATTATTTCCGTCCATGGAAGCTCTCACTGCTACCTTTTCTCCTTGCATGCTCAGAATAGTTCTGGTACAGCTGCAGATCTCCCGAGTGTTTTGCCCCATGCACATGCTCAAGAGTTGAGAAAGATGCTTAGATAGTACAAGCATACAGCTGGTAAGCCTACTTGGTGTGCTCCTGGAGAGGGCATGCTCAGAAGCCTTTCCAACAGCTCCATGGCAGGCATGGCTGTACTGCAGACAGGGGGCATGCACGAAAGTAAAGTATGTATTATGTTTGTTGGCAGAGGTGGGGATTTTTTAAAAAAAATCCTAGTCAAGCAATGCCCCACGATCCATAAAAGATGAAGAACTGGACCTTGATAAAGAGCCGCATACGATGGGTTGGGGGGGTGGAGAGGGAAAAGAACAGTTGTCACGCCTCCCCTTGCCCTACAATCAGAATCCGAATAAACATGTCTTTCTGGAACTTGTATACTGTTCAGAATACATATATATATATAATTTATAAGAACATAAGAGTGTACTACAGTGAGTCTTTATTTCCATAATGGTCAAGCGCATTCATCTGGGAAATCCCCAAGGAGCGGGACATGAGTATTTTAGTACCTCTTTTCTTGTTCCCCAGCAACTCAAATGTTGAGCTGTACTGGCTTGGATACTGAAAATAACATATAACCATTGTGACTAGTGGTCATTAATAATCCATCCTCCATGAATTTGTCTACATCATCTGTCAGCAAAAACATAGTGTCATCACTATGGGGAGATTTTTAATGAGTAAAGACTTCCCACTTCTAGGTCTAGGTAGTTATCCATTTTATCAAAATGGTATGGGAGCTGTGGAACAGCAGAAGGAAGTGCTTTGTTTCCAAAAATCTTCCCCTGCTGGTGACGTGATGATCGTTCTTCCAGTCAAAGCTAACAACCAGGATTTTGGCCAATTGTCACTATAGAAATGCAAAGCTTACCTGTCATTCTGCAGATTGTTCTCAAAAACCCGCAGCAGTGTCTCACAAAAGCTGTTCATAGCATCCATGTCATTCTGAATACCCTTCAGATAGTCAAACAGACTTTGTGATGAGCATCGCACCTACAAGTAAAGAGAATTCCCAATTAAAATCTCACCTCTGCAGAAGCATGGAAATTTGCAATCATTTTTGAACTTGACAAAAATTGTTTTACCTTTCCTACATGTCTGAAATGTTTGCTTCGCAAAGCCATTGGAAAAATATGTACTATACACAACAAGGGAAATGCTATTTAAATTTGTTTATGGGGAATTAAGAGCCTAAATCCAACTGCGAGTCTGAGCTAGAATAAAAGCATTAAATCAACTGCTGAACAGGTAGGTCTACATCTATCTAACTCCAATTCAGTGGATGAGCAGCTATTAGACTTAGTCCCAAAAGTAATACAACTAGTAATATTATACCATTTACTGCAAAAAATTACATACAGTTAACTGGGTAATAAAGGACTAGGATTCAAGTTTTCACTAGCAATTCTCTCACAACATAAGCACAGGAAGAGCAACCATCTAATGGCTTACATTTCTCAGAAGTGGTTCTAAAAATGAAGTATGAACATACTGGGAAAGATCTTGTTTGACTTCTTTGAGCAATGATTTTTCTTTCTTGAAAAATCTGGATAAGGGAAGGCCCGGTATTTTAAACCCTTTCCCAGTGCAAAATCCAATGTAATCTTACAACATGCCACAAGAGTTTGGCATCACACACTGAACATGTCTATTTTTTTCACAGGAAAACTCAGCAAACTTATAGCACCAACAGCCCACTGGCAATGGTCTATGATGTAAAGCAAGTCCCAGGATAAAGTATAAGGAGTTGTGCATTGTTCATAGTTTTACATGAGTCACATATGGGCAAAGCATCATAGCGATGGGACTAGAAAGCAGCAGTGGCTGATAAAGCACAGGGAGTTTCTTGCTCATGCAAGTAATTATAATGATGCTCCCAAAGAACATTGCTGTAACATGCAACCTATAACCTGATTTTAAAAATTCTCTTAACCAAGAAGATGAGATTAAATCACTTACTGTGGATTCGGTTAGCCCACCAACAGACACAGTCAGACCTGTTAGAACATGGTAACGATAGGTGGGTAAACCCAAAAGCTGGGTGATTCTTGGAAAGGCTTGGGATGGTGCATTCCAGTTGAAAGTTACTGCCTCTGACCTGTGAATAACAGAAAGAATAGACAGTGCCTTTGGAAACAAGAACAATAAGAAGTAATTTTTTTATTTTTAGAGTATTTTTACCCTGCCTTTCTCCTTGGAAAACACCAAAACACTTGCTTATCCAGTTTTTCCCCCAAAAATAAAATCAACAGTCACTAAAATCAAAGCAGAAAAAAACTTTAAGCAAAATTCAGAAACTTCATTTATGATGCAGTAAAATGTTTAAGTGTTTTTATACTGTGCTATTTTAATATCCTATGACATAACTTCACCCAATTACACACACAACCCAAATTAATACATTCAATGTTTTACTTAAAACACTTGGATAACATTGCATGCATGAAGTAAGAGTTGCGTATGTCAGCTACTAAGGGAGATGTAGTTCACCCAAGGATCCGCCACTGCTGCCCAAGGCGGAGCTGACCCTCCCCACGCTTTGCCTTGCTTTGCCTCCAATCCTTATGGCAGGCCTGCACCCAGCCTCTGGGCACCAGTGGTGGTGGTCGAACGCGTGGGTGCCGACAGGCCCCTTGTTCCTCGCCAACCGTGTATAACTGAATCTGTGAATGGTGAATACGGGGGTCCTACTGTATACTCAAAAGACCTATGTCGCACTTGAACATTTTGGTTTAACATGTTTGTTTGTTTGTTTGTTTGTTTATACATATGTACAAACAACTTATATGCTGCCCACTACCCAAAGGTCTCTGGCCCGCTCGGTCAAGAAACAATAAAACAATGAAAACGTTAAAATACCAATAAACAATAAAAACAATGAAAAATTTAAATACAAATACAATACATCAGGACCCACAATCTATGTTATATCAATTAAAAAACTTCTGTAACAAGAGGGTTTTTTGCCTGGCATCAAAATGTCATTGTCGGTGCCAGGCAGGTACCACTCGGGATGGCATTCCATAACCTGGAGGCAGCTTCAGATATCTAGGTCCTAAGCCATTTAGGGCTTTATATGTCAAAACAAGGACTTTGAATTGGGATCAGGCAACAACTGGTAACCAATGAAGGTTATACAGAATCGGCATGATTCTGAACCAGTTGCTATCACTGAACCATCTGATCTTCAAAGCCTGCCCCATGTAAACCGCATTCCATCAATACAGGATGTTACCAGTGCATGCGTAACTGTCATGAGGCTCTGCTCATCCAGGTAGGGCTGAAGCTGGTATATTTTCCGCAGCTGAAGAAAGGCACCCCTGGACACCGAGTCCATGTGGGCCTTCAAAATTAGACTGGGGTCCAGGAGCACCTCCAAGCTGCGGACCCTGTCCCTTGAGGAGTGCAACCCTGTCCATGACAGGGAGATGAGCCTCTAACCTGTCTGGCAGAGCACCCACTAACAGCACTTCCATCTTGTCTGGATTGAATTTCAATTTATTGACCCTCAATCAGTCCATTATCTGGTCCAGACATGAGTTCAGCACAGAAACCGCCTCAACCTGGATTGGTGGAAAATGAGAGGTAGGGCTGAATATCATCAGCATATTGCTGACTCCTCAGCCCAAACGTCCTGATGACCATGAAACCTCCTGACGACCATCCACCTGATGTAGAAACCCCCCACTCGCGACAGACAGAAAGACAGACAGAGAAGGGGTCTTCTAAATGTTCAGGTGAGACATCTCTTTCGCTTGCCCATTCTGGACAACTGTATCAAAGACAATGAGATACCAATTACCTTGGAAATATTCTCTCTAAATCTTCTCTGTGGGGTACGTGTGGGACAGGAGGGCTGTCAAAGTACAGCAGCTTGAGGAATATGGCTCCTGCATGCGCTCGAAATCGGTCAATTTTTTCAGCTGCTTGCTGAGCCACACAGCACATGATTTGCTTTGAGCTGTAATAAAAGGGCACAGGAAACACATTGGTTGGGATCTGCATATTTTCAGGTTCCACGTCCCACTGTAATCATCGAGTCAGGCTTTGCAAAGAATGCATAAAGCAACAGGCCTATGAAAAGCTGTGCAGATCAACAGTGTCTTGACTTTGCCCCAAGCTCCAGGAAAAGAAATATAAAACACATTTCCCCATCTTGCCTTTTCACAAGCTTGGCAGAAAAGTGGCTCTCAGTCGGATTTCCCGAGGTTGGCTCTCTGTTTCTGTCAACAGGCAAGACTGTTACACTTTCAGGCCTATAACTTTGGAGATACACATACACAGATGTGAACTAAATTCTAGGGAGAGAAATTCAGTATTTCTGTGCACAGTGCAGCACTGTATAATTTAAGCTGAAAATTTTTGATTAACTGAAAGAGCTAAACAAGAAAGTGATAAACCAAATTATAATTAATGATAACCTGCCTTCCTGTGTTCCTAACATAAGCAAGATAGTTTCCCTTGAGTTCTTAAAAAAAGAACTGTGAGAGGACTATCTCAATCCCATTAATGAGTGGATAGCTGAGGAGTGAGGTAACTGGCTGTGAAGCCAGAAATTGGCGGTTCAGTTCCTTACTGTGCATCCCACAAGAGCCAAACTGTATGGATTTAGGACAGCTGCCCTGTCTCAGGAATGCCCCCAGAATCAGGGAATGGAAAACCACTTCTGAGTAGTCTTTAACCTAGAAAATCCTGGAAAAGTGTTGCATAAGTCAGGACTCACCTGATAGCACCCCATTACTACTACTACTACTACTACTACTACTACTACTACTACTACTACTACTACTACTACTACTACTACTACTACTACTACTACTACTAAGAAGTACTAGTCATCGTCGTTGAGAGGCTGTTCATAGAAAAGATTGATTTAGCAAACCAGACAGCAAGCACACACGGCTGTTGCAAAATACGTACACATTTGCGTCAATTAACTCTGGCTCAGTCTGCGTTAAAAACAGGGTTATTTCCATTAAACTGGTCATTGCAGCTTCTCTCACCCTGTGGAAGTAAGCACACAAGTTGCTATTGTTTTGTTTGAGGCAAGTTGCATTTATATTGCTTTTATGACTAAAATAAAATACCTGTAAGCATGTGTCTGCACGCAGGTACAAATGCATGAATACATAAACATACACATGGCAGTGAAGGCTCCATGATTTGGAGGAGGGTCTCAAGGAAGGTACAGTATGGGTTCAGTAGGACCACTGACTGATTGTACTAAGCCAAAGAAAGGCACCTTCGCCCAAGCGGGGCGGGGGGTTTCTTGAGGATTCCTTTTAGATAAACACATCCACTGAGCACTTGGTTTCTCTCCAATATATATGAAAACCCCCCCCTTTGTTCACATATTTCAGTCAAAACGTAATATATAGGGCAGTGTTGGCGAACCTATGGCATGGGTGCCAAAGGTGGCATGTGAGGACTTTTCAGTGGGCAAGAGACATCACCCCCTCCGCTTGGAGCATGCCACGGTGCTCTGTGCAGAGAGCCAGGCGAAGGGGAGGCCGTGTTCATAGCCCCCGTTTACTCTCCAGCTGCGCCACTCTGGGCATCTCAAAAATGGTGTAGCTGGAGAGTAAACTGGGGCTACAAAATGAGTCCACAAACAGCTGCCCCCGGTCGCCCGGCTCTTTGCCCAGAGCCATTTCAGCGGTGCTGTTTCTCTCTTTGTCTCTGTGAACTGCATGGCAGTACATTTTGGCTTTAGGAGATGGCAAGTGAAGCTGGCAATGTGAATCTTCTGATTTCTTGACACTCCGATCCTGACGAAAGAGTTGATGCTTTAAGATGAGAACTATGTTTACTGTGCTTCTATATACAGTTGAGAATGTTGAAAATATGCAAAGTACATATTTAAGCATTTATATTTGTGAATATCTGTTTTAAATTAAATGTTTAAATGTAAATCTCCTATCAGATGTCCTGATTATTTTTTTTTACCAAGCCTAAATGCACGTATGGGAAAGACAAATGGAAATACTTATTTTTAACCAATCTATTTTCCTAATTAAAATGGCTAGTCCATCTAAAACAGTGTTGTCGAACCTATGGCTCAGGTGCCAAAGGTGGCACTCAGAGCCCTTTCTGTGGGCACCCGACGTGGCCCCTTCACAGCCACCTGTATTCAGGTTAAATTGCTGTATTGGCAGTTTGTGAAAAAATAGTGGGTTTTGAAACGCAGTTTGGGCACTTGGCCTCTGAAAGGTTTGTCATCACTGATCTAAAACTACACTGTCCATGCTTTTTTTCAGTTGAGCAAACAGCAGATCAGGCTGGAGTTCAGTGAAGATTTTTACTAGCAGATCAGCACAAGGTGAAGGAATACTGTCAGAATCTGATTTAGGTTACTCTCAATTTCACTTTTTAAAAGGGGGTTGGGAATTTTTATGCACCTCACCTAGTCATTCTCCAATATTATATGCCATCTTATCTTTAATTCCTTTGAAGAAACACTCATTTCCCCTTTCTTTTTGGGGGGCTAAAAAATGTAAAGGTTCCCCCTGTACATGCATGCTAGTTGTGTCCAACTCTAGGGGCAATGCTCATCTCCATTTCCAAGCCAAAGAGCCTGTGTTGTGCAAGTCCGTGGCCATGTGGCCAGCATGGCTGAATGCATTTCTGCACAGAGAACACTGTTTCACCTTCCCACTTTTTACGGCGGTACAGTGGTCCCCCGCCCTTTCGTGGTTCATATATTGCGGTCCCGCTATATCGCAGGACCTCAGTATATGAAAAAGGTCCCCTAGGGTAAGGGGGGAAAGTCCTGTTTCAAGCCTCCCATACTTACCCCAGGACTGGAACTGCCCCAAACAGGCATGTGAGGGCCTTCCTGGGCCTCCCTGCGAACCAGAAGTGACTTCCAGATCATTGAAAATCATTTCTGAGGCCTTTGAGAGACTTTCTAGGCCTATCGGAGGCCACATAAATGATTTCCGGTTTACCGGAAGACCCTCCCGGTTCGCTGGGAGGCCATTTTGGGGCCTCCTGAAGGCCCGGGAAGGCTCTCACAGGCCCGTTCGGGGTAGGACCAGGCTGGGGGTAAGTACAAGAGCTCCCAACTAGCCCCCCCTCCCGCCAGGCCTGACTCAACCTGCATCCGCATATCGCGGATTTTCAATTATCGCGGGTCAGGTCAGGTCCCTAAACCCAGCGATAGCCAGGGGGTCACTGTACCTATTTATCTACTTGCATTTACATACTTTCAAACTGCTAGGTTGGCAGGAGCTGGGGGGTTAACAGCAGGAGCTTGCCCGGGATTCAAATTGCCGAGCTGCTGACTTTGCGGCCAACCGTTTCAGCGCACTAGTCCACTGACCCACCGCACGCACCCTCTTTTTTTCTCTTTTTGGAGGCTAAGGAGTTCTTTGATATATAAGGAATAGATGTCTTTTAAAAAACAATAGTTGGTCAGGACAATTTCAAAAAAGTTGCTTCTCATGAACTTCTCTACTCCAAATAGTTGCAATGAAAAGAAAGCCCCTATTCAGTGGTACTAGGACTAATAGTTATTTCATTGATCTCAAATTGCAATTTATTATCTCCTTTATAATTCTCATTCTATAACAGTATAACAGGGGAAATGAGCATTACACTTTCCAACCAATTAGAAATTCAAAGGCACCATTACCAAATTAGCTTGTCTTTGTTAACATTCAGAAGAGTGTGTAGTCGCGATTTTGAGTAGAGGCTGAGCCTGAGATCTTTTAGATGCTAGTGGACTACAGCATCCATCATTATAGGCCACTGGTGGTCATGCTGACAGGAGCTAAAAGTCCAACCGCATCTAGAAAGCCCCAGCTTCCCACCCCTTCCACGGGGCTTGCTGATAGTTAAAAGGAAAAAAAAAAAGAGATACTAATATGTTGTTTGGAGGAGGTAGACACAACTACAAGAGGACAAGGACACTCCAGCTGCTGATACAACTGCCCCCTCTGCTGTCCGGTCACCAAAATGTGAAGGCAAAGCAAACTATCCTTGGAGACAGAGGTATGACAAAGGCAATGTTTAGATTAAAATTAGAGTAAAGAAATTAGAGTAAAGAAAGCATGGGGGGAGAGAGAGAAAAAATCTAAGACTATTTGCCTTTCCAATCTGTGGAAATATATTTAGAAGTATACAGCCAATAGTACTTGAAATGTGTATGAGTCCAAGAAAGAGGATCTCATGTTTTAATATTTAAAAATCAAGAGATTGTTTATTTTGTGTGAGATGTTCTTCTGAAGGAGGAGGAGGAGGAAGAGAGCAACAACAAAAAGAATGGAATGTGACTATCCTACAAAACAGAATTAGCAGAAACCCAACTATCACCATCTAAACTGGCAATCCAGTGGGTACAAATTCTGCATTCTTTGAGTACCTGAGTACAAACTTGGCTGAGCCACCTACTCTCTGTCTTCTTTTTATAACTTCCTTTTGTTAACTGGGGAGATCTAGGTCATATCAGGGGGTCTGCAGTGTGATCCCATTATCTTTACAATGTAAGGCAAGAAAAGCTATGGAGTTCATGCTTCCAAGGATGCTTTGCAACAATGCACTGAGGAAGTGCCTGGGGGGGGGGGAATCTTCTATTCCCCCAGGACATTCTAGATTCTTGTTTTTTATCCATTCAGTATTTTATCCCCATACTTTTAAAACTGTGTTCTGCATCTTAGGAATTTTACTTTTTGTAACATGCCCTGAAAACTTTTATTAATGGACAGAACGAAAATTATTAAAGAAATGTTAGCATATGTTCTAATGCTTCCAGATTACAGCTGTTGGGCATTTTAATAGATGACTTTTGGACATGGGTAAGAGTTAGATTAAGAGATTAGTAGTAATTTATTTTACTACTTTCCCAATCTTTTCCACTTTGTTTTTGCCAAGCTAGACTGGTTATCACAACTTGCTTCAAGTGTACACCAGTCAAGCACAGCATTGTCCCTCTTTTGAATCCTGTTGTGTTTTTTGTTTGTTTGCATTTATTGGAGGGTGTTTTATACTGCAAAACACAGACTTGATCAATAAAGACATACCATGCTCCAACATCACCTCGACTGTCGGTTGTGTAATCATTCAGACCATCCAGCAGTATGCTGTAGATCTGTCCAATATTATTTTTGCAGATAAATTCAGTAAGTGACCCTTCAGCTTTCACACCAACTGTCAAAGAAACCCTGCAGGAAGAATATATACACAGAATGACATAATATTTGAGTATTAAAACATTCACAAACATTTGTTTCTTTTTTCACATTTAATTTTTAATATCCAAATTTTATAGTATATATTTGTATACTGGATATTTTAAATCTAATCGATATTATCTATTTTTTTCTTTCTCACTTTACACTTTTTGTGCACCTATCCTTCTTGTTTATTCTTTATATTAGGAGCTGTGTAACAAGTAATTTCCTCAAATGTGGAATTAATAAAGATTTATTGTATCTTATTTTACAAAAGCTATCAGTATCTGAGCTGATTTCCCCAAAACAGACAGAAAAACATGGCTTGTGCTGATGTTATTCTAAAACTGTCTTGCATTGACCAGAGGCTGCAAATATTTCTTGTGACCTTTTGTTATTACACACTCACTCTTATAAGAATTAATTGCTGGACACACAGGAAGAGGGAGTTGAACTATGCAGCTAGTTTTATGATCTCTCAGGAGCCTCGTGGCGCAGTGGTTAAATGCCTGTACTGCAGGTAAAACTGCTCACGACGTGGGTTCAATCCCTGGTAGCAGGCTCAAGGTTCACTCAGCCTTCCATCATTCCAAGGTCGGTAAAATGAGTACCCAGCTTGCTGGGGGGGGGCAATGTGTAGCCTGCACACTGTAATTAAAAAATTGTAAACTGCCCAGTGGTATGGGGCAGTATATAAGCAGAACACTTTGCTTTGCTTTGCATAGATACTGTCATGGCTTATTGTCTGAGGACAAATATATGAAATAGCAGGAACCATGGGCAGGAAGGAATCCAACATGGAGCCAGTATATGAATAGTTCTTGACTGCTCCTGAATAGCAACTTACTCATATTGAGAAATCAGGTCAAAGTCAGTCAGTTTACATAGATGGCATTTTACTGGCTTCTTTTGTACATCATTTTTGGTCATCCATGGTGACACAGTGCTATTGTGATCAAGCACCTCCTCTGTCTTGCAAATTCCTATGTCCAAAGCTCTTATATAGAGTCTAAAATATTGATTTTCATTGTCATTCTAAATGCAGCATACTGCACTAGGTATTTTTGTGTTACATAGCTCTCTTACAAGTAACACTGTCCATACAAAACTGAAAATAAGTCAAAGTTCAGCATTACAACACACTTCTGTTTTCAGATATTCTACCATTTTAAAAGTCAGTTGTGCATAAACCAGATAAGGGAAGTGTAAAACACAGGTGTTCTTGCCAGGGAACAGTGCTGAACTTTCTAGCATCCTAACATGAACAAATGAAAATGAAATTAAATAAGATAAGATATGCTATGAAAAAAATGTATGGAGTATGGAAATAAAAAGAATGAAAAGTGGAATTCATTTTTATCTTTATATCTTCAGTCATCATAATTAAATATGACATCATTAATTATTCAACTGCAATGATCTATCATTTTAACAAAATAATAAAAACTTGTTCCACATAAAGTTCACTACATCACAGACAAATAATCTCAGAATAATTTCAAACTAGCCTTACATTGTCACATAAGGATACAAAAACTTCAGTTAAAACTTATAAGCGCTGTTGCTTTCCTTCACAGTTTTGGCCCTATAAACACGTAACTGTGGTAAAGCAATTCAAAAACCTTAAAAAGATGGCATTCTATTCTCATATTTTAATCAGGGGCACTAAGCAAAGGCCATGTGCATAACAAGTGGTTGTACCTACTGTGCAATAGCTTTTAAGGCATCTCGTCTGGATTCAGCAAAGCTTGCACTTTGAGGGGTAATTATAGCGACTCGCTCCAAACCTTCCAAAACCTAGACCAAAAACAAAACGAAGATGGTATACTAAAACTTCATTATGCTACTAGACCTGGGTAAGACTTGCCTGTGAAGAGTTACCTAGAAAAAAGCCAACCCTAATGCTACTGGACAGAAGGGGGTCACAAAGGAAAATGACGGGTCACAAAAGCATGTCCTTGCTTTGTATACTGAATGGAAATACAGGACCAGGCACACGCTTTTGCTGGCCAGTATACAAAATATAAAACAATATCCCTTCCATCTAGTCCTTAACCTCAGTACCTTTTCTGGGACCAGTTGCATCTCTATACTATATGTAGTTTGTAGTATACATTATATTTAGTATACTGTCAAGTATAGACTAAATTTTATGAAAATATGCTGAAATACTATATTTTCTTTCTTCAAACGATTACTTCTAGCTTCTGCTGTTCCATCTTTTAGATCTGAACATGTACTTACATATATGAAATCAAAAGCTTAGGTGTAACCATTTCCTTACTTCTCTTGCTATAAAGTAAAGCTGAAAACCACGCATGAACTCCCCGTTGTCCACTAAGATGGGATATTCAATATGGTTGCCAGAAGACGATACCAGGGGAAAGATGCAATTCCTGCCCATCGGCCAAATATATATAAGCTTAAACCTGCCAACAATTATCCTGGCACAAATGTGAAAAAAATGCCCTCTTCCACTTCAAAGACTATTAATCTTGTACGCCTAGGTTTGGCTATAAAACTGAAAATGCAAATACAACTGCTAACCAGCACCATATATTTAATTAAGCAGTCATATTTAGCTTAAAACATTCCTTGAAAAAACTTTAAAAAACCTCTTAACCTGCCAGCCTAAGAGATGGATTGCAGCTCACCTCCTTAAGCTTGCCTTTTAGAAGGAACCTAGGAAGGGCCCCCAAGGCTCGAGAGAAGCCACATCGAATCATTTCCTCATGGCTTTGAAGACCTGAGATGTACTGCTTCACCAGCATATCTAGAAAACACAACCACCACTACTTTTTAAATTACCACAATGGCATGGTTAATTACAACTACACAGAAGCATAGATATAGAACAGTGATGGCGAACCTATGGCACGGGTGCCAAAGGTGGCACTCAGAGCTCTTTCTGTGGGCACTCGACATCACTCCTTCATAGTTACCTGTATACATGTTCAATTACTGTATTGGCACTTTGGAAAAAAAAATTAGTGGGTTTTGAATTGCAGTTTGGGCACTCGGTCTCTGAAAGGTTCACCATCACTGATATAGAAGATGGAGTACAGCTGGTACTCTACAGCTCACAAACTTTCATAAACACAAACCATTCCCAGAGGGAGATCAAGGGGGGAAACACTGACTTCCAAGTATTGTTGTTCATACACTCACTGGTTCTGCTCTAAGTTATTGCAGCAACACTGTATTAGAAAGCAGATCAGTTAAGAAATCAGTATAGCTTCTAGATGGTCCTTGAGGTCTCTTCCAACTCTATGATTCTATGATTCTATAAAGTGAAGCACTTTCAAATTTTATTTAATTTTAAGACACTTCACTGGCTTCTTCTTGTTCATGTTCCTCTATCGAAGGCTAGACACCATCAAGGCTTCTCTGACTTCAGATGTCACAACTCTAAAGTTTTGTTACCACATGGTACTAAATTAAAAAGAAGCAGAAAAATGACTAGGGGCTACATCTTGATAATAAACAAGAATGATTATGAGGAAATAACAGGGCAGGAACCCTTGTGAATGTAAAGTTGACAACATGACACAATGCACTAAGTCTGCAAGGTAAATTTAACAGAATTAATCACTACAAATGAAGCAAGAAAGACCGGGGGGGGGGCATGAAAGAACACATACAAGTGATTTTTAAATACAAGTGAGCACTTTCTACACTGAAATCTGCAACCTGAAGGAATAAGCTACATTTTCAGTCTGTGGCCAAATCCCAGCACATCAAGCTCTGCAGCTGAACAATCACACCTGGCTGTATACAAGATCCAAGCGTATTTGCTTGTAGGGGAAGTGTGGCTTCTCCTTTGTCAGTGGAGAAACTATAATTTCTTCCATATTAAAGGACAGTAGTTGGGATACAAATATCCATCTCACTACAACCAAGCCTGCTCTTTTAATTCACTTTCTACTTCTTTCTAAGGAAGAAGGCAGAGCCATAACTAGGTATTCAGAGCTCAGAAGCCATTCAGCTGCTATTTGCTGGCTTATGTATGTGCATCTGTACGTGCCCCTTTGATCTTTCTCCTCTCTTCCAATGATTTCACTTTGTTTTTTTTCACTTTAGTGAAATACTTGGAAGAATATTTTAAAACATTCAGTTAGTTAAAAGGCACATTTTCACACTGTACAGTTGGAAAACTAAAGGGAGCTGATTAAGAAGCGTTCATTTAATTACATTTATTTCAACTGACCATTGGGGGTGGTAATTTACTGGAGGCATTATAAACAGCATTGTCCCTTACATGCATGGATCAGAATTGTTTTATTTCTCCAAGGCATTTCTCCAGACTGGACAGACAATCTATGATAACTGTTCTCACTTCCAATTAAATACATCTTAAAAATCTACACAACTGGTCTAGCACTGAAAGCTGCTAATCACCAAGTTGTTGACTTGGTTCCTGCTGGAATGTTTTTAGTTAGCAAGACCCTCCACCATAGGCTATCCCTTAATTAAGACAAAGACAAATCTTGCAAATCATTACCTTGCTGAGCTGGATTTGCATCCCCTTCTTCGGTGCAGTAATATTCATTACACAAAGCAGCTAAGGCCGAGACAGCTGATTCCTAGGGCAAAGGGAAGACTCTGTTAACCTAAGACACTTTGTCTGCAATTGCACTCAGAAAGAAGCAAGCAGTTCTGTTGTAGAAAAAATTGCTAAAACGGGCACTGTAGGGTATTTATTAGGACCATTCATATAGCTTTCATGGCTTATCAGCTAACCTATTTGTCCTCAGAAGGGGCTTCCATTGCTTTAGTAAATATACCTGCCAGAAGTAGAAAGTTAATGTGTATCGGCCACTAATATGATTAAGGTAAACAACAACAACAACCAATCAGCACGAGTTGATTGCAGTACCTAAGAAACTACAAGCAAGTCAACTTATATGGAATTTCTTTCCCATTCAAATATCTTGAACCATATTATCCATTCAGTATTGGAACTTGAAAATACCACAGCCAACATTTCTAATTTTCCCCCATAGTTCTGTCTCTCTGTATTGATTCTTAACTGGTAGCATTAGAATCAATTTTAGTAGATGGAAAAGCGCTCAAGCTGAGGTTGTATGGCCACTGAACACAACAAGATGTCCTTGTTGTCGCTTACTGCAATGGCAGACCTAGAATGCATTCCCATTCCTATTGTACAGTTATTTGATTCTTCTAATTCCCCCCCTCCAGCAAATAACAGCTTGGTTGACGAATAATATGGACTTCTGGACCCTCCCAAAACAATAATAAGAGGTGCAGACGTTCATATCAACCAAAGTGATCTAGGTGTTAAGTACAAGCACATACCATGAGAACAGCCCCACTAAGAACAGTCCATGTGGGCAGATCAGATATTGGACAGGACTTACTAGGTTTGAGTGTGGTAGCATAGGAGCCTTCCGCTGCAGTGGTCAATCTGCTGTAATGCAGCCAAACCTGCGCTCACAACGTGGGTTTCAATCCTAGGAACTGGCTCAAGGTTCACTCAGTCTTCCATCCTTCCAAGGTCAGTAAAATGCGCACCCAGCTTGTGGGGGGTGGGGGGTGGGGGTGGCGGAGCAGTGTGTAGACTGCATAATTAAATTGTAAACTTCCCAGAGAGTATTCTCAAAGGCTTTCACGGCCAGGATCTGACAGCTGTTGTGGCTGCTTGGCCGTGTTCTGGAATTTTTGCTTCCTGATGTTTCGCCAGACTCTGTGGCCGGCATCTTCAGAGGGCAAGGAACACAGGGAACTAGGAGCATAGAGAGAACTCCTAGTTCCCTGAGCTCCTTGCCCTTTGAAGATGCCAGCCACAGAGTCTGGCGAAACATCAGGAAAAAAAAAACTTACAGAACACAGCCAAACAGCCTGAAAAACTCACAACAGTTCCCAGACAGTGTTTTAAGCACTATGGGGCAGCGTATAAGCAAAACACTTTGCTTTTGCAATTACTAGGCGTTTTCCAATGACTGTAATTCCAGATACATGCTGGATACAAGCTGCAGAGCTTGATGGGCCCTCCCATCCCTCCTACAGGCTCAGGGAAGGAAAGATCATTACATATTACATTTTTGTTAAACTGGGGGAAATGTCTTACCTACAGCAAACATTTTTTTACAGGCTCCTTCCTGTGTCAAGGATGCCAAAGGCAAAAAAGTTACTGAAAGGGCAAAAAAGATTACTAGGGAGCTTTTGAACCTGAAGCAGGGGATAGGACATTTTTCAGCTGTCATTGCTGGATGATGAGGTCATCTTGCTTGCATGACATAAAGTTATGCTAATAAGATTTCAGACAACGGATCAATATTCTTATTTTGCCACCAGGTCTGACTCTGTTTACATATGAAGCATGCTTTAAATTCCACCGTCATCTTTTTTTACACTTGTGAAACTCAATTGCATTTGCTATTGTAATGGCCATTCCTCAGACTGGAAAAAAATCATCTTGAACTAGTTCACTGTCCTTTTCATCCCTAATTCTAGAGCATTTAAAGTCATATTAAAAACGAAAAACCCAGCACAGATTTTTCACTGCATTTATATCTGTCATGTCTGTGCCAGAGCCGGAAGTCCTTTCTCCTTTACAGAGAAAGACTCTGTGGCAGGACTCTCCATGAGAAGGCAGACCCCCATGGACATTCCTGCAGCTGGCAGACCAGATCCCTCAGCAACAGGCAGGGATCTTCCTTTAGCCAGGGCTACACTTGTCCTCCGCCCTTTTGCGGTTCATATACTGAGGTCCCAGTATATCACGGGTCTGCAGTATATGAAAAAAGGCCCCCTGGGGTAAGGAGGAAAGGCCTTCCCAGGCCCATTGAAGGCCCCAAAAGTGCTTCCCCGCAAACCGGAAGTGACTTCCTGTAAACCAGAAGTGACCTCCAGATCACTAGAAAGCACTTTTGGGGTTTCTGAGGGTCCAGAAAGCACCCTGCAGGCTCATTTGGGGCAGCACCAGGCCTGGGGTAAGTACAAGAGCCCCCAGAGAGCCCCCCAGTCCCGACCTGACCCAGCATCTGCATATTGCGGATTTTCAATTATCGTGGGTTGGGTTGGGTCCCTAACCCCAGCGACAGGCAGGGGTTTACTGTACCAAGAAACAAGAAGATGAAAGATGACCCTCGAAAGAGGGTGTCAGTGTTAGAACACCAAGCTGACTCCGGTTAGTTACACGTATAAGAAGCAAAGATGCCAGGATCTTTCACGTAAGGGCACTCTTTTACAGTAGATTTCTGCAAACAGAAGAAACCCTTATGTTTCTCCCAGATGGTTACAGTGGGTTTCTTTTTCTTTTTTTAAATAATTTTATTATTATTATAAATAATGTTTACAGTGGGTTTCAAGTGGAACTGTGGAGGACCAGGTTACACAAAACTTCAGTTCTCGCCCTTCTCCTTGAACAACACAGATTCTTCCACTGTGTAACCTAGTTATCTGGGTGAAACTGGTACATTCCTGTTGCCTTCTTCCTAGTGCTCTTCCTGAAATGGCTCCTCACATTTTGATCAACAACATAAGCAAGAAAACTGATTACGTGAATATACTTTTATCTGATGCCTTGCGCTGCTTGAAACCAGATGGAGACTCTGCAAACTGTCATTTATCAGCCACTGCCAGCCATCTGCAGGGGAAGGAAGTGCATTTGTTAGTATACTAGTTACATAAAATGTAACACATTTTAGTGAGTCAACTCTTCCATATGTTCCATTGGTTCAAATGGGTTTTACGCTAACTGCAACTTACTGTGCTCAAGTCAGTCACAGGGCAGTTTCATTTGAATCAACAGAACTTACAGGTGAGTCGACTCACGCAGTCCCTATAGAATCAGTAGGCCTGCTGCCATGCGCTTCACTTTGCTAAGCAACAGCATTTACTCCATTAGGTGTTACATAAAAGGTGCTTCCATCAATCATGTCCCAAGGCGTAAAGGCAGAAGGAATGGTAGAACTATTCACAGAACATTTGAGAAATGTCAGCAGACCTGCACGACTACTTCTTCTATCATCCACCTCTCCATTACCTCTCCACCTCTTCTTAACTTCCACCACCCCTTGCCTTCATGTTCTGCATCCTTTTAATAGTAGTATTTTGACATAACTCTATATGGCAAATAAAATAGCATCATGATGCCAGTGGAAGCAGGAAGTAACAATCAAAAACCAGTTTGATTCAAAACATATCAGTACTTGTACAGCACCAAAGAACATCCTGTGTTAATAGGTGAAAGGGGGCTTTTACATAAGCCATGATTCCTAGTGTGGTGTAGTGGATAGTGATGGACCAGGACTGTGGAAATCAGGGATCGAATTCCCACTTGGCCAGGGAAGCTGACTGGGGGAGTGGAAATGGTAACACCATGCCTTAAATATCTGACTTACATTGAAAACCCTTTTGGGGTTGCTACAAGTTGGTTCTGACTTGACAGCAGAGCACACACACACACACACACACACACACACACACACACACACACACACACACACACACACACACACACACACACACACACACACACACACACACACACACACACACACACCATACTTTTTGCAAGTGAGATAAATGGAATTGCAAATGTAAATGACATCCTAGTCTTTAAAAAACAGGAGAAATGTAGAACATTAGACACATAACATACCAATTATGGGATCTTCTCTAAAGGCCATTTTGGAAAGCGACAACTTTTCAATCAAAGTGCAGACTGAAACACAGAAAAACAGCAGAATTCTGTGTTAAGAGGGTACACTAAATTGGAACAGGACATGCCTGTATGTATTCATATACAGTGTCGTAACTTCAGCAAACACAATAAGAACAATCTTATTAAAATTGCTAGGTAGTAGGATATGGCAACTATACTTACTGAACAGCTGAAGCAGCATTAATAAAAAGTAGCATGGCACAAAATAACGTTTTTGGAAACTATATACTACTATATAGTGAAACAGTCCCATGTTATAGAGAGACTGCCAATGGAGCAGTCTGCTGAATGAATTAATACAAGTTGGCTCAAAGAATTTTGGGCGATAAACTTTGGATTTGCTATCAGAGATGAAGTCTGGAACATGTTGTGGAGTAGGAAACGCTTTAAGTCAATCACAACTATGGTAAGAGAACATTTCCTAATGGTATTATACCCCACTGAAACTGAATCATATAAACAAAAATTTGAACCCAATTGCCCTAAATATATAATTTCTGGGTCAAGGTGTTTCAAAACCTTAAAAATATAACATCACGAAGTATGGTTATAAGTAGAGATGGTGTTGAATATGAAAAAAGAATATTATTTTCCGACTTATGTCAGTTTACGTCAGATAAGAGAAAGAAACAGAGGAAATGGCACTTTCGGAATCAACAGATGACTCTCTGCAGTATCTGCTCCTTTTCCTGAATACTAGCTACAAGGGAAGGTGCTTGAAAACAAGGCATGATGGGAAGCATAATCTCTGGGATCCTATGTTTCATAAAAACAAGCAATGTCAGAGAATACTCTTCTTTCATCCCTTGGTCCTGGGGGCTTCCCCGAGGATCCTTTCCCATCTGGCCTGGACCCTGACACCTAAGGAGCAACAGGAAGACAAGATGTGACAAAGAAGGTGGTTCAGCCAAAGTCCAGACCAATACCCACACTGTTTCGGAATAAAGTGTCTGTGTAGTCCCACTCTTATGTCCAAAGAAGTGGCCTTGGCTACAAATGCTCACATTAAAATATAACAATTACTCTTTAAGGTGCCAAAAGTGTTTGTCGTTTTTATTCTACTACCGACAAGATCTTGAAAAAATGATGATGACATCTTTTTGTTACAAAAAGCATAGAGAACTCATTTTGTCAACTATGAAGAAGACCTTCATAATATACCCAAATACTGCTGATGTACTTGTAACGCCAAACCCACCCACAAGAGACAACTGGTTTACTGAAGGTTGTTAAAATAGAACCAAAGAATACTACGACACTGGGACCTATTTGTGAGATAAGTCCCACCATGATGAACTGCTGGGAAAGGCCTAACGTTCTGGACAAGATGTTTATGTTAGGAAGACTGGTCTGGACACAATTTAAGACAAAGTTATGCTGTTGAGTGCTAACTGAAGGAAATGCATGCAAGCTGAAAAGTTGAGTTAAGGTTACAAGAGGATACAAAACTTATTTCTAAAATGTGCCTATTACAGTATCTACGGGGGATTCCCTCCAGGTCCACCCACCCACCCCAGATCCCTGAAATCGTGGATATAGGGAACCCTATACAGTGGTACCTCTACTCAAGACCATCTCTACTTAAGAGCAATTTGACTTAAGAGCAGAAAACCGTTGGCGTTTTAACTGCAGCCTTACAAATGTTAGATGCGGTCTGCTCTACTTATAATTTTTTTATTTTTTTTATTTTTTTTAGATACAGTACCTCTACTTAAGAGTTGTTCAACTATGCATTTGGACTCAATTAAATTCATAGGTAGAGGTACCGCTGTATATATTATATAGTATTGTCTCTGATTCTCTCTAGCTTCTAGTATCTATCTGGTAATGCATCTTGGAAATGCATATTTCTGGGATGGGGATATTATTTAATATTTTCAAGCAGCAGTTAAGTGAAATTGTGGGTACTCATCCTGAGAATAAAGCAGTCCTACTGTTTTAGACTACTGAAGAAAAGAGAACGATGTCAGATTGTTCAGAATGCACATAATAAAAAGGTCTACAAATATATATGTCATTTAACATACCAGCAGGTCTCATTAGTTCTCCACCTAAACCCCTGAAAAGCAAACCAAAATATATACTGAATAACAATGAAAACAAAGTGAAAAAGCAATTTCAATTCACATGCTTGGCCAAATTTATTCTACAGGCAGGCTAAGTGACCTCGTCTGAATCTTCAGAAATCTAATTTTGTGTTGTTTTGTTTATTTGTTTTAGCATATGGCATTTGTTAATTAATTTCATTAAAGGCAACAAGACACTGGATTCCCCCTAAATATCTTGCTTCTTTATATGAATAAGGCTAGCTACATTTCATCTCCTCACCCCATTTGAAACACACCATTTTGTATTTCTTCTTACAACATCTTGCTAGTACCTGCAATTATTTTATATTGCCGCAATGCATATATTGCATATTGACTGTTGTTTTCTATTCTATACATGAATATCTTTTATATGCATACCTTTTTTTAAAAGCCCGTGGAATACAAAATGGTGTTGTATATGGTGTCATTTAAGCTGGACTCACTGTTACTCAACTGGCATAGTGTCTAACTTTGTTCCTAGTCAGCACCAGGAGCAGAAGCAGAGCCACTTGGAAATAAGGTAATCAAGGATCCATACCACAGCTACCCAAATATTTCTGCTACTCTTGCTATTTTATTGCTTCTGGAAATGGAAGCAGTTGTTTCTTTTTCCAGCATCCCAGAGTACTGGTTCTCAAACTGATGGAACAGAAAGCACCAATGGAATGCAAAAATAGTCTAGATAGGATGCAGACTTTTAAAAATAATAAGTTTCCCTCAATCCTCACTTCTGTGTGGAAGTGTAAAACGCCATCTCCTATCTCATTGAGATATCTGAAAGCATATGGAAAGACTCTTCCACTATCCTTTCTGGTTTATACCTCCATAAAAATAAAAAGTTCACTTTTAATTTACATGTTGCCTTTACCATATTCCTTTTCTATCCTTGCCCTATCCAAGATGCCAGCACACTTTATTCAGTGTAGGTCAGGCACAGTCCTTTGCCATTGGCAATCTAAGCTTAGAATTCTGGGAGTTGTGGTCCAAAACATCAGGAGGGCCGAAGTTTGGTCATGCCTGGTGTAGGTGTTATGTGTTTTCAAAGTTGCATCTGATTTATTGGGACCCTAACTAGGTTTCCAAGCAATGTGAGCCATTTAAGAGGTGTTTCAGGTATTCCCAAGGAGCTGCCGTGGCTAAAGCAAGGATTCGAATCTCCTGAGCCCTAGGACTCCAGACCACGTGAGCACCAAAAATAATTCTTCTGGTAAGCAGGGAATGGCTCCCAAATGACTTCTCCTGTTGTGTTCTCACCTCTTTCTGTGGACAATGCCATTTTCCTAAGCTATGACTTAATTAGAGCTATGTATCTAGAGTTCCATGCATTTCCCCATCAGTACTGACTAATACTGTAAGCTAGGGAAGGAAGATGCATCACATGACAACGTTGCATCTTATGTAAGTGAAAATACATGCTATGAAGGGTAAGGGTGAAAAAAATGTGGTGGCCATTTTAAAAAGCCATACAGTGTCTGCTGCAACATGCCGTTGAACCGCGAATCATTTCCTTTTCAGAAAAACCATCTACTCTACACTATAGCTTCGTAGTCAAACTGAGAAAGAGCAACTTGGTAGTAAAAATGCAGATGACAGACAAGGCTTTTGAAAACCTGTGTGGGAGTATTTACTTTGCTGTCACCTGGGCGTGACTAGAAAAGTAAGACACCATTGCACAGGTCCCGGTAGCTTTTAATTCCTGCCTAACTGGGTTAACAAGGCACACCGTCCTAGAAGGGAGGAGAAGCCACAGCCATTAAAACCTCCTCGTTCATAAACATGAAAGGAGCCAGTGCTTGAAAAATCAGGGGCATCATTAGACTAAATTTCTTTCAAGACGCCTTAAGGCTCTGGAGCAGATATTTCTCCTAAGGGAACACAGACTTGAACAACACAGTTCTCCCTCGTCATTGCTTTGTTCTCTTGGATCATTTTCTCTCTCTCTGCTTACTGAAATATTGCGTTGCTTCAAAGAGCTAAAGGGAGCATACATTGTTCTCCCTACCGTATTTTCTCCTGGCAATAACTATGGGAGATGGGCAGAGCTGAAATATTGTAATAATCTGGAATGCTCAATGGCATCATGGCTTAGGAATAACTAAGCCCAGACTCCCTCCGTCATAGACCCTGTGATATTGTCATTTGGTGGGGCAATGATGGACTTGCTAGAAGGCCAGTGACTGATGAAATGAGAACACAAGAACAAAAGGGTGGCAGAAGTGGAAGTACAAATGTAAGAATATGCAGTGGGTGATACCTTTATAGGCCATAAATAAAATAAAAAACCCAAAAACAGTATGTGAGCTTTGGTGGGTAAATCCCACTTCTTCAAAGCAAGTACTGTACCAAAAGTCCAAATGTTTGTGGCTAGATGGAGTTTGCCAGGAGGTTACTTTCAGAAGTCCATAGACAGAGGAAGAGAGGCAACAGAGCAAGCGCTCTTTGAAAACCCAACACTTCCCTCAAAACCAATCAATCCTGCTAGCCTTACATTCTGTAAGATGACTCTTGGGTATACCTGGTACTACCCTGCACCTCTGTTTCACTGAATGGCCTTGATGTTTTCAGTCACAGAGAGAATAATTTCTACTGGCCTCTGTACAGATCATTGTACAGGAGACATAGCTCAACATTATACTATGACATAACCTCATTGCGTTTGCTGGAGTCAGATTTACACAACAAAAGAAACCAAACTCCAGATAAAGCAGTCATTTAATATTCTGAGAACAAGCTGCTTCTTATTCCTGCTTCTGAGACAAAAATACTCAGTCCAGAAAATGGCAAACAGAATCTTGGTGGTGGCAATGGAGTCTGGATAGCTCATATTCTGGTATCCCTGGCCAAATGGGTGCTTCTGTTTTTTTTTTTTTCCAAAATTCCAAGAAACCACTTCGCCATCAGAAACCTTCAGGGCACCATGCCTTCACCACTTTTCCAAAGAACTAGTTCAGCTTGTTTAAACAGAGTACCTGCCTACTTTAAAATAAAAGGACTGGCTACTATAAAGTGATTAAAACTGTAATTTCTAGCAACTATAAGTGAAGAAACTTTTTTTATTCTTTCTCCCACAAATGTCTTAGAATTATTGAGGCTTTGAGTGCCTGCTCATGAAAAAAGGGTGAACTCTGTGGAAATTTGTAGTGCTTCTCCTCTGTAAATATCTGTACTAGACATGCGTGTTTTATTTTTGAAGGGGACTGGTTCCAAAACGATACATGCCAGCACAGCTGGCATTTGGAACATAGTCCTGGCCTCCAGAACAAAACCAACCGCTGTCCAACATTGCTTTACCTCATGCGGGGCAAAACTCCAACCAAGAAGCAGCCTCCAATGTGTCATCTTTCCATCTCCCTAGCGATGGCCAATCAGGAGCTGTGCAAGGACATGAATCATCTTGCCTCATCGTCTGATTGGCCAGCGCCAGAGAGACAGAAAGATGACACATCGGAGGCTGTTTCTTGGTTGGAGTTTTGCCCAGAGTGAAGTAAAGCAAGGTAAGACAGTGGTTGATTTTGTTCTGGAGGGTGGGACTGCGTTCTGAACGCTAGCTGTGCTGGCATTTGTTATTTTGGAAAAGTTCCCTTCTAAAACGAAACACACATCTCTAATCTGTACTTTGGGTAGCAAAAAGAGAATGTTAACAGAAATTTCAGACTCTCCCACAAAAATATTATGAACTCAGGCAAATTAATCAATCTGTCATATGAAGCTAAGATTCCCCATCCTCCCTTATATTTAAACAGCCATTTTTCTCTCATTCTGTCGATTAAGGCCTTTCTCCAAGTACCTTAATGAAGAAAATGGATTATGAAAACACAAAGGAGAGGAGGGCCTTTTGTGGTGACACCCCAAGTCTGGAATGAGGGACACTCTCCTCCAACCAATATTGTACTTTTTCAGACATCACAATAAAACTTTTTATTTTTCTTCAGATTTAACAATCCATTTGATTCCATTTAATTCTGCAAATGTATGCATACCCGTGCTTCACTGTTTAACTTGTTAAACAGGTCTCCTAAGTTTGAAATGCTGTGGAATGAAATCAAGATTGCATTTAAAAAAACTGAATATCTAAAACTAATGAATGATGGCTACTGAACAGCCCTTTATGACCTACATAAAAATGTGAAAAGCAACAGGGATGATGGGCTCATCACATGGTTCTCTCATGCGCTATTATCTAGTTACAATATAATGAGAAAAGATGCAGATTGATGGCAAATGTTTATGCTCCTGTGGGGGACAAAATACCTTATGCTGACTATGGCTGCTCTGTGGCATCCTATATCATCTACACATTAAGCAGCTGTGCAATATCCAAATTTCACTATAACTCCCTCCAAGAACCGATACAATTTCCCGTGAGTGTTCTTCATGTGCATATAACGTGAATAAAGGGGTCCTTTTCTCATAGTGTCTTTTTCAGGAGGCTCTTTATTCTTTCCCCCAAAAATCAATTCCCCCCAAACAATCTACTTAGCATTAATTATCTTACCTATACAACTGGCGACGATAAAGCTGCAAAAGAAAAGTGGCATTTAGCAACATGTGATGACTTGCAGATAGGTCTGAAAACATTGTTGGATTTGTTGAGCAATAAGGTTTGTGGTTTCTTGGTTCATTTCCATTTCCAGGGCCTTCTCTTTCCCACCAGGCTGATGGTGCCCTGCTACTGCAATCAAAATAGTGGCTAAAATCTCGCGGCTTTATTACACAAGCAGAAGGCAAATGCTTCTAGCTGGCAATTAACAAGCACTCCTGTAATTCTGGATGGGACACATGCATGCTAACTCCTCAGACAGTTCTGTTGAAGCAGAGGGCTTATTCAAGTTGCCACTTAACAGTGCCAAGCAACAGGATTTCAGCCAAAGAATTTTTCAACGAGTGCAACAGAATTTACACCAACCTCTACATGGATCTGCTTAAGTCCTTCCAAAGTGTTTTCATCCAAATATGATGTAATAGATCTACAAATGCATTAAAAAGATTTTAAATCAATACAGTTATACTGACTTCTGTATTACATACTTATAGGAATCTTTCTTCAAACTGTCCATTAAACATAGCTATCCTGAACATCAACAGGTTCTGCCAACTTCCCGCACACACATACACCCCATTTTTACATGTATAGCTCTCAGAGAATTATTTTATTTCCAGATGGACTAAAGGGAGCATCTGGAGCCCCCACCCCACCCCATACACACACACCATCATTGTTTTCCATCTGTGATGATGACTAAGTATGAAGAAGAAAATTATGTTCTCATTTATACAAAGAGCCAGCATACAAATGGAAACCTTGTGTCAAAGATGACTTTTTTTGGGAAATGAATATACTGTACTCTAATTAATTCAGATGGGAGCAATATTTTTTGCATGTCTCTTCTCTTTCCTTATGTTTATACTTCAGTTTGTAGGACTGCCACTGCTTGAGTGGCAACTAAACAGAACAAGTTTGTGTTTCCTTGGCTTTGTTTGAATGAGCAAGAATATACAGATAAACTGCTTATTTATACTAAATATCTGATAGCAAATTTTTATATGTGCCAGTAATGTAAGATACCAGGCAGGGTCAAAGTAATGTGCTTTCCAGATAAGATAAAGAGATTTTGATTAACAGCCAGTACTTTTGAGATTTCTTTAGAATTACTCCTATACAAGCACTTTTTTGTCAATAATAGTACAGTACTGGCAAATGCCATCTAAGATTGCAAACAGGTACGTTTTGGTTTATTTATTGAAAATGATATAGATCTACCTCATTAAAGAAATAATTAAGACAGAGAAAAGAAAAGCAACATGAACAACAAAAAACCTGCTCTTTTAAAAAGTAGTTTAAAAGCATCAGTCCCCAGAATCCTGTTTGTGCAACTCGACTCATGTAAGGCTGAAGATGTCATCATTTATGAATTTCAATCTTTTATTAATAGTTTACTATTTCCCCATCACATTTGGGGTATTATATCCTCCCCCTGTAATCTTGAGGACCCCAAAGGCTTCTCTGGATCAAACAAGACCCAGAGGTGGGAGATAGGAAACTTCTAAAGATTAAATTCAATTGCTGTAAGGATTATCAGTTATTACTATAACTCTTCCCCTCTGATGACCACCAGGAGAATTAAAAAATGCAGTGGGCATCAGAAAAAGTTGAGGTTAATAGATACACAAAGCTCTGATTATTTAGATGCCTTTCCAAAGAGTTGCAGGAAGATTCAGATGATGATTGAGGTTCATAAAGAAATGTCTGGGCGATAAGGAACAGTACAGTACATGAAATAAATTGGGCTTTTTTAAAAAAATAAAAGTATCAGATAATGTAACATAGGAAGTTATACATGCAGGTTTGCAATGTTAGCAGCAATTAGTTACAGTGGGGATGACCGGCTTTTTACTTTTAAAAACAGCATTCACATTCTGAAAACAGCAGCTCTAGATAAACCTGTTTATGCATATATATTTTTATTTTTTATTGGTGTTTCATTTAAGAAATGACAGAATTCTTATCAATTACAGCACCAAAAGAAGGAAAAGAAGTGGAAAACAAAAAACATTTCCAAGGAATGTTTTTTTCAAAGATGTTTTTATTATAAAAGAAAGAAAAAGACAAAACACAAAACATACAACAAAGTATTTATTTTCTATCCTTTACCTCTTGTTTTCTTCTGCTAGTTTCTTCAAGGCATGGGTAATTTCAGCACAGGCCAGAATGGCTCCATGGCGTGTATGAAGATCTGTGCCAACTGCCAATGGAAGCAGCTTTGGCAAAACTGCAAGAGAGTCAACACGTGTAATGGTAACTGCCATAACTACACTCCCCTCTGCATTGTTAAAACTGAAAAGCAGGACTAAGTAGCAGTAAAGATCCCTACTGCATTTGACACCCCCAAATAAATTTAACTAATTGCCAAATCCTCTCCAGAAGTAATAAAGTGATGACAACAATTATTTAATTACTATTTATATTTTAAATATTCTAAATAAATGATAACTATAATACTTGACTTTCATATTAGACCCAAATTTGAACTTGTTTTACAAACCGTCCCCCACTTTTATAACTGCTTGTAATGCTACCCAATGCCCTCCATTGCCAGCATCCAAAATTCAGTTTTTACTACGACTTTAAGTCTGTCAGCAGGAAACTAACTGTGTAATAAGCGTGGGGGTTTCTTGTATGATTACAAGTTTTACAGAAGAGCTAAACCAACAGGATTTGCATTACACGGATATAACATCACAAAGTAATTGTGCTTTTCTTCATCTGCTATTCAACAGAAACAGGCACATATTAAGTAGCGGTCGCTCTGTTCTGAATTCCTAACACCAGCTTCTCACCCCACTAGTTTCATGAATTTAAGAACCCAAGTTTGTTGAAACTCACCAATATGTGCCAGATATTCAGGGGCCTGTGGAGTGAGATTATGCAGAGCCTTGGTTGAAAACTCTCGAATGACACTGAAAGATTGGGGGAGGGGTGTGTGTTAGTTTTTGCCTTTAAGTTAATGTCACCTTTCAATACTCCTGTCCGAGCATCCAAAAAGGGTGAAATTGGAAGCATGAATCTCTGCTACAGGTGGAGTCTCTCCCTGTGATAATGGAGCCTAAAAAATAAGAGCTCCCCACCACACTGGGAGGCTCTTTGTGAAGCCAACTGAGTCCTCTTCAGATGGTTCATAATGCAGACACAAGTGCCAGGAGGAAGCTTGGATTGTCGTCCTATTCATGCTTTCTAATTTATCTTTTCTAAACACCACAAAAGCAGTGTGAATTTGTTTGTTTGTTTGTTTGATTGATTGATTGATTTATATACTGCAACCATGTAGCGAAAAGTTACCATGGGTGGTTTACAAACATGAAAAAAATACAATAAAACACATTAAACAACTTAAAATAGTAAATAAACTAGTCAATCAAAACTGACATGACAATGCTTCCAGGTGTGGGTGGTTTTAAAATTAATGACAATCCATAAATACGATTATATTTCCTATGCAATCAAAGCAGTGGAAATCATGATGAAAATGCCCACACAAGAATAGTAGAAAGAGTTGAGGGAAGTCAAAATATTTATTTATATTATACATAAAGTGTATATATGCTGTCTGAAATACCATTATTTAAAAAAAACTTCTCTGGAAATAAAATGAAAAAAATGTTTGAACACAGATACTTTAAAAAGCCCACTTCTACACAAGTATATTTAAAAATCAAATGGTTGGCAAAGTTTCACAGTTTCCTACTGTGTGAACCTGTCACAATATGCCCTGAGTGTGCCTGCTCCTTTTCTCCATTCTTCCCCTTTTCAACAAAGCAAAGTTGCTCCACGCTCAAATGTGTGGAATAGAGATGGGCACGACTTAGCGGAATTCCCATTTCCGTTTCCGTTACTCGTTTCCGTTATGCAACGGAAACGGTAATGGGAATTACTCCGCCAGAACTCGAACTCGAACCGACTAAAGAATAATTGGGTCTGATTTGTCGTGGTCGTTCCTGGCATCGCGGCGATCCCGCGATGCCAAGCGACAAAAGTTTAAAAAAAAACCCAATTCCCGGCCCTAAAAGCAGGCGAAAACTGTCTGAGGGCACCTACCAGGCCAGAAGGGTGTTTTATTTGGGGGGGAGTTCCCCGCCCCCCCTCTCCTTGGCTAGTGCTACTGCTGCGTTGCTGGTACCAGGCGGGGGGGGCATCGTCTCGTCTGCCTTTGCCATGCGGTGTGCGGGTGGGGGGATCCAAAATGGCGACCGCAATATTTTTTTTGAAATCGTGGTCCAAAAACCCACCAAAGCACCACAGAAACATGCGAAAATTAGCTATTTTAAATGCTTGAATTTTTACAGTAGCAGCAGTGGGTTTGTCTTGCCAAAATACGTCTCCGTTGATTTTATTTTATTTTATTTTATTTTATTTTATTTTATTTTATTTTATTTTATTACACCTGCGCATTCGCAATGATGGGCTCGCCCATGGGAGTGGACCATGCAAATTTTTGGAGCCATTCCACCAATCGCATGGCTAGGTTTTAGAGACTGTACCAGGCTGGGAGGGCGCATCCATTTGCCATGCAGTGCGGGGGGATCTAAAATGGCGACCGCAATATTTTTTTTTAAATCGTGGTCCAAAACCCCACCAAAGCACCACAGAAACATGCGAAAATTAGCTATTTTAAATGCTTGAATTTTTACAGTAGCAGCAGTGGGTTTTTCTTGCAAAAAAAGTCTCCGTTGATTTATTTTATTTTATTTTATTTTTTTACAACTGCACATTCGCAATGATGGGCTGGCCCATGGGAGTGGACCATGCACATTTTCCACCAATCGCATGGCCACTTGGCCAGGTTGACCACAGAGACTTCTGGGATGTGCCAATCAGGCATAAACAGCCCGCTAACCGTAGTCCGAACCCGAACCCGAACCCTAAGCCTAACCCATACGCCAGTACACTGTCCTTCTAAGTGGGTCAGAGAGGCACCCAGAGGTGCACCCCAATACTCACCCTAACCTCACACGTAACTAGCCTAACCCTAGCCCTTGTGCTAACCCGTCTTAACCCTAAGCCAGATCTACTTGCATTGCACTACACGCAAGTACATTTCCCTTGGAGCGGGTGCAAAGAGTCTGCCAGTCCGTCACTTGTGGCTCTGGCTGACTCCTGCACCAGCATTTGTGTGCCATGCAAACCATGCCTGCAAGTGCTGCCTGACTGTGTCTCACCGACTGTTGCAGGGAAGGCACCCCAAAGAGGGGTGCCTCTGCCAGTCTGCTGCATCTGCAATATGCATATCCATAGCATATGGCTATGCATGCCCTTTTGTAGCAGCCCTGGCGGGTGAGGATAGGAGGCACCCACCACAGAGAGGTGCCTCCAGGAGCCCGCTACCCCCCCAAAAAACCAGTACTAACGACAAACGAAAAACGAAATGACAAATTTTTGCAAAATTTCGCGAAAAACGGAAACGAGCCGAAACAGGCTGCCTCCGACACACGACAACTCGAAAACGTCATTTTCCCTAGTCGTGCCCATCTCTAGTGTGGAATCATGGTTTGTTTAAAATAAGATAAGCCTCAAACCAGTTTGATCCCAGTTTGTTCTCACTAATGCTCTCTTTTCAGTTGAAAAAGGAGAGGAAAAAGGATGGGGGTGGCGGCCCATGACAGACCACTTGCTCATTCACAGAGCAGAAGGTGATGATTTCTCATCCTATCTAACCAGGTTCAAGTTTCTTTTAATTAAAAAAAAAACACTAATAAAGGCACAGTAGGGGCCCAGATTTCAAAATACAATCATATTTAATAATTGTACAAATGTATGCCTAAGTAATTACCCTTTTCTTTTGCTACTGGACCTGATTTGAATGAGATTTTCAGGCCTAACTGTAAATCACATAATTTTAACATTTTATCTGTTCTATACAATGAATTCAAACTATAAAATTTATTTATTTATTTATTTATTCAACTTATATGCCGCCCACTACCCAAAGGTCTCTGGGCGGCTTATAATCAAAGAATTAAAACAATTTAAAATAGTTATAAATAAAATATCAATAAATCATCAAACAGTAATAAAAACCTTCTTTAAAATCATCATCCTAAAATTGTCATCAGCGGACATGTAAAAAAATAAAGCTATCCTACTAGAATTTGATCTACAAAAAGGATACAGTTTGTTACCCAAGTACTGAATTTACCAAGGTTAATGTAATTAAACCTACCTATCCCAATGGTTGATCTTCATGTTAACCAGGTGATCAATCATAGGCTGTGTGTACTCAGGAAACTGAGCAATATATACACTGAAATAGGAAACAGGTACAACATTCATAAACAGAAAAAAGAACTGATCAAACATTACTGCAAAATAACACTTACAAAAAAACCATCTACAGTGGTACCTTATATAAAGGAATTAATTTGTTCCAAATGAAATTCTGTTAAGCAAATTTTCCTTTATACAAATTTCCCATAGGAATACATTGAAAACAGAGCAATCCTAATCGCAACCTTTTTGTGTTGTACAGATTCGCCCCATAGATGATTCTGTTAAGCAAATTTCCCCTATCTCCAGAATTTTTTATGTTGTTCAGATTTTATGTTATAAAAACCATTTGTATATGAGGGTCCACTGTACTTATTGTGACAACAACCACCTTTTTTCATTTATATAAATGTAAATATCAATCAATCAATCAATCAATCAATATAGCTTTTTTTCTATGCTGGGCAAAGATCAAGAGTGGACTGGTAGGTTTGCTGCCAGCCAGAAATTTAGCCTCCTCCTCTCTCATGACAGGGTCAAACTAAACCAAGCAGTCAATGTTGGAAATGGCAGGCACTGGCTCTGCCTGTTCAACTAGTCTGTTGGTAGAGTCAAGATCAACCCGAGTGGACTCAACATCATATCAGAAATAGTTGCCAAATTGTTCTGTGGAAAATGGCCAATGGGACATAAAAGGAGAGGGACTGGTAAGGCTGTGTACTACTTGGAACAGTTATGCCTGGAGGTTAGCCTGATGTTTTATCCTTTCATGGATGTAGCTAGGATAAAATATGTTTGTAGACAGGGTCACAGCTGATGAAACTGGATCCATGGAAGGTACAACTGTGGTCTCATTTATGAATCCAGGACGCCAAGCTGCAAACTTGATATTTCAGCAGGAATACAACCACATCCAGAAGCAGCTGCACCTTCTGTACCAGCTGACTTCCCCACCCACAGTACTTCTGTTGCAGATATTATATTTGAGCTTGTTTACTTCACCAATTCTGAAACTGCCTCCATGCATTTGTTCAAGCCTCCCTGGAATTAGCAGATGAAAGCAGAGTGCCATCCATGTGCTGACAAAGTGTTTAGGCTGAAACCTTCAGGTGACCTCCCTCAGTAGGTTTATGCAAACAATTTTGGAGGGATGATGGGCCTTTGCAGGACACTAAAAACTAGTAGAACATTGAACACCTCTCAACCAACTTACCTAATAAAGTTGTCTCATCCTCATATCTTAAAACCATACAAGCAATTGGTCTGTTATGCCACCATGTTGATATAAAGGTAATTCAGTTAGCTAATAAGTGCGAAAGATGGGAAGGATGGTCTTGGGTGTAGAAGAACATTCTGGCTTAAGAATTTAAGCCAATGGTTCACAGTGGGTACAGCTTCTCTATTTAGAATAGCTTAGATAAAAAAAACCAGATCATGGTACTGACTGCCAACACCTCTATGAGGACATGGCACTAGAAGAAGAAGAAGAAGAAGAAGAAGAAGAAGAAGAAGAAGAAGAAGAAGAAGAAGAAGAAGAAGAAGAAGAAGAAGAAGAAGAAGAAGAAGAAGAAGAAGAAGAAGAAGAAGAAGAAGAAGAAGAAGAAGAAGAAGAAGAAGAAGAAGAAGAAGAAGAAGAAGAAGAAGAAGAAGAAGAAGAAGAAGAAGAAGAAGAAGAAGAAGAAGAAGAAGAAGAAGAAGAAGAAGAAGAAGAAGAAGAAGAAGAAGAAGAAGAAGAAGAAGAAGAAGAAGAAGAAGAAGAAGAAGAAGAAGAAGAAGAAGAAGAAGAAGAAGAAGAAGAAGAAGAAGAAGAAGAAGAAGAAGAAGAAGAAGAAGAAGAAGAAGAAGAAGAAGAAGAAGAAGAAGAAGAAGAAGAAGAAGAAGAAGAAGAAGAAGAAGAAGAAGAAGACAGTATGTGGGACATTTTCTCAGTGAAGACAAGCTGGGTAAAATAGGAAATGTAAATAAAGGGCTTAAATGTAAAGCACCTACATTTCTCTATCATCAAATACTGCTAAAATAATTACAATTCAGTTAGCAAAAAAAAGTAGTAACTCTGAAGCCACTGAATGCAGGGGTTCTTATTTTGCTGGGACATGTGTGTCTGTGTTGTGTCGTTACAGTCGTGACCGACTCTTAGCCATTGACACAATTAGGAACATCATCTCTTAGGACACTAGCTGTAATTTCAGGAAACTGCTATGCTTCTGAGCCAGGGAGAAAGAAAGAAAGAAACTAGAATAATTGGATAGAAAAGGAGCCAACTGCTACAAGCAATTGGGCCCACCATGTCACTCGGAGCAGCAGTACAACTTGTCAGCCTACTGTGCATGCAAGTTCTGGCAACAAGGGTACACAGGTCTTGGAATAAAGCTGTGTTAGATGGCATTGAACTCAAGCAACAACAGCCTGGTGAAACTCTGGAAATGTCAGGCACATTGTAGAGGAGGCCACACTGGATTCACACAGTGGCAGTGAAGGCAGCGGTTACTGCTGTTGGGCACATATTGCTGCTTGTCTTGCTGCCAAAAAATCTTTTCCTTCTAGATCAGTGGTGGCAAACCTTTGGCACTCCAGATGTTTTGGACCACAACTCCCAGAATTCCAGGCCTGTACTGTAAATGTCAAAGGAGCGTGGGAGTTGTGGTCCAAAACATCTTTTAAACATGTTTTATTTTAACTCATGTTGACTTGTTGGTCTCGTCTCTTATTGCTCTGTTTTGTATTTCCTGTCTGTATTTGCTGAATTGTTCAGCCATGTTCGCCGCCCAGAGTTCCCGTTGGGAAGATGGGCGGGATATAAATTCAACAATAAATAAATAAATAAATAAATAAATCTGGAGTGCCAAAGTTTCACCACCATTCTAGGTCATGATTGCCACATTACCTGATAGGACCGTTTGTACCACAATTCAGAACAATTTAGCTGGATTCCTTTCTCTCATGCAATCAGCTAGTCCAGAAGTTGTTCCAGCTGTCTTCCCAACCTTTTCCTACTCCACTTACGAGATATACAAAGATTCACCCCTGTAACATCACTAGGACCCATAGAATAATTGAGCTGGAAAGGCACCATAAGGCCATCAAACACCTGCTCAAAGTGGTAATCCAAATCATTGTGGCTACATCCTTTGGTATCTCCAAATAATATGTGGGGAAGGTGTGTGGGGGAGAGTGTTACCTTTCTGCTCCATCACATTTCCTTGTTTTTATTTAGCTACAGAAAAGGAGTTGAGAAACTGACTGTGTGTAGGAGGAAGGTGTGCAGGAAGAACAGCAAATAGTAAATGAAGGGTGGAATATGATGGAGCGTAGGCTGAGCAGCTTGAGGATGAAAAAGGCAATTCCAAATAATGATAATTTGGGAAGCAAAAACAATGCCATCATCTACTGCCATCACAGACACCTAAAACTGCTCTCTTTATAAAAACCTCAAAATTATCAGTCAGCACCCCTTCAGTTCTGCACAAATTCACTTATATTTATGGAATACAGAGATTTTTTTATTCTCATGCAAATATTAAGAGTAAGCTTCAAGCTGAGATAGACAACAAATGCAGTGGACAGAATCCAGTATTTCAGACTGAACAGAAGAATCCTATTGCTGAAAGCTCACCCATCTAAAATAAGCAAAACAAAGCTACCATCCTTGAAGTGGCCTACGTTAAAACTCCATCCCTCTCCATATTTCTCCCTCTCATATAATACCAGTTCTCATCAGAGATAAATGCTCCTCTTACATCTACATTTCCTGAATCCAGATTCTGAATGTGGTGAACAAGGAACCAGATAAAGAACTTCTAGCCAACCCCATCACTCCCCCCAAAAAAAAAACCTCAGAGAAAAAAATGCATTTCACTCTGTTGACCCACAAACAGCATTAGAAGTACATCTAACGTGTTTTAATAGTTTTCCAGGAAGGTGTTTTATATTCATCAAAGATTATTTTTTATAATTTTGTTTATTTTAGAGTATTTTTACCCCGCCTTTCTCCTTGGAAAAGGACCCAAGGTGGCTTACAGTAATGAGGGACAAAATACAGTCCAATACAATTAAGACATATTGAAGTAACTGAGAGCAGGGAATTGAGGGACATCTTACAGCATTAAAAGACAACAACATTACATTAAAGCTACAAGAGAACGAATCAGTTAAAAAGAGAGTATAAAAGTTATGTGTGAGGGAAACTAACACTGAAAACATATTGTCAATGCAATCACAAAATCTATAAACACAAGGTCTATGTGATCATGTACAGTGGATTCATATAAAAGTCACATAATTGGTACTCCATCATTCAACATCATTACTCAACAGCCTTAAGTAGAAAGATGAATATTGTCTTTTGAAATAATTACTTAATTGTAAATTAAGTAATATATGGTTTTTAATTTAAATTTAAGATATTTTTTTTTACCTTATATTTAGGAAGCAGTTAGCTCTGTTACCAACAGCGAAATAATCAGCTGCAGTCAAAATGTCAATTCCATGTGGGAAAGTACCCTATGGAAAAATAAAAATAGAATAAAAATATTAACATGTTATGTCAAACAATTGATTTGAAAAGTTTCTATTACCATTAGAGAAACATTTTAACTCTATTATTTCAATGTTTCTGTGAAAAATAAATACTGAAAAAAATTCTGAATTCTTAAGCAAAATATATCTTGGCAGCGCTCCTTCACTCCCACAGAAACACACACACATACAGAGAGAGAGAGAGAGAGAGAGAGAGAGAGAGAGAGAGAGGGAGGGAGGGAGAGGGAGGGAGAGAGAGAGAGAGAGAGAAAGAAGGAAATTTGCAAGCAAAACCAACAAAAGGTCTTTAAGCCCACAATGTTTCATTTGGCAAAATTTTTACAGATTTTGCCTACCTACTTCATACACATGGAGTCTCTGGTCTTATGTTTATGCTAGCTAGGACCTGGGATATGTCTGTGAAGATTCTCAGTCATCCAGGTGAGTTTATCTGGAAGTTGAGTCATGGCTACTGGACTTCTTTTTGAGAGATAGAAACGTTTCGCTGTTCACGGTCTGTTTGGATGAACAGTGAAACGTTTCTATCTCTCAAAAAGAAGTCCAGTAGCCATGACTCAACTTCCAGATAGGACCTGGGATGTTTATGCCCAGTGATAATAATACAGTCGGCATTCTCCGTAGCCCACTTCATTCTGTTTCATCTCTAGAATCCTGATTAGTTGCATATAAACCCATGACTTGAGTACTGTACACCATAATCTAAAGATATGGGCTATGTCCACGAGATAAATAATGATGTGCCTTTGAGTCACTTCTAACCTGTGGCAATACTAGCAAGGGTTTTCTTGTTAGAGAATACAGTACTTAGGTTTAACAGTGCCTTCCTCTGAGCATGCTCGGGGACTGTACAATTTGCTCAAGACCACACAGGATGGATGCACTCCTAGGACACAAAAGTGGGGAATTAGACTCCCAATTAACGCCTACCTCACTGAGATATCCAGCCAGCCACTTCCACAAAACCTCTTGGCAACTATTACTTGTTAGCCTTCAAGGTGCTGCAAGACTCTTTTTGTTAAAGCAGGAAATATATATGTAAAGAGATGTCACTATGTAAGCAGAATCTAATTGTCTTATAACAACAATTACTAGTATCTGTCATAAAGGTGGGGAGTCAAACAGCCACATGTAACACCCCTCCAGGGCCTTTTGGAAATTACCTCCCAAAGTTGCCCTCTGCCTTAATTAATTTAGCAAACCAAGGCTAATGCCAGAGAACCAACAAGAACAGCCTCTTGAACAGAATACAGGATTAGTATAATACAGCAAATTATCTAAGCACACACATAAAGCTCTTTAAATCAAGGGCAAGGTAAATGACCTGCAATATTAGCCTGGTGATGAAAAAAGCAGTCTAATTTAAACAAAAAGCCAATTCACATCCATTCAAAAATCATTTCCCTTTTATTTTTGCATCAGTGTAAATAGCAGTAATGCCTTGAATTATGAAATTAATATGTTCCAATGGGATTTTCTTAACTCAAATTTTTCATTATCTTAAAATGTGTTTTCCCATAGGAATGTATTGGAAAGAGATTAATTCATTCCAAGTGGGAAATGAACTCTCCCAGAATGCAAAAAGCAAAGTAACAGGCATGCAAACAACAGAAGCTCAGCTCCCTACCTTTCAACCACTTGAGAAATCCACCCAAAAGTTCTCAAAAGGGTGCCAAATACAGGCACTTCCTGTTATCAAATGCTTCCCAGTTCCCAACTGCAGTACTGTAATGGAGGCAGCCACTAAATGGCATTATTGCAATTGGAAACTTTTTGTAACTCAAAAAAACCACACCAGGGTTAAATTTTCATAATTCAAAATTTTCCTATGCATATGGATTACCTTTCATAATTCAAGTTTTTTGTTGTTCAAGGCATTCGTAATTCATGGCATTACTTGTAATAATAATAAAAACCCACAATTTAGGGATGAGCAATGTGGGAAACCAGAGGAAGCAGTCCCTTTTTCTTGTGTGAAAAAGGTCAGAGCCCTCTTTATTGCAAAAAAGACAACAGTTACTGCCAAGATGGGCAGCAATCAATCAAAGAAAGGTGGCAGGAATATAAAGAGCAACTTTATACAAATGAAAGTCAAAACTGAGGCCCAGGAGAAAAAGAACTACTGGAGCTGGAACCAGATACACTGAAGGAGGAAACTAAATGGGACTTAATCAGATGTCAACCCTGGAGTTGATAGAATACTAGCAAAATTACTGAGACCACTGACAGCTATGTCAAAGTGTATGGAAGAGGAGTCAGTAGCCAAAAGAAAGGAAAAGGTGAGTATTGGTTCCAAAGCCAAAGAAATATGACACAAAAGACCATCACCTTAATACTCTATGCAAGCAAAATTCTGTTGATGATCATCCCACAATGTATAAATTCAACAATCAAAATAGAGTTACCAGATGTAACTCTATTCTGAAAAGGAAGGAATGTGTGACCACATAGCTAACCTTCAATGGATGATAGAAAGACCAAGGAAATAGAAAAAAAGACGTCTACATGTGCTTCATAGACTATACCAGTGATGGCAAACCTTTTGGAGACCAAGTGGCCAAACTGTGATTCAAAACCCACTTATTTTTTGCAAAGTGCCAATACAGCAATTTAACCTGGATACAGTGGTACCCTGGGTTACAAATGCTTTTGGTGCTACCCTTCGGGAAAGTGAGGATCAAAGAACAGACTTTTGAATTGAGATAATTCAAAAACCTGCTCTTCAATCCTCGCTTTCCTGGAGAGTAGCACCCCATCTGCCTCTCTGCCCTGGGCAGAGAGGCGGATGGAGTGCTACACCATCGGGAAAGCCAAGGGGGAGTGGCGTCGGCTTGTGGGCTCGTTCGTAGCCCCATTTTACTCTCCAGCCATGCCACTCTGAACATCCCAAAAGAGGCGTAGTTGGAGAGTAAACTTGGGCTGCAAAGGAGCCCCCATACTACTGCCTACCCTTCACCCAGCTCTGCACCCAGCGCAGTTGAGTGCTCCAAGAGGAAGGGGAAGTGCCATGGGTTTGAGGGGGTGATGTCGTGTGCCCACAGAAAGGGCTCTATGTGCCACCTTTGGCACCAGTGCCATAGTTTCACCAACACTGGACTATACAAAAGTTTTTAACTATGTTGATCATGACAGGATCTGGAACTGCCTGAAAGAAATGGGAATTTCACTACACCTCATCCAATACGATCTGTAAGAGCAGCTTTTGGAAATACAGAATGCTTCAGAATTGGAAAAGGCACTTGTCAGGATTGTATTCTATTATCTTTATTATCTAATATGTGCATAGAAGTAATTATGAGAAAAGCAGATATAGGACCATTTTGTTCTGTTGACACCAACAGAAGAGACACTGTAATGACTTTGATGGAAGTAAAACAAGGTGTAAAGACAGAAAGGCATGGAAAACATTGATCCACAAAGTGACTAAGAGCTGGACACAAATGAAAGAAGGACAGCACAACTCAGGGAGGAGAGGCCTTCATTTTGTTTTTCCACTTGTTAAGATAATTAAGGGACAACTGTGTCCTTTTTGCAAAATAACATAACTACTGATAGCATTGCTATTTTCTTTGGATAGAAAATAACTTTTTTTCTAAGATGCCATATAGGGATACAATGTATGTGATTTTTTTTCAGGTTTAAAGTTTTTTTAAAAAATTACCCCAAAAAGTTGCATATTAATTACACATATGTAGTAGTAATGCTCTTAAACTAACCATTAAGTACATAACACTTAAGATATTTGCTTTCTTAGATTACATTCCGATACTACTCATTTAACATAGTTAAATATAATTTTGATAGTCCTGCCTCTTTCATTCCCTGCATTCTATAATAATCTAATCTATAGGTTTTTTGAAAAACTAGATGTTCCATATCTTAATCTCACATCTTACTTGTGTCAATATAACCATAGGTTTGACTCAGTATATTAACCAAGGCTAATGGATATCACTGCATGTCACTACAGCACTACTTTCATTAGAGGGTTTATTTTAAAGTACCAAACATTCTGAATTTCATAGATATAATCAGCTTCTTCCTGACTGTAATATTGCACATTATTACTGTTTTCAGGATTAATCATGCTATTAGTTCTTGAATGTACCTTTCCATTTGGAAATTCATCCTGTCATTTCTAATTGTTGAGACATAAGCCAAATAGCATTCCGACCAAGTGACCTGGTATTACTCTAGTACTTATTGTATTATGGGACAGTAGGTCTTTGCTGAGAGGAGATACCAGACCACCTCGGACACAGTAAAACACATGCCAAAAGTATCAAAATGCTATAAAAACTGAAACAACAGTTCCTCTTCTGTGAAGGGGTAGGTTTTGATTACAGTATTTGATTAGCCCTGAAAAATACTCCCCTCACACGTATTCACTTGGAACAATAAAAGTGTAAAATTTTGAAATATATCTTTATCAATATGCTTTTCCATGTTGAGAGTGACTACACATCCCACTTCACATACCTATATAAAATGGATGTATACACCGAACAGGTATACATGCTGAAACAGGGAGGGAACTGTAAGCATAGAGATTTATATGAACTGAAGGGCAACAAAATGAGGAGTAGCTCAAACAATCAGGACAAGATTACAGAAAAGCTGAATTAATTCTTTTCACCTGCAGAAGCTTTATGGCAGATTCCCATGCCTAAACAGAGCTCAAAAAAGTATCAAATTTGGAGAAAACATGGATGACAGGTATTAAAGTACCTATTATTCCTGGTTCCAGAGTCTCTATGAAATCACAGTGGAGTAGGGCTAAGCCAAAATGAAGAAATGTATTTATGTTTGAAAGTGGTCCCTTCGTTCAGCAAACCATAGAAGGGGAGATGCACCAGACATGTTATTGCTCCATTTAAAATGCCTCCATAAGCTACTTTAAACAAGGAAACTGACAATACCATGTGCAGCATGGTCTTCTTGCATATTTACAGTTTGCCTGCCCCCCCCCCGCCTCCGTCCATCCCTTCTCCCCAGCCTCCCCCTCCCGACTCCATTGCTGCAGCGTCCTCCCCACCTCCTTGCATGTCCTAGAGGCTTGCCCAAAGTCCGGCCCGGGGGCCAAATGAGGCTGGATGGTTGGCCCCCACATATTTTCACCTCACCAAATCTGGCCCTCCTTGCAAAAAGTTTGGACACCTCTGCTTTAATCCTCTTCCCAGAGGAAGGTGGGTCATTAGTATCGTTAACCTTTAGAGACAAGTTTTGCCTTACAATAACGTTTTCTCCTGCAGTATAAGAAAGCTGCCTAGTACACAGGTCAAACAAATTGTATAGTGGCTAAATACATTGCTTCTTTAACTCTAGGTTAGAAGTCTTTAGCTAATAAATTCCAACTCCAATCTCCCAGTCCTCTCCCCAGCTTTCTGGTTTATTTCTTATTTAGAATATTTTATATCCCACCTTTCCACTTACCAAATGTTGTTAGCACTGAAGCTATTTAAAAATATTTGAAAAACGGACAATTCATAACTGAAATACCGTGTTTCCCCGAAAATAAGACACTTATATTTATTTTTTTCTCAAGAAGACACACTAGGGCTTATTTTCAGGGGATGTCTTACTTTTATTAAGTATAATATGCTTGAATGTCAGCCCTGCACACAACCATAGCCACACCCATCACTAGGTCTTATTATCAGAGTAGGGCTTATATTTAACAAATGCATAGAAATCCTGCTAGGGCTTATTTTTTGGGGAGGTCTTATTTTCGGGGAAACAGGGTAGTTAAATCAATACAAATAATTAAAATATCAGAATCCATTCAAAATTAATAAAAATCTCATCTAAACAAATGATCTCCTGGGAACACAGTTCTGTGTGAGAAGAGTTCCAAAATACTGATGGGTCAACAGGAAAAGCAAATTTCTCCTGATTGGAGCTACTCTCTGAGCTTCAAAGAGCAAGACAAGGTCCAAGAGAACCCACCTCTGCTGTGGTACAGGGCACCACCCCCTCATCTTATCTGCTGAAGGAAGTGTTTAATGAGCAGCACTTTTCTGAGGGGGATACTTCTCTTAATGAAGAAAAATGAAAGGCCCAAAGAACAAAACACTTTCTTTTGAGGAGATAGAGAATTGTGCTGAAATGCCGAACTTGATAATATCTGAAGAAGAATAAAAGTACTCCTGTGTTCACGCAGAATATTTTCCCCATGTGACTATGTTATTTATGTGATGGTCTGCATCAAGAAGGATGGTCCTTAAAGGCTACTCTTGACAACAACTGGTTGCTTCTTTCCTGATCATCCCTTTTTGAAACTTCCCTAATGTCTCCTCTTGTCTTTGTCTGCACCACAAAGCTGTTGCCCTCTCCTTTAATTCTCCCCCCCCCAATGACATCAAATATTTGCCCACCCTGGAATTAATTACCGTTCATTTCTTCTTCCACTCATTGTTACCCCATAAAACGAGAAATTCAATGCTCACTATCCCTTCCCTGTTTTGCAACACTGATAAATGTAATCAGAGGCAGCAGTTCTGAATGACTGAGGGTGAAGCTAGCTCTCTATGTCTGAGGGACACTACAAGGAATCGCTTCATACCCTATCTCAGCTAGGAAAACAGTCTTAACATATTCTGTACACTATACTAATACCCCATACATTTGGAAGTGCTAGCACAAGAAAGAGGTCAACCATTTTGTAAAGACAGTTTCCCTCTTCCTCTCCTTTTCCTGGCCTGAAACATAGACTGTTTGTTACAGGCCTCACTGTCATATCTATAATATAGAATAAAATTACTGCACTTATAGGTAATAGTTATGTGCCATCAAGTCAGAACTAACTTACAGCAACCTAACAGGGCTTTCAAGGTGAGATATTTACGAAGTGGTTTTACCAGTTCCAATTCCCCACAGTTTCCATGGCCTAGCAGGGATCTGCACTCAGATTTCCAGAGTTCTGGATAGTCACTGTATCACTTTGTAAATGTCTGCAACAGAGAAGTATCTGGCAACAGCTGAATGTGCTTAACAGACATAAAATACATACTGGACACATAAAAAGGGTAAGAGTATTATTTTATGCCACAACACTCTCAATTTATAGCTACTACTTAGTTCAAAGATATTTTCAAAGAGAAATGATACATGTATCTCCAATAAATTTCTGGAAGACCAGCTCATCAAAGCTTCAAGGTTGGGTGTTGACAACACCACCTACCTGAAATAGGATGAAGTCACAAGAGGGTGTTTACTAGATGATGATGGTTAGTTTTGCTCTTCTTAAAATCTCTGCGGTAACAACACACAGAGCAATTTGAACCTCCTACACATTTGTCAGATTTTGTACACTCATTACCTTGAATCAGACATTTCTTTCACCATACTTTTCAACTTATAAACTATCTTTGGAAGAAGCATAACAATATTTTTATTTGTTGATGATAATTAATAATTAGAAATACAAGCTAAACATGACAATCAAGTTAAATATCAATATTTGAGCAAGACAAGAGTTAGAAAACTGGCATAGCGTATGTCATATATACAATATATAATGTATATATTCGAATATAAGCTGAATTTTTCAGCCCTTATTTTTGCCTGAAAAAAAACGACCTTGGCTTATATTCGAGTGAAGGCAGAGGAGGGCAAGTCCTGCCCTTTCCTCCGCCTCCCAAGTGCTCAGCCACAAGTTGGAACACATACCATATCTGTTGTAAACTTCCCAGAGTGACCTCGCTGCCAGATGGGCGGTATAAAAATCCAAAATAAATAAATAAATAAATAAATAAATAAATAAATAAATAAATAAACTCAAATATAAGCCCCAAGCTTATACTCGAGTCAATAAGTTTTACCAGTTTTTTGTGGTAAAAAAAACCCACCCTCGACTTATATTCGAGTATATACAGTAATTGGTAAAAAGTTATCTGAATGAAACTGCTTACTGTGAAGAAAGGGAAAGATCCATATATTTGAGCTGAACAGGTTATGTCACTGATGGGAAGAAGGTAATACAAATTTCCTAACAGGCCCATTGGTGAGGAAAGAGGATTCCCAGAGTTTTTTTTTTAATGAGAAACCTTACTCCCCCTCCCAGTATATTGCTGAAAGGAAGAAAGCTTGTTCTAGCCAAGAATGATTTGTGTGTGTGTGGAAGGCCTCTGTTCTTTTCTGATACAGAAAACAAATTCCTTGGCTAAGAATTCTAAGTATTAATTCATCAGAATCCCCTTGTGCATACCAATTTACTAGTAAGAAACAGTGGACGTTCCCCAAACTATACTGCAGGAGTTAAATTACTCTGCTGAAAATGAGAAATAAGCAAAGGCTGTATTCACAGAACAAAAACCAGGCAAAATTGTACCTTTAAGCAGCCTTTTCTCACATAATATAGCATCCTAACTAGCACAAGCATGTTCACTGGCTGAACTGGATTATTTTGCCATCTCAGTAAGAAACAGTCAATGGAGGGTGTGGTAAAAGCCACCTCAGGGTGCAGAGACATTTAAGGGAGTGGTTTTAGTTTCAGACCCTGTGGGAGTCAGAGCTGATATTAAATGCAAAAGTTGACAAAACCCTAAGGCAGCAATGACTGAACAGCCCAACATGAACAAGTACTGGGAATGTTAAAGAGAAAAGAAAAACAAGAACTAAGTATATGGTCAAATCCACTTATGGATAACAATTGGAGAGGTCTAGGACACAGAATTGTGAATTTAGTGTCATGCTGCTATGATGTCCACTTTATAGTATTTTGGATATTTTTATTTTCAGTACACTAACATATGGTGAGAGGGCACTAGCACCCACAAATCTATGTTATCTAAGACAAGATAGTAGTTACATATCTTGCTACTTACATTCAGTGTAAACACCCATGGTTTCATGCTGTACTAGCACAGGAAAATGTGAGGATGCCTTTCTATGAAAAATATAACTTGGATACTGTCAAGTATCATCAGTATTACAGAATGTAATCTATAGAATATTGTGTCTCTGTTTTTTTTTCTTCAACATACTAGCAATGCCTCTTCTCTGAAATGAGGTATTGCATCCTTGGTAACATGAGACCCATCCCATCCCATCTAAATATGGAAAGGTCCATTTAAAGATATTGTTTTCCTTTCTCACAAAAAGATAATAGCTGTAAAAGATGCAGCCAACTACTAGTAAAGTGAAGCATATGGTTGTACTGCAGCTCTATCTGTGCTCATTAACAGTGTACTTTATCATTTTCTATTGCCAACCACAACTACTGCTGAATACCACCAGGAAGTCAGTTGGCAGAGAGAAGAGTTTTATCTCTTCTCATCCCTTTTCAAAGTTCCAACAAAAATCACCCTCAAAAGCTGCTGTTTGATTTGGAGATAAGTTCTCATTGGCCTTAGCTGGAGAAACCACAGCAGGAGAGGGGGAAGGAATTAGTTTTCTATCCCAGATGACCTCAACCCTGAGTTTGACTGAGATCCCATATAAGCTTAAAAAGATAAATGTGTTATTAGATGCATTTTATCACTGCATGAAACATGGCATGTAGCTTGGCCGTAACAGAGACTACTGGCTTTCAGATGTGAATGAGAAATCCACTAGAAAACTAGAGAAGAAGAACAGTACTAAAACATGCCAATTTATAGCAATGCTCTGGAGCAGTGCTCCCCAACCTTTTTATCGCCGCAGACCGGTAAATGTTTGATAATTTTTCCCTGGCCCGCTTGTTTTGATTTAATAATTTTAATTTAATTAAAATGCCCCCCCGCCACTGACGCACATGCGTGCTAGTCGTTTCCCACTCTAGGGGGCGGTGCTCATCTCCGTACTCAAGCCGAAGAGCCAGTGTTGTGCGAGTCCTTGGCATCGCTGCAAGGAAACACTGTTTTTACTTCCTCGCGTTTTTTTCCCTGGGGGCGTCTCTTTATCTGACTTGCATTTCACATGCTTTCAAACGGCTAGGTTTGGAAGCATATAAACGCAAGGAGATCATTCCAATTCCAGAGTTTATTTGCAACCACTTTGGAAGACAGGAGCCACTCTTGGCGGGGGAAGGCTCCCCGTCCACACTGTCACCTGACCTTTTTTAAAAACTACCGAGCCGCCGTGAGGTCTTGGGACCCTTCGGCCTTCCTTGACATGAGGCCGGAGAGTGGGGGGGGGGGAATTGGTGGCCTTCATGGGGGGGGACAAAAACATCTCAGAGAAACCAAACACGCGTTCGGTGTGTGTGTGTGTGTGAGGGGGAGAAAACACACACAGTGGAAATGGCACTCACCCGCACGGGAGATCCTCCACGACCCTCCTTCAGTGGGACTTGAGGCCGGAAACAGAAACCCGGCTGGCTTCCGGGCGTTCCTTCTTCCCCGAGGAAACCTTAACGGCGCAAAGAGGTTCCCTTTCCGGCTTTGGAAGCCCCGCCCCCTCCTTCCCTCCCTCCCTCGGCAGGGGCGGGGTCACTTTCCCCGCGGCGGCGAGGCTTCCCCTGGTTTCCTCGGGTGGCCCGGTGCCGATTGATCCACGGACGGGCACCGGTCCGCGGACCGGGGGTTGGGGAACACTGCTCTGGAGAATGGGTTTGACTCTTGTTTTAGAGTCCTGTGCCAGAAAGAATGAAAGAAAAGCTCATAAAAAGTCCAGTAGTCCAGTACTGTCCGCACACTGGCACTCTGTACACCCCATGAATTTTCTATGGAGAACTTGTAGGTGCTTGATTTCATGGAGAAAAAAACCATACTGAAAGAACTGAATATTGGTCATCTCTGTAGAGAAGCTCTCACGCAAGACCAACATGTCTCATAAAACATCATCAAAAGGAACCCAACGTTATCATCATCTTGGAGCTGCAGAGCTGCAAGGGACCCTATAGACCATCAAGTTCAGCCCCTGGCAAGGGTGAGCTGGGCACAAGTGGAGAATTGAACTCCCAATCTTTGGCTCTGCAGCCAGATGCTTAAGCCACTGATCTATTCAACGGCTTAGAATCAAGGATGAGACATATACCGTAACAAAGCAAGGATGTAACATCACAGCAGTCCAATAAGCCCAGGATCAGCTAACCTATTCCTGTATCTTCTGGGCTCAAGATTTGGGCAGGTTAACCAGCCACACTTTCATCAACATTCTTCTGCTCAGTTTGAACTGTTCACTTCTCCACCCCCACCTCACCCCAAACAGTGAATATGACAGAAACCCCATTCTTCGAAAAGGGAAGATAAACTATATGTACACTAGCACAGAGGATTACAATATATCTAAATATTTCATAGTAGAATGAAGTTAAACTCCCCTGTCCTCCCACCAATTATCTACTACATTCTGTGCACAACTCTAGATTAGAAACCAATTGTCTTTAAGGATTGTATTGCACTCTCAGTACTACTAGCATTCCATTTTAATTTCCTTTGGATGCTTTGAAAGTAAGCTTTAATTTGTCATTGGACATATTTGAGGTCAGGAGGAAAATGCAAAGGAATCTGCTGCCTCAAAAATTATTAACGTACCAGCAGCAGGAGCAGCAATGATACGTCCCTAAGGGTTTGGGGGAGAATTGTACTTGGTCACCCGTGTGTTAAACTTGTCAGATCTACTTTCTTTTTATTAGAATCCCAAGTTTCTCTAGCCAGAATCAGATGTAAAATAAGAGATGAAGAAAGATGATGGAAAACTGCAAAAGCAGTGCCCCAGGGTATACACTTAAGTTCAAGGATCTGCCTTCATTTCCAAAACCAGAGCTTGTACACAAATCATTTTACATACAAATATATCCCTTCATTTTCCAGCATTTCTTACTTCACCAGCCTTTTTAGAAAGAGGAGAGGCTTTTTGCCATCAGCATTCAAAAATGCTGATTTACTACAAATCATTTAGACATATTTTAGTAGATCCTGAGCTGTCTTTTTCTCATCTGTGCTGTAATTAACTCATTATCTCTTACCTCGAAGAAAGATTATTTGAGCCCTGCAGCTTTGCTTTTACTTTGTTGTATTGGAAGTTATTGAGCAGATACCTAACTGGATATTTCTTTTTTTATGGGGCAAGGGCAATAATACCATCTTGGATTCATTCTTAACCAGTACTGGATTATCCTTGCAATGCTGCCTCTGTATAGAGGAAAACATGTATCCCCAACACAAAGGAAAATATGGCATACATTCATACAGATCATTTAATCAAACGTGCTTGACAATTCAGAAGTACAGAAGCTACATGTCTGTAAAAGCCATAAGTTTTGAACTGTCATATGAGATACACCTGATCATAATGTCTATAATTTGTGTTCTAGGATGGTTAATTTAAAAAAAGTATTGCCAGAAAGAATCAACTCACCCAAGGGCTGGACAATATTATTTCAGCAGGCCACAGGAGGGCCCTCACTATGACTAAACACACACACACACTTGCAAAAAAGCTGTTGACAAAATGACAGATTATGCCACTAGAAGCTCCAGCAACACTTGCTGTTTCTAAAAAGGACCTATTCAGGCCCAAAAGAGGACAGGGTGATAATATTTAGGGAGAAATCTACATCCATAGAGGCTTCTGGGAGTGTACGTTGCCATTTTAAAAAAGCAATGCAAAGAGATCTGCTTAGCTCTCACCCCAAAGTGCTCAAAGCACTCTCTGGGCAGTTTACAATTTAATTATGTGAGCCATACATTGCTCAAGCTGGATACTCATTTTACTGACCTTGGAAGGATAGAAGGCTGGGTCAACGTTTAGCCGGCTACCCAGAATTGAACCCCAGGTCATGAGCACAGATAGAGCTACAGTGCAGCACCTTAACCACTGTGCCATGAAGCACTTTAAGGGCTAAATTATTTTTTCATCTATTAAGGGTGCAGCAAAAATGGACTTTGGACGATGAATGTTTCTCCACCCCCACTCTACATAATCAACTTTCAACCATCTTGAAAGTCCTACTTAGGGATTGGCACGAAAAGAAGAATTGCATTTCATTTTGTTCCATTGCCCCCTCCCCCCAGCATTTCCTTTTGTTTCATTTTGTATGGTTTTTTTTTCAAAAAAAAAATCATACGAAACAATTTTTTTACAAAACCAAACATGGGGGGCCCTGAAAAGCCCCTGCCCAGGCAGCCCACCCCCTGCTCCTGCTGCGGGGCCCCTACCTATCCCTCCTCCTGAGCTCTCATGGTAGCGGGGGCCTTCGGCAGCAGTGGCGTGGTCTATTGCCAGGCTGCTCAACCTCCCCGGCCAGTCAGGGCCTTTGGTGGTGGCGGCGGCATGGCCTACCGCGGGCCGCTCAGCCTCTGAGGCTGGCTGAGGCGTGTGGTGGCAGTGGCAGAGGGGGAGGTCCAGGCCAACCTGCTCAGCCTGGCTGGGGCCCCAGGGCGTCTCTCGCAGCAGCGATGGAGGAGGTGGTGGTGGTGAAGGAGGCCCAAGCTGGCCTGTGGGGCCCTCTCCAGCCTGGCTGGGTGGTCTCAGCGGCAGGACATCAGCAGGTAAAGGACCGGTTTACAGATGGAACAAAATGGTTTGTTTCAACAACAAAAACCTACCATTGTCTTTCATCTGTAACGAAATGCTGTTTCCTCTTTTTGTTTTATTTTATTACATAATGTCACAATGGAACAGAATTTTGTTTATTGTTTTGTGCCCATCCCTAGTCCTATTTTTTTTTTTTTTTCAGTAGATTAGTTGGGAAAATATAACAAATCAAGACATTATTTCTGAAGCTCCATCAACACTTTACTGAATTAGAACAATTCCTGGAAGTACAAAGCAAATTCTCCACTGCTTCCTAATTGAATTGAAACACAATATCTGGTTACAGCCTTAAATTCTTGTATGACCTTTTAACCAATACCAAAACACTCCACCCATCTAGGGTAGTTTCCCCAGTATTTTTAAAAACACTTTCTTGTATTGGACTTTCTTCATTTGCTCACTCTTCAGATATCCCATTCAGGCTTTTGTTTGTTTTCTTCTTTCTAAGATAATAACTGGTCTTAGCCTCCTATTGACGTACAATAAGGCAGCACCACAGTCTTTTGAATTTGCAACTGACTCATTTCTTACTTTTTGAATGAGGGGAGGGGAGGGGCTGCAGCTCAGTGGTAGAGCGCCAACTTTGCATGCTGAAGATTCAAGATTTAATCCAAGGTAACTTCAGATAAACTTCAGAACAAACATTACCTGAAACCCTGGGAGTCACCTAAACAGTGTTGGCAATCCTGGACTGGATAGATTAAAGGCCTGTAGTTTCCTATATCCCTTTACACACATCCTCCCTAAGGGGCAGATTTCAGTAGAGAAAGTAAAAATTGCCTTCAATTTAGTAATAGCAGTATTCTTTTCTTGATAAGTTTGGTCTTGCCTTTTTTGTCACTCCACTAATACCATTCCCATTCCTCCCTATTACCTAGACCAAGGTATTCCTGGACTGCAACTCCCAGAAACCTTGGGCATCATAGCTGGCAGTGAAGGCTTCTGGGAATTGTAATCCAAGAACAACTGTTTTATCAAAGGTTATAAATGCTGCTCCTTTATATTTTGATAAAGGAAACAACTTGACTAGACCACCAAATGCCTGTCTTTTAGTAAAATCAAACCAAAGGGGAAAAGTCACCTGAAACACCATTAATATGTTTATTTTTTTCTTTAAAATAATTTTAACCACCCTTCTACTTACAAGGACCCACCATGAATTCTAAAGGTTCCAGCATAAAATGGAATAAAACATAGAGCAGTGTTTCACTTTGATTTTCATCACCCTTATATGAAGAGGCTTGTTAGCGGTACGTGAAAGTCTGGTGAAAGACTAGGAAAATAAGTGTTTCTGAAAATTAGACAAAAAATTATTTTACATTGCCCATAAAGTTGTGCTCTCCTATTCTCTCACACTCCACTGAATTTGTAAAGTTACAACGTTACCACTACTGGAGACTGATAGTAGAAGAAAGACTGCTTCTACTACTGTTCAGAAATAACTGTATAGATGCAATTCTTTAGATTAATCTACTGCCGTTTGGAGGACTGTGCTGATTTGTAGAACAGCATTAAGCTGGAGGCTCTTTCCCAAGAGATATCAAACCACCACAATTATGTTTTTAATAGGTACACAAGAAATATATCATGATCATTTTGAAATCATTTATTCAAATTTGCCAAACCTTCCCTTACTTCTTACAAATGACAAAATGCCTACACTTAATTTTATGCTACAGTAGATTTACAAGAAATTAAATGAAAAGGCTTGCACTTTTTTCAAAGTTACCATACCTGTCTACCAACATTCTCCTGGAAGGCAGCCTAAGAACAGAAAGAACAAACAAAAAAATGAGTCAGGTTTGCTTGCAGATAAACAGCAGAACATGAATTCAAAACAAACATGCAGCAATATAAATGACCCATGGGGCTGTAGCTTAAAAATGTAAAGTCAGCTTTGTTGGATGCTTGTGCCCTTAAGGAGTTGTTGTCACTGCTGCTTTATGTGCTAATACTCATTTCAATCTATATATTACACACCAACCATTTGAGAATGTGTGTTTATTAAAAACAGACCCACCCACAACAGAGCCCTTTATTGCTGACACAAGGCTTCCTAACAGAAAAGGCAATGCCCTCAGAATGCAAGTACAGTACCAAGATAGGGGCTTTCTATCATGCTTCTGGAAAGTCACCTTGTGCTAAATTTTAAAGCCCACAAGTTAATCTGCTTCTCCCCCTTTCATAAACTGCAAGCTACTGGCAATTGTTCAATTTCCTACACTGTCTGTTCTTTCACAGTATGTTTATGTGAAACATTTGGTTGCAGGTATACACTAGACTTCTTCTTCTTCTTCATCATCATCATCATTTATTATTATTATTATTATTATTATTATTATTATTATTATTATTATTATTATTATTATTATTATTATTATTATTATTATTATTATTATTATTATTAAAGGGGAAAACGTGAAACAAAAAGTACAGCACAGCTAGAAGGAACAAGGCCTCTTTATAACAAGTGAATTTTCCAGCCATGATGAGGTCTGAAGACATGATTATTAAGGAAAAGCTTGTGCTTTCTCTGAACACATGAAATCAAAGAACATGATTAGTTACCATAATTTTTATTTTACACAATGTCTGCACATTGGATTATACTGTATATCAATTTATGTTAATAGGCCTGAAGGTTGGTAAATTTGTTAAGACTGATACTTCCAGATCTAGTTTCTGATATGATCATGAACAAGGTAGACAACTACTGATGATCTAGAAGTAGGAGCCATATGGCAATACATGTATTTGTCTTAGCAGGCATACAATCGGATTATTACATTCTAGCCCATAAACAATTTAAGCAGTTTTTCATGTACAGCTTTGACTTGTTTGCATTTTTTACTTTTGTCAAAACCCCAAAGCAACAGGGTCTGTGATATTTTAGTTCAAAGATCATCAAACGAACACCTTCCTGGACCAATACTGAGTATTAACAATAACTTAGTATCTCATTCTCTACATAAAATTGACTGGGAAACTTTTTTTAAAGTCTGAAAAACTATGTCTTGCATTCATCCAATCTTTTTGAACATAAGGTTAAATTGTACTTATACTTGAAGAAAATGTCAACAATTATTGGGAAAATACATTCAAACATACCAAACTTAAGGGACAATTTACACTAAAGATATCGAATTCAAAAGCATTCCCACTGACCTCAGTGAAGCTAATCTATAGGTTGTGTAAAATGTGTATATTGAGTGATTATTACTGAATGAGAGTGAATAAATAATTTTGTGCTGGGAGAGCAAAGGATTTTCAATATCTGATTTTTTAAAAAAATGTAAAGCTATTTTATCTTCTCTCATTCAGAAATAGGCAACCCTAAACATCTGCAGATTTAAAACAGAAAGAATCCAAGCTGCAAGGGCTGCCGTATTGATTCCCCTTTCAAATGGGAAAGAACAACCACTTGTAAGATTAAGCATGCGTGATAGAGGCTCAGTCAGAAGGAGCTAGAATGGATTATAGGGAGAAATATGTTAAGAGAGAAAGATCACAGAAATAGACTGAAAAAGATACATTTCTTTTAAAGAGTGAAAAAGACCAGATTTGCTTTATAAAAAGTAATGGAGTGACAGTCCAACAGAAAGGGGGATATTTTGCAATAAATCTTCAGTAAACATCATCTCAAGATTTTTGGGACCAAGCAATCTCCTTACATAGGTTTTCAAAGGGAACATTAACTCCATGTTAACTCCATCGCTGGGGCAATCTGAACAATTATCTGACTAACAATTAGCTAGCTTTTTAGCTCCTTTCTGGCCAAACAGGCATATTAGAATCACACTTACAAGGGAATACCTTGATTGGTTGTAAAAATGGAGACACAAAGGAAATATTATTTTTAAATAAAATAAAATATAATATACAGGATACCCACTTGTGCTTAAAACCACTCGCAAAGAGACACCAAGCATGGGGAAATCCAAGAAGCAGACCTCCTTTTTCATCAGTTCCACCACCTCTTACCCTAACATAAACTCATTGTCTGGGCTGTTTTTTAACATGCTCTCTAGGTATCAACTGCTTGGAGCCACAAAATATTCAAAATGCATAGAAGAAACAGTAGTGAGCATAAAATGTTTTGTTCTTAAATGGTAGATTTTATGTCTTGGATTTTTATACTGGGGTGTGTGAATGAGCTGACTGGATGAAACTTTTTAATCTTGTATTTTTCTACAATGACAATACATTCCATTCCATTCCAAATGGCACCTAGGGGGTATCAAGTAGTTTTCATCCTTGGATCCCCAGGTGTTCTAGGGCTAAAAGCCCCATAAACCTTCACTACTAACTGTGTGGACCAAGATTTCTGGGAGTTGTAGTCTAAGAGTATCTGGAAACACTCCTGTAGACCATTTTGACTGCTGACAAGGGTGTTGTCAACATTCCAGATGCCCTTTGCTTTGATACGCCTAGTATCCTTTTCTCTGGTGGCAACATGTGCATGATATTATGAAGTAATATTGGGCCATTTCTTAGCATTTTGAATTATGGATACAGAAGCACAATATCCCATAATCATAAAATTGTTGGTGGAGAGGGTTGCATTTTTAAAAGGATTTAATCTACAAATGTACATCCACACATACAACAGAAATATTTCCACTAACAGTCTATGGTTCATAATGAAAACTGAAAAAAAATTGCACCAACTCCTTATGCTGTAATTTTTAAAAGCGTGAACAACACATCAAAATATCTACATCTTAAGAACTGAGGTGACTAAATTATAGTCAACTACACTTAGCAATTAAGCTTGCCATAGTAAAAGTAAATGACACATGTAATTTATACCAAGCAACGCAACCTGATTTCATATAAACATTTTCTACCATTAGAAGGTGCTGCAAAGATGACAAGCTTAATTTACTTCTAAATCTTCATAAGGTTAGCACAATTCTCACAGACATCAAAAATAAGCTGAGCACATATCTTGGGGCAGTTCAATATATTCTTAATTTCAAAATACAGCATGCCCACGAATTCAAACCAACAATCCTTAAATTACATGAATTATACTTATTAATTTCTTCTACACTCTGAAAATAACTGTTTGGAGAAAAATGAATTCACCAGGCATCCAAACCCACTCCAATACTTACTGTAGATTAACTCTGAATGAAACATGACTTCATTGAAAAGGTGAATAAGGAACTTGGTAACTACATTAATCTTTCTTTTAGTGTTGAGTCATGTTAAATGTGTCTTAGCTTGAACTCCTGGTAGATATCCAAAATGCTAGTGGCTACTCATTTCTGCTTTCTATTTTGTGTTATGTCATGGGAAAATGCAACATTGCTTTAAACTAATGTGAATAATCATAAGCCTTTAAATTAGTGGCCCCTGATGGAAAGAACTGTTTAATCAATGCTAACAGAAATGGGGTGTCTACCTTGTAAATCAAATTTATAAGCCATATGTGCATATCACAATATGTTCTTATTTTAGAAACAGTCATAGCTTTTTACATCTTTGCTTAGTTTACCTATTACAGGAGACCTACGAAACAATATACAGTATCATGAACCAGCTTCATGTGGTGGTGTAAACTGCATGATTTGACATTGGGGGTAACTTTTCATCTTACAGCAGGAGTGGGCAACTCTGGCAAGTCCAGGGACTCCCCCACCCCACCCCAGAACTTGTTATACCAGGCCTCGAAATGCCAGAAAATGTTTAAAAAAACCAAACCAGAAGTGAAAGGACATTCAATTCTGGCTTTGATTTTTAGGATTTCAGGCCACCACCATCCCAAGAATGTCCTTTTTATGGAAAACAAACCAAAACACCATTCTAAAGAAACCTCCAGGGACAGAGATTTATTTAAAATCATCTTCCTATGATATTTAGACAGTCTAAAACTCCAAGACAGATGTGAGGCGAACTGCTGCTGAACCATCAGTTAGCATCTGCCATGGATAAATAAGGATCCACGATAATTAGAAGTGCTGAAGGGGTTATAAGAAATATGTAAACAATAGCGCATAATGGCCAGAATCCTGTTGGTCAGTTATGGGAGTGTAAGTACAACAGCATAAACTGCATCAGCAAACTGTCCCAAGTTTGCAAATATCCCTTACCAAATACCACTCCCATTGACTGTTTTTTGACAAAGGATACAGGCACCAACTTGCTGACTAGCCCGATTTGCTGCTGCAATTTCACCACCACATTTCTTCTTGGGTAATTAACCAAAAGGGATTCTCACCAAGATGAATGCTGTACATGAAGATGTACATGAAGATATACGTGCACAGCCACCTTCCACTTATGTATGCACATGTATCCTGCCTTGGTTTCCTTCAGCCTCCCCTCACACAAGCACAAGGGGTAGCTTTTAATTCTGACCTCTGCCTCCCTTTTTAACCACTGTCAACCACTCCTCTTTATTTATTTATCTATACATTTCTATACTGCCCATCTTCCAAAGGAATTCCGGGCGGTTCACAACAGTTACATTTACAATCAGACTACTATCAAAAATCAAATATCAATAAAGTAACCAATTATCACAACACCTAAACAGTAATGAGAGACAAAGCAATCTAATAATCCACAGGCGGACCTATGGCCAGGATGACAAAAAAATGAAATGAAAAGAAATAATGGTTGCCAAATGCTTCTCTAAAAGGCAGAGTCTTAAGAGCTTTTTTGAAGGCCAGCAGGGACTATTCACCTTTCCTTATTCACCTTTCCATGTGTAGCCTGCATAATTAAGATGTAAACCGCCCAGAGACTACTTGAAGTGGTATGGGGCAGTATATATGCAGACCACTTTGCTTTGCTTTATGCTAGGCGAATCTCACTTGCCAATTTGTTCTAAAGCATAAGGGCAGCCACAAGAGAAGGCCATCTGAACTGAGAATGCCTGCAATGTTCTCCTGGGTCAGGCCTCAGTTGACATTTGGGAGATCGGCTCTGCCAGGTACTCAGGTCCCAAGCTGTGGAGGGTTTCAAAAAACAAAACTAGTACCTTGACCTTTATTTGGGACACAATGGGCAGCCAATGCAGATGAGCCAAGACTGGGGTGATGCAATCATATCTGTCTGCACCTACCACCAGTCTGGCTGCTGCATTTTGTACCCACTGCAGTCTCCGAACAAGGGTCAAGGGCAACCCCACGTACAGAGTGTTGCAATAATCTATCCTCAAGATCACGAACGCCTGCACGACCATTCTCAAGGAGGCCTCGTCCAGGTACAGGCAAATCTGGGCTATCTGCCTATGATGCAAAAAGGTGGACTTGAAAAGGGGTACCACCGAGGCCAGTGGTAGCAAACCTTTGGCACTCCAGATGTTTTGGACCATGAATCCCACAGTCCTTTGTCATTGGCTGTATTGGCTTGGAATTCTGGGAGTTGTGGTCCAAAACACCTGGAATGCTAAAGCTTCGCTACCACTGACCTAGGCTTTCAGGAGTAAGGACAGGTCCAAGACCACACCCAGACTCCTCACTCTATTTATTTATTTATTTATTTATTTATTTATTTATTTATTTATTTATTTATATACCGCGCCTTCTTCCCAGGACGGGAACTCAGGGCGGTTTGTAGGGAAATACCCTCCAAACTGGGGAGAGGGCCACTCTTCTCCTCCCCAAATCTTGCTGCCTACCTCTTCCTCACCATGTTCATTGTAAGATGACTTGTTGGAATAACAACTGAAAAGGTAGTGGTATGGGCTGCTGCAGCATGTAGAAGTCCAGCTACAATGATAGGGCCACATCCTATGCACTGACACCAACACTCTAGTACGGAATGTCTTTCAGTTGAAGTTTGATAGCAAGTGACCAAAGGGCCGGCCAAAGCATTGTTGGTTTGACACACTACACAATGACACGAGGGCCATTCACCTACATCTGGACCAAGCCGGCAACTGAGAGAAAAAATGTCTCTGATCCCGAAGAGTGGAGCCCGCCACCAAATGCAACAAACACTAAAGAAGAAGAAGGGCTGTAGCAGCATGTGGAGTGGTGGTGCTTTTGTTGTGGTGGAGGTGAAAGCAAATTGGAAATAGTTCCCTGAGCCCAAGCAAGACCTCCTTGAGCTCATGTAGGGATCACAAAAAAGACTGGCAACAAGGAGAAGTTGTTTGCAAAATAACTTCCAAACCATATGTAAGGCATCTATACCCACTAGCTAGAGCTCAGGCGTAGATCCAGTTGACTTGTGCACACTTTGGGCTAGGCACTTTCAGTCTCAGTTTCTCCTTTGAAAATGGGAATAATGGCTTTTTGGAAAGGGCCACAAGAGAAAGACATGTTCAATACATGGTAAAATGTATTACTGTTTCCACTGAATCTGTAAATATCTAAAGCCAAGCATTTTAAAAGATAGTATGTATCATTATAAGTCATTTTGTAACAATGGCACAAACCCTATTACTTAGCAGTGTAACCTAAGTAGGTCACGGTTAGAATAGGCCCATTTCAGTGAATGGAACTTGTTGCATGAGTGATACATGGGATTAGCCACAGTTTAAAAAAAGTAGGAAAAGGACATAACAATTTGGTCTGTGCAGAAAAGACAAACTGAAATTACATATTAGGGAAAGGTTATCAATAAGCCACCCTGCCCATAAAGACTACTGTATATTACTGTACAATAAGATCCCTGTATCCATGGGGGATTGGTTCTGGGCCACTCCACAGAAACTGAAATCTAGGCAGACAGGTGGAGCAGCCGGGCTACCTCCTCTCCTGGCTGGCCAGGAAGAGAAAGAGGAGGAGGAATACCAGCCCGGTGCCCTTGGCCCTCAGGGGCCTCCAAGCCATCCATCCAAATCACCTTGCATGATTGCACCTGCCCACCATGCTCCCTTGCCTGCTTGCCTGGCTGGCTGGCCAGCTGGCGATGGCGCTCCATTTGTGCTATGCTTTGCTGCCAGGAGCACCTCTCCTGGCATTTCAAAATAAGGAGGCAAACCAAGGAGGCAAAACCTATTCCGGATGCAAGGAGGCGGCTGCAAAGCAGCCAACCATCACACAGCACCCCCGCTTTTGCCTTCGCCACCCCACCACCGCTTCCCCCTCACAACCAGCACCACCCTCCATGCTGCTCAGCAGGGATGGTGGGGTGCTGGGGTCAAAAGTACTGACCAGTCTGTGGCCTAGACAGCTCTCGCCCGACATCCCACTACCCCCACCGCCAATCACCAACTGCAGATAACTAAATCTGTGGATGGTGAATCAGCAGATACAGGGGTGATGCTCTACTGTGGTCCTGTATTAGTACTGTTTCTAAAAAATAAGATTACAACTTAACTTACCGAGGCAGCTCTCCTGCAATTAATATCACGGTCAAACACAGCAGCTATAACCAGGGCACTGAAGACAGAAAGGAGAACATTAAAATTATCAATAAGCAAATGGCACCATTTGCAGTCAGTTTGGAACATATGTTTTTACAGAAGAAGGCCCGAAAATTCCTTTAAAGAATATGATAACTGCTAGCATTTTTGTGTCACTGGCATGTATTGGGGGGGTCTATTCCAATATCTGACTGAGACTTACCTGCAGTGAGTCTCAGTATGCACTCACCTGAAGACGGCATGATAATAGCAGCAATGAAAAGGCTGTATTTCAAGCCATTGTTCTAATACCTCAGTATTAAAAAAATATTTTAACCATGAAACGTTTCAACAGATAATTGGGGGAAACCTCCTATGTCTCTGAAGACTTATTAACATGATATAACACCCTTTCTTAGCCAGGAACAAGTGTTGGGACATGTTTATATGAGTCTGAGAGCTTGTTGCTTATATAACTGCTACCCAGAGACCACTTGGTAGTGGGATGGCTAATTTTTTAAAAAATAAATAAATAAATAATCCATGCACTAAGTCAATCTGCATGGGCTTGTTTGTGGCCTCCTGCACTTACCTCAAGCCTGGTGCTGCCCCAAGTGGGCCTCTAACTGGCTTCCCAGGCCTGTCAGAGGCCCTAGAAGTGGTTTCGGATTATCTGGAAGGCACTTCCAGTTTTCAGAAGTGACTTCTGTTCTGGTTCACCGGAAACCACTAATGAGGCCTCCAACAGGCCTGGGAAGCCCATTGGAGGCCCATTTGGGGCAGCATCAGGCCTAAGGTAAGTGTAGGAGGCCCCTGACAGCTCCCCCCAGTCCTGATCCAACACCTGCATATTGTGGATTTTCTTTTATCGCGGGTCGGGTCCTTAACCCCCAGGATAAGTGGGGGATTACGTTTAATACCATTTTCACGTTATTCTAGAACTGCCCCCTGGGCAAGTACTATAACTTGGATAAGCAAGGGTGGGGAGTGCCTTGTCCTCCATACAGACTGGCCAACAGTGACACACAGGTAATGAATAGATGAGCAAGTGCACAAATCTGTAGCTAGAGCAGCTTGTTAAGGAATCTGTTGCTGCTTATTTTTTGTTACTGGGGTTTTTATTTTACGCCACTCAAATTTCCCAACAAAAGGAACAATAAAAACTGATATTTTTCAACAGCAAGAAATGAAATGTATTTTGACATACTGTATATACTCGAGTATAAGCCTAGTTTTTCAGCCCTAATTTTGGGCTGAAAAAAGGGGTCCTTGGCTTATATTCGGGTCAATACTTTTAGCCACTGAGGCAAGTTTGGGTCAGTGGCTAAAAGTCATTTTAAACATTGTGTGCCACTTCTCCTGACCCCCCATGTTTAAAACGACTTTTAGCCACCAACTCAAGCACTTGCCTCGGAGGCTAAAAGTCATTTTAAACATCACACACCCAGCTCACAAAGGAGGAGTTGTCAGACCCTGCTGCATTTCCCACCCTAGACTTATACTTGAGTCAATAATTTTTTCCAGTTTTTGTGGTTTAAATTAGGGCCCCCGGCTTATACTCGGGTTGACTTATACTCGAGTATATATGGTATATAGAGTGAATTGCACATGACCTCTAATGGGTACAACAACTTCAACTATTAAAGAGACATCTTTTCATCATGCTTTAAAGCACATTAAATATTTGTTTGGAACTGTGGCTGGAATCTAGTAGTAAGTTAAAATTAGAATACGCCACACTGAATCAGCAGGAATTTGGTTCATTAACTCCTATATAAGTTCAACTGATTAAAAGAGCTTCTTTATACTAGACAATTTATCACTGTCAAGCATCACTATATTAAAACCCTGTAGACATACATGGGATTATTAAGGGTTTGGAGGTGGAATAATGGTACTACGACTCTTTGAAGGAACACAGTGGTCATAAAGTTACAACAACATGGGTTTGCACAATAAAGTTAAACTCTGAAATATGCAAAATGGCTAAAAGGTTCACCTATCAAGAAGGAACTCATACAATCCATTTGTGATGATGGTGCAGATTTGTTCAAATTATGCAACAGAAACTAGATATGAAATTAGATGTCACTGTTGTTCAACGTTAAGAGATGATACTGCAAAGTAACAATCAATTAGAGGAAAGGCATGTCTCAGATCATTTTCTTAAACTGAAATTTTCCAGGAAGCATACCTTCTCTTCAACACAAGTTGGCACTGCCTTCGCCATTTTTTGATTCTTTAATACTTATCAGCAAAATCTGAGATTTTACCACTGCACAGCAAAGGAGAGCTGTAAAAAGGGCCCCTCTAATAGATTGTTCCTGATGAGCACTGGAGACACATTAAAACATTCTGCTACGGATTTCTACTTGTACGCCAGCAGAAAACCACCAGAAGTGCCATCATTATTCCTAGTATAAGATTTTTGGTCATTAATAATACTTAAACAGAAGAGTGACCCTTTCTCTCTTTTGATAATCATTCACACTACAGTGTGCCAAGTGGAGGCATAACTGTCTTCAAACATTCTTCAGACAAAGGAGGAAGGTGCATGTATGTGGTAGGTCAGAATTCTTTCTCCTTTCCCTCTTTCCTTGTTGAAATGCATCACAGGGTCTTTATGAGAAAGCTATGTATAAGCATGACAGTGAATGAATGATCTACCATTTTTTATTTAGGCTACAACTGCCAGATAGGCAGAAGTGGAAAATGGAGTTACACAGTACAAGTATTACCCAACATGTTGCAGACAGACAGTTGCTCTTCAAAATGAACTAGTCAGGGAACAAACATATTCTTCAGGTAAAAATTCTCAGCATTTCATCAGAGCACAAGATGTAGCTTTGAGCAATATTCATATTTCCTGATTTTGCAGGGTAAACTTGCCCTGGAGCCAAGTGGCTCAACTTACACCTCCCTCCTTTACTCACCACGGGAAGATGCAATTGTTTGCACTCCCACACTGCCATCAGTTTCTTCCAAGTTTAAAAAAAAATGTAATCCTCTGAATATCGTCTTGTTCTGAACTGGAAAAGGAGGAGACCTCAAGTCTTCCCATGAATAAACCTTACTTCTTAATTATTATTGTCTCCTGTGATTTTCCAGAACAGTAGAAAAGCCGTAAAATTCTCAAACAATTCGACAACTTAAAAATAAAAAAATGGTAATTGATAGCATTTTAGAATTACAGATGAAATGGATGATTATTTATAAGTAACCAGAAGTGATGGCTTTTAGTTAAGTGCTAAAACATACTACTGGTATTTTGCACTTACTTTGTTTCAATATGGGTTTTCATAGAATCATAGAATAATTAAGTTGGAAGGGGCCTATAAGGCCATCAAGTCCAACCCCCCTTCAATCTAAAGCATCATTTCAAATCTCAAGCGAATGAATGAAATTAAGAACTGGGCATGTTTAGCCTTGAGAAAAGACGTCTTAGGAGAGAGATGATAGGCACTTTTCAAATATTTGCAAGGCTGTCATTCAGAGGAACAGCAGGAACTGCTTTTGATCATCCCTCATTGCAGGGCACGCAACAGTGGGCTCAAGTTACAGGAAACCAGATTTCAGTTGAATATTATGCAAGACTTCCTAACTGTTAGAGCAGCACAGCAATGGAGCCATGTACTCCTAGAGTTGGTGAATGCTCCAACACTGCAGGGATTCAAGAGAAATACAGACAATCACATGGCAGATTTCTTTTGATATTTCATTCATTCATTCATTCTCACTGAGCAGAGGAACTCAATGGCTCCTTCTAACTTCATTATTGTATGATTCTATTATTCCACCTCCTATATCCCTATGTGTACTCTTCTAAAATGTAATCCACTGCACAAAAGACTTAAAGAATTGATTGATCTTTTCAAGAAAAAAAACAAGAGCCACAGATAAAAAATATATAAAATCAGTTTCCAGATTTCATACTGCTGAAGTATGATTACACTGTCAGACACAAATTCCATCCAGGTAAACATAGACTGTCAACACATTAGGAGGGCAGAAGGTGTAAAATTATTCATAAAACATTTCTAGATTTTTTTAAAAAAATCAGAGGTCCAGCAAGAAGTTTGCATTGTTTTATTTCCAAATACAGTACATGCCACTTAGTGCTTTTTAAAAAACAACATAGTAAAACATTTAACCCATTTTATTACTACTATCAGTTAGACAGAATTATAAGAGCTAATCTAATCTAGAGGCCAAACAGAGTGGTCCCACTGAATCAAATGAACTTACAAAACTATGACTTAACAACTCATATTCATTCTAGACTACCAATTATTTGGATTTAGCCCTAATTTTTCAGCTTGAGCAAGATTCCTTACAGTTCCGTGGTGCTTCTTATTAGCACTACACTTGACTGTTACTGTTCACCTAACTAGCCAGTCCAAATCCAACTGGGCAACAACTTCACAACTGGAATACCAGGGAGGGAGAAACATCATCAGGACCCAGATCACACCAACACAAAGGCTGCAGCAAACCAGTACTTCACGTAGGCACCAGAAAGCTGAAACAAATATGTGATATAAGATGGGAAATCAGTACTATTTTGAATCTAAACCACTGCCTGAGAGCAGTTAGCGGGAACTAAAATAAATTCACTTCAACTGTGTACTTCAAGAGGTTTGTTCCAAAACCAAACTACTCGTTTTTGAAGAGATACCAACATTTCCTTGTAGCTAGATAGGTGATTCTTCTCAGATGGGAAAAATGACACACCTAAGGCTAGAACTAAGAGGCAGGAAAGAAAAGGCATGTGAATGCTGTTATTGGCTGACAACCAAGGCGTGCTAATACAGGTGAAACTGTGTGCTATGTTGCAAGGGTTCCTGCTTCTCAATACAGAGCTTTACTGTTGAATTCCCACACTGTGTTATTACAACTGGAAACAGCCAAAACAAAAATAAAGTGTACTACTGGAAGAAATGTGTTTTTCTAAAATAGAATGTACTACATCAATTTCATCCTATTCTCTTTCATACTAGATTCTATACAGACAATAGGTAACGTTTCAAAGAAGTCTCAAGTCACCAACATAGCTTTTTTTAAAGCCACAATGGGACCCAGAAAAAGGTCTCACATCTATTTCATTTCAAAATGTCTTCAGGTCAGAGGGGCAAAATAATTATATTATTTTAAAGTACCAGGGATGATGTCCTTGTATATTGCACGTATCTGTCTCTTTTCTAGAAAGAGCATGATGAAACCCACACTTTCATCAAATCCATAAGAAACACCATAAGTATAGGATGCTGTGAATTTAAGTTTATTAAACTACAAACTTTATGAAGATTCCTCTGTCAAGCATTCAGTTCCCTTGAAAGGGAGTTACACATTTGGATAACTAGCTAAGTTTCAAGTGAATTTCTTCCTGCAGACTGGGAGGAAGGGTTTTTTTTCCTTCTCTTCTTATGGGCAGCCAACAATTAACTCTGCTTTATACCAGCACAACAGCTGGGGGGATATGAAGAAAAAAATCTATTGCTTCTGAAACGTGGCAAGCCTTCCTTGTCTAGGAGCTGGAGATCTATGAACAGTAAGATATCAATGCTGCTGACACTATTTCTCTCTGACTCCTTCCTTCACCTCCCCTTTTCTAAGCTTGCTATCCTCCTCCTCTATACCTCCAACTACAGTGGTACCTTGTATAAAGAAATTAATTCATTCCGAATGAAATTACTGTATTTAAGCAAATTTTCCTTTATACAAATTTCCCATAGGAATGCATTGAAAATGGAATAATCCCATTTTATGTTGTACGGATTTGCCCCATAGGCGATTCTGTTAAGCAAATTTCCCCTATCTCCAGAATATTTTATGTTGTTCAAATTTTATGTTATACAAACTGTTTGTTATACAAGGTCCACTGTATTCTAATATTCCTTTTTCCGTTCTATCTTCTAATCATTTTCACAGCTGGTCAATCCCCCTTTTTCTGGCCAGGTGATGTTAGTTGTCTTCTAATAATGTCTGTGTAGCTAAAGCAAGCTGATGCCATGTCTGGTCACATGCCTGAATATGTTACCAGGGTGTGTACGGTGGCATCTTATTAATGAACTGCAATTAGCCACAGCAATTTATGCAAACATTGTGCAATCACCAACAGGATTCTGTCCAATGAGTCTGTTCTAGCTGGAAGTAGAAACTAGATGTAGGCTTAATCTCTTTTGAAGATTATTCCTATAAACAACAAAAGTTACAAAAATAATTTATTTATTTGGAACATATTATGAATAGCTTTGGTAGAAAATAAAATGATTTCTAGAGGATGCTCTCTCCTGCTCCACTGCTTTTAAAAGTATAGATTTTTCTTAAAGAAAATGGAATCCACAACATCACCTCTACTACTCCATTTATGGCAGAAATACATCAACAGGTATCACAACAGAAAATTATTTCCAAATAATTTTGAAAGGAGCAAGAATTTGGATGGTTTCTGTCTGTTTTATGGAATTTATACTTGAATTATTTAGAACAACTAAATGCCATTTCATTCCATGATTCATTTTTGGAAATCAGATTCAGTTTTTGAGAAAGAGATTTTTTTAAAAAAATAATATTAATGTGGTATCTTACCTTGCAATTTGGTTAACAAATGGCCTCAGTTCTAATGGATCATAGGCACGAGCAAAAGCCCAACATACATAGCACGCAGAATCCCGTACATTAGAACCAACACTGCAAGCTCCCCGCTTCTCATCATAAGTCAGTCCTTTTAAAATCACTGGAACAACTGTTGAAATAAATTAAAATAAACATAAACTGTGGATGAAGTGGCTGTGTGAAACAGAGGAACAAAGGCAGTCAAATAACAGCTTTTGGTTTGTAACTAACTGCTTTTATAATCATAAGGACAATTCCCCTGCGCTACAGCAAGGTGAGAGAGTACAAATGGTAACAAAAGGAAGACAGGATGGTTAGTTTTGCATACAAGGAAAACTTTGTTCAGTTTCTGTAACAAAACATACTTTAAAATGAAATGCCTATTGTCATTCTTTAAGGCAGAAAGTTTACATTTTGAAAGAAAACTTGGTCTTTGAAAGGAAATTCTGTAATTGGCCAAGGATTGAGGTAAGAGATGGAAGGAGGAGCCCTCCACACAGGTTGATTCTATATAATCCCTCTCAAGGGCTGCATGTGAGCTTACAAGGAATACCATATAGAGCACACAATCATTGCCAAGGTACAACTAGAGTGCTTGGGCTGCTTGCAAACGAAGAAAAAAAATCAAAGCAACAACATTGGTACCAACAAGAGAGGGATAAAATACAGTAATACCTCGAATAACGAATGCCCCTGATAACTAATTTTTCGGATAACGAATTGCAATTTCCAGGTATAGGTCTGCCTCGGATAACGAATTTTCCTATGTACTGCCTTGGATAATGAATTTTCCCTACGTGGCTGCCTTGGATAACAAATTTGCCAGCATGCATTGGTAAAAAAGAGTTATCCCAGGCTGCATCGCATCTGTATCTTTAAAGTGCACTTTATAAAGCTTTTTGAGCCAAAAAAAAAAAAGGTGTCTGTGTCATTTTCCTAGGCCCTGGAATGGATTATTTGGTTTCCCATTCATTCCTATGGGAAACCATATTTCTGATAACAGTTTTTTTTCAGATAACAAATTGCCTCAGAGAATGAATTAAATTCGTTATCCAAGGTACACCACAAATTTCTATTTAGTAGAGACTTTTCAAAAATGGTGTGGCAGAAACTGGTGTGGTAGAAAGGGTGTGGCTAGCAGAGCTGAGGGCATTGCAAGAATGTGCCCAGTGGTAGTGGCCAAGGGAGAATCTGTCTGGCAATTTTGGAAAGATTTAAAGGGGGGAGGAAACATAAAAAACCATGAAATGTCTATGCCCCCTGTTTAAATGACTGGATCGGGTTCAAGAAGGCCACTTTCAGGGATCCACAAAAATCACCTGCAAATGAAAGAGTGATGCCTTTTAGGATTTCCCTTATGTAATAATTGACCTGAAAGTTGCATCTCTATTTTTACTCTTCTCTTCTAACACATACCATGACTGTAACATAAAAGGTGCTGTTTTATTTAAGTCACTCCTCCCCTTATCAGCACCATGAAATATAGTACATTTTGCTCTTTCATGCTCTGCTTATGGCACACAGTAATCTGGATACATGCCACAGTATCTGAAAGCATAAACATTCAGGTACTGGGAGAGTTAGTGTGTACTTGGTTTGAAATCAGTCAGTTTGACCGTTATAGACTAGCTTCCTGTTTTACAATTAAGAATTTCATACTATTTTTGACAAGCCAATCTCGAAAAAATGAATGAACATTCTACAAGAATGTTGCAAATGTTTTTGTCTCCCACTAGAATACTTCATCTTTTTGCAAAACTTTTGAGAACAGCAATATTCATAAGGCAAGGCTTTAAATGTTACTGCCTTTTATTGTGTCATTAGTTGCTCCGTCAACTCTTGTAAGCCGCCCAGAGTTCCTACGAGAAGATGGGTGGGGTATAAATCTAATAAATAAATAAATAAATAAATAAATAAATAAATAAATAAATAAATAAATAAATAAATACCAGTTTTATTATTATACAGAAGCGTCACCTCTGTTCAGTGAAAACTATTGTTCACCTTCATGCATCTTCAGTACTACTTAAAACTATAAATGAAGAAGCATGAAGGTGAACAATAGTTTTCACTGAGCAGAGGAGATGTTTTTAGTTAGCTATTAGGCACATCTAATAGCCATTGACTTTTAAATCCTACTTCTTTGAGTGGAGTAATCACACATCTACTTAAATCTTTCACTAACTCCAACAGATCCAGAAATTATAAATTCTGGTGGAATTCCTTCCCTAGAACCCCTGAAAAGGTCTGTTTATTATTATCATTTGATATGCAAAACTACTTTATGAAGTTGTTCTGTAGCAGAAACAGAGTAGATTGAGGAAAGTATTTTTCACATAAAACATGAGATGAAGGAGGTGATTGATGTTGACTGCCCTAAACAGATGTTTTAAAATACTGTACTGAAGTGAATGTTTATTTACAGTTGTTAACCAAAAAAATACTGTACTGTAGCTGATATATTCATGTCAGATGATTTCCATCTACAGTAAAAAACCTTTCCTGTTATCAAATGCTGGAGACAAAAAACATGTGGTTGCAAATTTTATGTCTTGCCTTGAATGATCTAGAAGCTTCCGGCCAGCTGCTAGTGGGACTGACTAGATAGCACCTTTTCAGGTCTTGTAAAATAGTTATTTTGCTGTTACCTGAACAAAATTTCTACAAGCCAGAGTCTGAACTCGACAGTTGAGTTCACCCCTCCATATGACCAAGTGAATATCTGAATAGTGCTATTGATTTATATGCATGTGATTAATATCTCATGCAACAAGTCAAAATGTAACAACCTCAGCTAGTTTGCACACTAGATTTGTCAAATGATTCTGTGTTGTAGCTAACAGCGCACATAATGCTGTGATGGTAGTGATACTTCAGCTCCAAAGATACAGGCAACAGCAAAGATAAGATTGCTGGGTATTCAGGAAAATAGATTTCATTCACATCAGATAAGATGAGTGGTTTTTGCAGTAACAAAAACTGCAACTCTACAATATCACCACTTTTGTACGTGGCGGGCCTCTGGATGAAATATTCCACACTACCAGAGCCGTACTGCCAAAACCAACCAACTGTACAGGTTTCCTAAAAGGCTTCCTCTTGGTATCTGCCAGTCAGTTAATATAGTTTAAACATACTGCTTACTGAACTGTATGTAATTTAATAAACTAATGTAGCCTAGAGAAACAAAAGCCGGCTGAGGAAATAGAATTCACTTAACTCTTACCCTTCTCTTTCTTTGTCAAGATTTACAAAAGTACATAGTTTACAAATTTTGTTCCCTGTTGAACACAAGGCAGGAATTAAGAAGAAGGGGCACGTCAAATTCACTTAACAGTTTTTGGAGACTACAATAGGCTATAGCATATTTTATTAAGATGGATCCTTCTACACACAGCTGGTGTGGTGTAGTTTACTGGCCAAGCCATTTGTGGGGAAGACCGTGGTTTGATTTAGTTCAGGGGTGCCCAAACTTTTTGTAAGGAGGGCCAGATTTGGTGGCTGAGAATGTGTCAGGGTCTGGTTGCTCCCCGACACTGTCACTCCACTGCAAGCGCCACCCACTGACCCCTTGCAACCCCACCCGCAGGAAGGAAGGCGGGCGTCTAGCTTCACAAGGTTCCCGGTGATGCCGGTGGCGTCGGCCCACCCCCGTGCGCACACCCAGCCCCACAAGCTTCCCGGCAGTGCTGGTGGTGGTGGCCCACCCCCTTGCCCGCCCACCCAGTCCCACAAGCTTCTGCTCACTGGCCGGCCAGCCCACCCAGCCCCTCAATCTTCCTGGCGGTGTCAGTGTTGGTGGAAGATTAAAAAAAAACATGGGGCGGAGGGGGAGGGAGGGGCATTCCAGCCAGCCCCGGGCCACTCAGAATGGCCTGAAGGGCCGGATTTGCCGGCGCCCCCCCCCGGGCCGGACTTCAGTTCAACCATAAACTCACTGACTGGCCTTTAGGCAGATCACACAGCTCACCCCCTCCATCTGCAATAAAAAGCAATAAGGGAGTAAGAATCCTAACTCAGAGTTCTCAGAACTCTTGGAAGCCCTGTACAAATGTGAACTAAGATACATATGCCCATTATTTCCACAGTTGTTGTTGTTTCTTCTTCTTCTTCTTCTTCTTCTTCTTCTTCTTCTTCTTCTTCTTCTTCTTCTTCTTCTTCTTCTTCTTCTTCTTCTTCAGGCATCTAGAAACATCCATTGTTAAAGTGCTTAAGATGCAAGCGCTTCCTCCCCCCCCCCCAAGTAGTTTCAAAACTCGATGGGAAAGCCACAGAGCAGAGTTAATAGCCTGGTATTCTCTTCCACATTTTGTGACAGAAAGAAAAAAACTCAACAGCAGTAACAGAGTCTTTAAAAATGTAGCCTAACCTGTTCCCAAGCGTGTTGAATAAACGTGGAAAAAATAGATTTAACTGGTTATACAGGAACACGGAAAAAGGCCCTGGAGGCAGTTTTTGAAAATCTGTCATACGTTTCTCTTTGTGAAGATTAAACATTCCTGCTACTGATATTACTACTTATGCTATTCTTTCCACTTAAACTTAAGTGTAATCAGAGAAAAGGCTGGTTTTGTATAAAGTGTGGAAATAAAGTATATCTATCACCACAGGGCTCTTTACCTTTAGGGGAAAGAGGTGGCAGCCAGAAGCTGCTGAGATTTTCTAACAAATGTCTGCATGTGCGAATAAAAAAGGGCAAAAGGGGGGAAATGCCCAGTACTGTAACATCTAAGTAAAACTAAATATACCTTTTTTGGCTCTTCCTCTTAGGAACAGAAATCAAGAGAGAACCATTACAAAACACCCTGGCTCACTGGAAATGAATTCAAACAGACAAAGTTATGTGCTATCAAATTCTAGTGAGTCTAATAGGGCTTTCAAGGTAAGTGAGATAACAATAATTATCAAATGTCTATCATGAGTTCATATTTCAAGAAAACAAAAAGACAGCATTTCTTCCATGATTATATGAGGGGATATACAAATAGACCAGGCCTGCACAATCCGTCGACCTTGGGCAACCAGTAGCTCACAGCACTGTCAGAAGTCACTGGCTAGGTCCCCATTTTGTCCACCCACCCGCCCAGAATCTCTCTCTCTCTTCTCTCTCTCTCTCTCTCTCTCTCTCTCTCTCTCTCTCTCTCTCTCTCTCTCTCTCTCTCTCTCTCTGGCAGCTGGAAGCTGAGGTGGCTGGTGCGGGGGCTCCGAGCCACAGCCCCAATGGGCGAGATGAGCAATCAAATGGGAGGAGTGGCTGCTTGGGGGTGCAGGAGACCACGGTGGCACTGAGGCAACAAGGGAGCGCACTGCTACGCAGGACCAACGGGGGAAACACACAGACAACGACACCATGCAGGGCAATGACATAGGGCAGCCTCCAGCCCCACGCTCCCCTCAGGACCTGAGCTCCTCTCCTCTCCCCCACCCCCTTTCTGTCTCTTCGAAGTGGGAGAGACTAAGAAAGAAAGAAAAGGAGGGAGGGAGGGATAAAAAGAGAGAGAGAGAGAGAGGGAGGGAGGGAGGGAGGGAGGAAGGAAGGAAGGAAGAAAGGAAAGTGGGAGGGGGAAATGAAGAAACAAAGGAAGGAAGGAGAGAAGGAGGGAGGGAAGAAGAAAGAAAGAAAGAAAGAAAGAAAGAAAGAAAGAAAGAAAGAAAGAAAGAAAGAAAGAAAGAAAGAAAGAAAGAAAAGGAGGGAGGGAGGGAGGGAAAGAAGGGAGATGAGGGAGGGAGATAGTGGGAGGGAAGGAAGGAAGGAAGGAAGGAAGGAAAGAAGGAAGGAGAGGAGGAAGGAGGAAGAAAGAAAGAAAGAAAGAAAGAAAAGGAGGGAGGGAGGGAGGGAAGGAAGGAAAGAAGGGAGAGCAGGGAGGGAGGATTAGTGGAAGAAAGGAAGGAAGGAAAGAAGGAAGGAGAGGAGGAAGGAGAGGAGGAAGAAAGAAAGAAAGAAAAGGAGGGAGGGAGGGAGAAAGAAGGGAGAGGAGGGAGGGAGGAATAGTGGGAGGGAAGAACGGAAGAAAGAATGGAAGGAAGGAAGGAGAGAAGGAGGGAGGGAGGAAGAAAGGAAGGAAGGAAGAAAAGGAGGGAGGGAGGGAGGGATGAAGAAAGAAATAAAAGGAAGAAGGAAGGAACTGGGCTAGTGAAAATGTGCGAGGCCACCCATCAAATTCGGCTATGGTGCAGGGGGAGGATGACCTGGGTGCCAAGGTGAACGGTTCTCTTGGGGTACAGAAGCGAGACTGGCAGCACACCACGGTTTCTGAGGCAGTAAGGAAATCGCCTCCTTTGAATTCAATTTGAAACTATTTTTAACCTTACTTTTCATGTAGTAGCCTTCAGGCACTTTGGGCCAGAAAAAGTAGACCTCGGCCTGTTCAAAACTGGACAGCCCTGAAATAGATGTTGATCTCATTATTCCTCATTTTGAATGCTCTGCACATAAAAAAGATGGGGAAGAACTGTGTCCAACCAATCACTTTGGAGGGAACTCTTGTCACTTAATGGATGAAAAAAGATACTTTTTCATGGTCAGGGGGTTTAATGATTTTAATGCCACGGCTTATATTAGCAAAGATAACTAAAAAGGCAAATCATATATTTTCAGCATCTGAATATGGACAGCTAATAGGTTCAGAGGATAAGGGAGACAGAAGCAAGAACTGAGAGACGCTCCAAAATGCTTCCAGCTGGAACAGCCTTTTGGTTCTATTATTAATGCTGACTGTCAGGGTCCACATAATGTTTTAACAGTGGACAAGTGGTTTTGCTAAGGAGGGGATAATTCCAAGATGGCCTGCTTTGAAACAGAGGCCTAAACTGAAAAGCTTTAAGGCTTAACAAGGCCAAGTTCCACCTAGTTTCCAGTTCAGAAAGAAAGTCCTCAGGTAGCCTCAGGGTAGGAACAGGAAGCTTGGCTGCCACTTCGAAGGCTTCCAATTTAGGCCTTCCTGTCCTGGGTGAGCCACACCGAGGTTTCTGTAAGGTATGTATAGCCCAGGTAGAACTTCCAGAATGGAAAATTATGGGATTTGTAGTCTAAGAAATCAAAGAATCTGATCCCTACAAAACGCCATTAATTTCTAAATTAAGAGGTGTTTTAAGTTACCCGTCAATGAATATTTATGCCTCTCAAAACTGTAGCGCTGGATTTAGATGTGAGGTGAGAAGAAGACAGAATCAATTTGCAATGATCAAACATAAGTCATAATACCGTACTTCATTTTCAAAGTAAAGATTTTGCTATGTAATTTGTAGCTCGTGTACTTAGAAAAACAACACTATCCAGATCCACCTGCTGAATTTCTGCAGATTATTTTTTTAATGCAGTCACCTGTAGCTGTAGCCTAGAGGTACTAATGTGCACCTGTCCTAACCCACCCTTCTTAACATTAGCTACAGGTTGCAACAGAACACTTTGCTTTAAGTCCTAGGAAAACATGGAAAAATCTTCCCATCAGTCTGGAGCTGAGAATGTTGTTTAAAAAAAAAACAAGAAAACTATCATAATGTATATTTTAAATTCAGCTTCTAAGCAATAGCCAACCTTAAGTACAGCAACATTTCTGAAAGAAAAATATTAAAGCCCCCCTACCCCAAATTGTAGCACCTAAACAGAGGGGTGCTAACATGTTCTGGCAAAAACATAGCCAGGACATGGCTAAAACATTTAGCCAGGACAAGTATTGATCTCATCAGTGGGAATGGACAGGATTTTGTCTGTAACTCAGATCTGTATAACCTGAAACACACCAAGATAATGTAGCCCATCAACCTGGTAAAACAGAGCAATAACGCAGTAACTCCTTTTTCTTGCAGCTGCCTAAATATACGAAAACAGAGAGAATCTCAAAGGCCAGAACACTTGGCCAAGGCATTGCAGTTAGCTTAGAGCTCACAGATTTGTAGACCTACTCTATCTATGAAAGCTGTTCAACAGAAATGCATACAGTATTCATCAATGCACCACAAAACCATCTGTTCCATCAGTGATGGCATTCAGGTGCCAGAACAAACCATGATTTTTAAGACAAAAACACATGATAGGGAACTTAAAGGTGATATCTACCTCTCCTCTGCTTCCCATCCCCCCCAATCATATGTAAGATGAGCTAATTAACCCATCCATGCACAGTTGGGAACAACTGGTTTTGTGTTTCATCTAACCACAATCAGATAAGAAACCAGGATACGATATTTCATTGGTACAACCTACACCATCTCACATACAAACAAAATAGGAGACTACCATTTGTTACAAACTATAAATGGAAGCTTCTAATGGTCCACAAAGAAGCGGGGAGGACCAACAATCCAGAGACTGCAGCAGTATTTTCACACCATAGTTTGGTACCTGAATGAAGCTAGTTGTGAACAGTGTAATATCCATTATTCCTAACCTATGATTTTTCAGATGTGGCTGGACTTTCCACTCCTAGAACTTCCAATGGACAAGGACAGTGGTCAAGATTTCTGTGAGCTGTCATTGAACAAGACCTGGAGATTCACGGGATAAGAAGTGCTAGCCTGTGTCCAAAATAGCATAGAGTACATCTACTGTATGACGGCGCAGAAACAATGAGGACTGACAACTTTATCACCCCACTAAGATCTCGTGAATAGGCTAGCTTTTGTTTCTTCCTCCAGTTCTTAATTCGGCTGCAATGGACTGGCTGAAAACCTATTGTGGTAACTTATTAATTTTATACTTTATTTTGTAACTATATATTAATTTGTATTTTTTGTTTTTTGTTCTCTATTTTTGGTTATTGGTTTGTTTATGACTTTTGTACTTTGGGTCTAGATAGCACAGTATACAAATCCAATAATAAATAAATAAATAAATAAATAAATAAATAAATAAATAAATAAATAAATAAATAAATAGTTTATCACAACAGTAACCTTTGGTGATTAAATATTTCCCCATCTGTCCCATGACTTCCTGAGAGGCAAGTTACTACACAGGAGCCTGCAGACATTCTGAACAAAATTTAGAGATGCTTAATTTTGGAAAAACTAGCACTGCTCATAACAGTAGTTTTATGAGACACTAAGTTATATTGACCATATTTCTACCACCATATCTTCACCTATCGTGTAAACAAAATTTAACCTCCAACTTTGGACGTGCTATGTGATTGGTATATCTATGGGGACAATGGAATCCACATTCCAAGAGGTGAAAACTGCAACCACCAACTGCTTCTAAAAAGCTTCAGATTCCATTTTGCAACCTACTTTAAGCAACAATCTCAACATCTGGCCAAGATGATTTGGGGGACTTTTATGCAGATCTGTCAAGTGTCGCATTTTGGACAGGACATTCACGGATCAATCACTCTTTCCCAACATCTTCTTAAAAAAATATTTTTCCCTGAAATGCCCGCATTTCCGGCGGCAGGCGGCTGCGGTCCAGATGCCTGCCAGAGAGCACTTCTCCCTGCGCAACCCCTAACCCCACCAGCTGTCCGGTCTGGTATATATATACCCCTAGAAAACCGAGACACCTAGGTCACAGTGAGCATTTTGAAGCCACCACAAGGGATTCTGGGAACCCTTATGCAAATGAGGCTCCACCACCTAGCCAAAAGGCCTGGCTGCCAGCACCCTGCCTCCATAGAGCTCCCAGCAGCCACGCCTCTCTCTTCCCATCCCAGGCGGCCGTGGGGAACCCTTGACAGCTATGCTTTTATGTTTCCCGCCTCTCACACCCAGCTCTGATAAAGAAAAACCCTGGAGAACTACAAAACTAGCCTTTTTGGAAGATTTTAAGCATTTAAAGCTGTAACACAGTATTATGTGCATTGATCCAAATACAAACATAATTTATGTTAAAGAATACATTTGTAATGTATACATTAACCATATTCATGCATACATGTATAAGGATATATTCTTAATGGCACCAAAATCAAAGGAATGAAGTCCATGCTTGGGCATCTCCAGACAGACAGCCTCATTTTCAGAAGTGCTGAACATGCAACTGCAAATACTGATATCCATATTCTAGTTAGCACATTTCAAAAAGAAAGATGTTTATTGTATCCTGAAGCACTGCTTCACTTGCTTGAAAGAATGTGTGTTAAATGCCCCCAGCTACTTATTTGAGTGTCATAAATAAAGTAGAGCCAAGAAGCCTACTCATTCCCACCACTGCAATTGGTCATCCTTGGAAGAAAGTAAGCTTGCCTGATAAGTGTGTCCATCTAACCCTAAGACGAATGATTCGCTTTATTTCCCTTCCTTTCCCAATCCATGTCATTAGTGTAGGTACTTCACTACTTGTCTAGAAAAGTCACTGCAACACTGTTGAACACTGTTTTCCAACAAGCATTTTCATACCATGATTTTTGCACTGTCCAGACTTTTCTCCTGCTACTCCAACAGTGCTTATGCCATGATTAGGAGTCATAATCCAAAACGTCTAAAAGGTGACACCTAAGGGCAGGTAATCCCTTTTCAATACTCTTTTTTAACTTAACAATTGATACTAACCTCTGCCTTTTATAACCTGTTCATAGAAGACAAGGAAACGGGGGAGAGAAGACAGAATCCAAAATTTTGTGCCAAGGTTATCATAATTAATATTAGAAGGGAGGGGAAGAAAATTTCCAGGGACAATTCTATATTAATGTAATCCCACTTCTACCCACCCCTTGGCCTTCATTTGTAAGGTCTTACATTAATATATAGCCCTACCAAAGATCCTCTCTCATTCATACTAGGGTTCAATTTGCACACTATAGCATGGTTTTCTGAAATGTAACTTTTTTCATGTGTGTGAATCCACCTCTTATACAAAGTCATGGTTTATTAGCCAACCTCAAACCATAACATGTACTTATGCTATTAGCTGATAAACAATAACTTTCTGAAATTCCAATCATGATGTGACTACATTTTTGTGAACTCCTCAAACTATTTAAATAAAAAAATCTTATGCCCTCACAGCATATAGCACACAGTGGCTAAATTATAATAAACAGTAGGCTGCTGTGCCAACTCCATACTAGCCAGCAGGGAGCCCTGGCCTTATAGAAAAATGATCCAGAATTTGCTATTAATTTTTATCTTCTGTTAGTCAGGCATTTAACATGTGTAAGCTTCAAATGTTTCTATTCTTTCCTCAAGTCCATCTAGAAAATTCAGCTGCTTAGTCAGCTTGCTCAAACATGTAGCTTGGCACCAGAGGACATCAGAAGTTATTAAGAAGGACAAAACAGTGCCTCAGAAGGCATTAAATGTGACTCAACAGTGGTGTAAGCAGAACCAAATTAGAGACTATGAACATTTATCACAGGTTTTGGGGGTACAGTTTGTTTTAAAATAGTTCTTCCTCGTCATCTTATGTGACATAGATTTGCTGCGAGTGTCAAGAGTGAAAAGGCACTAACTAGGCAAGATTAGGTATACACATAGACATTTTTTGTCTCTAACAATAACATCTTCAGAAATGTACAAATATTTTTATAACACTTCAGCTCCTCAGGCAAATCTAAATTGGAGATACAGGGATTACTACAATATTGCAGATATATTTGCTCAAAAGTATATTATGTCTCAGAACTTACAGTTTGGTTTATGCAAAATGAAATCTTAGTAACAATCCATAATCTCCCAAAACACACACTTTAGTATAATTTGCTCAAGCTTGTCAGCTTTGAAGAAAATAACTAAAAGGTGACATCACTCAACCAAATAAATTCAGAAGTACACTGACATCAATTCGTACCAATTGCCATGTATAAAACATTGTTAAAGCATAACAATGATAGCAATCAGCTTTGCATCAAACCTGGAATTACATCGCCTCCATCGTGACTGCTGCACTCATTTTCTTTGGAAGGGTGGCACCTGTCAGGTGACTGGTCTACATGCATGTAATAATTATACAACAGTAGATGAGAGTAGAATAAATTTACCCGAACAATGAAAAATAGCTGCCAGCTCTCCTAGGTCAATTTTACAAGGACCAGTTATATCCATTAATGAAGAAAACAAGACACATCCTGTCTCTGAGGCTTTGCTCTCTGAACATGCCTACCCAGGCATTTTATTCTATTGCCTCCAGTTTAAGGCAGCACCTGCTGCACCTGCACGTTCTGCTCTACTTTAGCTACAGCCCAGTTGAGCAGGTCTGCCTAGCAGCACTTCCAGGGAGCGGCTGGCTTTTAATAAGCTCTTTACTTCACTGAGATCATGCCCAAGGGGCAACATCACTGCCCTGGTCCCTCTCAGATTTACCAGGGCAGGAATCTAGTACTAAAAGAGACCAACTTTCAAAAAGCCTGCATCAAAGCTGCCAAAACTTATTGGGCCCTTTGGCTCTAAGACACAGGCAAGGGTCACCTCAGAGTAACCCTCAAAAATTATTCATATATCAATACAAAAACATCATTAAGTGCTACTGAAAGGAATACCTTTCGCGGGCCAAAGGAACTATCCTCTTCCTAATACAAATCCCTGCTTGCCTAAAGATTAGCCTCTTCCTTAATCCACTTAAAATTAGAAGCAAGTAATGAGACATTTTCCTTTGCTGACGGAATATGATCTTGGCATTTATCAGTGGAAATCCTGGCTATTTTCACCAAAGTAGCCTCCCACACATACATGTAGAAACACATACACCAATCCCCTTGGAAAAGACAGCACTAAGAAGGAAGTCACTGTTGAACCGAGTGCCTTTCTTATAGGGGTGGAGGTCAGAGACACTTGGTGAAAAGTCCTCATAAACAGGTGCTTCTTGAAAACAAGGGGTAAGGAATACATTAATTTGTAATTGAAAAATGAAACAATTTCAAGCACAAACAAGCATTTGTGAATACACAGCAAAACAGAAGCACAGATTTCTATCTCAATTGTAGGTTGAACTAAAAACCATAGAATTATCAGAAAATCAAACAAAACTCCTAGCCTTAATTAGTCACAGCAACAGTCTTGTAATTTAACATCCAGTTAAGTCAACATGGTCAAGCAATTGCATCCCTACTCTTCATCAATTCCAGGAGAAGAAAGCCTGGTGCATAATCCCCAAACACAAGGCATTCTGGTCTCACAGTACTATTCTAAAAGTGGTAAGGAGTCTTGAAAGTTTAGATGAATGGCAACGAGTGCCTCATATACAAGCTGCCTGTGTACCCTTATAAGGCTCCACTGGGGAGCCTATCCATATACAGTAGGACCCCGGTATCTGCTGGGGATTTGTTCCAGGCCTTCCCGTGGATAAGAGAGAACGCCTGCCCACCCACCCCCAAACTGCTGTTTCCTGGCAGTAGCTTGCTTTATGACTGCTGTTTTGAGACAGTAGCTTGCTTTATGGCCACTGTTTGTGACAGCAGCTTGCTTTACAGATGCTATTTGTGACAATAGCTTGCTTTACAGCTGCTGTTTGTGACAACAGCTTGCTTTACAGCTTGCTCTGTGGTTGCTGAACTATTTAATTCTTTTCCCTCTGTCAACCGTGGATAACTGAATCAATGGATACGGGGGTCCTACTGTAGTTCTATTCTACAAAGTACAGTAGATGTAGTTGCACTGGTAGGGAGAATAAACTAACAGCATGAGGGGAGGTGAGAAGGCGCACTGAAGCAAGAGAGGGATGTCCAAACTACAGATTTTCCAAGAGTGAACATGTGTGCATGCCCCCACACACACACATGCGCGCACACGCACACACGTTGCACAAAATAAGTGCAATGTGCCATTTCATGTACTCAGTGACCAGTAAGTCACAGTGAAGGGAGAAACTAGGATGTGATCATCAATCTCCCACTGAGATTACTCTATTCCATTTACAATGCATTTGGCTGTTGATTGCTGGCAAGCTTTGGCAGGTTTGTACAATAAGTCAGCTTGAAGTTTGTTCTGTCTCACTGTTCCCAGACAGAAGTTTCTATGAGGACAAATGTATGGGGTGGGGGGGAGCGGGAGGAACACAGAGGGGAGGGGAGAAATCTGGCAGTGCACAGGTATTTGCAACAGAATGAAAAGACCGACCACATCCAAATGAAGAAATGTCATGTGTTTCAGCTGACAATGTCTACTGTTTTACGACCATGTTAAAGTCTTCATTAGGCTTTGCCCCTCACTTAGGACAGATTGAAATATCTTAAACTGAAAAACATGTCAGTACCATGATCTGTCCAGGAGATGATTATTAAGTCAGCGGGAGAAACAAAAATCAGCTTGTGACAGGGCACAAACATGACAAGAGTTCTGCTCGAAGAGCTCAGATGCTGAGGTAACATCAAATGAAAGCAGTGTACTGTAGAGGGAAACACATGAACTGTAGCTTCAGGCTGAAGTAATAATCAGGTGCATCTCTACACCCTCCGGGCTTAACTCCTACACGTTTAAGTCCCTCCCATTGAAACAGCCTCCTTCAGTTTCACTTAATCAAGCAGCGGACAGGTACTTCTCTCTCAACACCGACAGCCACAGTTTAAGAATCCTGAACGATGTGGACATAAGCTCCCCCAATTCACAGGTAAGTGAACTTTTTAGCCACAGGTGGGGAAAAGGTTTAAACAACTAACTGAAGTAATGGCAATTAGCTGTATTTGTTTGCTTCCTCGTGCACTTTTTTTGTCTTGGCAAGAAAGACAAGTCCTCTTCTAGAACAGGTGCATTGCTTCACTGTTTACAAATGAAACAAAAAGGCGGTACAAACATTATTTTAAACTGTACAAAGAGCACCTTCTTATTTCTTGTACTTCTTTTCTTCACTTTTCAAACACTGTTATGGAGATTTTCAGATTGAAAACCACATTAAAAAACCCAGTGTATTGTAGCTTCCTTGTTTAAATTATGTTCCATTATATTAAGTACTGAGAGTTGATTTAAATGAATATATATATATATATATATATATATATATATATATATATACATCACCAAAGTTTTGCCTTTCACTGTGCTAATTTCTTGTGGCAAAACCAAAAGAATCCCATAGTACCCTAAAGACAAATAAATGCATTATGGCACACACTTTCATAGACAAACACACTTCTGCTCATGATGTAGTCCATGAAACCCTCTGTCATGATAATTTTCATAGCCTTGGTTGCGACAGGGAACTCTTAATTTAACTCAAACACGGGACAATATTCTATGGCTGCAACTATCTTAAATGCTTCTTTGTCTAATGCTAATCATATTTATGCATAGAGAGATGAAGGATTAAAATTCAGTACTAACTTCCAGCAGCATGTTAGACCTTCAAAAGTGAATAAAGCAGCAGTCTTGTTAACTCAAAATGGTTTAGTTTTTAAAAAAATCATTTTGATTGTTAGAAAAGATGGACTCAAATGGTAGTCATGTTTTGTGAATCTTAACGTCTTCCTTACACCCCATCTGAATCACCTTAGAATGAATCTTTCTTCCTCTTAGGTATACTATTTATCATACACCAAAAAAAATCTCTTTTTAAATTTTAGTTTCAACTATTAAAAATATAGAAGGGAGGAGTACCAATCATCTGGACTGAAACACAACTCAGAAGTTTTATTCTTGCAAAATGCTACTTAGGTGACAATGGCATGATCTTATGTTATGCAATAATGCCACATCACAATATTTTAATCACAGCATGCCCTTCTAAATGCTCCACCCTACAGAGGACTCGTCAGTCAGATCAATATCACTAAAAAGAATGCTGCAATAGTAGCTGACTGTGTGTATTAATGTCCTTTAAAAACTTTGCATAGCCATTCATTGCTATGTGCTATGTATGAAGCAAGATAATTACACCACCGTCTGCAATGATGAGTATTTTGAAACTGTCCCCTTTAATTCCCCCCCAAAAATAGCATATATTAGGACAATGCTACAATCAATATATTCCAGTCTAAAAGTGAGAACTGACCTTTGTTGCAATCTATGCACAGAAAACATAAACCTTCTCTTGACAGTGTGTTTCTTTTAAAAATCACAAAAGAGGCCATATGGCCAGATGAAATTCTGTATTTCCTTGTACATATGTGAATCACTGCAAGTCTTTCTATACAAAAAAATACTGCCATCCTCAGCACAGTGTGAAAGTAACGATAACATCCACAAAAAGAATTATATTTGTTCAAAAATCTCTGATATATTTTTCATGCTGCTTGGTCTCACAATAACAACAGAGTATACAGTATTTTACTTCTAAAATGTACCTAGAAAATTCTGATAAAACTTTCATTTTGAAACTCAAATAGAAATCCATTTTTACATACAGATCACAGTTCAACTGATCATACTGTTATTATTCCTCAAGAGTGTATGCTATTCAACAAGGCTTATGTCCAATTAAATATGCATAGAAACACATATGCAGTCCTTTCCAAATATATTCGGAAGTTCCACTCAACAGAAAGAGACTTACAACTTCTTGGTCCATTTGTCTATGACTCCACTTCACTAACTACTTCTTTGCTATTTGGGTTAGCTGATGATGAAGAGTAATTCAAAAGGGAGTTTGATTATGGAAAATGTGAGTTTTCTACTGGTGGAAAACATAAATTCCACTCCAATCTGGAGAAATGATGGGACACCTTTCCTCTGCAGACACCTGTACAAGCCTATGAATGAGTCACAGAAATCTTCCAACTTTGTTTTCTATCCATTTTACATTAATAGATGGTAAAGCAATTAAGACTGACAGGGGGTATGATAGCTATGTTTAAATATTTGAAAGGATGTCACATTGAAGAAGGGACTGGTTTATTTTCCATGGCTTCAGAGACTAGGAGGTGGGACAATGGTCTCAAACTACAAGAAAAGGGATTCAATTCAAACTTTAGGATGAATTTCATGACAGTTAGAGCTGTTTGGCAATGGAATATGAGGCCACAGAGGATCGTGGAGTCTCCTTCTTTGGAGGTTTTTAAGCAGAGGTTGGATGGCCATCTGTCAGGAGTCCCGTGATGGGGGTTCCTGCATGGCAGGGGGTTGGACTAGATGGTCCTTGAGGTCACTTCCAGCTCTATGATTCTATGATTTTCCATAATTTTCTTTTCAACATTAATTTTTAAAGTGCAAAAGTTCATTACAATTGATTAATGAGAAAATATTACATATACAGTGGGATGTTAAAGTTAATTCGTTCAAAATGAAATTATGTTAAGCAAAATTTAAGTCATTAAAATGGAGTGATCAATGTGACACTTAACTTTCCCTATCTCCGAATTTTTATGAAAATTTTATTTACATATACTAAAGTAAAATGTATTTCAAGCAATAAACTGGGTTTAATGGAAATAAAACTTTATTATTATTATTATTATTATTATTATTATTATTATTATTATTATTATTATTATTATTATTATTACAGAATATATAAATTAATACTGTTGCGTATATCAACTTGGTAAACCTAGGAGATGGTTTGTTATGACAACAGAACCTTCAAATACTACTTGCACTGAGACTTAGCAGCTAGCATTAAAGTACAATAAGTACATACAGAGCTCATCAAGTCTTGCACTTTGATTATACATCATTACTCAAAATCCAAACCATGTTCTTTCAGAACGGGCTACCTGTTGTACCAAGGTCTTTTAAAATGGGCTGCTGTTTTTATAGGTTGTATTTTTTCAAGTACTGTTGTCCAAACAACTGTATGAGTATATAGAAACTAATACAATCAAGAATGCCACACAGGTACTGAATTAAAAACTGTAAAGTAAAATACTGTATATATTTTATATAGTTCTGAAGGCTGGGATACAAAACCATACACTGTGGGCGTCATGTGTTTTCCAGACAGCAATCTTCTCAACACAGTAAATGGCAACTACTCTGAAACATATGGGATTCTTAAATTTATGGGAGTCATCTGTAAAAAGACAAAAAAATCCTACTGAGCATTCTTTTGTTTTATTTTTTTATCCCAGCCTACATCAGAAACCACTGAAACCACTTCAGTCTCACATATAAAATGAATGGATCCCTGTGTTTCTGTCAGTATACATAAATAATGCTAAAGAAAGATTAATAACTAAAATGATTATTTCAAATTAAATCCTGGTAGTCTGATATTGTTGCATCTAAAAGAACAGTAAAAAGATTACAGCATAAACATTTTATAAGATTTCATAAATCCAGTAAGATCCAGAAAATGCTCTCAAAAAAACAATTTATTTTAAAATTGTCATACACCTCTTATTTTTCTATAGATCTGAATATTTTATAATGACAATAAATCATGCCTTTCATTTGTCTTTGTTTATAATGAAAAGTACACTAAGAAGGACTTCTTTAAAAATAAAAACCATCAGACTTCCCTCTTAAATTAACAGGTAGTATTACTGTAGTTTCGGGTAACTCAAATACAGTATGTGGTTTTGCAACAGTCATCATTTTGATAATGGTGCTTACAGTTCATGATGAAATCATCAGTTTTTAGATCTCTGCCATAACACATCCTATAAAATCATGAGAACATGACTCTGAGAGCTTCTCACGCCTTCAGAATCAGCAAACATAATGGAACAAGTCAATACAAGCCCATCCAACTTATCTGAAGAGAAAATCACTAGCTTGTATTAAGAGTATCCACTTCTTTTAATTTCTAAGAGAAAGTGAGCAGATCATACCCCTATAAATCAAAGGGTGCTCAACTCAGCTTTACACTTGAGAGATTGGTAATACCTTACTTTAACTATAAAACAGTGGACAAAACATGTAAGTAGTAATAGAGTAAGACAATGAACCAGTACACACAGATAACCCACAAGAAAACTGGCCAAAGGATGCTCTTTTAAGCGCATAATGCTGTGGGGTGTTGCTCACCACACACTGGTTAGTGCTTAAATATTTGCTTAGGCTGCTCAAAAGTTTGTTTGCTCCCCAGTAGATCTAGGTCAGCACTCCGGGATAGAGTCAATTTCACTCCACCCGACTTCTCCCCAGCAAGGAATCTCTTCCTCTTTCCCCAACTGGCTAGACTGGATTATGTTCAACCTTCTGCTTCTACAGCCAGGCCCTGCCTTCTGTCCTCCTTGGCTCATCCACCTACAACTCCCTCCCCCACTGCTTTCAACCCTCTCCAGTCACATCCTGAGTGTTCCTTCACTGTTGTTAGAATGAGTTCTTTTTAATTAATTCAACAGGATTTTCAGGTAGTTGGCGTCCCTGAAGTTCAGGTCAGATAGTTAGGGCCCTACCTAAAGATATCAGTGCTTCATCTCAGGGCATTTATGTTTGTAAAGGCTTCCTTCCACATGCTTAGCTTTCAGTGTTATGGTCACTTTTCTCATGTCAGTTGTAATTCAAGAATTTAGTGTGAGCAGTAACGTCTGGAAATGTCACCAAATTATTCAATGTTGTGAAGGCAAAGCTAAATTGTGAATAGCTTTCCATAGTAGGTGAAGGTGCAACAAATGGCAAATGAGATTCAAAACAACTAGTGATGCCTACCAGACTGAAGAATCCCAGTTCAACCAATCTAGTTTTTCTTAGGCCCTTTGTACACGACTCCTAAACTCTGCGGCAAATGGCTCCCAGCTCTGGAGCTTAAAATTGTTTCCCCACCAGCTCCAGAGTTTGCAGGAAATTAAGTGCAACCACACCCACCTAAGCGTGTCCCAGCGCACCTTTCATGTACCTGCTCTTGGAGGGTGAAAATCACCAAATCCGGATGTAATCTGCTGAATGCGGGCTCTCCTCACTTCTTTGTTGTTGTTTTTTGCCTCCCGCCCCTTTAAGAGAAGGAATGCGGCTCGGGGCGGCTTGGACCGGCAAAGGGAGGTGAGCCTGCATTCTTTTGTCCCTTTTTTCTCCCTCCCCTCATGCAGACAGGAGCAAGGAAGTGTGGAGGGTTGGGGACGCAGGAAGAGGAATGAACCCCCAAGATCTCTGGTCTGAATTTAAGTGGCCAGCGGATCTTAGGGGTCGTGTGAAAAGGCCCTTACTTTGCTATGACTGGCCCAAGAATGACAGCCTACCTTGTATTTCCTGAGTTCATGGCCATTACTATGTCTGGGGCAGCCATGATAAATGTATGAAATAGATCTACCAGATGCAATAATGGCCACTAAAAAGTAGAGATTTTAAAAGGAAGCTGGGAAATTCAGAGAGATTTAGGGATTTCCGTGACAATCAGATAAGAAAACTAAATGGAACCTCAAAGGCAATACATCCACAAATGCTGGATGGTGGGAACATTCAAAGGCAATGACCACTGCCCTCATTTCCTTCCCATTAGCTTCTGAGAAGATAATGGAAACAGATTACCAGACTCTGTGGACTCTTTGATCTAGATCTGCCATGTCCAAACTTCAGCCCTCCTGATGTTTTGGACCACAACTCCCAGAATTCTAAGCTTAGGTTGCCAATGGCAAAGGACTGTGGGAGTTGCAGTCTAAAACATCTGGAGGGCCGAAGTCTGGACATGCCTGATCTAGATGCTTAAAATAAAATACGGCTTTTCTTCATTAGTCATCTTTTAATATTTCTTATATTTATTTTTGCTTTTCAGTGTCCTGTTGCAAGACTTGTTTTCTTCGGATGATTTCCAGAACCGGCTCCACATCAAATCTTTTGAGAATATATTTTTTAGCTTACAAGGAAGATTCAAAAGCTCATCCTTAATTTAAATCAAACAAAGCCTCCTTAGCAAACAGCTGTAAGGAAAGTACTCAAAGTAACCATAAAAGCAGAAAAATGAGCCTCCTCAAAGAGCGGAAGCCCAAAAAACCTCATTACATCCCAAGACCTCCAGGAAAACCATTTAAGTATAAATGCTTTCAATGCCCCTTCACCTGCAATGAGAAATCACACCTTTTTAACCATATGAAGTACGGGCTGTGCAAAAACTCAATTACTTTAGTGTCTGAACAGGATCGTGTTGTTAAGTGTTCGAAATCAAATTCCTTGGAGCCTAAACAGCTCAACCAGGCAGACTCTGGGGCCAAACCAACGTCCTCTAAATCTGTCTCAAATCTCGATTCTAAATCTCAATATGGTTTTGTTAAAGAAGATGCCAAGGAAAACATAGAACAGAACCAAGCAACAAACAAGTTGTTAAATGAGCAAAAAAATTCAGTTCACAAAGAGATAACCAGCAATGAACAAGATTCATCTTCCATACAGCCGCCTCTTGAAGCCATTGGAAGACCCTCCGCTTTTGTCCCAGTAGGAGAACATCGGCACACAAAAGACCCTAATGATACATCTCAGTTGACATCTCTTTCCGATTCAAGCAAAGGCTCCTCCTTTCATGCAAAATCAGCATTCCATCCTCCAACCAGCCCTTGGAAAACAGGTTCCACATTTATTGCGCCAGATTTTACTAACAAAATCCCATCCATTCCACCTTATATGCAGCCTTTGATTCCTGAATATTCACCTTCCTTGTATGAGCATGGATTGGCCATCTATGCACCTTACTTCCTACCAGGAAACTCTCATGATTGTGAAAGTTCAGTGCTCTCTGTTTACAGTTCTCAAGATCAAAGGCATTTTCTTCCTCACCCTGGACCACTTCCTAAACCAATAAATCCAGCAACTTATGAACACTACCGTTTGTTCCAGCAATACCATCCTAATCCCCCAGTGCCATATGGATTCTGTAGGCCAACCGAATCCGCATTTTACAGACTGCCACATATTACAAGTATTAACAGAGATCCAAGTTCTCATTTATTAGAGGAAACAACTTTGTTGTATCCAGCTTCCTCAAATCCTGCTAGGACGCATCCACTTGATTCTCAGAAGAAAACAACTGATTATGAAAAAGAAATCTCTCCGCAGCATAACAAAAGTCATTCTAAAGAAGACCAAACTGAGAGAGAAAATGCCAAAATGAGCCCTCGCGCTGGAAGTGCAGCAACAGGATCCCCCGGCAGACCCAGCCCGACCAACTTCACTCAGACCAGCCATAGTTCTGAAGGAATCTTTGATCTTTCTAACAGGTCATCTTCCATTAACACAAACCAGAATGAGCCACCTGAAGAAGGGTTGACAGCATTCAGACCTGTGAGGAAACGTACAGACCACGCTACCCTGACTCTATCAAAAGACAGAGCAAACTCACCCAGAAGGTAAATAAATAAAACCACAAGGTATTATTTTTAAAATTCTGCAGAAAACAGGCCCTAGGTATGCATTACATAGAGAATTAGAGGAGAGAGTTCATTACATGTCAGACGGGCATTTGCAAGGCATGAAATAAACATGCATTTGATTAAAGGTGCATTGCCTTGGAGTAATTAGTGTGTGTAGGCCAACACATTGGAGTGGTTCATGGTTAGAGTCACTTCTGGTCACTTGCTCTCACACCACCACTTTACATTAAGATCCTTTCCTCTGCCTCTAGCCTGGCAGCTCAACTGGTTATCTTGCTATGCAGAGAAAAAGAAGTTTTTCCCTCCTCCTCAATCCCCACACAGGAATACCGTGAGAATTGCAGGTTGCAAAGGAGGGTGTGGCATCCAAGAGAGAAGCAAGCTGACTGTTCATTATTCCTGCTGTATATACTTAGCAGGAGTAAGCACCCCCTGCACATCTGATCTTGCCTGATTTCGGAAGCTAAGCAGGGTCGGCCCTGGTTAATACTTCAATGGGAGACCACCAGGGAATACCAGGGACTGTAGGCGCCTGGCAAACCACTCCAGTATTCCTGCCAAGAAAACTCCATGGACATGGAGTCATGAAGAGTCGGTCATGACTGTAACAACGGCACACACACACAGAGACACACATACACACACACACTTTTAGTATGGTCTCTGTCTCCATAGTTATGCACAGGACCATGTTTTACATCTAAAGAAAATACAAATTTAGAGTGAATGAAACCTATGGAGGTGGAGGAGGTTAACTACGGAGGCAACTGATGATTATTGTGGATAAAATCATTTTTGTTTTATTACTTTTGCACCAATAATGCCATAATTGACTTAACGCATAGCTTTCTGTTGCATGTTTCACTGAATTTTACTGTTTGATAAATATCGTACTCCTTTGCATGTTGACTCAGAAATATGTCTAAAAGATTTAGATGGGTTTATGCCAAAATAAATGAATGCAGGACTGAAAGCTTAAACGGCCAGATGCTCAGGGATATTGAGCTATCAGCATGGGACATTCAAAGCAACATGTACCACTGTGCTAATATAATAGATTATTTTAAACCTGAGACAAAAGTGTGGCATAAAAATATAATACAAAAATACAATATACAAAAAAGCAAGACAAAAGGAATATACAAGAAAGTAACAAGCAAATCTATTTCAATCCAACTTTAACCATAACAAACACAATTTAAACTTATTGAAATTCCAATAAATTCAGGATTAAACTGATTTCCCAGTAAAGTCTGAAACCTAGACTTGGGCCCTCTATTGCCTTGACAGAGAGAGGAGGATCTCTATAGGTGATGCCAGTGGTGGGTACGTTATTATGATTTTTTCCCCAAAATTGTACCTATTCCGAGACTGGAACTTTACATCTAACATTTTTCAAGGGCAGGAAGTGCCATGCCAACTTTCAGATCTTCCAATAAACATCCATTACTTTATTTTGAAATTTTATATTGTATGTTTCCAGCAATGCCTCCAAGTCAGACATGTTTTTTAATTCTACCCACAACAATCTTAAATCCAGGCATCTTCTGAGGGATTAAACCAGGGACATTTGTGTCACAAAGTACAGTATCAGGATTATACTTAACTCATCATGATATGTAATCATAGCCTATAAAATGTCATTAATGCAATGCAGACTTTACATTCCAATATATCCTAGGTGGGTAACATTTTTTTCTTTCATTAACACAACACATGATGATTAAACATTGAGAGAAATTACTTGTGCCTTTATTTCATTGAAAGAGCCACATCAGTCTCTTTCAGAACATAAATCAAAAGAAGTAAGTTTATGCAAGGTTTATATATACAAAATGCATGGTGAAGGGTTGGAAACCAACAATGTGACTACACAGCAAGGAAAATATGCTTAGGTACATTATGATGATTATAAAATTAGATCTATACTGGATTATGGAGGTAAAATTGCTGTAGAAGTCATGATGTCTAGAACAAGTTTCTTACCACTCTAACCACCAACAACTTTGATCTGACAAGGTGCTAATTGGCAATTCCATATTTATTTTTACAAATTAGCCAAACTGCCTAGTACTAATTCCTTTCAGTACTGATATTTAGAACCTTTTAAAAAATGGTTTGGAGACAAACACTCACCTTGCAAGCATACCTTTGCATTGGATTGGGTGATCATACAAGACTGAAAGAAGAGCAATGGCACTGCAAAGCAAAATTTAAACCGCACCTGGTGGTTGAACTAAATATAATAGAAAGAGATGGTTCTTTACCAGGCTTTCCTGTATTTATCTTTATGTCATGTCATTGTTGGATTTTAATTTGATTTCATCCATGCCAGATCCAATGCAAACTGTGAATAACCAACGTAGAAGCGAGATGGAGGGAAAGGGGTGAAAATTATAACAGCAAAGGGCTTTTTAAATAAAAAAAGTGCAATGTATGCATACTGCTAGCATAAATATTATGCTCTGTGTGTCTGTGAAAGTGGATTGTAATACATAATCATTAAGGTTCTGTGGCTTATTATTTGAAAAAAATATAACAAAAATTCCAATAATTTTTTATCCCCCATTAGTGATGTTCATAGTGAAAATGAAAATACGCAGCAATCAAAAGACAGTAATGAAGAGCCTTTGTCCAATTCTGAAGACGATACAGGAATAGCACCACTTAACCTTTCCAAGAAGCCACAAGGAAATACAATTCATGAACATATGTACAAAAACACTTTCCACCAGGAAAATCAGAACTTTATGGAACAGCAGGAAATGCCTCTGAATCTCTCAGTAAAAGACAACCATAACAGACAATTATTCCTGCCAAGTCCATCACATGGAGTTGAGGACACAGAATCTCGAAAAAATGAAAATCACAGTTTGGGAGAAGACGGATCCAACTCTGACAGGAGCTCCTTCGATAAGTCTCTTAACGCAATGCCAAGGAAAGAACCGCAGGAACCCACAATTGACAGCTGTGATGAGCAGAAACAAACTGCAGCTGTTGCCCTTTGCCAATTAGCCGCATATAGCCCTAATAAACTCCAAATAGAGAATACAGAGAAAAGTAATCAGGAGACCAAGTCTCAGTGTACAGATTCGGCTCCTGAATCATCAGATACACCAGACATTCACTGCAGCCAAAAAACAAAAGGACAAAAAAGGACCAATCAAAGAGAAGCTGCAAAGGGGCAGCAAGGAACAAAAAGAGTACGAACAAATGACTGCAGTAGAGTGTTTACTCTGAGAAAGAGAACGAGGGTTTCATAATCTTTCATTTTCTAATACATCACCGACAGCAGTTGGCAAGGACAGCATCCAACAGAAGTCTTTAAGTACCAACTCCTATTTAGAAATGTGGTAGATTCATCTGATCTGTTCAGGTTGGCCCATGTAAATATAAACTGTCCTTAATTTTGTATTTTTATTTCTAAGTAATACAGATTATCTCTTGAGTGTAAACTGAGAAAAAATTAAATGTAAAATGAATGATACAACTTTAAAGTGCACTATGGCAAAATGACTTCTATATACACTTTTATTAGCAAATATATAATCTATAAAAGTGAAAAAAATTATTCACAAAATGATCTCACACCATTCCTCCAACTTACTTTTCTTTTTACTTCAGTTTTCTTTCTTATTTAACATGTTTTTGTTGATTTCGCCACAATTTATCTGAGCTTTAAAATTCCCACTTTCTATTTAAAACCCAGAAATTCTTATGTTCTAAATTAAAGTATGCATTGCAACCTGGGGTTGGGACCATTCATATTCTTGGAGATTTGCATTAATTTTATTCGTAATTAAATGGTACACTGAAACTTTTAAGTGCCTTAAGTAAGTACAAACATAAACCTGTACGACAATGGTTTAACAACTCACCCTAATGTTTGAGCTAGTTGTCTTTTCTGCAATTGCCAGCAAAAAACTGTATGGAGCTGTGCTGGCACAGCATTGGTAGATCGTACTTAAATTACTTGAAAAATAATTTAAAAATAATTTATTAGCCCAGCATACCTCCAATGAATAAACAATCTTATTCATCTTTAGCACAAGGGTGGTTAGTTCAACCATTAAAGTCATTTTTTGCATAAGGATGACTTGAACTGCTTCTTTAAAATAAAACCAAATTAGGGCTCATGCTTGGTATTTTCAAAGGAGATTCAAATGATACAGGTAGAGTTGTGATTCCATACAAATGCTTTTCATACTTCCTAGGCTTTATTCGTGTTAGTAAAGATACTGTTTCTACACTTTGTATCCATATGCATTTGTAAGTATTAAAATAATGGTATGTCACGCTTCGCTGCTGGGGGATGTGGAGGGCAGAGAAGTGGTTTTGTGATCTTATTATTCAAAGCCATTTTCTGTATTGAGAGCTAAAAGCAAAGCAAATTTTCCTAATTTTACAGTAAATGCAATGTATTAAACTTGCAAAAAATTATAACACAAATAAAAGTGTTTGTTTCTGCTTTATTATGTATTTTGAATAGGAAAGCAAAATTCAAAACTATATTTTTATAATATACAAATATCAAGGATCAGTTAATTGTATTTGTCAAAAAGCTCATCAACCTACTCTAAATACTAGTTCTATTTAACTTTCATCAGGGATGGACAGAGTAGTCTGTTTTTGAAACACATCTATTTTGCATTTGTCCATTCACATAATCTCATTCACAAATTAGTGTGCAAATTTAAATTTAAATTTACAGCAGAAGCTTTCTCCTTCTGGCATTCCCATTGGCAGTGGCAGCAGGGACAGGTGGGGCGAAACGTTGAAATTTCCTTCTGTTCTTATTTTCAAATGCACCCTTTCCTGAAAGCATGAATAAGGCTTTTATGTCAATGAATAGCTTTATCAAGAGTGTCTGGACTGCAAAACTCTGAGATGTGCCTTCAAAACCCAGGCAACAAGGCTCCAGCAGAGATATGATCTTGAATTCTGTGGTCCACATCCAGTATAACAATAATGAACCAAGAATGGAAGGCCTATAAGTCCTTTAGCTGTCACCCACTTGCCAAGGAGGAACTGCTGAACCATGTGCGCTAGCATACTAGTCAAGAACAGTAACTAAAGGTTCTGGAGGAACTCTAGTTTATCATTAGAACCATTATTTCCCAACGTGCCATTCCATTTGCTGTATGCAGTGTTTAAAGAGCCTAAATCACACTACCAGACACTCACCTTCAGAAAGCCGAGAGGGCAACAGCAACCCTCTTCTTCCTAATTCAGCGAGAGCCAAACATCCACCATGCCAAGCATTGTCAGTTTCTTGGAAACTGTAACGATAGAAAACAGAAGTTGCACTTGAGCTCGCTTTCCAGGTTTTTGATGTTATTGTGTTCATCAAACATCTTAAAGAAGAGACTCAATTTATGCTCTATTATTCGGCAATATCACAGCATAAAATCATTTACTGTTCCCTAACTTTGTTAAAATGCTAGAAAGGGTTCCCCGATGTAAGGCACCCGTCCATTGCTTTCCCTTCCCAACCCTTTTCTACTTTTAGGCTAATATTTATAATTATCATAATCATCAACTTAAAACTGCAAAGCTGGAAGGAACCTTATGGATCCTGGAGTCTATCCAGCGCCTTCAAGGACCTTCAGTGACAAACTGAGTTCCCAACAGGCTCTGCAACCAGCTATCTAAACTACTCACTCACCTAGTAAAATAAAGTCAAATAAAATAAAATGCCCTCCAAATACAGTCTATCTTTAATGCTGTGCAGAAGAATAAGCATTGCATGTGTTTCAAGTCAACGTAACTCATACTGTGAATTAAGACAAACATTCCAGGCATACAAAGATATTGCTTACAATCCTTAATAAAATAATTTAATGAAATAACAGCAAATATAGTTCAAAACGGAAAGCCACTGGAAAACAAACATAGGAAAGCTTGCTCAATTGCTCAGTTCAGTGGCTTGCTAAGCCAACGTATGCACACCCCTCTTCTACATGTACCCAATTCCTCTGCTCCTCTGCTAATGTAAGTTGCAACTAAACAAGAATGTCTCTAATTGACCCTTGCTGCTCTTTTTTTTTCTTTTCTTTTGCCCAAAATACGAAGACATGGTTGCCAGCTTTGGAAAAGGCAAAGGTAATACACAAACATCAAACCATGGTGTAATATATCCAGTGTTGTTCCAAAGCGAGTAATATTCTTATGATTAAGACAAAGATAAAACTTGCTCCACAAAAGGTGAAGCAAAGAGGGTCTATGCATGGATAAAAGGCCCTGCCACATTAAGTGAGCCAAGATACATGAGCACTTTTGTCTGCACATTGGTTCAATCAGCCAAGACATGGCCTGCATAAACTATCTATATTCCCTTAGAAATGTGAGGACGCAAAGTAAAATTCTGCATCAACTAAATATTAACAATGAGAAAAACATTTCATCAGAAATCTCAATTCTTTCAACTGAAGAACAAAAGAAATTATTTTTTAAAGTGTTATGGCTCATACAATACTTAGGACACATTTTAAATTCTAGAGCAGTCCAATTGGCAGTAAAACATTTGTTTGGGAGATAGCTGAAAACCTCATATTTTGCCATCATAAAATTCTACCATAATCTGAAATTAATTTTTTATTAATAGTCAGACTGTCACTACCACATTCCCAGTGCTACTCTCCCGATTATTACTTTAATGCCAGCTAATACTCTCCTGAGTATTACTTTAATGCCAGCTAAACTGGCAAGCCACTCCAGTACTCCTGCCAAGAAAACTCCAAGGACATGGAGTCACAAAGAGTCGGTCACAACTGTAACGACACAACACACACACACACACAAGTACGAGGAGGACTTAAGGGGAGAAAATCTACCCAGACACCTATCATTCAGCTATATTTCTTTGATTATAAGTAGTAGGAATGGCAAGAGTCAACCTTAACTAGAGATGGGCACAAATTGCTGGGTTGGAGCAGTCCATTTCCCAGCCAAGCAGATTATCCCCAGTTCAACCCCCTGTCTTCTGCAAGTGGTTCCTACTCAGTGTCAGTGCCCTGTCTTGCCTCCTTTGCTTCTGAGGAGGCACCTGCTGGAGGGGTGGGACACTGAACCACTGATCAGCTGTTTGTTTGGGAAACAAACCACCCCAAATGAACCATGAATAATTCACAAATCACCACCACAAGCCCTTCCTTGTAAGTAGATCTTCCAACTACTGTTCTGTTCCTCCTATCTGGATATTTCCTACTTCTGCGATAAGTTTTCTCAGATGGAGACTCCAGAATTACACCCCATTTTCCAAATCTTTAAGATTTGCTTATTCGTTTAAAATATTTTTACTCTGCCTTTCTCCTGACGTGTCAGCTTCATTTTTAGAACTCAGTTCCTAGTATACAGTATTTATTTGTGGGATTTAAAATGCAATTATTTATGAAACAGAGGCTAAAGTACTTTATTTTGTCATTCTATGCATTTAAAAAAATAGGTTCATGCTTTCCTCTCCTCTCCTCTTCCTTTTCTCCCTTCCCCCCTTTCCTTTACTCTTGATGCTCCTTAGCAGAATTTCTATTGTTTGTGCTCTTTAACCACTGTGCATCTGGTACACTATGTTTTACAGATGACACCCTCCTTTCTATATCAAGGCTATGTATCTTTCAGCTAAAATTTCTGAGAATGTTTTATATGTTGTAAAGTATTACCTGAAACAGTCCAAGACAGATCCAACCACATCATCAGCCAGCTCTTTTGGTAATCGTCCAGTCAATCTACCAATGCTGCAAGACACAACAGAATTTCATAATCCTCCGGTGTAAATCAATGTGCTATTCTTCATATTTGACACTTTAGACACCAAAACTCTATGTAGACCATTTCAAAAGTGTATTTCTAGTTTCGGTATGTATTGATTGTTATTATATGTAATTCCAACAGAGGATGGCTGAAATCTACTGATATCTGGATAACCTGCCACAGCTGTTTGAAGCTAATCTCAGTAGCAAAACTAGGCACATGACCGAACAAGAGACCAAGACATGGTCTGGCAACTTATTAATTAGCCATATCAGGCTACACAAACAGCAATAGGATGGTGGTAATTATAAGAATAAGAATATAATAGTGAAGCTATAATGACCCTCAAGGCCATCAAGTCCAACCCCCTGCTCCATGCAGATGCAACTTCTGCTCCTGATCTGAAGAAGTAGGCACCCAATGCTTTGAGTAGGCTCACTACTTTATTGCTGTAATTGTTATGGTTCTGAAAGTAATTCTTGTTTGCAAGGCACATGGATAGACTTGAATTAGTGACACCTTCACCCAAAGAACTAATTACAGTAGTTTGATCATCCAATGCCTCTGATTGTGGCAGCTCCTAAACCATTTACTCAGCTAAAAAGAAAGTAGGAAAAAAAGATGTGCCATCACACATAAAGTCACAACACGCAGGGCAGAAAAGAACAACACATCATGGACATCACATTCTCAAGACCAGGGGAAACGAATGTCTTTGACAAGTGTCTGACAACTTCAGCTAATGCAAAATGCTTGCAGCTAGACTTTCTGGAAGTCACTTCCGTTTCACAGGGAGGCCCTTTTGGGGCCTCCAGAATGCCCTGGAAGGCCCTTGTTGGCCCGATCAGGGCAGCGCCAGGCTGGGGGTAAGTACAAGGGCCCCCAGCTAGGCCCCCAGGCCTGACCCGGCCAGCATCTGCATATAGCGGATTTTCAATTATTGCGGGTCAGGTTGCTAACCCCACAATAGGTGGGGGTCACTAAAATACCTATTTTTCAGTGTGTCCTCTCCTGATTTAGTCTCTTCATGCCTGTTTAGTCTCCATTTGCCATGGAATTTCTCACATAGGAACAATGGCCTCTCTGAATCAACTCACGGTCTTGTATTCAAGGGTGATCATTGCAGTGATTTTGCACTGTAAATATATTTTGTATATAGATTTGTATCAATTTGTATAGGCATGCATGGCAAGTGACTGGGTTTTGATTGGCAGTTGAAGATTGTAAACCATCCAGAGTTCCAGATTGTAAGATGGGCAGTATAAAAATGAAGCAAGCAAATAAATAAATAAATAAATAAATAAATAAATAAATAAATAAATAAATAAATAAATAAATAAATATGCATGCCATGAATGACGGTTAAAAATGGTTGAGAGGTATGGAAGAATGTCCCATGAATAGCACTGAGAGTTAATTGGCTAGCTTGATTCCAAGTGGAGAATATGCTGTTTTGTACATGAGCATATTCACTTCTTGCTCACCTGCATTTCTAAATGCATTCTTTACTAAAGACATTAGGAGAAAAATATGCCAGAAAAAGCACAAGATGTCTGAAACAGAAGTTTGAACCGAAAGCAGTAAGAGATTACTGTTAGTTAAGAGCTGAGGGTGATTCGTATGTACAAAGAAGCTGTGCAAGAGACATGTGTCCTCATCAAAACAAGGATCTACACATATAAAGAACCGAATGTGCTTAAACTCTGAGGACATAAATAAATACAAGAGTACCTTGGTTTACTAGCATAATCCACTCCGGAAACATGCTCATAAAACAAAATTCTTGTATCTGTGAAGATTCTTAGTCATCCAGGTGGATTCTTAGTCATCCATAGGACTCTTAGGTCAAGGACAAATAGACTAAAGAACAGTTTTTATCCTAGAGTGGTATCTAAGTTAAATGAGACGGTTTTAGCATCATCTTAAGCAGTTTTCAAGCAGTGTTTTAAATTTTGTAAGGGGTTTTCAGAGTTTTTAATATTTTGTATGGTGTTTTATGGGTTTTATGGGTTTTGCATGGTGCTTTGTTGTTTTGAGTGTGTAGTAGAATAGCACTCTAATTTCGTTGTGCATATCCTGCATATGCATAATGACAATAAAACTCTATTCTATTCTGATCTATTCTATTCTATTCTATCTGGAAGCTGAGTCATGGCAACTAGACTTCTTTTCTTGAGAGATTGAAACATTTCGCTGCTCATCCAAACAGCTTCGTCAGACTGAGGAAAGCAAGTTGCGAGTCCTCCATTTTATAGTTCACTTTGACCTCATGTCACCCTGGTCTGAAATAGGCTCATAAGATGAACAATGGCCTGAATAGGCTTGTTAGGTGGATAATAGGCTCATTAGGTGAACAACAGCCTAGGGTGCGTGAAGGCCCCACCTTTAACCTTCCCAACACCCATTAAGTATGGGTCAATAGCTATGGACTTGGTGGTGGAGGTGTGAAGTATTTTTGATTTGTCCGGGGATTGTTGAAATCACTGCCTGATAAGTAGCAGATAGACTGTGTCTGAGTCCCCCACCTCTGTTAGAGGACTCACAACTAGCTTTCATTCAGACTGATGAAGCTGTTTGTATGAGCAGTGAAAAGTTTCAATCTCTCAAGAAAAGAAGTCCAATTGCCATGACTCAACTTGCAGACAAAATGCTTGTATATCAAAAATAATTTCCACATAAGAAATAATGGAAACTTACATGATTCGTTCTGCGGTGAAGTTTCCATTATTTCCTCTGTGAAAATAAGAGGACAGCGGCCACAAAGGTGAGGCAGCAATGAGCCAACTGATGGCTCCGGCAGGCAAAGGTCCAGCCAGCGGCTGCCACAGCAAGGAGCCAGCCGGCAGCCAGGATAGCAAGAAGCCAGAAATAGCAGAGGAAGGAGTGGTGCTCCACTGCTTGTTTTACAAGATGAACTTGTAAATGGGAACAAAAATGTTCCAAAAACTTTTAGTCGTTTTGCTCGTCTTGCAAAATGTAGACCAGGGCACTCGTAAACCGATGTTATTGCTATAAAAGGACTTCTGGCTATATGATATAAAATCCGAAAGCTTGACCATTGTTGTCACAGTGGTCCCCGGCCCTTTTGTGGTTCACATACTGCGGTCCTGCTATATTGCAGGACCACAGTATATGAAAAAAGACCCCTGGAGTAAGGGGCAAAGACCTGTTTCAGGCCTCCCGTACTTACCCCAGGACTGGTGCTGCCCCGAACAGGCCTGCGAGGGCCTTCCCGAGCCTTCTGGAAGCCCCAAAAAGGGCTCCCCTGCAAACCAGAAGTAACTTCTGGATCACCGAAAATTATTTCTGATGCCTCCGAGGCCCTTTCTAGGCCTGTCGGAGGCCTCAGAAATTATTTTTGGCAATCCGGAAGTCACTTCCGGTTTGCAGGGCGGCCCTTTTGGGGCCTCCAGAAGGCCAGGAAGGCCCGTTCGGGGCAGCGCCTGGCTGGGGGTAAGTAAAAGAGCCCCCAGTTAGGCCCCCCAGGCCCGAACCAACCTGCATCCATATATTGTGGATTTTCAATTATTGCGGGTCGGGTCAGGTCCCTAACCCCCGCAATGGGGGGGGGGGTCACTGTATAATTAAATTTTAACTTTGAATTGAACTTTTTTGCTTTGTTTTTCCCCCATTAAACTTGAATTTTATTTACAAACCCTGTTCATTATTTTTGAGATTTCAGCCATAAGATATTATATCCACAAATACTGGGGATAATGCTTAGACATAAAGTTTACATAGAGCCAAAAAGTTAATCTTACATCTTTCACCAGAAACATTCTGACTTATTTTAAAAAGGCAGCATAAAGTCATCCTTAGGGGGTGGCAATCCTTAAGAACATAAGAACATAAGAACATAAGAAGAGCCATGCTGGATCAGGCCAAAGGCCCATCTAGTCCAGCTTCCTGTATCTCACAGCGGCCCCACCAGATGCGTTTGGGAGCGCATGAGACTAGATATCTGTCTCCTGATACCACTCCCCTGCATCTGGCCCTTGAACTACCCTGGTTTAAAGCCTAGAGATTACATATCTCCATCATGGTTTGTAACCCGTGATGGACTTTTCCTCTAGGAATCTGTCCAATCCCCTTTTGAAGGCATCCAGGCCAGATGCCATCACCACATCCTGTGGCAGGGAGTTCCATAGACTTACAACGCGCTGGGTGAAAAAATATTTTCTTTTGTCAGTTCTTACTCTCCCAGCACTCAATTTGAGTGTATGTCCCCTAGTTCTGGTATTTTGAGAGAGGGAGAAGAGCTTCCCTCTATCCACTTTACTCATACCCTGCATTATTTTGTATGTCTCAATCATATCCCCCTCAAGCGCCTTTTTCCAGACTAAAGAGGCCCAATTGTTTTAGCCTTTCTTCATAAGGGAGGTGCCCCAGCCCAGTAATCATTTTAGTCGCTCTCTTCTGCACCTTTTCCAGTTCCACTATGTCTTTCTTGAGATGCGGTGACCAGAATTGTACACAATACTCCAGGTGCGGCCTTACTATTGTTTTGTATAACGGCATTATAATGTTGGCTGTTTTATTTTCAATCCCCCTTTTGATAATCCCTAGCATGGAATTGGCCTTCTTCACTGCTGCCACACATTGGGGAGACACCTTCATGGAGCTGTCCACCAACACACCAAGATCTCTTTCCTGATCCGTCACGGATAACTCAGAGCCCATGAGTTGATAGATGAAGTTTGGATTTTTGCCCCAATATGCATTACTTTACATTTGGTTACATTAAAACGCATTTGCCATTTCTCAGCCCACTCCCCAGTTTGGAGAGATCCTTCTGGAGCTCTTCACAATCTTCTCTGGTTTTTACCACACGGAAAAGTTTTGTGTCATCGGCAAACTTGGCCACCTCACTGTTTATCCCTGTCTCCAGGTCATTTATGAACAGATTGAAAAGCACCGGTCCCAGGACAGAGCCCTGGGGCACACCGCTTTTCACTTCTCTCCATTGTGAAAATTTCCCATTGACACCTACTCTTTGTTTCCGGGATCTCAACCAGTTCTCAATCCATAAGAGGACCTGCCCTCTTATCCCCTGACTATGCACTTTTCTCAGCAGCCTTTGGTGAGGGACTGTGTCAAAAGCCTTTTGAAAATCCAGATAGACTATATCCACCGGTTCACCCAAATCCACGTGCCTGTTGACCTTTTCAAAAATTCTAAAAGGTTTGTAAGACAAGATTTACCCTTACAGAAGCCATGCTGATTTTCTCTCAGCAAGGTTTGTTCTTTTATGTGTTTTAAGATTTTCTCTTGGATGAGGCCTTCCACCATCTTCCCTGGGACAGATGTAAGGCTAACCTGTAGTTTCCTGGGTCCCCCTCCTTCCTTTTTAAAAATTGGTGTGACATCTGCTATCCTCCAGTCCTCCGGCACTGTGGCCATTTTAAGAGACAAGTTGCATATAACCGTTAAGAGATCTGCAATTTCGTTTCTCAGTTCCCTAATAACCCTTGGGTGGATGCCATCTGGGCCCGGTGACTTGTTAATCCTCAATTTATCAATTAGTCCTAAAACCTCCTCTCTTTTAACCTGTATTTGATTTAATTCTTTAGTCAAGAGGGGTGGCTCAGGCAGCGGAATCCGCTCAAGGTCCTCTGTCGTGAAGACAGACGCAAAGAACTCGTTCAATTTCTCTGCAATGTCCAAGTCCTCCTCAACCTCCCCTTTTCCTCCCTCACCATCCAGAGGCCCAATTGGTTCTCTGGCAGGTTTTCTACTTCTAACATATTTAAAGAAGCTTTTATTATTACCCTTTATATTGCTAGCCATTCGTTCCTCAAAGTCTTTCTTTGCCTCCCTTATCATCTTTTTACATTTCTTTTGCCAGAGTTTGTGTTCCTTTTTATTTTCCTCGTTTGGGGAGGATTTCCATTTACAGAAGGACCTCTCCTTGTGCTTTAGAGCCTCTCTAACTCCACTCGTTAACCATGCCGGTGTCCTCTTGGACTTAAATGAGCTCTTCTTTCTTTGTGAACAAAAGTGTAAAAGAGAACATGGGTTATTTGCCCAACTTGGTTAAACAGCAATCCCAAACCTAGTATAATATGCAAGGAGGCGACATTGGCTGCTTCACTGGCAGCACATATTATGGAGATCATGTTTGAGTGCTACAATTATCCCATTTTGAGTTTACTAACACAAGTTTGGAGATCAGTGCCCTGCCATTACCTACTGCAAATTTCCCAGTATGTGCAAGTAAATGGGAAGGAGGTGCTTATTTTTCCTTTATATGTGTATATTTGGCAAACTAACTTATTCCCATCAATTTCCTTCATTATTCGTAGGAGCCATCCACTATGCCCAATACATAGCCACCTCTGTCACACAAGCACCAGTGTTTCCCCATGTAAACTGATTTCCAAACCTCATGGGAACATCTCCACAGTACTTTTCCCCATTCCTTTACTGGGCAAACATTAATCACCCTCTTTGTTTTCTCTGCCCCTGTTAGGAATATCAGATGTGGCATACTAATCCACGTAATAAAAGCTAATATACAGCATATAAGTAACTACTTCTACTGCAAGAATATTGTTATAAATCTTGTCGTGTTTCGTTTGCACAGTTTTCTGATGTTAAGGTTATCTAATTAACACTATTTCTTTTCTTTATCTGTGGCTGGCCTCATTCCATCTTATCCATTCAGAGATGGTCTATCCTTAGCCCAGTTACAAGCGCAACATGAGGGGACAGCTGCGTCCTGTCTGCCCCCCCCACACACACATACACCTTAAGCTTCTCAGCTGCCAGGCAAGCCCACAATCCTAGGCCGGCCCAAGAAACATAAGAAGGATTGCATCCTTTTGCATGCAAAAGGGCCAAATTTCAGACAATGCTTCTCCAAGTCTTTTGCCTGCTAAAGAAATTCAGGAAAGGCTGGAAAAGATTCTTGTCTAAAAAATCTAGGCAGCCACTCCTAGTCAGTGTGCATAATACTGGCCGACAGTATATCACAAAAGTGAATACACCCTCTCGCATTTCATAAATATTTTAGTGTATCTTTTCATGTAGCGCCACTGAAGAAATGACAATTGTCTACAATGTAAAGCAGTGAGTATACAGCTTGTATAAAAGTGTAAATGTGCTGGCCCCTCAAAATAACGCAACACACAGCCATTAATGTCTAAACCGCTGGCAAAAAAAGTGAAGACACCTCCAAGTGACAATGTCCAAATTGGGAGCACATTGTCAATATTTTGTGTGGCCACAATTATTTTCCAGCACTACCTTAACCCTCATTAGTATAGACTTTACCAGAGCTTCACAGTTTACCACTGGAGACCTCTTCTACTCCTCCATGACAACATGACAGAGCTGCTGGATGTTAGAGACCTTGTGCACCTCCACGTTCCATTTCAGGATGCCCCACAGATGCTCAATAGGGTTTAGGTCTGGAGACATGCTTGGCCAGCCCATTATCTTGTCCCTCGGCTCCTTTAGCAAGGCAATGGTCATTTTGGAGATGTGTTTGGGGTCTCTGAAGTGAGGGGATTGTGCTCTGTTTCAGTATGTCACAGTACATGTTGACATTCATGGTTCCCTCAGTGATCTGTAGCTCCCCAGTGCCGACAGCACTCATGCAGCCTCAGATCCCAACACTACCACCACCATGCTTGACTGTAGGCAGGACACACCTGTCTTTGTACTTCTCACCTGGTTGCCACCACACCCACTTGACACCATCTGAACCAAACAAGTTTATCTTGGTCTCATCATACCAAAGGACATGGTGTCAGAAATCCATGTCCTCAGTTTGCCTGTTTGCTGCAAACCGTATGTGGGCTTTCTTGTGCATCATCTTCAGAAGAGGCTTCTTTCTAGGACAACAGACCTGCAGACCAATTCGATGCAGTGTGCTGCGTATGGCCTGAGCACTGACAGGCTGACCCCCCACCAACCCCTTCAACCTCTGCAGCAATGCTGGCAGCACTCATTCGTCTACTTCCCAAAGCCAACCTCTGGGAATGATGCTGACCACAGGCACTTAACTTCTTTAGTCGACCTTGGAAAGGCCTGTTCTGAGTGGAACCTGTCCTGTTAAGACTGCTGTATGTTCTTGGCCACCATGCTGCAGCTCAGCTTCAGGGTCTTGGGAATCTGCTTATAGCCTAGGCCAGTGGTGGTGAACCTTTGGCACTCCAGATGTTTGGGACCACAACTCCCAGAATTCCGAGCCTAGATTGCCAATGACAAAGGACTGTGGGATTTGTGGTCTAAAAAAATCTGGAGTACCAAAGGTTCGCCACCACTGACCTAGGCCATCTTTATGTAGAGCAACAATTTGTTTTTTCAGCTCCTCAGATAGTTCGTTACCATGAGGTGCCATGTGGAACTTCAAGTGATTAGTATAAGAAAGTGAGAGCAGTAACACCTGCTCCCCCTTCGCACCTGAAACCTTGTGACACTAACAGGTCTCATGACACCAGGGAGGGAAAATGGCTATTTGGGCCCAATTTGGACATTGTCACTTAGGTGTGTACTCACTTTTGTTGCCAGCGGTTTACACAATAAATGCTGTGTGTTGTGTTATTTTGAGGGAAGAGCACATTTACACTGTTACACAAACTGTATACTCGCTGCTTTACATTGTAGCCAAGTGTCATTTCTTCAGTGTTGTCACATGAAAATATATACTAAACTATTTGAAATGCAAGGTGTATTCACTTCAGTGATATACTGTATATGGAATAATGGGAGAATGGTATAAAGGAAAATTTTATGTCTGTATTATTTCATTTTGACAATATTCAGCACTGGGAGACAGAAACTATGCCCCACCCCAAATCTAGATGAAGCTCCTCAGTTATTGATGGTCTTGCTTTACTTTGCTGTTTTTATTACAACCTTACATAATAGGGTGGAAGTGTTAGAAATAAATATATTGTTTAATGTAAGCTCTTGTGTTAGCTAATTTCACACTGAAGAGGAAAATCTACACTGATGCATTCCTGTGGTAAACTGGAGATAATTTGCTTTCAAGGTGCCCAGAGACTGATACTGGAAGTCAGAGAATTAATGGTGTCATTAGAATCACTAAATCAAATATGATTGCCATCTAATGCTGCAGGGTAAGGGAGGCAAGTAAGATAAGCCTGTGAAATAATGAGTATAGGGAACAGTGATGTGGATATCAAACTTAAAGTGAACGTGTTTAAATGTTTTTATTAAATTTTTCAAACTCTATCCTATAACCAAAACAAAGGTTGCATTTATCAAAGCTAGATGCAAAAGACAAAACAAGCAAATGCACAAAACTGAAATCTAATGTGTTTTATGTACAGATTTGACATAACTAATCAACTTTTGATTTCAGTTTAGAGACATTAACACGTGAAACTCTGGCAAAGCCTATGGGTTTAGAGAACACCTACCCTTTTGCTGCAGACCATCTGACAATGGTGTCCTTATCTTTCAGTCCAATCAGCAATTGCTCTGTGAAAATATATCAAGAACAAAACAAATGCAAGTCACAAAATGCCGCAAAGGGTGAAAAATATCTAGGATATTATATTTAGACCTATCTCTCCTTTTTATCCCTCATTCCTTCCCAAGGGCAGAAAGCAGCTGCTTTCCCTTCACAGTTCACTACATTAAAGTGAGGCCAAATATTTTTAAAAGGATCAAGACATAATGTTGAAGGTTCAGAAATGTGGGGAAGGACTAGCATAACTCAGTGATATCATAAACAAAACACCTCCAGCACAGCAAAAGACACATAATGTTCACATTTTGCGGAGTGAGAATTTCTTCTCTATCAAACAATTTAAGGCTATTTCTTAAAAAAAAATTTCAGAGTGTCCCGAGAATGTTGTTTCCTCAACATACAAAAAGGAACTGAGAAAAATGGCCAAAGCATGTGCGGTAAACAGCAATGTGGAAGAAGATGGGAAGTCAAAGCTCTGGAAATCTCTGTAAGGAGTTTTCACACAGGCACAACCTGACTTGTGAATCATGCAGACCATGGCAAAGAATAACAGGAATAACTTGAAGAACATAATGTCTCTTGTTCTTAAACCAGAGTATCATTGCAGTAAGTTTTCATCCAAACATATTTATGCTCAAGACTACAAGACAATACAATGAAGTATTCTGACATCTATGGAACAAGAAATGCTAGATATTTAAGCTGGATTCAGAAAAAGATGAGACAATAGAGATCCTATTGGAGTTGTATATTGGTGACTGGTAGAAATGAATGCATTTTAGAATTAGTGCTTTATAGATTATTGAAGTTTTTGGCTGTACAAATTATGGGATTCTATGGATTCTTCTAAAAGAAATGCTGCAGGAAGCTACTACTGGACAAAGAAAATGGAGAAACAGAATGGTTTTTCATTGGCAAATGTGTCATATAAGGGCATATTTTGCCATTTCGTCAGTTAAATCTGCACAGAACAAATCAAGATGGATTAGATTTAGATGAAGGAGAAATGAAGAAAAATGAATAAAAATTAATAATTTATAACAGCCAGAGGATATGATATTACTGGCAGAAAGAAATGACTTGGTGATGGAGGTTAAATATGAAAGTGGAAGAGTTGAATGATAGTTGAACATTAAGAAAACAAAAAAAAATCATGACTACAGAATAATTACACTTTTATGCTAACAATGATGCAGTCAAAATTGCCCAGAGTATTGGTTTTGAACTAATGGGGCAGTAAAAAACAAACATACATTTTCCCTAAAATGATAAACAATGTTTAGTTGAAGCCATTCTATCTTGCTTCCCAGGTTGGATAAGAAGCAGAAGAACACATTCACGAGTCACATGAGTCCCACTGTCAAAGCTCACATTGCTATCTGTTTGCATTAAACACACCTACAACATTTTCAACCTCTCCGGGAATGTCATATTCCTCTTCTTCGTCCTCTTCTTCCATGGCAGCAGCTGCCTTTGAAACGTCCTGTCCAGCAGCACTGCCAGCAGAACACTGCAGATTTGCAGCTAAAGATCGGAAACCCCGTTTATACCTAGAAAGACAATTATATAATGTTTATCATATTGTTGAAGACATCTCTCAGATAGATGCACTCTTCACAATATTTCTTTGATACACGAAAAGTCTATAAAACACACCAATTATCTGAAATATTTTGCTGTACAAAATAGCCTCTGATACAAACTCATCTTTTAGGTCTATAAAGATCTTTAAGGTCTCTATTCTCAAAGGTCTATCAAGGTCCATGAAGAACGTCAAGCCAAAGTCCAAACAACTCATATTTAACGAGGGCAAAAACTTTAAAAAGCGCATAATGTAACACAGAATGGCTGCTGCCTATCAAATTAGGACCGATTTTTGGAAGCAAAAAAGAAACAAGTTGCATCAAAAAAGACTTCCTAATACCGCTCATAAGACTAAGAAAGATAATTAGCAAGTCAACCCTTAATTTAAGATATTAACACACGTTTACTGTATAGGGGCCTGCCCATTAGTAATAGACATTTTTAAAGCCACATATATTTGAGATTTTAAATGAAAATAAAATGAGAGAGCTCTTTTTTTAACCAAGCATAATACAAGACTGATGGGAAATTCTGTAAAACTGTATATCTGCACTATAATACACTGCAATCATCTGATTTTCTAAATATAAATAATCACATGTGAAAATACAATGTTTTCTTCTAGGGAAAAATATACAAACCTTTATTTTTATATCATTCTACATTTACTTTTGGAACCAGTGTATAAAAGGAAAACAAAACACCAGAATTGTGAACTAACAATGTAATAGAAATGTTGAAGGAATACGCAAGTTCCTATACAAATATATTTAAAACTGAACTTTTTGTCCCTGAATGAATGAACTGTGATTGCTCATCCATTTTAGCCACTACAGGTTTTACAGCTGAGGTAGGAACAGAGAGAGGAAGGCAAGCTAAGACATGAGGGCGAGCAGAACAAACCTCCACTTTGCCACCTTTGGCTTAAGAAATGTCAGGCCAAGTCGTTGAACAAGTTTCACTCCCAGTTTGCGGAGAACTGTTTGGTTACTTTCAGAGAGCTTGCAGTTATCAAGGCATTCCAGCACAGTACTAGCTGCAAGAAATAAATTTCTCCATGAATAAGGGAGCCACATTTGTATTGTTCATCTTAGTTTTAGCACATACTATGCACAAGATGGTGTACTAAAATATAATTGGTCAGATCCAGACTTAATTCCAATGAAAACCATGGAGTACGGCATAAATCCTGACTCATGAGTCTAGCTTGCTGGGAAAGCAATATGCCAGACTTACCAGTTTGGATATAACTTCAAACAAGCCACATATGAAGGCTTCCCAGTTCTTTAATCTTTTCCACTTGGCAAGAGAGTCAACAGAGTGATCAAGACCCATGCATCAGCAGACTTGCTCATTCCTAGGAAGCCAGACAGCTTCCCCTGGTGCTATCAACCCAGAACATTTATTTTTTTGCCCATCTCTAGGGTAGATACAATGTTTTCCTAACAGTTCCAATAACTAGTCTTAACCTTGAAAAAATTAAGGAATTAAAAGACTCTTGAGACAAAGAAGCAGAATGATTATATTTGTCACCTGAAGCAATGTTCAAGTCTTTTAAAGAATGTCCCTAAGGCTACTATATTAATAGAACAACCAGTAAGTCTGCATAGTTCTGCAATTTAACAACCTTTTTCTTTGGAAGGAGGATGCCGAATATAACAAACTGATTTTATATGCTGCTATTGCTTTGTTTAGTCACAAAAGAGCTCAAAATATTTGATGGAGGTTTAAACACAAAGAAGATTCAAATCTCCAGTTTAACAACAAAAACAAAATGGAAAGGTGTTCACTAACAAACTAGAAAAATAATACTGTTATCAGAAATGAGGGTGGATTCAGATACTGCCCCAAATTATCTTGCATAGCTGGCACAAATGGCGTAACTTTGTAGACAAATAGCCCCAAGATAAGAAATACCTACATACATAATCAATGGCACTCAATTAAGTACGCAACATATACTGTCTACAGTAATTTCTTAAATTAAGGCAATCTGTCTCCAAGAGCTAAACCACTGTTACAACAGTGTAACTAGGCAAGAGGATCTGGGCTACCATTCTTGTCTCTTTGCTTTTCCATGGCATATGCATATGCCTGGATTTGCTAGTGCTTGTTACAGCATATGTGCATGCACTGAGCACAGGGTATTAAGAAATCTCTTCTTAACAAGTTCCTGCAGAACCTGATCAGATTCATAAGACCAAGCTAAAGTGTAGATCAAATGCAACCATCCTTCAGACTGCACTTCTCTGCTAAGACATCCATCTGGAAGTTGAGCCATGTCAACCCGACTTCTTTTCTTGAGAGAGGTCAAGAAAAGAAGTCCAGTTACCATGACTCAACTTCCAGATAAACTCACCTGTATGACTGAGAATCTTCAAGACATCCATGAAAATACAGAGTTAAAGCATATTTTAGGACATGACCAAAAAATAAAATAAAATAAACTTTGACTGAAAATATTTTGAAAACCCATTGGGACAAAGTGGATTTCAGAATGCTAAAAACATGGAAACGGAAAAGAGGAACATATGTGAACCGATACATCCAAACCAATTTAATGCACCCTCAGATATATATGCTGTACTTATGTAAGCCAATTAAAACAGAAAAATAAAGCAACATAGGCTGCTCTAACAGTTCACATGTTTTAATTTATTCATTCCCTTTCTCCAACCAAAAAGGTTCTCCTGAAGACTGGAAAACCCTTTTAACAGAGAAGAATTAGACAGAGGGAGGAGCAAGAGAAACTGAACTTAAACTGGAAGGAGCCTGGTTACACAAGCTATTTCCGCCTAATTTAGGGAGACTATTGCTTCTCACTAACACCTTGTTATCAGACTGACAAAGCTGTTTGGATGTGCAGTGAAACATTTCAATCTCTCAAGAAAAAGAAGTCCAGTTGCCATGACTCACAACTTCCAGATAAACTCACCTGGATGACTGAGAATCTTCACAGACACAAACTCATAGTGCTCAATAGGGGCCTCCTTACACAGTGGAAGTTGGGTAAAAATGAGAAGGGGGTAAAAAGTCCCCTTCCATGAGGTCCTTTCCAGATGTAGTTGCAGTTCTCAGGACCTCAACCACAAGATTCAATGGGTGATCTAAGAAAAAATTTAAAATCTAGCCCAGTGAAACCATGGCAAATTCATGGTGTTTAATTTTACTGCATCATACTTGCTGCCAGTTTCACATAACTGCTTAATATGATTACAATATAATGAAGAATATTAATTACCATATGGTAAACAGTCTTCCCTCTTCCCATGTTTAAAGAGTTGTGCCTGGAAAATGAAGGAAATAGCTTCTATTATTAAAATAGTTTGAGTGAATAAAACAGAATGAATAAAAATCAATGATTTGTTAAAATGCAAAATTTGTTAAAATGCAAAACTGATTTTTTAAAATTTAAATTGTCAAAAAGACACAATTTAAAAAAATTAAAGTGTGATTTAAATCTATTTGATTTAAACCAAATCAATCTGGAAATACATTATTGGCCAGGACTGCACTGGTACGTCGTACCACCAAAAGGACCACATCATAAATTGCAGTGATGAATTGCTGCTAGTTAGTAAGTCATGACTTGTATTCCTCATTGCATAATAATCATGGACATTTAATTTCATCAGAAACTTTCATCAGACTAGATGGTAAAGAAAACTGGGGAGGGGGGAGCTGATGCATGCTGGAACTATATACAGTAGTTTGCATTCAGTTATAACACAGAATGAGGGCGGTGACAGATATTCAAGTAAATCTCATCTAGATTCTATGATGATTTTCGGTACTACTCTTCTTTAAATTACAATAATCTGGGATGAACAAACAAATAAACATAGGCTGAAAGTAATAATTTTAAAGATCCAGGTGTTACCTGGACCCTCTCTATCACTCACAAGGTAGATTCAACTAAGTTGATAGTAGAGAGAAACTATGCAGCTTTTAAATTAACCATCTCCTCAATAAGAGAAAAAGCAAAACATACAGGAATGAGGCAAAATGAAGTTAAATGTCTGGTAATGCCAAGCATTCTTTAAACTGAATCTGAAGATTCTATATGTTCTACTAAATGCTGCTGGGAATAACATTATTATATCTGGAAAACACAAATGCTTTTATTTTCCTCTTTTATTAAAGAAGGGTAAATTCTTATCTAAGATATTAATAACCACAAGAGAACCCCAGAGCCTTGTGGTAGAGTGCCTCAACTGCTGTACTGCAGCTATCACTGTGCTCATGATTTTAGGGTTCAATCCCATGTAGCTAACTCAAGATTCACTGAGCCTTTTGTCCTTCCGAGGTTGGTAAAGTGAGTGCCCAACTTGCTGGGCGTGGAGGGGCAATGGGTAGCTGGAATAAATCAATTGTAAACTGCCCGGAGAATGCTTTAAGTGATATGGGGCGGTATATAAGCAAAACACTTTACTAATCTAAAATAAATCCAATTTACTTGATTAGTTCTAAACTGTACCTTAATTATACAGTATTTGTTTGTATACAGTGTTCTCTCACTGTTAACGTAAGGCCCTGTAAACCAATAGAGGCTTGAACCTCCACACCGATCCACCCATTGCTGCTCCATGGCAAGACTTATCTAACAGCAAAAAAAAAAAAAAAAAATCTGTTCTCCTGGCTTCCTACTTAATACAGGGATTTATCATCATCTTGTCTCTGGCACAGTGAAAGCATTTCACAATAAACAATGAACATAGGAGCAACAGCTACCAAGCAGCAGCTAGCAAAGTTACCTCCAAGGAGTCCCCCCACCCCAGAGGTTCTTCTCTTCTCATTCCTCCTCCTTAATCCCCATCTGCCTCTCTTCCAACCCCTCACTCGGGGTGCCAAGTGCCTTTCTCCTACTTCACTCATCAGTTGTCTTCCCATGTCTGTACCCTCCTGGGCCTTCCCAAGGGCAGGGGCAAATGACCCACCAGGAGTGCTTCTTGTGACCCCTTCACAGCCACATAATATGTACAGCAACTTATAACCAATGGCACTATAAATGTGAACCACACTGAATGCCTTCTTGTTCTCTTAAATGCTGGCTCACCTCCTTCCCGATGCACACCATGTATCTATGATACAACACAATCAAGAGGGGAAACCTACTCCAACGGTTTCCAAACTTTTTTTCTTTGAGTGAATAATTCAAGTTCTCAAAACCCCCAAATCCACTCACAGATGAAAGAACAATGCAATTCCAATTCTACAGTTATTTATTCATCTGTAAACCCCACGGAATTGAATGAGACCTATGTCCAATAATCTCCATCCATAATATATTCCCATGCATTCCATAGATTCATATCAGTGTTTGTACAATATTTGTGTAGCTTGCCAAAGCTAATTATAGCTAATTGATGAGGTGCATGAACAGCTTACAATCATATGCCTGCCGGATTACACTGCCACTCAGACACCCTGTTAGTTAGCTCCAATTTAGTTGTAGCAAGTAGAAATGGGCACAAAACACCAAAATGGTGTTTTGTTTTGTTTTTCCTTTCTTTTCCCCATTTTGTTTATTACAAAATGATTTTTTTTAAAAAAAATTCATTTCGGATTTTGTTTCATTTTGTTTTTCTTTTCTTTTTTACACTGTTGGAACCGGGCCAACCAGCTGGCGTGTGGGGAGGCTGACTGGCGGTTTTTGTTGTTGTTTTTTCTCCTGCCGACTAGCTGGCATGCAGGGAGAGGCTGGTTGGCAGATTTTGTTTGTTTGTTTTTGGTTTTGGGGTTTTTTTTTCCCCGCCAACCAGCTGGCACATGGGGAAGCTGGTCAATGGATTATTATTTTTATTTTTCCTGACATCAGCTGGCACGCAGCCCAGTGCGCCAGCTGATCAGCACTTATTTTTATTATTTTGACAAGCTCTGAGATCGGTGCTTGTCAAAATAAATAACAAAAAATGAAAAACAAAACAGAACAAATGAAAATGTCCATTTCGTTTCATTTTTTAAAGACACTTTGTTTTTGTTTCATTAGGAAATGAAATGAAAAATGAAAAACAAAATGAAAAAAAGTTTGTTTCATGCCCATTTCTAGTAGCAAGTTACAAAGATTAAAACAATCAATAGGAGGCCACTAAGTTATGGTACAGTATTGAGCAAGCTTATCTACAAACTCATAATCAAATATCAGTCTCAAGACAACAGAGTAAGACACGTGTTTGGAATATCCCACCCACAAATGAAACTGCACCTCTCCTTGTAATCAGAAGAGAAGTCCTCATTATGTACAATTTGTGATCAGAGCAGAAGATTCCTCTCAGAATTCATTTCCAGAGAAACAAAATTAGTTATTGTAAGTCAGAACCTCCAGGAACTCCTAGACACACCTGCTGGTGAGGGCGGACTTCATTACTACAGTAGGTAGATAAGCAAAGTGTGCTAAAGCAAGTGACACATCCACTTGTACATGGAACAGCTAGCTGAGAGGTTTTTTTTCCTCTAACCCCCCCCCCTGCGCCATGGAGGAAAAGCTCCATTTGACATCTCATTAAATTTTCCAACTACTTTAGGCTCCATGGCCTCTGGCACCAGCTGGTTTGCATAGACTGCACCAGTGACCCGGTCTCCCACTACAAAATGGTTGTCCACTCACATCTAGAAACAGCAACTCATGTGAAGTTGATGTCTGAGCAACCAGCTCTTTCATTTAGCTCAGGAAAGTAAGTTAAATGAACTAGATAACGCTCATGGTTGACCCCCTTTCCAAAAAAAGACAAAAGCTATGCCAAAAATATTAGTAAATATGTATTATTTTATTTTATTGTATTTATTTATTGGATTTTATACCACCCATCTGGCAGCGAGGTCACTCTGGGCGGTATTAACCCATATAAACACTCAGTCAGCACTTTATTCCAACCTTATATTTCATCACTTCTCCAGTAGGACAGAAGCCTTCTGGATAAATATGGCCAGGAGTTAAAGGTAAAGGAACATAGCCCAACCCTAGAAATGTTTGCACATATTCAGCGGCTATTTACAGACAAAAGTAATTTCAGCTATGGAGTAAATGCAACAAAAACTCCCTAAGGCTATACACCTGCTTTGTTTTGGACTCCAATGAGCTGCACGTCACAATCTTAAACACAGCTTTAACGAACAGTGCATTACAACGTATAAAGAACACTGTAGATTAGGATCCGAGTATGGTCTGTAATGAAATATATGTTGATTAAAAAAGAACCTCAAGAAGCCGTAATTCTTCCCTAACAATTTCAGATAAACTCCCAGTATCAAAAACTAAATATCCATAAGAATACTGCAGAGCGCTGTAATATGAAATTATTATCCAGTAGCTAATATCCCATATATGGGCAAGTCAATCGAATGAATCGCTGCCAAACAGCTCCAGGTGTTCCTGGAAGATGGAAACATCCTCAATTCCTTCCAGTCCGGGTTCAGGCCGTGTCATGGAACTGAGACAGTCTTATTTGCCCTGCAAGACAACCTTTTGAGAGAGGTTGACAGGGGATGCTCTTCCCTGTTGGTCCTCCTCGATCTTTCAGTGGCTTTTGATACCATCAACCATGGTATCCTCCTGAGCAGTCTCTCTGGGGTAGGAATCGAAGGTCCATCCTTGGGCTGGTTCCAGTCTTTCTTGGAGACCCATGCTCAAAGAGTAAACCGGCGGGACGACATGTCAGCTCACTGGACCCTCAATTGTGGGGTACCCCAGGGTTCATCTATCTTCCCCATGCTATTTAACATCTATTTGACACCATTGGGGGGAGGTCTTCCAGAGATTTGAGGTCTGCTGCCATCAGTATGCTGATGACATGCAGCTCCCTCTCCTTTACCACCTCTGCAGAGAAGGCTGTCCAGTTCCTAGAATGCTGCCTGGCTGTGGTTATGGAATGGACCAGGATGAATTGGCTCAGGTTGAACACTGATAAAATAACAAGGTCCTATTCTTAGGGGGTACCTCGGAGTGTTATGGTGTCCCTCTCTGCAGTTTGGATGGGATCTTCCAGCTGGAAGAGAGAGTGAGGAATCTGGGTATCGTACTGGACCCCTCTCTCTCCTGGTACTCCCATGTCCAAATCAGCCTTCTATCAGCAACAGCTTATCGCCCAGATTTGCCTCTTTCTGGATGAGACCTCCCTGAGAGCAGTTGGGCATGCATTGATGATTTCCTGAAATGACTACTGCGACACTCTACAAGAGGTTACTCTTAAATCTGAACCGTAGATTGCGGCAGGTGCAGAATGCGGCAGCTAGGCTGGTGGTTGGTGTAAGCAAATATGACTGCATCATTCCCATACTAGCTCACCTGCACTGGCTACCTGTTGTGTCCCAGATCAGGTTCACAGTGATGATTTTAACTTATGGCCTGGCTCCTGAATATATGATGGAGTGTCTGTCCCTTAGATTAATAAATGCCCGTTCAACTAGATCTTCTTTAGCATTGGCACTTAGGGTAGCCACCCCTAGGGACGTGGCTATTATGAGAAACCGGGCTTTTTCAGTGGCTGCCCCTGCTCTTTGGAACAAATTGCCATTTGACATCCGTTTGGTTCCATCTGTGGCAATGTTTAAGAATTCTTTGAAGACCTGGCTCAACTGTGTGGCTTTTGGCAGTGCTGCACATTGCTTGCCACCTACCTGACTCTCTACTATTATTTGTTTGTTCTATGTCTTTATTATGTTTACTTAATATATGTAAAATGTTATTTTAATTTTGTTGCTTTAAATTTACTTGTACACCATCTGGAGCTGTTCTCTGAATTAAACTTTTTGGTAAATAAATAAATAAATAAATAAATAAATAAATAAATAAATAAATAAATAAATATTTGTTTAGATCTGAAAATAACTGCAAGATATGTCAATAATAATTATACTATTTGTTTCACCTGAAGCCCCAATTGTTTAAAAAAGTATTTAGGTGCATAATAGCAATAGGTTTAGATGGGCTCCTTATTTATTCTCAAAGGGGAAACTGGAAACATATCATATACTATACAGAAATCACATTATGTTCTTGTTATACAGCATATAACTTTGACATTTTACTCAACCTACATCCTATAAAGTTCAAGAATTAACCCTACAAAAATATTTAGTTTCATACTGATTATAGTATTTAAATATGTTCAATTGTATTGCCTAGATGATAAGCTACAATTGTGGTAGCCAATTCTATTAATATTGTGCAAACATTATTTCCCTGGTTGCAAAAAGACAAAAATCACCCCAAGCAAAATAATAAAATAGAATGGGAAACCAAATGTGCAAAGCAATGTTACAGAGGCATGAGATCAAGAACTATTTTCATAACTTAACTAAGAAAGAAAAAATATATGCAAGTCATCAAAAAGAGAAACCTATTTTTATTTGTTGTTATGTGCCCACAAGTCACATCTGACTTATCACACCCTACTAAGGTTTTCATGGTATGTGCGATATTTAAGGAGAGGTTTTACCACTGGCCTCTCTCCCCAGTGAGTGTCCATGGCTGAGTAGGGATTTCAACCCAGGTCTCCGAAATCCAACATTCTATCCACTAGGAGCTCATTAATATGTTTGCTTTGCCTCTTTTAAAAAAAAACTATTAAGAGTCCAGAGTAGATACAGCCAGAAGTAGGTAAGGTATATATTGTGTGCCTTTGACATTCCTAAATTATTCCACGTTCCTTTGATCTTAATCGGGACACATGATATGTGCCAAACTAACCAACCTGTTGAGGGGAATGCCTCTCCTTTAAATAAGTGCACCACCTACAAATTAGAGAAAACCACTGGTGCAGCCTAGCAATAGAAGTGTCAGGTCTGGTTTTGTTGCTTTTGAAATAACATGGTGCAAGGTACAAACAAAAACTAGTTTCTTAGTAATCAGGGAAGAACCCGACACACCTCTTAATTGTCTGCATAACCCACTTCAGGTTTGCCTTTGTAAGATGCAAGAATCAGCGTTACCTCTGGGACATCTTCCCCAAGCTATATAAATCATCGCTATTAAGGGTGGCATGACGGCTTGGCAGCCCACACAACTTGCTGCCAAACAGACAAGACTTTGCAGTTACCCTCTGGCTCTAGTAAACTTTAAGCAATGGGATATGCCCAACCTTAAGGGAAAATTGGAAAGAGCACCAACAATTTGCTCTTCAGCACCACTCAGAGTTCAAACAGTCTATTTGCTGTCCTTTGGATCATATTTTACTAAAACTACAAGAAATGATAAGCAGCTATCAAGTGAGTATGGTGCATGTTGGAAAAATGCTAAATCTATATCCAGTTTAGGAAAAGGATCATAAACCCTGCATGCTGAAAGCAGCCACTAAGACATTTAAACGCTCCAGTTTTCATTTTCATCATGATATCTTACTGTTTGGATAGATACTTAATCGGAAAGTATGTAGTAATCCATGTAAAGGTGTGAAACTGGGCAAGCTGGGGTGGGGTGACAAGATAAAACCCTCAGATATACAATGTAAGATCCCAAGACCTTTGAACAAAAGGGATCTTTCAGAAAGAACTTTCCATTCCGTTCCTCCCTTCAGAAATCCTGTGGTTTTCACAACTCTCCTCTCTGGGTAGTCATCAGACAATCATTAATAATGTGGCATGGGCTGTTGCTGGGCAAGAGGTGGTGGAACCGTGCAAAAGCAAGCAGGGGCATCTTCTTTAAGCGTTAACTCAACATCCACAACATGCCATTTCCCAGTTCTGACCAATAGTTCCTATGTGCTCCATGCTTTTGGGTGGGCAAATGACATTCTAGAGAGGCTCTGACAGTCTTCCCAGGGAACCAAACCAATGGTTTCATCATAATTTTTAAATTATTTACTCACACAATGTTCCACATTTCGGAGGAACAGTTCAATGCTTTCTTTCATTCTTTGTTCGTGTCAGAAGCACTGGCATGAACAAATGTTTCAAAAATTTTCCCAATAGCTGGCAACATTAAGAACATTTGGAACAGCTAACATCTTCCATAGTGCATGGTGAAGGTCACAAAGTACACTGGAATAGATATGCAGTTACCTATCCTTCTCTGCACTTGGAAAGGTCTGTGTTAGTGTGAAAACCTCTTTTTCTTAAGTTCACTTTGGTTCTGTTCAACTCCTGCCTGTAAGCCGTTAAACGACTTCCAAGTAACCCCAGTTCTTTGTATGATTTTTCTCTGCATTCATTTTAGATGACAGGTAAGTAGTTCTTTCCACATTGTAATCCTGTTAACCTCTGCCATTCCCTAGAGATTCACAGATGTTCTGAAACAAGTCTCTTTTCTTTTAATCAGGGAAGGGTAGCCGGGTACTGCACATTTGATGTCAATGTTTTTCAGTCTTTCATGATCAGCTGCTACCTCTATGTCACTTGGTGCAATGCCTGCTATATAACTGGTTGTATCAATATAGGTTGGCTTAAGGCATCCATTAATCATTCTACAGCTTTCATGGAGTGCTATCTCTACCTGTTTAGCATGGGCTGTGCCATGGTACATTTGCCTTCAGAGCAGCACAGCATACATACTATCTGCAATTGTGCAGTTCAACTTTTTCCTAACCACATGTGAACAATATCATTCCTTGTAGAGACCTTTTGCTTTATACTTTGGCATAGGTCAGCCTATGATCCAAAGATATACCCAGGTATTTGGGGCCAAAACAATTATCTAATTGAATGCCCTTCCAAATAAACTAAAGTCTCTGTGATGTTTGGCTGTTTATCAATTGAAAAATTCCACACATAAAATATTCAGTGGCGGCATACATGTTTTTCATATGTATAAAAACTCCACATTCAGCGGCCAGCATTTTCAGATAAGGCTGGGGAAGAGAGCTGTCTGAAACCATGGAAAGGTGCTTGCAGCACTGCAGATGTTTTGGACCACAATTCCCAGAATTCCGAGCCTAGATTGCGAAGGACTATGGGAGTTGTGGTCCAAAACATCTGGAGTGCCAAAGGTTTGCCACCACTGGTATAAGGCATCTCCCTAGATCCCTTTTTTTTTTAAAAATGTGCATTAGCAATTTTGAATGAAATAAAATTAAGCCCTAAGTGAAAAATCATAAGTAGGATTAAAGCACAAACTGCAATTAAACTTTGAAAGTAGCCTGAAATTAATGTAGGAGGGTTGCCTACTCTTCTAATGGTGGGGTGGGGCAAAGGAGGCAGCTTAGAAGACCATTACAATGCCATTTAATAGACACACAGCTGATACAATAGAAGAGTGGTCACAAAACCTTGGGTCAACAGGTCTTAAAATGAGCACTGAAACAAGTTAAAAACTTTTCATCATGATTCATGTCAAATATAAGCACAGGGGACACAGTGAGCTACACGTCTGGTTTCGTGCTTCAAGACTTGAAAAAAACTGAAATGCATGGTTAGCTGTCACCTGAGGCATAATCTACCACAGAACAGAAGTTTTACCAGACAATACTGAAAAACATGGGGAGTATTCAAGGAAATGCACTTTGCTTAGATACATATAAAAACAGCAGTTAAGATAGCCCATTCTACTAGTTTCCTGGCCAGAATTCTTTATTTTAAATTCATAACTCATATCGCATGTCGTACCTCTTATGGAAGAAATTAAACACAACTTAGTAAGTTTCTACGCCCCGGGCTATTCTAAGATGAGGACACACCGCTGTCACGCAAGAGCCTGATGTGCTACACCCTGCAGGGCTAACAAAGCATTTGCTGGTTACAAAGGAGCAGGTTTAAAAGCAAACTGGCTAGCATATAGAGAGTTTCTATCGCAGAGTTCTCAAACAGATGCTTCCTACAGTTACCAAAAAAATAGCACTGTTTTCCCCACCCATTTTGGAACAATTCTATTTTGAGTCATTCACAGATATACATACAGTGGTACCTTGTATAAAGTAGTTAATTCGTTCCAAATAAAATTATGCTAAGCAAATTTTCCTTTATACAAATTTCCCATAGGAATGCATTGAAAACAGAGTAATCCCTAATCACAAATATTTTTATGTTGTATGGATTTGCCCCATAGACACTTCTGTTAAGCAAATTTCCCCTATCTCTGGAATTTTTTATGTTGTACAGATTTTATGCTATACAAACCGTTTGTTATACAAGGGTCCACTGTATACTGTCCATTTAATCTATCACAAAATTTCTGTCCAAACCACACACAACTTAAAGGTATCTTAAAATTAAAGGCACCGAAGAGGTGACCTGATTGAAGTTTATAAAATCATACACAAGGTGGAAAAAGTAGATAAGGAAAAACTGTTTCCCCTATCGCACAACACTAGAACTAGGGTTCTTTCCATGAAACTTTTGGTGCTAGATCTCAAATAAGCGAAAGTACTTTTTCACCCAGAGGATCACTGGTCTGTGGAACTCCCTGCCAGACGAAGTGGTGACAGCTGTCAGCCTTGACAGCTTAAAGAAAGGATTGGGCAAGTTCATAGAGAACATGGGTATCAATGGCTATCATTGTGGATGCCTAAGGAAAACCTCCGGGTTGGAGACATAGGCAGGATGTCTCTCAATACCATTTGCAGGGAATCGTAAGCAGGTTTAGACATCTGCTTGGGAATATCCTTAAGCAAATGTCGAGCCACTATGTGAGACAGAATGCTGGACTAGATGGGCTGTCGGCCTATTCCAGCAAGGCTGTTCTTATGTTCTTATCTTTGTATCTCAAAGATTTGTTTCCTTACATCCAAATAGCACCAACCTGGGGGGTGATAAATAACAGGATCAGAGCACAAATGGAGAGGATATGAATCCATTCTTGCCCTGGAAGAGTAATCCTGATGAAACTCCTCTGCAAACTGGATGGAAACCCCCCACTGGTAACAAGCAACCCATCAGTTACAAATAACTAACAGAGGCATTTAATGTAAATACTGTATCTTCAGCATACAATACACATGCAATTCTGCCTGTTAGTGCCATATTTCAAACCTGTAGCTGAAAGGGATCAAGTTGTATTCCCTGTTGGCAACATATAATTTCACAACAGGTGTCCTACCAACAGGTGCAGCAGAACAAGCCCATAAGTGGAATCAAGTTGTGTAATATGCAGCACAGGTTTCAACAAGAACTGTCAGTGCTAACCAGTGCATATAAATGAAGAATTAAATGGTAACCTGCCAGTTTGCATTGGCAAATTTAAGAAATCCTTCGGAACTCAAGAGACTGTTTGGGTGCTAGTTTTCTCCAGCTACTCCCATCCTTCCTGCTAAACATCGACATATGGTCAAAATGGACCAGAGTGACTCTCCAGGTTGCACATTCCATCCCAACACCTCATTAAGGTGATGATTACTCAGGCAGATGTTGCATTTATTTAAATGTATGCTCCATTGAATCCATGAAATAGAACCTGCTTTTCCAGTGGTGTCTATGTAACCAAGTCTGGAAGAATAAGCCAAACATTCAAACAAATGCATACTATCCAATGAAAGCCTTGCCTTCTAAAATTCATGAGACACCAGAGATGGAGTGAGTCCAAACAAGATTCACCTCCACTTTCATATACTGTATATATCTCCAGAGAGTGAAGAAATGACATCTGAACAGAATGGAAGAGTCTCCATCAGTATTCTCCAACTTATTGTCCTCAGATGTGATGAATTACAACTATCAACCCAAACCACATTCATTAGAGACCTTTTGTAAATATTTGAGATGAACAGTTAAATACAGATGGAGAATTACTCTTTTCCATGTTTTCCATGTTTCTATTAATAAAACATATGTGAAATTACACAGAGGGATTAGGGGGGACTTTTTAAAGCCAGTAGGTATGACTTCTTCCCATTATCCTTTCTCTACCACACTTTATTTATACCAATGGAGTATAAAGAAACTGACACACTCTAGACGTAAAGAAAACTCCAGTAACTGCTGGCCATTGGCCATGCCCATGAGAACTTTAATCCAAAATATGTGCAGTACTGCCTGAGCCAGCCTTACAGCTTTTCACCACACACACCTGATTTTAGCCATCTGTGCTATTCTTCTTCCCAGATACACCAGGTTTAGATTGCTTTCTATTGCAACCAAGAATCCTGGGCAGTGTCTTCAATACTCTTTTTCAGCCTGGCTAGAATCAATTACCAATTCTGTTGCATATGGAAAGCAGAAACAAATATAAAGATGAGAGAAAGGAGTATTGTTGGAAAGGAAGAACTGAACCACACTTCTTCCATCCCTAATGGATTCTCCATTTCTATCATACTGAAGTATGACAAAATTATAAACTCTGGCCCAAGCCAAAAATGGAATAGCCAGACTGTTTACGTCCCTTAGACTTACTTTGTAGGAAGTTGGGGAGTTTCATTTAACATACAGTGCATTATCATTCAATAAAAACTGCAAACTATCTCAAGGCATATGCTGGTTGGGTTTCAATATATTTAAAAAAATCTTAACAAATAAAATAAGCCTGGTACTCAAAACACTATTCCTAATAATTAATCTAATTTATACTAATTCTGATTGCATTTATAGTCTTTTTATATTAAAACCTATTCAGTTTCCATAACATCGAAAGTTGTTCATTTCCTCGTGCAATATTCCCTGTTTCAATTAAAGGTACAGTAAGTTTTGAAACTAGAAGTGTTTTGTCAGCTACTTCAAAAATTGTAATCTGTCTGTCATTTATATAATTGAACCATTCAATACCAAAGGAAAAATCCATTGCAAACACTAAACGGCACCAGCACCCTGAATCTCTACATTAGAATTCTAAACTAACACAGGGAGAAGCAACCAAATACAAAAGGTTGCCTTACAGGAACTTGTTCTATTCTAGTAAAGAAATAAAAAATCCAAACCACAGACAGGCAGGTTTAAGATCCTCATTCAAAGAAAATGACATCTCATCTTCAGTTTCGATTTAACTTGTTAAGTTTTCACCTGTTTCGCTTAGCATACATTAATAACAGGTGGAATAAAACCACACTCAAAGAAATTATGACTAACATTAAAGTAATATGCATCCTACATGTCCCATCATGTAACAGAAGCTTTTGTCAAGGAGATGAAAAAGACTTTTAACTCTCAAATCTTACAGCAGAAAAACCCAAAGCATTTATCCTCATCCCTTCCCCCCTGCTTCGAAGGGTCCTTCTAATCCTGGTAGCAAATCTGACATTTTGCTATTAGAACAGGAAAATGTACCTATACACTTTTATTGAAGAAAAGTGTTCATTAGAATTAGACATTCATGTGACCAATAAATGGAACTTGTGAAGATACAGAAAGCTAGGAAAACAGAAGAAAGCTTAGTTTTCAGCTCCTTGGTTCTCCAGTTTCTTGAACCGAACATGCCACCTCTAACACAAAATCTAAAAGTGACTTCTAGTTTCAAAGAAACTAGAAGATTCACTTCTAGTTTCAAACAAATTGTATCTTTTATTAAAACAAATGGCACAGGGGTCAAACGTGCTATTTTAAATGTAAATCCTGGAGGCTTCTTATGCCACATTTTCCCATGTTTTAAGAAGAAAAACTACAGGGAAGTTTGCCAAAAAGGTCACTTTCCACCTATAAAAATACACAGCATGCAATTTGGGAAGGCAAAACCAGTCTACATATCACTGGCAGAAGAGTCACTGTACACAGTCTTTTACCTTTTCTAGTAACATTGAATGGCTGCCATTTGTTTCTATACAAAACAAAAACAAAACATTGTACTTGAGGGCAACAGTTTTAATAAGGAGCAGGCGTGTGACTGTGGAATTTTGCAAACAATTTCATCACTGTGTTCACGGCAACACAGACAGCAAAGAGTTGTTGATTGGACGTATGATGTGGTGTGCCTGTAAAATTTGACAAGCCAATTACTAATGTACATAATATATAGCTCTGACAAAACCAGTAGCAGTGCTAAAAAGAAACCTATATGACAACAGGGTAGAAATACCATAGCTATCTTAAGGAAGATCAAGAGGTAAAAGAAGGTTGGTTCTCATAGCCTCACAGTTCATCTTCAAACCAAAAACCCATGGTTCACTGTACTGAGACTGGAATTTGAACTTGGCTTTGAAGCTGAAGGTATGCATCAACTGGTTAACAATTAAGCTTCATATGAAGTAACACTACCTAACCCAGGATCACAGAACATCAAACATGGAGGCAAAACTCAACTCTCCTGTAGGCTGAATATAAGCCTGCAGGGTTCTGCAGACAACTACATACAGTCACCCCTCGCCATTTCGCGGTTCAGGTACGGCGGTCCCACTACATCGCGGGATCGCAGTACCTGCACCGGGGGGGGCGATCGGGCCGCTCCGCCCTGTCCCCCCACACACCTCCGAGAAGCCTCGGAGCCGCGGGGGGCGATCGCATCGCTCCCCACCACCCTCCCGGGCCCCTTCGAGAAGCCTCGGAGCCGCACAGGGTGGCGGCAGGGAGCAATCGGGTTGCTCTGCGCCCCCCCGGGCCCCTTCAAGAAGCCTCAGGGGTGTGTGGGAAGGCAGTGGGGGGGGGCGGTCGGGTCGCTCCGCGCCGCCCCCTGCTCCTCCGAGAAGCCTCGGAGCCACGCAAGGGCGATCGGGTTGCTCCGCACCGCCCCCGGGCCCCTCCGAGATGTCTGGGGGCCATGCAGGGGGGGCACAATTTCCACTGAAATGCATTGAGTCAATGGATTTCAATGGAGAAATTTTCCCCATTGGAAAGCATTGGGCCAGATCCCCCTGCCGCCGCCGGCGCGCGCCGCCCCAGGACTTCTCGGACAGGCGTGTGATTGCCCCCCGCCCCCCACCGCTTCTGCATATCGTGGATTTTTATGGATCGCGGGGGGGGGTCCCTAACCCCCGCGATCGGTGGGGGGTTACTGTACTCCTTTTCATAACAAAAATAGTCTCCCAGGTTTTGTATAGATTTCTATCATCACAATACCTCTTCTAATGACTAATTATTGGCAGCTAAGAACTTCATGTTAAAATATACTGGTATTTTGGAGTCTTGTCTTTTTGTTTTTGGCACTGTAGCCCTGAGAAATTCTCTGACAACGAATCCAATTCCTAAGCCAAAATCTCTTCTTTACCCCCTTGTTTTCAGCAAATCCTTCACTTGCACAGGCTATGTTAAACAATTCAAGAGAACAAAATCAGCAAAAGTAAATAACAGGGAACAGAGTGGTTTGACGCATATCTTAAGCAGTAAAGCTTTGGTATCTTTGGATAGGGGTGCAACCTGTACTGGATGGGATCACCCTCCAACTGAAAAAATAGGTGCACAGCTTGGAGGTGCTCTTTGATTAATCCTTGAGCTTGGATGCCCAGGTCACGGCTGTGGCCACAAGCACATTTGCACAATTAAAGCTAGTACGCAAGTTATGCCCATTTCTTGAGGAACTAGCTCTGGCTACGGTGACACATGCCCTAGTGACATCCCAATGAGACTACTGTAATGCGCTCTATGTGGGGCTACCAACGAAAAGTCTCAGGAAACTTCAATGGGTCCAAAATGCAGCAGCCAGATTGTGACTGGGGTGGGATACAGAGATCACATTACACCCCTATTAAAACAACTCCACTGGCTGCCAATCAACTATTGGGCACAATTCAAGGTGCTGATCTTGATCTACACAGCACTGTTCGGCCTGGGTGCTAGCTACCTCAAAGATCGAATCTCACAGTATGAACTGACTCGGGTGTTAAGGTCATCAGGAGAGGCCTTTCTCTCCATCCTGCCACCCTCACAGGTACATCTCGTGGGAATCCATGAAAGGGCTTTCTCAGCTGCTGTGCCCAGACTCTGGAACTCCCTCCCACTAGAGGCCAGGACTGCCCCAGCCCTGCTGTCTTTCTGGAAACAGGCAAAGACGTTTCTCTTCAGGCAAGCTTTTCTTGAATGATGAAGATTCTTTTATATGAATCAAGAGACTTTGTGTTTATAACTACTTATAACCTTATGTGTTTACATTGACACTATGTTTTTTATGTTAGTTTCCATCACTCAAAACTTTCACATGTAATTTTACTCTCCTTTTAATTACTCACATTCTCTTGTAGCTTTAATGTAATATTGTCTATTAATGCTGTAAGATGTCCCTCAGTTCTCAATACCCGAACGTGTCTTAATTGTACTGGACTGTATATTATCCCTCATTACTGTAAGCCGCCTTTTCCAAGGAAAAAGGCAGGGCAAAAAAATATCTAAAATAAAAATAAATAAATAATAAAATAAAAAAACCTGGCAACTGCAGAAATCTCCTTTGTCATCTGACTGTTTCTAGGAAACGAATTGTATTCCACATTGAATCAGGCAATCACATAGAATTCACATAGCTGTACTTATCAATGACTTTGAAGCTTAAGAAAGGGGAAACTAACTGAATGCCAACTACTGAGTTTCTGTCATCAACAGCATCCAGAAAAGCGTGCGGGGGTGGGGGTGGGGGTGGGGGTGGATTCAGAAAAAGAAAAAGAATTCTTTACCAGAGCTTGAAGCATGCCATCCATTACAACAGCTCCCTCTAAAGTCTGAAAAGAGGATTTAGATAATGTTGAAAGGGTCCAGTCCAGGAAGTCTGCCATTCTTTTTTGTTTAACATCAGGACGGGTTATAAACCTATCATAAGGAGGGGTGAAAACATTAAAGGTTACTTATTCTGGACAATTCATTTGATAACCCCTTCTTCTTTTTCTTAGCCAAACTGGTTTTTTTTGTTCCTAAAGGCAAATGTCCCCAACATATTGTGGTTGGGGAACCATTACCGCTGTCAGGTGTTTAGGTTTCTTTTCTAGAGGTCGTAACCCAGAAATTTAAATTGCCACAGTGCACACTCAAAGTATCTTGATATACAGGGGTTAAGGAACAAAGGGTCTTAGAAATACATTCAAATAGAACATAAAAGTACAGTGGTACCTTATATAAAGGAATTAATTCATTCCAAATGAAATTATGTTAAGCAAATTTTCCTTTATACAAATTTCCCATAGGAATGCATTGAAAATGGAGTAATCCCATTTTATGTTGTACAGATTTGGCCCATAGGCAATTATGTTAAGCAAATTTCCCCTATCCCCAGAATATTTTATGTTGTACAAATTTTATGTTATACAAGCTGTTTGTTATACAAGGGTCCACTGTACTTGAGAATACTGAGAAATAACTATGTTAAGGAAGGAAGGGTCTGAGAAATACATTCAAATACAACATAAACAAGTACTTGAGAATACTGAAAAATAACTGTTTTTCCTGTCTCTCTACAACTCTTTATTTTCACGCAAAAAGTTATCTTCTGAAAGTCTCGACACACTGCTATTCAAAAAGCTGGTAACAAATCATGGAATATCAGGGTGGGAAATACTACTTTTTGTTCATTAGGACAATATGTAATTAAGAAGAAAGAGAAAAGGAAGCAAAACAATCCCAGGACTGATCTCTTTTAAGTTATCCCAAATTAGCATTCACAATAATTAGCATTAGCACTAATGTCTCACACTCCAATCAATGAACAAATATTTTCGCCACTTCTTCATCAGCAACAGCTTGGGAATAGTGAAGGTTCTTCATACCTCATTTCCAAATACAGCAACCCAAATCTTCTTGCATAACTATGCAAGTCCCACAATCTTCAAATGCAAAATGCTCCTAGAATCCTAAAATCCTAGGAGCCACACAACTCAGTATGTACCAGATAATGTCTATGGTGATTTCTTAATTTAAGACAATTTGCCTCTAAAAGTTACACCACATGTTACACCAAAGTAGTCAGGCAAGAGGATTTGGGCCAGTAAAAGATTCACCTTGGACCTATACAAAATATATACTGTATTACTGTATTTGGTTTACATAGATGTCCCAGGATTTCCACCAGAGGTCACTCTAAAGCAACCAATATTAAAGTCTCTTACTCCCAATTGTCTGTTGCCACTATAAACAAAAGAACAGGATTTCTATAGTGGGTCAAGATTTGCCTATTGTACCAAGTTCTGTGAAGGCTCTGATTTTAATATGCCCTCACTGCACATTGCATCCATCACATTCTTAAAGAAGGGTAAAATAGAGGTATTATTGTGAAATTGCCCATTCAATAATCACAATATTAAAAGGACTCAGTCATGATTGTTCCTTCTAACATTTAGGCCACTGAGTGTTGGGAAGGTGAAAGACAAAGCTGTGTTATTGGAAAAGCAGGAGATATTAGCATGCTTTGAAAACCAAAACATTTGAGGAGATAAAACAACAGCCCTAGAGGAGTCCATAAAACATAGAATTGTTAAGCATCTGGTGGGAATGATAAACAGAAAACTGGGAGGGGGAGTGTGAAAGTTTTGTTTGTTTGTTTGTTTGTTTGTTTGTTTAAATTTATATTTCTATACCACCCATCTTCCAATGGAACTCCGGGAGTCTTACAACAATTAGTAACAATATCAAAATAAAAAACAAAAAGATATTTAAAAGAAATAGATAAATAAAAATAAAAGGCAGCATAGATGGCGGCTAATATATTTAAAAAATTAAAAAAATTATAAAACCCTAAAAACTAATGGTCTCCAAATGCCTTTCTAAAAAACAATGTTAGCAATGTTTTAAGAGCTTTTTTAAAGGCCAGCAGGGACAATGCCTGGCGTTGCTCACTAGGCAATGGTTCCAAAGTGAGGGGCCAGCCGCAGAGAAGGCCTGGTTCGGGTAACTGATTTCCTGGCCTCCCTGGGTGTGTAAAACAGCCAGCCAAGTTGTATAAAATAAATAAATAAACCCCTGGCTGGCTACCGGGCTATTTACAAACCAGACTACAGTAGCAAGGTTTTGTTTTGCTTCTCCCCACTCTGCATGTGTTCCCCTGCTGCATACCCATCATAACCTGCCCTAAATGCTCACGACAAAACCTTGTGCATGGCAGGGCTATTGCATGTATGCATGTACACAGCTCTTGCACAGGAGGAGAAAGGTGTGTCTCCTACAGCAGCGTTTTTCAACCGCTGTTCCGCGGCACACTACTGTGCCGTGGGATCTTGGCTGGTGTGCCGTGGAAAAATTCTTCCCACACCAGCAAGGCAGCGGTTGTGTAATTCCTCCCCAGTTCTGAGACGCGGTCCTGGGGAGGAGAGTGGACACCTTTCCCGGCATGTTTTGCTTTGTGCGCCGAGAAAGGCTGGCCGTTCTGACTGGAGAGCGAAAGCCGGGAGACCTGCAAGGGTCGGCGCGCGACCTTGCCGAGCCAGGTAGGAGCGGGCGTGCGCACCCCTCGGCGGCCCTTAACAATGGTCTTTTTTTTTTTTTTTGTTGGGGGAACAAAGTCGGCCGCCGGTGCGGCCCCCTGCCCTGCGGCCGCCCGGGAAGAGGACGGGGAGGTCGGGAAAGAGGGGAGGGGAGGGAGGGGCAGCAGGCCACCGCCCAGATGCTCGGTTTCTTCCCGCCGGTGCGCCCTCCTGCCTGCTGGCCGACTCCGGGGCTCCGGCAAGAGGCGGGGGGAATTCCCAGCGCGGCCCACACCGGACTGTGTCCTGGGTATCTCGCCGCCTGGCTGGGGCTCGGCGGAGAGGCGGGTGGTGGTGGGTTGGTGCCGTTTCTCCTCCTCCTCCTCCTCCCCCTGGGCTGCCGCCGCCGCCTCCTTCTCCCCCACAAGTGGCTCGGGAGGGAAGGCGGGAGCGGGGCCCAGGCGGGGAGCGGGGCCCAGCCGGCGGCTGGGAATTTCCCCGTTGTATAAAGCGGCCGGGAGGAGGAGACAACGGGGCCGTCGTGAAAGGCAGCCCGTGGTGGCCTCAAATCCGTCCGTCTCCTTCCAACCCCGCGACCAAGACCACCCCCGCCGCTGCTGCCGCTGTTAGTGCTCGCCATGGAGGTCGAGGTGCCACAGGTGAGGCCAGGAAACCTTCGTCTTGCCCACCGGAAGGGGCGGGGGGGCTTCCCCAAGGAGGAAAGAGAGGCGGTGGGGGAATGGTTCGGCCAGGCTGCCCAACGTTTTTTAAGTTTCGGGTCGCGGCAGAAGGGACGAGGGTGTTGATTTTTTTCTACTTTGCTTGAAGCATTCGAAAAGAGGAGGCAAGTGTTCCTCTGAGCATGTGCAGAAGAACTCTGCTCTTTTTTCTACTAAATGTGGCATTACAGTTATGTGGCAGGGATCCCGAATGCTTCAGATCTGTTTGAATTTATCACCACCACCACCATTATCATATAAGAGTAATAACCTTTGAACTGCAAGGGACCCTATGGATTTCTCGAACCCAGCCCCTGTTAAGGAGGCCCAGTGTGGGGATCGAACTCCCAATTTCAGCCTCCACAGCCAGAGATCAAAACCGGTTAAGCTATGCAGCAGTCAGGGTTTTCTTGTTCTTTCTCTGTTTTAAACTCTGGAGTTAATTGGGGGCGGGGCGGATGAGGAACATGGTGGAATACAGGTTTGGAGTGAATCCCTAGGCCTAGGGCAGCGTTGGCGAACCTGTGGCCCTTGGGAGCCCTTTGTGTGGGCACAGAGTTAAATTTTTTAACATTTTCTAATGGTGGTGTGCCTCGTGTTTTTTCATGAAACAAGTGTGCCTTTGCCCAAAAAAGGTTGAAAAACACTGTCCTACAGGACGTCTAGCGTACATGTAGCCCCCTCCCCGTTGTGTTCACTTGCACTTCTTGTGTGCACACACCAGGACCCAATACTGGTCCCTGATAGAAATAAGGTTGAAGGCTGTTACCTTACAGCAGTGGTGGCCAAACTTTGGCCCTCCAGATGTTTTAGACCACAACTCCCAGAATTCCAAGCCTGTATTGCCAATGACAAAGGAATGTGGGAGTTGTAGTCCAAAACATCTGGAGGGCCAAAGTTTGGCCACCACTGCCTTACAGCATATAGCATAATCGATGGAGGACACAGCTGCCCAGCAGGCACTCAGAATAGATGCAGTACTGTCAGCGAACAAGGATACAGTTTGTATTCTCAAAGGCTTTGGGATCTGATGGTTGTTGTGGGTTTTCCGGGCTGTTTGGCCTTGTTCTGGAGGTTTTCCTCCCTAACGTTTCGCCAGTCTTTATGGCCAGGCACAGAGACTGGCAAAATGTTAGGAAGAAAAACCTCCAGAACGTGGCCAAACATCCCAGAAAACCCACAATAACACCAAGGTTACATTTTGTTTTAGGTCCCACTTCTCCACATACTAGCCCTAAATGATAATATTGTACTTAATGTTACAGAAATGTAACAGGTATAGAAAACTAAAGAAAGAAGTATAGAAAGACAGCACATTCCACAAGTGATGGACTATAAAAAGAACTAAAGGTAATCCACAATGTAGTGGCAGGTTTGCTGCCTTATGTGTAATACAGAGGCCATGTAAAACCAAGTTTAGTTGTTTCCAGCTTGTTCCTGTGCCTACTTCAAGGTGCCGTTCTTATCAACATATCTGCACATGAGCTGGGGGATAATTTCTTAAAGACCATGTCCTCTTGTCTCTGACTGCGCATAATATACAGTCATAATTAAAACACTGGTTGCTCGTATCTCCTCTCAGAGATAATTTAGTGGGTATATAAAATACAGCCTTTGCTGTTTCTCAGTTAGAGAACCAACTCCCTAAGAAGGCTTGATTAGCTCCTCACCTTTCATGTTTGAAATAAGCCATAACTATTGTATCCAATGTACTAGCTAAGGTGCATGCATGCACTCCAAGGTTTTCCCTCCCCCATTCACCCCTAGTGACCATTTTTGTTTGCAACAGAACCCACGTGTTGGGGGGGGAGTAGGAGTTGTGCACATGAGGGGTAGAGTCCCACCTAGTGGGACTGAAAATTAGAGGGGATGTGGATTGCATTATCTTGCTAAGCTTGTAATGTTTAATGTCCTCTCTTCTTTATGATAAAATATCGGCACCTAGTTTATGGATTCTTTTTATTTAGTACCACAATATTCTCTTGGGCTCTGTGTATAAAATGGTCAATCCTTTATGCAGTTCTGCTGCCCCCATACAACAGAATTCATTAATCCCTTATGCACGTAGACATTTCTGCTTTGTTCAATGGGATAATATCCAGTTTGCAGAATTGAGAGCCAGGGATCACAGACAAATTAGGAGTGCTCTGGGTCTAATGGACCCACACTCGTCATCTGTAAATAGGATTATGACCTTGGTGTTTAATTTTTCTTTTTGTTCCACCTACTGTTGTCTAATTTGTTTACCATCAGTAACCCAAGGGGAAATGCACAAATATCTCTAATAGAGGATTAACAACTTGTAAATTTTTGCTAGTTGGCCAGAAACGACACTGAGTCAGGGCATAAGCAGTCAGGAATTCTATTCTAAACTGCACTTTGCAGGAGAGTGAACAGGCTGTATGGCTTTGGGCAAGTTATGTATTCCAGAATATCCCTAGAAGAAAGGAATGGCAAACCAGTTCTCATCAATTTATACTCTGGTATAACTATAGGTCAAAATCAACTTAACAGCACAGAATGATTACTATTTTATTTATAGTAACAGGCAAATATTACTTACTTTGAGACCAAGACTGCAGCTGCATCTCGAGACTTATCACTTACACTAAGGTAAGACTAAAAAGAAATAATAATGTCAAGTTAGATTTACCACATTAAAACTGATTGTCCACAATGCCTGTATCCAACATACTCTTCTAATTTTCATCCCTGCCATCTGGGAACCTGTTCCTTATATGTGTCCACACGCAATCCCCTCCCACCATGGATTCCACCATGAACAAAGCAAAAACAGTTGCAAAAGGTGCACAAAGGTGGAAAAGCCTGGGGGGGGGGGAGAGAGAGCAGGAGGCACGCACACAAGTATATGTGCACCTTCGAGGGAACCTTGCTTGCATCCAAATTCTTCATTTCTCTCTGTAGTAAAAAGAGATATGTGCCATGGAACAGGTGCCTGAAAATTCATGCAAAGAATACGTCTAGCATTTATGTGATCCAAAACAGACACGTGGAAATTAAATGCCTTCAGTTTACAAACTCAGCTGAAATATATGTATTTGAAATAATTGAAAATCCGCAATATGCGGATGCTGGGTCAGGTCAGGACTGGGTGGGCTCTCTGGGGGCTCTTGTACTTACCCCAGGCCTGGCACTGCCCCAAATGGGCCTGTAAGAGGCTTTCCAGTTCCCCAGAGGCCCCAAAGTGCTTTCTAGTGATCTGGAGGTCACTTCTGGTTTGCAGGGAAGCACTTTTGGGGCCTCCGACAGGCCTGGGAAGGCCTTTCCTCCTTACCCCAGGGTGTTGGGTTTTTTTTTTTTTTCCATATACTGCGGACCCGCGACCGCAGTATGTGAACTGTGAAAGGGCAGGGGATAACTGTACAATGCATTCCTATGGGATATTGTATAAAGAAAAATTTGCTTAACAGAATTTCATTTGGAACAAATTAATTCCTTTATACAAGGTACCACTATATATTTCAACTCCAGCCTTCTTCACAAATGAATCCAGTGGCTTTTATTCCCAAGCAGATCAATTCCCACGCTAGTTGAGGCCAATGGAGACTGGGAGTTTGATAACATATAGATGGTTACAGATTAAGCACTCAGAGATGATTATGTAAGAAGAAATTTCTTCTTGTATATGAAAGTGGAAAAAATCTAATAGAAATAAAATTAAGACTGTACTTTCATCACAAAAGAACCTGCCTGCTTCGGCTGAGGGCAGGCACTTGACAAAATCTTTATTTAAGAGAAAACAAAGAAAAATGTCCCTCATTGGCACACTTTGTTCTTCAGCTTCCAGGAAGAGCCTTTCTATCTCCCTTTAATTTTTTTAAAGTGATGCAACACCATAAGCATGACACTAATACATTCAAAAAAATTTCACCTCTCTCAGATCCCCATGCCCATACCAAGAAAATGCTTAAATTGACAATGTTCAGAAGTGTGTCTTTTCTTAGACCACATCTCAATATGGGAAACTGACAGCAGAAGTCTCACTTTTGGTTCATTTCTAGCAATTACATTAACTGGAAATAAACCAAAATGAGCAATACTATCCACCCCCAAAACCAAAAGCAACCCCCCGCAAAACAGAACGGGATCAGAAAATTGCAGGTAAGAACACTCTGAGGGCAGGCTGGTTTGTTCCAGCAAATACTATATACTCGAGTATAAGTCGACCTGAGTATAAGACGAGGCCCCTAATTTAATCCCAAAAACCTGGGGAAACATATTGACTCAAGTATAAGTCTAAGGAGGATAATGCAGCAGGGCCTGGCAAATCCTCCTTTGTGAGCTGCGGGAACGGTGCATGATGTTTAAAATGACTTTCAGCCACCACTTGCCTTGGTGGCTAAAAGTCATTTTAAACATCGCGCGCCGCTCCCCCATGATGCAGAGGGGAGTCAAGAGAAGCGGCACATGATGTTTAAAATGACTTTTAGCCACCGACCCAAACACTTGCCTCAGTGGCTAAAAGTATTGACCCGAATATAAGTCGAGCGTCCCTTTTTTCAGCCCAAAATTACGGCTGAAAAACTAGACTTATATTCAAGTATATACAGTATTTCTTCTGATCACTGTCTTTTGGAGCAAACTAACCTATCCTGCAGCAGACCATACAGCAAGCATGTTCTGCTTTCAGAAGATGAAGAACACTCCTATAGGTCATGTTGGCATTGTTCATCAATACTCACTTTTGCTACCGTGAGGATGCGATCCATTGTTGACACTCGAGAGGATCCTTCTACAGAAGAGATATTTCCATCCAACCGGGCCAAATCAAATGGGATCAGGCATGTCACAGACAACCACAGCAACAACATGTACCGCGTCTCCCAAGTCTAAAAGAACACAGAAAGGACAGTCCTTTTATCACAAAAACACATTGTAAGATACACAATCTATACTCCCCAGAAGGCTCACAAGGAGGAGTATGCTCTTTCACGCTTTTGGTTGTCAACACCATAAATTCTCCAAGAACTCCCCAGCCAGAATTATGGAAGTTGTAGCCCACAACACAAATCTGCAAACCTCTGGATTTTTCTGTTTAGAGAAGGCCTTGCCTCCATCACTGCTGTATTCTGTTCCCTTGCTGATTTTATAAAAAGAAAAGATAGCTGCTGTAGGGATTCCTGGGAGTTGTGGTTCTTTGGATGCCTTTTATAAAGTCTAGTGGCCAGCGAGAGTATAACTTCCAGCATCCTCCACACACAGAGGAGATGGTAGCCACAGGTGGCCTGTCAACAATTGCTGCCAACATGTGACAGATCAGTGACAGGTCAAGGATCCTGGGAGTCCTTGTCTCACTGTCCATTCTCTGGTGCCTCCCAAAGAATGACAACTTTCAGGAAGCAGCTCTCTTGTCAAACATGTTGAGCACCCAAGGACCTTAAGTTACTGGCCCAACTCCAGCACTATCAGTATCTGGGCAGCCTCCTAACACTGGAAAGGCAGGGTGTTAAAACTTTCCATTAATAGGGTTTATATCACATACAGATATGTTTGTGAAACCATTATCCAAAGCAATGGGACTGGAAACACACTTGTGAAGATATGACACTGCTTTATATATAGACAGTAGAACATAAGGACATAAGAAGAGCCATGCTGGATCAGGCCAAGGGTCCATCTAGTCCAGTTTCCTGTATCTCACAGTGGCCCCACCAAATGCCTCTGGAAGCACACAAGACTATATCTCTCTCTCCTGATACCACTCCCCTGCATCTGGCCTTTGAAGTACCCTGGTTTTAAGCCTGGAGACTACACATCTCCATAATGGTTTCTAACCTGTGATGGACTTTTCCTCCAGGAATCTGTCTAATCCCCTTTTGAAGGCATCTAGGCCAGATGCTATCACCACATCCTGTGGCAGGTAGTTCCACAGACTAAAAATATGCAGGGTAAAGAAGCATTTTCTTTTGTCTGTTCTCACTCTCCCAACCCTCATTTTGAGTGGATGTCCCCTAGTTCTTTTGTTTCTGTCCAAGGGATGTTCTTGGCAGGGATACTGGGGTGGCTTGCCAGTTCCTACCCCAGGAAGTCTGATCACTGCAGATGGCGGCTGCAGCAACAAAATAAAAAGATGCCTGCTTCTTGGGAGGCAAACCTAGATAGCATCCTAAAGAGCAGAGACATCACTTTGCCAACTAAGGTCAGGATAGTCAAAGCTATGGTTTTTCCAGTAGTGATGTATGGAAGTGAAAGCTGGACTATAAAGGCTGATCGCCGCAGAATTGATGCTTTTGAGCTGTGGTGCTGGAGGAGAGTCTTGAGAGTCCCCTGGACTGCAAGGAGATCAAACCTATCTATTCTGAAAGAAATCAACCCCGAATGTTCACTGGAAGGACAGATTTTGAAGCTGAGGCTCCAGTACTTTGGCCACCTCATGAGAAGAGAAGACTCCTTGGAAAAGTCCCTGATGTTGGGAAAGATTGAAGGCAAAAGAAAAAGAGGACGGCAGAGAATAAGATGGTTGGACGGTGTCATCAATGCAACCAATATGAATTTGACAAAACTCCCGGAGGCAGTGGAGGATAGGAAGGCCGGGCGAGCTCTGGTCCATGGGGTCACGAAGAGTCGGACACGACTGAACGACTGAACAACAACCCCTAGTTCTTGTATTTTGTGAGAGGGAGAAGAGCGTCCCTCTATCTACTTTACTCATGCCCTGCATTAATCATAAATCATATCCCCCCTCAGGCACTTTTTTCCAGACTAAAGAGCCCCAAATGTTTTAGCCTTTCCTCATAAGGGAGGTCCACCAGCCCAGTAATCATTTTAGTCACTCTCTTCTGCCCCTTTTCCAGTTCCACTATGTCTTTCTTGAGATGCGGTGACCAGAATTGTACACAATACTCCAGGTGCGGCCTTACTATCATTTTGTACAATGGCATTATAATGTTGGCTGTTTTATTTTCAATCCACTTTTTGATTATCAGTAACATAGAATTGGCCTTCTTCATCACTGCCACACACTTGGGCAGACACCATCATTGAGCTGCCCACCAACACACCAAGATCTCTTTCCTGATCCATCACGTATAGCTCAGAGCCCATGAGTTGATAGATAAAGTTTTGATTTTTTTTGCCCCAATATGCATTACTTTACATTCTTCTACACTGAAACACATTTGCCATTTTGCAGCCCATTCTCACAGTTTGGAGATCCTTCTGGAGCTCTTCACAATCTTATCTGTTTTTTATCACATAGAAAAGTTTCATGTCATCAGCAGACTTGGCCATCTCGCTGCTTATCCCTGTCTCCAGGTCATTTATGAATAGACTGAAAAGCACCGGTCCCACGAGTGATCCCTGGGGCACACCACTTTTCATCTCTCAGTATTTAATAATCCCTGACTTTCAGGAGCTCCCCGGAGTTTCAGATAGAGGTATTTTCCCCATCTCTTCTTAAAGATACCAGGAATGAAACCTGGAATTTCCTGCATACAAAGGATTTTCTCTACCATTAAGGACCTCCCCTGTTCAAGTGGGCAAATATCTGTTAATCTGGAAGTTGAGTCATGGCAACAGGACTTCTTTTCTTGAGAGATTGAAATGTTTCGCTGTTTATCCAAACACCTTCATCAGTGTGAGCAACAAAATGTTTCAATTTCTCAAGAAAAGTCCAGTTGCCATGACTCAACTTCCAGATAATCTCACCTGGATGACTGAGAATCTTCACAAACATCTGTTAATGTTACTTATTACCAAAGTTTAAAGCACTCACCTGCTTGTCATACCAAATAGCTCTGAGTTTAAATATCTCTGCCACATTTATCTGCTCATTTATCTTTTATTTATATACTTTTCTGAAACAATAATTTATTTCAGAAGACAGCAAACTCACCTTGTAGTCTTTAGGGTTCTGGCATACAATCATATCTAAAACAGGTTGTACATCAACAACTTCATGAGGAAATAGACGCAGGAAAGTTTTATATCCCCGTACCTAGCAAACAAAACATTCCCCATTTCAATAATTCATTTAAATTATAATTTTTCTCCTTATTTAAAATACTGGGAGTAGAGATGTAAAAGTTGTGGAATTTCTGTGTCTATAAATTGGGAAAGACCCAGAATTATTTCCCAAAGCTTCTGGAAATTTTACATTTCTAACTAGGAACAGGGTAGGGTGGTTTATTTTAAAATGGGCAAAGGGAGTTAGTTAATTTTTAAATAACTAATTAAAAGAGAGAAAAACAAAGGAAATAAAACATTTAAAACAAAATATCTATTAAAAAACCAACAAAGTACATCTACATACACAGCGCTCCCCACTACTGGGACCATTTGTGACTGATCACAATGGTCATACGATTTAGCCTCCAGAATTACATGGACTCTTCTATTGGGCTTTGTCCTTTCTCTTCATTAATACAAAGCAGATAAATTCTTCCCACATACTATAACTATAAACACTTCTCTGCCAGTAACCTTTCTCTATCCAGTCTAACCATTCAGGCTCATGTCATACTGTGGTTGCAAGAGGAGGAGAGAGTTGTTCATCATTTTGACCTCAATGGAGCAATGGAGCAAAAGCAAGAAATAAAGACAACCATAAAAATGCGAGTACTCTGTCAAATCTACAATTATAACACACCAAGGTTATCAAGAGAAGCCTTTCTCTCCATCCTGCCACCTTAACAGGTGTGTCTCATAAGAACACATGAAAGGGCCTTCTCTGTTGCTGCTCTCAGGCTTTGGAACTCCCTCCCACTGGAGGCCAAAACTGTCTCATTTCTGCTGCTCTTCCATAAGCAGGCAAATAATTTATCTTCAGGCAAGCTTTCCCTGAATGACTATATATTGTGAATGTGATTTTTAGGTGGATTACCATGCATGATTGCTTAGACAGAATTCATAATAACACCTGTGTTTTCCTTGTTTGTTTTGATCTCTCGTAATGGATTTTTTCCTTTTAATTGTTTGTGTACTTTTTTAGCTTTAATGCTGCCTTTTAATGTTGTACGATGCCTCTTCTAATTCATTGTTCTTAAACTTGAATATGCCTTAAATGTTCTGAGTTGTATACTGTCCCTCAGTATTGAATATAAACCTTGGGTCCTTTTCCAAGTAGAAAGGTGGGATAAAAATATTCAAAATAAATAAATATATTTATTGTCTGTGTATATAAGAACATACATAACTGTTGTTCCTTCAAGAACATGTAATACTTCTCCCCCCTCTGATTTCTGTAAATGTGGTTACCTAACAAATTACTGTCATTGTACTCTTTTACATATGCCAATAAAAAGTTTTATTTATCTATCTATCTGCATAACCAACCAGCAGTCCTTACAGAAAAAGGCCAGGGAATAACTAATACTTCATTGGCACATACAAGAAGCCTGTAGAGAAGAATTTTATTCCTGATTTTATACACATATCATTAAGCATTTTACAGGGATGCCTGATCTATAGTTGGAGTATCCATGAACTCTGAAAGAGGAACAATTGACCATAGGGACCAATCTGCAAGCTTTCTATGATTTATTTTTATTAATTTATTTATTTCCTTCATTTGCACCAGGGTAGGTCAGAATATCATGTACTTGTAGTAGGTTCTCCACATATATCTGGGAAGAAATAGCTGATGCTAAAACATAAGTTTTGTTATATCAACCACTCTTCGTATGACTGCAGCTTTAGAAAACCTCAACACTTGACACAACCTGACTGCAATGCTTAACTTCATATATGACAACAATTTGTGTTTACCTTTGAAATTATGTAGAGAAATTGAAAGCTCAGGTGAGTTAAAGAAGAGGGAGATGCTTCATCCCTGATAATATTGAGTAGAGAATTCAACAAGGACTCTAGTAAAAGCAAAGGCAGAGTAAATGGGGAGAATATTAATATGCAGACATGTACAGAAGATAACTGATCTCCATTTTCTGGTTGAATTTTATTAATCACTCTCTGGGGTTTTGTCTCCCTTTATAGAAAGTCATGGTTACACAAAACAGCACAAAAGTCAACTTGACCTCATATAGAGGTCATGTGTGACAATCGCCCTGCATTTTAACAACAATCTCTATGTTTGGATACAGGTTTTCCTGGTCAATTGAAAGGCAGATCAGGGAGCAGGGATTCAACCTGTACTGGATAGGGTTATACTCTCCCTAAAAATTAAGATTTGCACCTCTGGGGTTCTTCCCTGTCAGGATTAGTTGTGACTAGGAATGTATCTGTACATTTAAGGCTAGTGAACCAGCTATAACTATTATTACAAATGTCTGGAGTTAGCTATGATGATATATGGCTTACATATATTCCATCTGAACTACTGTAACCCCTTTTTTGTGGGACTGCCTGGAACAAGATTTAAAAATGTTCCATGGTCCAAAACAGTGCTGACTGGAGCTAGTTGTAGGGAACATATGGCTCCCTTTTTAGAACGTTGGCTAACAGTCCATTTCTGAGCGCAATTGATTACTACAACCTATAAAGCGCTATACAACATGATTCCAAGCTATCTGAAAGACTGTGTTCTCCCACAGAAGCCTCACCAAGCTCTTGGAGCTGCAGAAGAGGCCTCTTGTGCACTCCCACCTACTTCAGAGGCCCACTGACGGGAACTCAAGGGAAAATCTTCCCTATCCCCACTCCGTCGCTAGAACTCTTTGCCAGAAGAGGCTGAATTTGTTCCCTCCTTGGTGTCTCTCTGGCAGCAGCCAATATTTATTTATTTATTTATTTATTTATTTATTTATTTATTTATTTATTTATTTATTTATTTATTATTATTTAATCCAGCCTTCAGCAATGATTAGCCTCAAACAATTTTAGATAGTAGGCTGGCTGGTTCTCTCTTTTTGGGTCATCTAGTGCCAATATTTCAAGTGACTTTAAGGAGCTTTTAATTGATATGATTAGTTTGCTATTATTTTAATCTTTTAACTTTACCACATTTTACTTTTTGCTTTGGGTCCAATTTTGAAGAAAGGCAACATATAAACAAATTACAGAAAGAATATGGGATTGCCTCTGATAACTACAGGATATTTTTAATCAGAAGATATTGCTGTCTCTAAAGGTTCTCCAGGTGATATCCGTAACTTCAGCAAAGCCTCTAATATGAGCTCCTCTTTCCCACAGGGGAAAGCTGCACAGTTAGAACCAATGCAACACTTTCATTTTCACTCCAGCCTTTATAACATTTGCATGGAATTTGTACTCTCTCTTTAACTGCCTGTGTTCTCTTTAATGTTGTCTTTTAATGCTGTAAGATTAAAATCCCCTGTTCTCAAACTTGAATATGTCTTAATTGTACTGGACTGCATATTGTCCCTCATTACTGTAAGCCACCATGGGTCTTTTTCCAAGGACAAAGGCAGGGTAAAAATACTCTAAATAAATAAAATAAATACTTGAACTTCTTTTATGGTGACTGGATTCTATCAACATTTTCAGTAAGAGACCAAAACATGACTTACCTAAATGACAATCCAAAAGGTGAGGCTGCTCCTGGTACTTGTCCATTATAGCTAAAAGAGAAAAGCATATTCTGTAGAAATAATCAACTAATATTCTTACACTGTTAGATCATGTACCCAAAGAAAAGATCCTGATCTAAGACTCCTGAACTGTATTTAAGCCATGCTATGCTAGTCTTTTTGATTACAGCTAAAGTAGTACTCATATTTATTTATTCAATTTCTATACTGCAAAACCATCAGGCCCAAGGGCCGCTCTGGGCAGTGTACAATTCATTAAAATATAATAACATAAATCAATATTTTAAAAAATGAAGAGAGAGAAAAAAGATCCAAAATTAATATTAACATATGCGCTAAATTGTAAACAAGCATGATCAATAATAATCATAATAATAAACAATGAAGAGGAAAAAGAGAGAGAGGAAAAAAAACTAACAAAGACACAGAAATAGGAAAATTACAGACCGAAACAACACAAGCGAACCAGTAGTATGCATGAAGTTACGAATAAACTCCAAAGAGGCCATCATGAACAGCCAGCTTTTTAATTGGCGTTTAAACAGCAGGAGCGAGGGTGCCTGATGGATCGCAGCAGGGAGGGTTGGGCAACCACCGAGAAGGCCCAGCTCCTCATCGATACCTTCTGGGTCTCTCTCGAAGTTGGAACTCTTAGCTGTCCCACCATGGATGCACGGGTCAAAGGACCCACTCTGAGAGATACTGAGGTCCCAAACCGTTTGGGGCTTTGTACATTAACATTAGGACCTTGAAGTCAATGCAGTTAAAACCACTGCACTAAAAACCTATGTTGGCCATAATCCTGAACTGCTATTAAAAATAAGTGTATCTTGAATTGGTGCTGAAATGTGACTAATGTCAGTGCCACTCGAACCTCCAAGGAGAGGGCATCCCACAGTTGGGTTGGTGCAACAGAAGAAGCCCTCCCTGGAGTCTTCACATAATGAACTGTTCTCAATGGTGAAATACGGAGAAGGGTCTCCCAACGAGATCCTAGAAATCTGTCAGGTTTATAAAGGAAGAGGTGCTCCTTCAAATATCCAAGTCCCATGCTGCTTAGAGTCTATTCCACCCCTTTTTCATTTTCCTAATGAATTTCAGCTTCAGCTTAAATTTATTTGTTCAAGTAAAGACTGTGGAGTCACCCTATGCATGCTACTATAAAGAACCTTAGGACTCATCTCCAGAAATGTTCCCTCATCCTTCTGCCTTATCTCCCTAAGCCCCACCTCATACTTCTCAAATCCACACCCACATTTTCTTATTCTACATTTTGATGGCCAAGGCCAAGGCCAAGACTACTGTACATATAATCATTTTTGAGCAAGCTAATATGTTTACATTTCTATGGATCTCTGATCAGGGACTCAGGGTATTGAGATCCCAGATCTGACCTGTTATTGTCAGTGTATAATCTGGGACCAAACACTCTCTATCTCCATTCAGGCTCATGTCACACTGTGGTTGCAAGAGGAGGAAAGAATTATTCACTGTTTTGAACTCATTGGAGGAAAAGCAAGAAATAAAGGCAACCATAAAAATTGGAAGTACCCTGTCACAATATACAATGATAACACACCAAATAACCATTAGGTGGCTGTCCAAAGCCAATAGAACTGTATCTGCTGGGGATCAGTTCCAGGCCTTCCAGTAGATAATGAAAACCATGGATAAGAGAAAACGCCAAAAAAATTCCCAAAACTGCTATTTTGTGACAGTAGCTTGCTTTGTGGCAGATGAATTATTTATTTAAATTTTCCTCTGCTAACGGTGGATAAATGAATCAGTGATTAATGAATCAGTGGATATGGCGTCCTATGTAGTACAGTTGATGGATAATGGGTCTGTAGACAGTCTGTTGTGTGGAGAGAATGGGAAACCAGCAGAAGGAACAAAAGCCCTTATGTAAAAAGACAACTAAGTTAGTAACTCAGAATCCAATATTTTCAACAACTGCCTTATCCAAACAGGTATACTATGTCTAAGTATCACATATTGGTGATGCTGGCGAGCCAGTTGTAACCTCAGGGAACAAATATGCTTTTTAGCCAGTCTCACTGTAAGAACATGTGAAGAACATTTTCCACTGTAGTTAGGCAGTTTGTGTTGGTTTTATTAGTGGCCATATAGACGTTTGGCACTTTAGACCCCAACCTCCTCTGGTAGGCAACCACTCAGAGGCAGAGCCCGGAAGAAGTTGGGCAGGGAAACCAGGCCACTACCTCTAACTGGGTACCTGCCAGAGGAGGCAGGGCTTTAAAGCATCAAACATCCCCATTTGGCCACTAAAAAAACCCAGCATGAACCACTGAGCCAGTGGCTCATACCCATCGTTAGTGTCTAATATTAAAAGGAAGGAGGGAAACCTCCATGTCCTTTTATGCCACACAATGTATACTTTTATCTACCTGTACATTTCCCATCTTTAATGTCACTTTTTTTCAAAGCTGATGCAACACTAAATATTGAGACCTTCCTAATTTTCCTCAGTAGAAAGGATGCAGCCTGCTACAGGTAAAATGAACAACTAGAAATGTGCAACCTGTCTCTGTGCGGCATACTTATACATAAACCTATTGTACATAATAAAAGTGCACACTAAAACGGAATTGCCATACCTTTGAATTTTTCAAGTGTTGCTTCTTTCAATGCGAGGTTTTCGTGCACCAGTGTGAGACTATTAATCAACTCCTGTGTTTCTTGACTCTCTGCAAAACTGTCAAGGATGTTTCCCTTGGCAATGACATCAAGATCTGGGCTTCTAATATCTTCTTGCTCCAAACCATCATCATTCATTTCATTTAAAACCATCTTGCACTGACAAACCGATCTCTGGAAAAATCAAACCAGCTTAAAATCACAGTTAAAGGAAATCACTGAATTTGTCTTGAGTCCTGAAACACAACTGTCACAATCCAATGGATGGAAAGGCACATCTCAATTATTTCAGTAGGCTTAATGCACTATTTTAAACTGTGCCCATTCTGTCACTAGAAGAAAATAATCAGGGACAGAAGCCATTTACATCATGCTATAAATCTACTTTGCCAAAGTCATTTCCAGTCTCTTCTAAATTCAAGCAGCTTGCCAAAGGAAGATTTTCCAGGAGATAGGGTGACAAGTTAAAAACTAGTGTCGTTCATAACTGATATACTGTATAACCCCAGTTTTATATGCTATAACAAACCCAACTTGAGCTTCTGAGCGGCTTGGGAAATTGTTGCATCCTTCCCTATTAAAACGAAACAAAGTGTCCAATAATGGACACATTGGGGGCTACTTCCTGTAGGGTTGCCTTTTCAGGGGACACTACAACCCCCTATTTGGCAAACCTACCCTCTGACTCTAGATGCGCCTGGATGCTGTTATTGCGCGCTATCCAGCACTGGAGCGAATATTCTCCATTCACCAGGGCGCAGAGAAAAATAATTCTGCGCCGGCTTATTTTCTTCAGGGTTCGTCATTATTAATTGAAGTGCCACCTCCCTGCGTGTTAAAAGGAGGGGCAACAGCACGCGGCTGCTCAAGGCGCGGGGCTCCTGCCTTCTTTTTGGATGCTTCCCTTCCCGGCGCAGGGTCCCTTACCTTCTGCTGGAAGGGAAACGCCTCGGCAGCATCCCTCCTCCACCACCACCCAAGGGCCCGCCGCTCTCCTCCTCCTCCTCCTCCTCCTCCTCCTCCCTTTCCCTCCAAGCCCTGCCAAGGGCTGCCGCCTTTCACCAACCCAACCCCCCCCCACACACACACACACAAAGGTCCCACGCGAGGCTTCCCTTTACCTTCCCAAGCGACGCTGATTAGGGTTTGGCGCCTGCGGAGCGGAGGGAGGGGGGAAACCGGGCCTTCCCAGTACGGCTCCTCGCGAGGGACAGAATACCTCGAGCCGTCCGCGCTCCGACTCTCCGCAACGGGTGGGGGGCGGAGACCAGAGTCGGAAGCAGTGGCGGCGGCGGCGGCGGAGAGGAGGAGGAGGAGGAGGAGGAGGAAGAGGAAGAGGAGTGTCCGTGGAGGGTGGGGAATGGCAGGCTTATAGTGGGGCTTGGGAGGGTTGTCTTCTGGAGGTTTGGCAGGGGCTACTTGATATGTGACTTTTATATGCATTAATTTGTTACCATATACGATTGCATTGACTGATTTCATAAGAAAAACAGTGATTCCCATGTTACTTCCCAACCCTCGTAATGTTTTTTTATTTTGTTCTTTTTCCGTGCTCTTTGTAGCTTTAATGTTACATTTTAATGTTCTAGGATGCCTCTTAGCCTAGTGGCACAGTGGTTAAATGCCTGCACTGCAGGTAAAACTGTGCTCACGACCTCGGGTTCAATCCCAGGTAGCCGGCTCATGGTTGACTCAGCCTTCCATCCTTCTGAGGTCGGTAAAATGAGTCCCCCAGCTTTGGGGGCGGGTGGGCAATGTACCGGCCAGAGACTTCTTGAAGTGGTATGGAGCTGTATATAAGCAGAACACTTTGCTTTCTTCTAACTCCCCTGTTCTTAACTTGAATATTTCTTAAATGTTCTGGGCTGTATATTGTCCCTCATTATTGTAAGCGACCTTGGGTCCTTTGCCACGGAGAAAGGTGGGGCAAATATTTTCAAATACATACATACATACATACATACATACATACATACATACATACATACATACATACATACATACATACATGGAATTTGCTGTTTCCCCTTCCCAGCCCTCTGGATGGAGGGCAGAGCAGCGGGGACATCCTTTTCTTCTGCACCAAATGTCTTGGAGCACCTTGCTTTTAGAAAGAAGGGGAGAGAGTCAACGGGTCAATCATCAAGCCTCAAAACATTGTGAAATGTAAACAATAATATTTTTAAAAGCTTAAGCAGGTCGACTGCCTTGGAAGCTTCTCAAGGAGCCACAGAAATAAAGTAAACAGCTTAGAACTATGATAGCAAACAGAAATTATTAGTTCAATAAGAATCCAGATTCCTGGTTGTTGTTTTTTCGCTTCCGAAGAGCTTAGCATGGGGTACAGCTTTGTCTTCAACCTCTATCTTCTTTAGCTTCAGTGTCAGGCTATGCTGATTGTCTGCCTCTCAAATGGAAACTAACAGCAACATTGATTTAAAAAAAATCGCCCTGCTACCCTCCTTACACTTAATCTCAAGTGATTTTGAAAGCTAAACAGGACTGGACCTGGTTGGAAATTGGATGAAAGACCACCAGGGAATGCCACACTATGGTGGAAAGCCGTGCAATTTAGAACTGATACTACTGAGCTTGGTGACTGAGGCACACATTGGCTTCCTTGTTCTTCTGTTACATTTAAAAATATATACAAAAATAAAACAAAATCAAAATGCAATTAAAGCTTACAGTGATGCAAAACAAAAATGGCTCTCCTTATTAAGAACCCTGAAACCTGCTGCCACAGGGAGGGTGTAATCTCAGAGTCTCTGAGCAGCAATTGCCAATGCCTTATCTGGTGTGGCCCCCTTGATCAGAAATGTACAGGTGCCTCTGGGGAAGGGAAGAGTAATGGGGGGGGATCCCCTTGAGGCAGCACATCTGTCCCGAAAGAGCTCATGTTGAATGTTAGATATAGTCCTCAGGGGAACACAGCCTTTGTGGGAGAGCTAAGAGAACTATTTGTACACCGCTTCATGCTTTATAACCCAGGTTTTCCTTTGCTTAGTTTTTAATGTATGTTAGAAATGTTTAAGTGTTAGAAATGTTTAAAGTGTTAGAAATGTTTAAAGTGTCCACAGTCACCTCATGGTGTCCCCTCTGTATCTTACTGATACCATTAGGCTAGGCTCGGAAAGAAACCTCACCTAACAATATGTCTGTGAAGATTCTCCGTCATCCAGGTGAGGTTATCTGGAAGTTGAGTCATGGCAACTGGACTTCTTTTCTTGAGAGATCGAAACGTTTTGCTACTCATCCAAGCAGATTTGTTAGTCTGAGGAAAGTTAATGGCAAGACCTCCAATTTATAGTTCACCTTGCTGAAAAGGCTCATAAGTTGGACAATGGCCTGAATATGCTTATTAGATATACAAATTAGGAGTCATCAGGACTCTAAACCACAGAGCAGAGAGCATCCCCTCCTCTACAGAAGCCAAGAAGAAGGAAGACAGGCACCAGAAGAAATTGCTTAAGGCCTGTGGATATCCAAAGTGGGCCTTCAACAAAGCAGTGGGCCATCCCAGAAGAACAAGCGATCAGCCAGAGACTCAGAGCCCACAGAAGAACCTGATCATTACTTGCATGGCTGGAGTGTCTGAAAAGCTTAAAAGGAATCAAACTCCCAACCTCTGGGGCTCCAACCCACTGAGCCAGCCATTTTCTTTGTATGCTGCTATATACTGTATCTCTGGTATAGATGCAGGGTCCCTGAATACATAGAAAACACAAGGAATGACTTGTACTCGGAACAAGATGGGGGTTCAAAATGTGCAGGTGAGCCTCCCCTAGACCACAGGAAGTCACTATTTTGCAACAATCCAATTGTGCTTCCAAATTGGTAGTGGTGAGATTATTGTCAGAAAGAATTAGAATTGCATATTACGCTGCCAATGTCAAGTTTTTATTTAGATTTCATACTACATCCAAGATACAATATAGCAACTGTCATTCAGATTATGCCTCATTAAAATGTATTTGTTAAGCCCTGGATCACTTTCCCATTAGCTCTAAATGAATAACACCAAAATTCTAATTTATTTCACAATTGTAATAATTAGCAAGATGACAATACTTAACTAGGGATCTAGAAAGTGTTTTTATATTAATCCTTTAAAACCAGAAAAACTTCAGACTTCTGTATACTAGGCATGCACTGTGAAAAATGCTCACATAGGTATATCAACATTAAATAAATGTGGAAGAAAATACATCCAAAATGCTCCAGTCATCATTAGCCACATTTCCATGTAATGTGTGCAAAACTGACCCAATTCATATAAAACATGTGAATTTATCCATGTCCTGAATCCTGAATAATTTCCTTTAACAGTATTTTCAAAAGGAAAACAAAAATATTGGTACTGCAATATTAACAATAATGATCAGGTGCTGTCAATTCAATTCTGACTTATGGTGGCCCTTTTCAGAGTTTTTAGGTAGACAGGACTCAAAGGTGGTTTACCATTCTCTTCTTCTCTTCTTGAAGTTTATAAAATTATACACGGTGTGGGCAAAGCAGGTAAGGAAAAACTGTTCTCCCTGTCACACAACACCAGAACTAGGGGCCACTCCATGAAACCTGGGTGCTAAATCTCAAACAAATATGAGAAAGTACTTTTTCACCCAGAGGATCACTGGTCTATGGAACTCCCTGCCAGAGGAAGTGCCAACAGCTGTCAGCCTTGACAGGTTTAAGAAAGGATTAGACAAGTTCACGGAGAACAAGGGTATCAATGGCTATCATTAGAGATGCCTAAGGGCAACCTCCGGGTTGGAGAGATAGGCAGGATATCCCTCAATATCATTTGCGGGGAATCATAAACAGATTAAGACATCTGTTTGGGAATACCCTGAAGCAAATGTTGAGCCGCTGTGACAGAATGCTGGACTGGATGAGCTGTGGCCTGTTCCAGTAAGGCTGTTCTTATGTTCTTATGGTGCACTATGGCTATGCAGGTTGCCTAATGTCATATAGGCTGGCTCTACTCACAGGAGCAAACTCACAATCTCTGGCTCTTCAGCCTGATACCTAAACCACTGAGCTATCCAACCAGCTACTATAACATTAGGGCTAATGATATACAGTAATCCTGTATCCACTTTCCTGTGAATCAGCCTCACTGAACTCTATTTCTGAATAGACATAGATTTCAATTTCATAAATGCAAGTATATCTTTTAGCAGCCACAGAATAATTTTAATTTTATTTTCAGTAGATAAAGAGTGGTTCTCTGTCAGCAACCAATTCTATAGGATCATAAGTCATACAAAATGTAGACTGAAATCCTATTGCACAGCTCTGTGTGCATAATGGTGATGATAGCAGCAGCAGAAAAGCACACTAATTAAAGCAGATTTAGGGCTGTATGAAACTGATATGCAAAGTGACAAAGTCACATGCGTCACCATATCCCCCAAGAAAATCTTTAATCAGTGATTATTTGCTGTTGCTGCTATCATCAACACTGTATTTGAACAACCGTGCAATGGGATTTCAGCCAGTTATCGCTTCATAAAACATCTATATGATGTTTTATGAAAGTGGTATTAAGTGATTCATGTTCAACACCATGGCCGCTGACCTGTGGAGTCCCCCAGGGTTCTGTCTCCTATGTTATTTAACATCTATACAAAACCACTTGGAGAGATTATCAGGACTTTTGGGGTTAGGTGCCACCAATATGCTGATGATACCCAGCACTACCTCTTGTCCCCTCTGGATTCTAAGGGAGCTACTATCTCATTGTTACATGAGTGTTTAGTTGCAGTAATGAACTGGATGAGGATCAACAAAATGAAACAAAACCCAGTCAAGACAGAGGTGCTTTTGGTCAATCAAAAGGGACAACAAGGGATAGGGATGCAACCTGAACTGGATGGGGTCACCCTCCAACTGAAAAAACAGGTACTCATCTTGGGGGTGCTCTTGGACTCATCCTTGAGCTTGGATGCCTAGGTCACGGCTATGGCCAGGAGTGCATTTGCACAATTACAGCTAATACGCAAGTTAAGCCCGTTTCTTGACAAACCAGCTCTGGCCATGGAAACACATGCCCTAGTGACATCCCGGCTATATTATTGTAATGTGTTCTATGTGGGGCTACCAACGAAAAGTCTCAGGAAACTATAACGGGTCGAAAATGCAGCAGCCAGATTGTGACTGGGGCGGGATACAGAAATCACATTACACCCCTATTAAAACAGTTCCACTGGCTGCCAATCAACTATTGGGCACAATTCAAGGTGCTGACCTTGACCTACAAAGCACTGTACAACCTGGGTCCTAGCTACCTCAAAGATCGAATCTCACAGTATGAACCGACTCAGGTGTTAAGGTCATCAGGAGAGGCCCTTCTCTCCATTCCACCACCCTCACAGGTACGTCTTGTAGGAACATATGAAAGGGTCTTCTCAACTGTGGCACCCAGACTCTGGAACTCCCTCCCACTAGAGGCCAGGACTGCCCCATCTCTGATGTCTTTCCAGAAACAGGCAAAGACATTTCTCTTCAAGCAAACTTTCCCTGAATGATGGATTACCTATTATGTGTCTTTCAAATGAATCTATAGGATCACATAGACTTTGTGTTTATAACCACTTATAACCTTATGGGTTTACATTGACACTATGTTTTCAATGTTAGTTTCCATCACTCATAACTTTATATGGAATTTTACTCTCCTTTTAATTGCTCACGTTCTCTTGTAGCTTTAATGTAATGTTGTTTATTAATGCTAGATGTTCCTCAATTCCCTGTATGTCTTAATTGTACTAGACTGTATATTATCCCTCATTACTGTAAGCCACCTTGGGTCCTTTTCCAAGGAGAAAGGTCGACAAAATACTCTAAAATATATAAATAATAAATAAAATAAATATATCTGCTTTATCATACATTTATTTCTAGCATATACTGTATTTTTAAAATTGTTTTAATTTAATTCCTCTTTAATAGCCTATGTGATAATAAACTGTTTTCTGTCAGGCAGATGGTTTTGAAGAATTGAATATTTGTATGCATAGCAATAGCACAGCCCATTGTTCCCAAGCCATTAAGATCATTATACAATCTATTCTGCATGTAAAATAGAACAAATGAAATATGCTTGATTCATAGTGGGATGGGCACTAATGTTTACATCTAACCTATAGCAACTCTTGGTCTATAAAAGCTAAATTCACAATACTCACTTGCACACTATACTCATTTGTTTCCTGGCCCAACTGTAACTTTTACTATGTTTAATGATTCACGGCCAGGTAAGTGCTCACAGAATTACAACTCAGGTTGTAAAGTGCAACAGTGTTTCCTTGCAGCCATTTCTGCCACTTGGCCACGGACTTACACAACACTGGCTCTTCAGCTTGAAAACGGAGATGAGCACCGCCCATAGAGTCAGACATGACTAGCACACATGTGCAGGGGGAACCTTCACCTTTACCTTACAGTACTTATACTTCTGATGATGAGGCTTACAGAGTAAGCTGTGGGATGGGCATCTCATCTCGTGTCTAGTGCAGCATGAGAACCTATGGTCCTTAAGGCTGCCTCAAGATGTGCTGTTGTTTGAGGCAAAGTACAAGATGATGCCTCCAACATTCAGCATACAACTGCTGACCAGACAGGCAGCCTGAAGCAGCTGTAGCAGGCGGGGAGATGCATGCACACAAGCTTACGGCACATGTTTAAATTGGCTTTTCAGGTTTCCATGCTTTACATTCTTACAGCCACTCTTGTGGAATGTAATAACAATTGCAGAATTTCCAATATATCAAGGCAGTGGAGGTTGACTACTAGCTGCAGAATCCAACCATAATAAAATATTGGGTGACCTATTGGATCAGATGCCTTCACGCTGCTTGTACAGTTGAGACAGGACTAACTCCCCGGGATGTCCCTAGATTCCCTAACTTATTTGAGTGGTTATTAGTACAGTATGCTGGTTGACAATTACAGAGTGCAAAAATTACAAAACCACTGCAAGCATTTTGGGAGGAATCAAAGTTGTACAGATACCACCTTAACCGTTGCTTTGTAAGACTTCAGGTGGCTATCCACAATCACTGATGCACTACTTTTGATGTTCATCTCACATCAAAACTAGGAAACGCATGCTTAGGAATGGTACTCAAGGATTACTTCAAAAGCTTCCGCATTACATTAAGAGTAGATCCCCGATATCCTGTCCCAAAATGGTTCCAGTGGTTAATATAATTAAATAACTGGTATAGTTTGTTGCGCTTTTCAAACCCTGGAGCCCTGGGGATTTTGCTGTGGTAAGCGGTGAAAAAAGAGCTGCTGAAACCACCAAACATCATAGAAATGGCGAGTTCAAATTCTGAATGCCCGTAGAAGCAAGCAGGATCAAAGAGAATAGGGCCAGACTCATCTTCGGCTACATTTCCTGCCCACAGGTCCCCATGAACGAGAGCAGGGATGATCTCCACATCACGAAACATCTCAGGAATCTTGGGCTGTGAAAAACATAATGTGCAAACGTGTAAATGCGGTCCCAAGATTAAGGAAGTAGAACATTGTTAAGTGAGAAATGGCATGGCTTCAAAACTGATAAACCAGAACACGTGAAATCGTCAATGTTGTTGTTTAGTAGTTTGAATCCTAATTTGTAAATTGTAGACATCTAATCAACTGAGCAGACTCTTTGAATCTCTGGGGGTTTATGGGACTTTTTCTGAGTGTTGAATTATACAATTCCCATTGATTTAAAGGGTGCACTGTAGACAGCCTTCAGAAGTCTTAGGGTGAACAGATCCGCTTCTCAATCTTAGAGGGCTGCTGCTGCACCCTAAAATTAGGCTTATTACAAAAAGACGTTTAATGGAAAAAGTACCATTTTGCTTTCCAGTCATTAACTTATTAACAGTAAAGCTGAGGCAAGCTTTATATACAAAAAATCAGTACTGGACTTGGCTCAAAAAAGAAGACAAATGCTCCCTCTGGATGAACCTGCTTGATCTTAATTTGTTATAAGGTGTACAAAATATACATTAGTGTGTTGCATTCAGCAATTCATGCTTCTTAAAATGCTTAATTATACTTAAAGGTTCATGTGAGAAGGAAAAAAGAAATACTGTAACTCTTAACAGTTTGGTCCAAAACTGAGGTGGAACAGGAGGAATATCGGGATTCTGACAAATGTAGTGAAGCTGCTGATGAGATATTCTTCTATGCAGATGCTATTCTACTGACCCCTTCAGTGCTTTCTCGGTGTCACAGTGCCACCCTACCTTAAGCTGAGACCACAATTCTCTTGCTTCTCTGTCTCCATAATCTCTTTCAATCAGATCCATTTGGGCTTGGAGACGGTGACGGGTAAAGAACGTAGGCCAGTCACTTTGCCATTCATTCACCTAAAAATACCAAGATTTAGGGAGTCACAATAAAAGAATGCCACTGGGTATAACGCCACATCCCCCGCATCACTTCCACAGACGGTATCTGCTCCGGTCACATCAGCTAGTCTTTTTCCACTTCTGGTTACAGCCACAGTATCCCCAAGGAAAAAAACTACTCTGTGCACTGTCAATTATACTGCCAAAATATTTCTCTCTTTCTGATGATAGAGTCTTTGATACAGAAAACACTGCCTGCCTATTAGGAGTTAAATAGGTTTAGTACCTAACAAGTATCAGCTTCTGTTTTAATATGGATGTTTACCAATGGCTAGCTCAGTTATTTCATCAAACACATCTAAAACAGCAAATCATGTGCAAGATGAAGTGAGCTTGTTTTCTGCAGCTCCAGGGGGTGGAGCCTTAAATTATAGGAAGGGAGATGTTCCCATAATGTTAGAAACAATTTCCTACCAGTGAGAGCTGATTGACATAGAGTCATCCAGTCCAACTCCCTACCATGCAGAAACCCCAATCAAAGTACTCTGGACAGATGGCCGCAGGGCCGGCGCGTCCATTAAGGCAAACTAGGCAGTTGCCTAGGGCGCCAAAATGGACAGGGGGTACTGCCCAGCCTGCTGCCCCCAGCTGCCGCCACCGCACCCCCCTGCCACTGCCGCCCAACCCCCTGCTGCCACCGCCACCGCCCGACCCCTGCCACCGCCACCACCGCCGCCGCCCGGTCCCCCCTGCCGCCGCCACCACCCGACCCCCCTGCCGCTGCTGCCGCCACCGCCCCACCCCCGCCACTCGCCTAGGGCGCGAAAAACCCTAGCACTGGCCCTGGATGGCCATCCAGCCTCTACTTAAAAACCTCCAAAGAAGGAGACTCCACCACCCTTTGTGGCAGCATATTCCACTGCTGAACAGCTCTAACCATCAGGAAGTTCTTAATATTCAAATTGAATCTCTGTAGTTTGAAACCACTGCTCCAAGTCCTAGCCTCTGAAGCCATGGGAAACAAACTTGTCCCCTCTTCAATATGACATCCTTTCAAATGTTTGAACGTGGCTATCATAACCCCTCTGAACCTTGTTTTTGTAAAGCTAAACATTCCCAGATCCCTAAGCTGCTCCTCATATGACATTTCTTCCAGACCTTTAACCATTCTGATCATCCTCCTCTGGACCTGTTCAAGGTTGTCAACATCCTTTTTAAATTGAGGCACACAGAACTGGACACAGTACTCCAGGTGGGGTCTGACCAGAGCAGACTAGAGTGGTACTATCACTCCCCTTGATTTAGACACTATGCTTCTGTTGATTCAACCAAGAATTACACTGGCTTTCTAGGCTGCTGTGTCACACTGCTGACTCATGTTCAATCTGTGGTCCACCCAGACTCCCAAATCCTTGTCACATTGTACTATTATCCAGCCAGGTGTCTCCTATACTATATCTATACAATAGAGATGGGCACGACCAGAAAAATTTTTTTTTTCCAAGTTGTCATTTTTCGGGACGGGTCCGTTTCGGGTCGTTTCCATTTTTCGCGAAATTTTTAAAAAAATTGTCATTTCGTCATGTCGTTTGTCATTACCGCTGCCGCGATTTCGCGCGATTTGACGTTCCAGCGAGTGGCGTCCCGCCGGCGCTAGGTGTTTTTGCGCCCTAGGCGGCAGGCGGGGGCGGGGGCATGGGCGGGCGGCGGCAGCAGGGGGGAGGGGGGCGCGGCGGCGGGCGGGGGTCCCACAATGACCCAGAGCAGGCAGAAAATACTAAACTGACTTGCTGCACAAGACTGCATCGAATAAAGCAATTGCAATTTTTATTGCAAACAAAGTGGGCATGCACCCACAGCAGAGCTGCAGGCAGGGTTTTGGCTTGCTTGCCACCAAGCAAATGAAATTTTTAAAATAAATCCACACCTCCTCCCACTAAAACCTCCCCCTTTGAAGCACTATCAGAAAAGAAATCCTAACAAACTGCAGGAGAATAAAAAGAATAAACTGCGTTGCTATTCCCCACAGCAGACAGAGAATGAAAGGAATTATTATTTCTTAAAAATTCAATTGAATCAATTCCCTCCCAGCCTGCCTAACTGAAATCTAAAGGATCTGCAAAATCGAAACTAGTCTAGCACAGGCCAGCTAGCCCTCTCCCACCCATATCCAAGGGGCGACTCTTCTGGGAGTGCCTTGGCTTTTTATGCCCTCTTGCACATCCAGAAGTGTCAGTCAAAACCTGGCCATTTGGTTGGGTCCAAACATTTGCATGGTTCCCATGGCCAGCCCATCATTGCGCAGGTGTAAAAAAATAAAATAAAAATAAAATAAAATAAAATCAGTGCAACCTTTTTGCTATAAAAACCCACTTTACTGTAAAAATTCAAGCATTTAAAATAGCTTTTTTGTTTCTGTGGTGCTTTGGTGATTTTTTTGGACCATGATTTCAAAAAAAATATTGTGGACGCCATTTTGGATCACCCCGCACCGCATGGCAAATGGAGACGCCGAGGATGCCCCCTCCGAGCCCGGTACCAGCAGCCCAGGACAATGACAAAACCACCCTCTGGTAGACCCAAGGCATTTTTCTTTTTTTGGCCGGGAATCGGGGTTTTTATTTTAAAAACTTTTTTCTGTGCCGCTTGGCATGACAACGACAAATCAGACCCAATTTTTCTTTTTTCGGTTCGAGTTCGAGTTCTGACAGCTTAATTGTCGTTACCATTTCCATTACGTAACGGAAACGATATCTGAAAACGGAAACGGCAATTTCGCCAAGTCGTGCCCATGTCTACTATACAATTCATTTTTTTCTGCCTAGATGCAGGACCCTACATTTCTCTCTGTTGAAACTCATTCCATTAGCTTTGGCCCAGCACTCTCATCTGTCAAGGTCATTTTGGATTTTTATACTATCCTCTAGGGCAGTGATGGCAAACCTATGGCATGGGTGCCAAAGGTGGCACTCGGAGCCCTTTCTGTGGGCACTCTACATTGCCCCTTCATAGCCACCTATATACAGGTTCTATTACTGTATTGGCACTTTGCAAAAAAAAAAAATAGTGGGTTCTGAATTGCAGTTTGGGCACTCGGTCTCTAAAAGGTTTGCCATCACTGCTCTAGGGCAGTGGTTCTCAACCTGTGGGTCCCCAGATGTTCCTGGACTACAACTTCCAGAAACCCCTTCAAGAACAGCAAGTGCTGAAGGCTTCTGGGAGTTGCAGTCCAGGAACATCTGGGGACCCACAGGTTGAGAACCACTGCTCTAGGGAATTTGGTATCATCTGCGAAATTAATCAGCCTGCTCTCTATTCCTTCATCCAAATCATTAATAAAGATATTCAATAGCACTGGAACCAGAACAGAACCCTGGGGCACCCCAATAGTCACCTCTCTACATGCTGAGAAGCCATTTACAATCAGTCAACCAATTACAAATCCACCTAACAGTAGCACTATTCTACTAACTTCTTTGCAAGTATATCAAGGGAAACCTTATCAAAGGCCTTACTGAAATCAAGATAAGCAACATCCACAGTGTTCCCCTCATCCACCAGGCCTGTAACTCTATCAAAGAAAGAGATCCAATTAGTCTGGCATGACTTGTTTTTGAGAAACCCATGTTGACTTCCAGTAATGACAGTATTGCTTGTTAAATAATTACAGACTGTCTGCTTAATAATCTACTCTAGAATCTTTCCTGGAATAGATGCCAATTGGCCTGGGTTGCCTTATAGGGGTGATGTGTTCTCCTTCACTCAAGGTGTTTAAACAGAAGTTAGATCATCATCTGATAGTGTCCCTGAAAGGGAGGTTTCCTGCTTTGGCAAGAGGCTGGATTTGATCACTGCAGTGGCTTCCAACCCTTGTCTTCTAAGAGTCTGTGATTCTATAATACTTGAGTGCATCTCTCAAAGAATGTAGCATTCCCATATAGTAAAGAATGTAATAGCCCACTTCATTTGCTAGATGAATTAGCCAAGATGCAAGAAAAATTAAGTTATGTTTGATTTCAGGAGAGATATATGACTGTGAAAAAACAACCCCACTATTCAATGAGTACTAGCTATAGCAACTGCCTTTGAAATATTTTGGAATAACTATTTAAATTAGTGAAACCAAAGTTCCTGTTAATAGTGAGTGGAATATGAAACAACTAACAAACTCAGAAAGCATGCAACTTCTTGTTCTTAAAAATTAAATCCATCTTTTTTTGCATTTAGTGTCATTTTGTGCAAATTCAGAACTTACCTGCTCTATAAAACCACAGCAAGTAACTATGTGGAATCCAAATTTATCCACATGGCATGGTTCTGTCTGGCCTGCACCTTTCCCTGTGAAACCAAATAAATCAAACTAAGGATGTAATATGTTAAAAATAAAGAACACACCTTTGCCCTGTTTGCAGAGCAAGCCTGTGCATGTCTAGCCATTAAAAAGTCCTGTTACATCTAAAGCAGCAATGCTAAATGCTCATTTCTAGGAATAAAGCCCCACAGTAGGGCTTACTCCCGAGTAGACATACAAAGAATGTTGGTGAGGTTTATGCATCATTAATTTCAACACAGTTGTGATTTTCACCAAAATACAACAGAACGAATAAACACAAGATATTATATGGGAGAAATGTTCTACAATAATCTGAAGATAAAAAATAACCATTTTATAAGAGGAATACACATACACTGTACTAGTAGCAGAAGGTACTGAAGATAAAAATGCATGTATTTTAATAATTTTAATAAATTGGTATCTTCAAAAGCATCTTAGATTTCATCCAAATAGGTTGTGCTTACATTTGGTTAATTTACGTGGGATTTAAATACAACTGAAATCTTATTCTTCTGCATTTTGTAACCCTGTGGGCTCCATATGAAATGAAGTGAGCGTATTTACTCCTTCCTTTTCATCATCATTTCTAAAAGGAGGCTTCTGCATCCAGGTAGGCTCTCCATATGAGCCAGAACCTCATTTTTGTATGCATTTTGTCTCACACTGAGAGTCTACAAGGGTAGTGTAGTTCACTTTCACATGTTGAGCGCAAGGTGGAAAGAGAAAGCAACAGTGGAACAGAGGAAGTGCTTAGTACCCATGACTGACAAACAACTAAGTAAGGCTTATCGTTTCTTGGTCAAGATTATCGGTAAGGTAGGAAGGAGTATTACGAAGTTATGCCAGACTACTGACTTTATGCTCTATGGATACTCTACCAACTGTGTTTTCTTCCTTCTTCAATTTCCCCCAAGTTTTTGGTTGTACAGGTGAAGCTCAGCTATTTGCTCTCCAAGTTTTGCAGAGTATCTAGAAGAAATAATATCAGACACGATGGGTCAGTGGATTTCAATGTCTTTCTGAAAGGACTTAACTTGATTTATTGACGCAACACATTTCACACACAAATGTGTGTATGGAAGAGCCTGGAATGAACACAAACATTTACTAGACTGTACAGATGAAGGAGAAGGTCTGGAATTAGTGGGTTTGGAATTATGTGGCTCTATTCAGAAATGAAAATCACCAAAATATTTCCTAAAGAATACAAAAATGTGTAAGTTCTGTATATCACACAGCATTTTTTGTTTACAAGGTAAGCAGAAATATCCAGGTAACCCTTAAGATACCAAGGTAAAAAAAAAAATCAAATAACACTCCAGTGCAAATTTATGCCGATGGATGGAAACATGTCTTGATTGGAGCCATCTGTACCAAGAAGGTATAAGCTTGTGGCATGGCTGAGGAACCTCTACTCTTTTGAGACATATTTTGCAGAAGGCATGTAGGTGAGGGCAGAGCCAAGAGTGGATAGGAAACATTTTCTTTCTCTCTTTCTCTCCCCTCCCCCAATTTCTGGCACTTCTTTCTTTGTGTCTCTTGTCTCACTCCTGCCCTCCGCACAAATGGGCTTTCTGGGAGAGAGACAGATCCTTCTTGCCAAGAAATCTGAAATGTCACATGCAGAGGGCTTATAAAATTACACCAAGGTGTGCATGCAGCCAACCCCCTTTCCTTATGGAAAATCAGTTCACACACACACCAAGACATCCCAGTTTTGAGGTATCCCATCAAAGTGGAATGGCTGCAAACCACAGAGTGGAAAAGTCCTTACATAGCTATGTCTGTTGCGGAAGCGGCCTCTGAACAGTATGTGTACACTTAAGTCACGACGGAATGGCAAAGCAGATCAAAGTTTTAAGATCTTTATAGCTGCTAAGAACTTTGTGAAGTTTGAAAGCCAGTTGTTGGCCTCCTAAGCTGCTCACCACCCGGCCAAAACATGTCCATGCAAAACAGAATGGACATTCTCAAACCTCTGATAGCGACGTACAATTGTCAAGACACAGAGATACATGTCAAAGGAAGCAAAGAGAGAAATTCACTCCTGGCATAGCTTCACTGGATTCATTTCATAACATGATATGGATGTGAGCTTGTTAATTTCCTAGAATTTAACAAGAGATGTTATTCCAAGAGATGTTATTTACAAGCAATAAAACTGAACGCCTTTCAGACTTGCCATAGAGAAGCAACAGAACACAGAGATCTAGGGAATCAAGGCATTGCAATAAGGGGAAGGTGGCTTTCAAACGTACTTGTTGAGACTCTTCATCTTAAGGTGCTCCATTGCAAACACTGCTCCGCCTCCAGGGAGATCGATCACTTTAATTGGCTTTGGAACCCGCACAGTGTTGGTCTGCTGAATGGCTATTAAGCTTGCCATTTCCCCCTCAAACATTGTCCTCGCCTGGTCAGAAAGAATACGACTTGAAACATTTCTTGACCCGCACATGTAGACAGCAGATGCATTGTTCTCTTTTTTGGCAATGTGGGCATCTGTGTAGTCTTTGAACCATAAATTTAATGTTCTGAAAGGTTTATGTACCAGTATATCCCACCTGTCTTCCTGTGAGCTCAAAGAATTGTATATGTCTGCCCCTGCTCCTCATTTTATCCAGAGCACAATCCTGTTTAGTAGGCCTGGCTTTAGGGACAGCAAGTAACAAACCTCCCTGCAGATGTTTTGGTGAGTTCTCAGGGTTTAACACTCCAAAGCCAGTGGCTCCCAGTCTTGGCTCCCCATATGTTCTTGGACTGCAACTCCCAGAAATCATGGCCAGCACAGCCCACAGTGAAGGCTTCTGGGAGTTTTTGTCCAAGAAAATCTGGGGACCCAAGGATGGAAACCACTGCTCTAAACACTGACAACTCGATATGTTTCAGTGGGTGCAGTTAGTTAAGCATACAATTCACTTAAGTTCACATCCTGAACGATCCCAAAGATTGAAATAGAATCTGCCAATAGGTGGGAAACACTGTTCTGCAGTGTGTGGGATAGATAAGCAATCTGCTTGCCCTGTGCACGCCATTGGGAAACATTTGTTGGGATTCAGAACTCACTTACTTCGATGTGTCGGTCATCAAGTTAATGGAGATACAAACATTCTGTGAAATGGAACTACAAATTTACTCACTCAAGACCTACTGTATGAGAACAGGGAAGCAAAAATTCTGTTGCTTAGTGTAGTGTAGGGGCCGCTTTCTTCCATCTCCGCAGGATCGCCCAGATCTGTCAGTACCTTGATGAGTCCTCCCTGAGGACAGTCGTGCAGGCCCTGGTGGTCTCGAGGATCGAGAATGCCCTCTACGTGGGGCTGCCCTTGACCCTGGTCCGGAGGTTGCAGCGGGTGCAAAATGCGGTGGCCAGGCTGGTGGTGGGTGCTCGTCGATGTTGGCTCCCGTTGCCTTCCCGGATCAGGTTCAAGGTCCTGGTCTTGGTTTTCAAGGCCCTCCACGGCTTGGGACCAGGATTAATCTCCCAGAGGGCATCCGGATCCAGACCCAAGATCATCGCATTCTTTGAGAGTGGCCAATGGAACCGCGCCTTCTCTGTGGTGGGGCCCTCGCTCTGGAACCATCTGCCGCCTGAGCTGCGCCTGCTGGAGTCCCTGCCTGCCTTTAAGAGGGCTCTAAAGACCTTCCTCTTTAAAGATGCATATGGTGACCTTGTTACTTAGTCCCTTTTCTTATTTCCCTGGCCCTATTGTTTGCCGCCATCTTGCCCCCGCCACCCCCGCCACCCCCGCCTGGTGGCTCGGCTATTTTTAGCTTTTAGCTTTTTATGCTTTTTTATGTTGTCAGCCGCCCAGAGTTCCCGTAGGGAAGATGGAGCGGGATATAAGTATTTAAATAAATAAATAAATAAATAAATAGTGCGTTGTGATAGAGCCGGTGTACTAAAGCAATCGGAATTTTTTGTCACTCCTGGAACTCCCCATCAAATGGGTGTACTCTGTGATGCACTGTAGTAGTAAGTTGCAACTAGTGTAGGGTTATTGAAATAAATGGAATTTATGGAGAATGATCCCTAAAACACACATTGATTCGGTGGGCCTGCTTCTAGCATGATTTACTACACCAAGCAACTGGATTTTGCCTCCTGTCTTACAGCAAGACAGACAAATGAACATTATAGTCCAATCCATATGACAATTAACATAGTACTAAGCACTCAGAGAAAACAACAGCTTGGTGTGCTCTTTGAGCATAATGGGAATAAAGGGACTGGTCTTAGAGCAGGGGTGCCCAAACGTTTTGTAAGGAGGGCCAGATTTGGTGGCTGAGAATGTGTCAGGGGCCAGTTGCTCCCTGATCTTGCCACCCCATTACAAGCCCCACCCACTGACCCCTTACAAAGCTACCTGCAGGAAGGAAGGCAGGGACCAAGGGAGGGAGGCAGGGAGGGAGGGAGGCAGGGACCAAGAGAGGATGGAAGGAAGGTGGGGACCAAGGGAGGGAGGAAAGAAGGAAGGTGGGGACCAAAGGAAGCACAGGGAGCCGTGGCCACAAGTTGCCCCTTGGAAGAGGTGATCTGTGCGATCTTGCACCCCCCAAGCTCCCCAGAGGTGGTGATGGCTCGTGCGCACACCCAGCCCCACAAGCTTCCCAGCGGTGCTGGTGGTGGTGACCTGCCCCCTTGCCCACTCACCCAGCCCCACGGCCGGCCTGCCCGCCCAGCCCCTCAAGCTTCCCGGCAGTGTCAGTGTTGGTGGAATATTTAAAAAAAAACATGGGGTGAATGAGGGGGGAGGGAGGGGCAGGCCAGCCAGCTGCGGGCCACTCAGAATGGCCTGATGGGCCGGATTTGGACCCCAGGGCCAGACTTTGGGCAGGCCTGTCTTAGAGGATAATAAAAATATAGGGATGTTAAGAACATTTGATCCAGAATTTGCATATTCTGTTTTGAGCACACATTTTCTAATTTCCGGTGGGGGATGCCAAACCTTCTGGCCACTGGGAGCAGGTGACCCCATTAGACAACGATTGTCCTCACAAGGTTTGAAAAAACAGGTTTAAACGATGCTGAGACGGGGAGTCGCTCGCTAGTCATTAGGCCTAGAAACTCTGTGCCGATCACTAAGAATAATTATTCACACACACGAGACAATATATGGGATGTTGGCAAGGACAAATAAATAAGCCCCCAGGACCGCCCCCCCCCTTGATGTCGGCTTTCAAAACACCCTCCCCGCAACAGCTCAGTCACGGGAGGGCTATCGCTACGGGGTCGTTAACCTGAGGTTTGCTGTTGACTTTAACAAACACTCGCCCGTGGTCGGTCTCATAGCTCTGCCCGTGGCTAATGCACCCTCCGCCCGAGCTGCCAAACGCCTTCAGCACGGTGGTTTTCAGTTCGGCTTTCAGGAGTTTTTCCATGGCGGGTCGCAATGACGCAGGATCCCAATCCTTCGGCCTCTCAATGGGACAGGCGAGTCTTATCTCTCCCCCGGGTTAAAAAACAAAAAACAAAAAACCAGGTATCTCGGTGCAGGCAGGCAGGCAGCCAACAGGAACGGGGAGAGGGCAGGGAAAGGAAAGGAAACGGCGCGGGGTGGGTGGGGTTGGTGGGGGTCGCGTTTGCAAAACTGTGCGCTGTTCGGCTCAATGATGCTAAAAGAGTAAATGTCAAAAATATCCAGATCGGAGCCGAGTCGACGAGGTTGCGACGCCACTCTCTCTCACTCTCACTCACTCTCTCTCTCTCTCTCTCTGCACTCTCTCTCTGGGATTCCGAGGCTGCCCTGAGAGATTCTGGTCCTTGTAGTTCGCCAGCCTGATTTTTCACCCCTCGAGCTTCGGACTCGTCCTCCCTCCGCCGCCGACACGTGTCCTCTCATGGTCATCCAATAGATGGCGTGCTAATAGCAGACCCGGCTAAGCAGAGCCCTGCTCAATTGAAAACAACCGTTCAAAGGTCTAGGATTAATTTGGCAACTGATTGAGTTCAGGGTGGGTGCATGTGTATGCACGCGAAAGACATATGCGCGAGAATAAAGCTGGAGTAGCAAATATACGGTACCTAAATCAAAAGTTTTAGCTTTGCGAGAAAAGCATACTCTAAAAAGTAAATAATTTGTTTGCTTCCCTGCATAATTGGGAAAAACCATTTGTTTGCTTCCCTGCATAATTGGGGAAAACTGCCACCACTGGCTAGATTAATATTTATTTAGAAGGGCTCTCTCTTTGCTGCACTGTTGGCAGCAACGGGAACAGCGGCTGAGTCATGTATTTCAAAGTCATGTTATTAAAAAGTAGTCAGAAGTGTCAGGCTGCTAAATGTTCACACTTGGGGAAGAGGGAAATGCTATGGCTATCAGTCAAGATTTCTAGGTCACTGATATTGGATTGATTCCCAAAACAAGTAAACAGTTTCTGTTCAACCTAATGAATGATGACTTGAGTAACAGAACCTGCTAACTCGAATATAAATTGTACCATACCAATGGAAGGGGCAGGGCACATTTGCCTAGCCATTCTGCCCTTCACTCACATTTTTAACCTCCCCCCCTTTCCTGATACCTTGAAGTGGATGAAAAGGAGTCACATACCTCAAAAATAAAGGAATTAGTCCTTCGGGAGGAGGAACAATTTATTTCTGAGGAAAAAAGAAGGGAGTGTGTGCACAGACATTCATTATAGGCAGAAAGGTTGCCCAAACACTAGTGTACAAGCCTATTTCTGCTGAATTCCAAACAGTATTTTAAAAAAATCCATCCCACTGAGCTTGAAAATTATACAGGTTGTCAGATATACAGCATATGGGAAATTATACAAGTTATACAAGCTGGATATATGGTATCAGTGAGTGTGCTTCCACACCAGACATGTTGCTGAGATGATGTACATCTGTCTTCAGCTGGGACGTCTGGACAAGTCTTTGCTCAGGTTTTTGAAAAGTCCTTATTATGATGTGCTGTGAAGTTCCCAGTTTGTGACCATTATCTGAACTAATAACACCCAACTGTGCAGCCATTAGCAGCTTTGCTCGGATCTTACACATTAATGGCCATGGCTTCCTTTATTGGTCCCATGGTGCTTTGATACTGTGAAATGACCATACAGTCAGACTGTACAGTCCTTGGATAGATGGGCCTGAGTTAATTTAAGGTAACATTCGATTCCATTTTTCTATCTTACTCTCAAGTGTACAACAGAACAAATTTTTATGTTCCTTCCGTAGCGGACAACTCCTGCTTTTTATTGTTTTTTACAAGGCTGAGTCCATAATCACCCTTCACTTTGTCTGGATATTGCAATGCTGACTAGTTCACGGCCAGGGTATAGTAAGACACGTACAGATTCTGAATCATTTCTTTATTGTTTGATGTGGTCAACTCTGGTCTATTTTCCCCTTAATGTCTTATCATAAGAGTTCATACACATCAACTGCGGCAATGAGTCCTAGATTAGAGAGTGATTAGGGAATCACTGTCCAGATGTTGTCCCAGGTCTAAACACGGAAGCTAACATAAACCACATCTGGTTTCATCTGTACCGTAAGCAATAGCAATGCCTGGTTTGATTAACTAATTGAATTTGAGAGATAGCATCAGATATATCATAGAAAGAGATATAAAAGCAATATCCCCCATAAACTAAAACTCATATTGATGCAAATTATCCCAGTGACTCCATCTACTCTTACCTGACTGAAGAGACAGATATTGCAATAGAGTTGCTAAACCGAGACTTTCAGTATAACAATAATTATCCAATGTCCTCTATCATTTAGGACTTTATTACAAAGTAGAGTTAGAGGTAAATTAAAATGAGTAGAGGGCAATATAAAAGGATTAGGAGGTGCAGGAGGAGCAGCTAAAATGCTTATAAAACTTGCTCTTTTTTTCAGGAGAATAATTGATCAGGACAGAGGGATAAGTCGAAGAAAGAAAGCAAAGCCCTGGAGGTAGAGTTTGGGCATATTTGCTAAGCCATGGAAGAGCAGGAAAAGGACAAACAAACTCACCCAGTGGGACAAAGAGTGTAGAGGCTGTCATTTTTGAAGATGGCCCTTTTTTGCCCTGAGACAGGCTTCTGGCACTGAGGGCCGATTCACTGAAAAAATGCACTGCTTTCCTGTTGGATTTCAGGACCTAAGAAACCTGTGAACGAGACCAGCATCCTAACATTTATGTCCCTTTGAAGTATTTATTTTGCATTTCTATATTGCTTCCCTGCTGGCTAAAGTCTTCTAGAGGCAGTCAAAAATCCAAACATAATATATAGACATGAAACATAGACATAATACAAACACAGAACGAGATAGAGAGCGAAGAGGAAAACGAGCCAGTTTTAGGCACTGATTCTTCGTAAAGTTATGCAGTAGGATGTAAAGCTTGTTTTTTCAAGACAGTGATGTCTGAGGAAGACTCTAGAGAAAGACAACTTTACCCTGTCTTGCTCAAGTTGTGGTGGTGGCTGTTAATGCTCAGCTGTTCCAGCTGCTGCACGCTGATGGTTCCCAGGTAACCATAAGGGAGAAGGTTGTCTCGGTCACACACATACACACATATACCTTCTACCTGTAGAGTTCTCTTATCTCCCATTCTGGCATAGGTAGTACCAGATATGTTGTTCTCAAGAGAGCAGAGTATGTCCTAACCAGCAGAACAGCTGCAGTCTTCTCAAGGCAGAGTAGGGTGACTGAGGAAATTTGTGGGGAATTAATGTTTGAACGTGGGTAGGTTGCATGGCCCCAACGCAGCACCCAAAAGAACTGACATTCTTTATACTTAGAATCCTTTATACCTAGAAAGGCCTGTGGGGGTTGTCATGAATTGGAAATGATTCATAAGAACATAAAAAGAGCCCTGCTGGATAGGACCAAGGGCCCATCTAGTGCAGCTTCCTATCTTTCACAGTGGCCCCACCAGATGCCTCTGAGAGCACATGAGACAACTAGATATCTATCTCCTGATACCATTCGACAGTCCATTATTGTTGTTGCTGATTACACTGGTGATGTTTTATCAACCTTGCTGCCACATATAAGCTCATTCTGAGCTTTAGCCTCACTGACCTTGGGGCTGGCAACTGATCTGTACCTGGACCTCTCTTGACATTACCTGTACATGCATATTTCAAATACAGTAGACCCTCGTATAACAAATGGTTTCTATAATATAAAATCTGTACAACATAAAAAATTCCGGAGATAGGGGAAATCTGCTTAACAGAATCGCCTATGGGGTGAATCCGTACAACATAAAAATGGTCGTGATGAGGGATTACTCTGTTTTCAATGCATTCCTGTGGAAAATATGTATAAAGTAAAATTTGCTTAACATAATTTCATTTGGAACAAATTAATTCCTTTATACAAGGTACCACTGTATTAGTTTGCCAGAATTCCCTTATGAAGCCAATTCAATTTCTTTAAATTCTTCCACACTGACTTCTTACTAGAATATTTTTATTGTGTCTTCAATAGTTCATCTTTAAGAAACTGCTGTCCATCATGAAGCATCCTCTCTTGGAGTGTTTTTATTACAGGATCTCCCCTGTAATTGAAATCAGCTTTCTGAGAACATACATTATACTACCTTCAGCTTTCTTTTTGCTGAGTATGGCAGATCCACTGATGTCAGTGGCTAGTCCTTCAAAGTTCGCATCACAGTGGTACCTCTACTTATGACCAGCTCAGCTTAAGAGCAGGTCAACTTAAGAGGGAAAAACCATTGGTGTTTTAAGTACTGCCTTACAAATTTTAGATGCAGTCTGCTCTACTTACAATTTTTTTTCCAATTTATTTATTTATTAATTTTTATTTTTTAGATAGGGCTGCTCTACTTAAGAGTTTTTTTTACTTAAGAGCATGCATTCGGAACAGATTAAACTCATAAGTAGAGGTACCACTGTAGTTCCACCTCATTGACCAGGTCTTCCTTGTTAATGAGGACCTAGGACATTTCACTCCCTGTTGCTTCTTTCTTCTAGAAGACAGTTTCCCATTTTGATTTGTACTCACTTGTTCTCAACTAGCCTTCCATGCTCCAGATGTTGTTGGGCTAAAACTCCCAGAAGCCTTTACCACTAGCTGTGAAGGGCAGGATTTCTGGGAGTTGTAGTCTAAGAACTACTAGGGACCCGAGGTTGGGAAGCACTGCTCTAAACATGGGTCTCCTTGTGTGTATTTACATTGTTTACATATATGCAATCTGCCTCTAGCAAAGTGGCTTGGTTTTGTTTTGTAACTGGTCATTTAAGCACAGCTTTGCTTCCATGTGTTAAATTTGAATACACCGTTTCCAACATCTGTGAAGATTCTCAGTCATCCAGGTTCGTTTAACTGGGAGTTGAGTCATGGCTACTGGACTTCTTTTTTGAGAGATAGAAACGTTTCGCTGTTCATCCAAACAGCTTCATCGGTCTGAATACAGCTAGTGCAAGAGACCTTCTTATAGTCAGCTTGACCTCTTGTCCCCTGGTCTGATTGGCTCATAAGATGAACAAAGCCTGAATAGGCTCGTTAGGGAGACATTAGTGTCCATGGCCTTAAGGTAAACAATGGCCTAAGGTGCTGAAACCCATCAAGAATGGGTCGTTAGCTGTGACCTGGTGGTGAAGGCTCCTTGATTTGCCTGGGTACTTTGGAAAGTACAGCCTGATAAGTAGCAGATAGACTATGCGGGAGCCCACCACCTCTGTTGAGGGAGGGATTTTCAATGCTAACATGAATGGCTTCCCTTACTCCTCTCTCAAACCACCTATCTTCTTTGTCTAATATGTGTACATCCTCATCTTTGAAAGAGTGGCCTTTTTCCTTCAAATGGAGGTGTACTGCTGATTCTGGTCCTGAGCTGTTACCTCTCCTATGTTGGGCCATTCTTTTGTTTAATGGCTGTTTAGTTTCTCCAATGTAGAGGTCTAAACACTCTTCACTGCATTGGACTGCATATACTATATTGCTCCTTTTATGGTTTGGTATCAGATCCTTTGGGTGGACAAGTCTCTGCCTTAGTGTGTTCATGGGTTTGAAATAAACAGGGATGTGGTATTTGCCAAAAATCCTTTTAAGCTTCTCCGACACACCTGCCATGTAGGGAATGACCAGGTTCTTCCGTCGGGTCTGGGTCTCAGACTGATCCCTTGTTCTTCTGGAATGGCCCACTGCTTTGTTGAAGGCCCACCTTGGATATCCACAGGCCTTAAGTGCTGTCTTCAGGTGCCTGTCTTCCTTCTTCTTGGCTTCTGAGGAGGTGGGGATGCTCTCTGCTCTGTGGCCTAGGGTCCTGATGACTCCTAGTTTGTGTTGTAATGGATGGTGGGAGTCAAACAGTAAGTATTGATCTGTGTGGGTGGGTTTCCTGTAAACTTCTACTCCTAGGCCACGGTCAGGTCTGATAATGACTGCACAATCCAGGAAAGCCAGCCTGTTGTCTTGGGTGTCTTCCGTAGTGAACTTAATATTAGGATCCACTGCATTGATGTGGTCTGTAAAGGCCTGTACTTCCTGCGTCTTTATTTTAACCCAGGTATCATCTACATACCTGAACCAGTGGGATGGTGTTGTCCCTGGAAAGGTGTTGAGTGCCTTCTTCTTCACTTCTTCCATGTATAGGTTTGCTACAATTGGTGACACTGGGGAACCCATGGCACAGCCATGCTTCTGTCTGTAGAAGTCCCCTCTGTACATAAAATATGTGGTGTTCAGACACAGGTCCAGGAGCAGGCCTATCTGGTCTGGGTTGAGGCGGCTTCTAGAGGTGAGGGTGCTGTCTTCTCTTAATCTTCTCTTTACCATTATTAGCGCATCAGTGGTGGGTATGCTGGTAAAGAGTGATGTAACATCAAAGGATACCATGGTTTACTCTGTATCCAGTTTGAGCTCCCTAACTTTAGAAACAAACTCTTCTGAGTTGTGTACGTGGTGGTCCGTGTGTCCAACCAGTGGGGCTAGGATAGTTGCCAGGTATTTTGCGATGTTGTAAGTCACTGAATTTATACTGCTGACAATAGGTCTGAGGGGTATTCCTTGCTTGCGGATCTTGGGAAGTCCATAAAAGCATGGGACTGTCTCTCCGGGATATAACTGGTGGTAGGTCACCCTGTCAATTGCGTTTTCCTGCTCCAAGAGTTTTAAGCATTCTATTACTTTCTTCCTGTAATTGCTGGTGGGGTCTCTTCTTAGTTTTTCATATGTGTTTTGATCATCTAAAAGTTTGATAACCTTCCCGTAGTAGTCCACAGTATTGAGGACGACAGTGCACCTTCCTTTGTCCGCAGGCAGAATTGTGATGCTCTCATCCCTGCTGAGGGATGTCACAGCACTTCTCTCTTGGCTGGTGTTTCCAACAGTTATTCCTTCAAGCTTCCAAATATTTCATTGTTACTGGCCTGAAACATCAGACATGTAGTGTTGTCCAGTGGACTAATTGCAAAATAATAATAATAATAATAATAATAATAATAATAATAATAATAATAATAATAATAATAATAATAATAATAATAAAATAAATAAATAAATAAATAAATAAATAAATAAATAAAGTGGACTGAGGTGACTTTCTAATAAATAAGCAGCCTATTCCTCATAGATATACTGTACACTGTTTTTAGATACAGAATCATCCTCTCATCCAGTGACATCCTCAGGCAGGTAGTGCCAAAATATTTGTGTTGCCTGGAGAGGCAATACAGCAAGAAAAGGGACTGTTGCCTTCAATCCCCACCTCCACACAATGTGTCACACAGTGATTATGTATGTATGAAGTTAACACGCCTCTTATTTATGAGGTTCTGGTTGAACTTCCATTGAACCGTGTGGTTAATATGCATAGTTCAGGACCCTTGTGATACACATTTACCATACATGGTTCATGGTGTTTCAGATGTTCCCTGGGATTGTGGCTGTTTTTCATGCTACAAGAAAGGTTATTACCAATTTTAATTTTCTATTTCATTTGAATATTGATTATAATGAAAACAACAATTGCAACCATATATATACACAACTGCATCCACTATAACTAGTCTGAGACAAGCGTAGCTGAACCCCATGTTTTCATGTTTTCTTATAGGGTCTCCTCTTTCAGACGTCACTGTTATGCACGTGTTCATGTGCGCATACACACATGCATGTGCGCGCACATACACACACACGCCTTTGCTACATGGGATAATAGTTTTGCATGGAGGGAACCTTTCTTCTGAAACAAATAGACTTTGACATTTGTTAGCAAGAGTGTGTCAGCTATAAAGAATTACCCAAAGGTCTGTTTACATAATACGTGGCAGGTCCAGCAAAGAAATATGCATTCTATGAAAACACAGAAAAGGCTAAAAGGAGGTTTCCCATCCAAAGGCTAATATGCTATTTAGATTGCCTTTTCCAGCACAGATCTGTCCTGTCCCTGAACTTTCAACCAATAGCATTAATTCTCATGTAAGCGCTGACACTGTGCCCACAGATGGGCCTTTATTTTTTTGGTGGGTGAGTAAAAAAAAAAAGAAACTTCTCTTCATAACAACGAGGAAACCTCGTTGCCACTAGAAGGTGCTGTATACTTTCTGCAGCAGATAGACGAATGCTCTGAGTCAAAAGATATCTGCACTATGGCCTCTGAAACAGAATTGAATAGGCATCTAGAAAGATCGGAAGGACTATTGCCTTTCTCTTGTGCGTTAAAGCTGCTGTTTACTCCCATATTGAAATACGTAAAACCCACTTTTTGGTAAACCTAACCAGCAGTACAAACTGGCGCAAGTATCCTTTCGCACTCTCTAGTTATTTTAAAAAATCATTATGTGGTGATAAAATTGTTCTAGAAGCCTTGTTTCTGACCTGACTTGTTAAAAACCAAACCATATTAAATGCTCCTATTCAGCTAAATTTTCTCCACAATTCCTTGCTATTCCCCCACAGGCCCTGAACCTAGTCTTATATGTCTCATAATGTCGTCAAGAGCCTTCGGAGTATCATTTCAGAGATGGGGGCATACAGGGACGAGGTCTCTGCTTTAACTTGAACGTCTAGACTTCTCTCTCCAGACACATTCTTTCAGCTTTCCTCCCACTCTGCATTAGCCTGTGTTATCATTGGTACACTGGAGCCCTTTCAAGATTAATAAAGAAACACAATAAGGAGTGCATTTCATGTGCCTACGTGCGCCCTGCTTTAGAAGTTACACGTCGAGGAAGAGGATTTCACAGTTAGCATATACTTGTGTACCTCGTAATCTCCTAGTCATTCATTAATTTCACTGGAAGTAGAAGCATAGCACTCCTAGATGGGCTATTAATGGGGGTGTACATTCAAGCAGCCAAATATTTCTTTTTAGACACTTCACATTCTGCCAAGTACTAGGAGAGGTACACACCACACAATTAACATGTAATGCGCTAAAAGTGTGTAATGAAAAACAACTTATAATTAGTCACTTTATAAAGCTCCTTAAGGCGTTGGCATATCATTGACCATGAGTAAATCTCATAGATCTTCTCCAAGATCTTCAACACTACTGCTAGACAACTGCTTTGCATGAGTACAGGCAACCTCAGAATTAGAGTAATTGAAATCCTGGGCAGTAGCTTTGACTTAATGAGACGTTTTTCCAATAATTTCTCCACAGGTAGGTGTATATATAAGATTGTATCCTAATTCTTTAATTGAGGCTACTTGTTTATTACCTGGATCCTACACTATCGTTTCCATACAAAATGAGCCAAGTTGAAAAAGGGTGGAATATTACTCCAAGCGCATTAGAGCTAAGTATAATGCACAGAAATATGTTGTGACAATTATCCAAGGTCATTCTTGTCACTATTTCTTGGTGCACTCCTTTTAACTTGCAATAGAGGATTACTCTGCATAAATGTGGAGCTAACAGATTCTCTTGTAACTGGGGGAGTGTAAATCTATTATGCAAAACTCGTTGACAGGAATTCTGTCACAGTGTAGTAAATCACAACTAGAGTAGGCCTATTGAATCAGTGAGTATTTGGTAAGTCAGTTCCTCTGTAAGCTCCGTTGATACCATTGTCCTACTCTAGTTGAGATGTATTACTGAATTTCATATTAGCAGAATTAGACATGATGGAAGAATAATTTATACTACACCATTGGCTTGGCTTTGCCACAAAGGTTGACAATCATTTTGCCCTCCCCCCAAGTAACTGGGGTTACATATTATCTTCCATGTCATATTTTATGGAGATTCTCAGTATGCCGATGTGAATAGAGTGAGGGAATAGGACTAGGCATGGGCACAAATTGCTTCATGCTGGGTCATCACAAGTCACTATCTTGGCACCGCAGGGACCACGTATTCCCTTCCCCCATCCCCCAGCCAGATCCCCCACTCACCAGCGGATGGGTGCTGCTTCCACCCTGCTCTTTGCATGGTTGTCTCATCACAGATCCAGCCACTGCCCACTCCAATGAAAAGGCAGGGAGGGATTCCTGTAGTGCTGCCTTTCAGTGGATTATCATGCCAAGAACAGGAGAAAGCCAATGCCTGCCCACTGGCAAGTGGGGATGCTGGCTGGGATAGTGGGGGGTTGGGAAGAGCAGGCAGCACCTACGGTGCCATAATGACAATACGCACAACCCGGCATGAAGTGATTCCTACCTAACAAGGACCCAGGAGATCAGGTATTGAATCTACACTTGGCCATGGAAAATCACTGGAGGATTAGAACTGGTAAAAATGCTCCTTAAATACATTGCTTACTGTGAAATCCTTAAGTCAGTTCCAACTCAGCAACACATAACCAGCTGATATTTTATGGAAATTGATATTTTATGGAAATTCTACTCCATTTTCAAAAAGTCAAGTGCTTCAAAGTTCTATAGAACAGAAAAAATGTTTCACCTTTACAGAAAAGTATCCTCTGTGGCTCTCTGAAAGTAGACTCATGGCAACTGGACTTCTTTTCATGTGAGATCAAAACGTTTCACTGCTCATCCAAGAAGCTTCCTCAGACTGACGAAACATTTCAATCTCACAAGAAAAGAAGTCCAGTTGCTATGACTCTACTTTTGGATAACCTCACCTGGATGACTGAGAATCTTCACAGACATCCTCTGTGGTTGTATGACTGATCTGTGTTTGCATTTATCTGAGAGTTTCCTTCTTACCTTATCCTTATCTGAGAGTTTACTTCCCAACCTACATGACTGCCCTATCTAACCTCTGGCACCCACTGAGTCCAATTTGGCCATAAAAGAGAGAACTAACATAATGGAAGTAATACACAAGGCCAGATCTTTGTGTGGCATGAGTGGTTAAACATGCAGACAATCATAGAATCATAGAATCATAGAGTTGAAAGAGACCTCAAGGGCCATCCAGTCCAACCCCCTGCCATGCAGGAACCCCCATCACAATATTTCTGACAGATGGCCATCCAGCCTCTGCTTAAACACCTCCAAAGAAGGAGACTCCACCACCCTCCGTGGCAGCATATTCCACTGTCAAACAGCTCTAACTGTCATGTAGTTCTTCCTAATGTTCAAATGGAATATCTTTTCCTGTGGTTTGAAACCATTGCCCCGAGTCCTAGTCTCTGAAGCCAGCCAGCTGCTGGACTTTGGCCATGTTAATGTTTCTGTGCAAATTACAGAATCAGAGAATTACAGAATCATGGAATTGGGACGTGCCTATCAGGACATCAAGTCCAAACCCTTTCATTTTTTATAGAAATACCCTTACCATGTTTCACAACCAAAATATTTGTTGCAGCCCAGAGTTTAGAAATGTTACTCCTTAGGGCCATGACAAGTGTCTTTGAGGCCGCTTAAAATGAGCAAGTTCTGTCTTGTGGACATGTTTGTAGACCACAGTCGCCTTCCATCTATATCATTGTTGGCGAACCTATGGCACGGGTGCCAAAGGTGGCACTCGGAGCCCTTTCTGTGGGCACGCGACATCGCCCCTTCACAGCCACCTGTATTCAGGTTAAATTGCTGTTTTGGCACTTTGCAAAAAATTAGTGGGTTTTAAATCGCCATTTGGGCACTCAGTCTCTAAAAGGTTCGCTATCACTGATCTGTATTCTGGCTGGGGGATTCTGGGAGATGTAGCCTAAAAAGTAGCCTTTCCATTTTCTGATCCCGTGCTGTGGCACTTGGATGCCTTTCCTGCTCATGCCGCGTCCACCGAAGTATTTGCTTCATCCCGAGGCTGGCAGGCAGACTTGCATTCCCCGGCCTGAATCCCAACCCAGTTAGGGACGACCAATCTAGAAATAGACATTTTTTGTTTGCAGAGAAATATGTGAAACTCAAAATAAGCTTACAAACCCAGAGACAGCATTTGATTGTGGAGCCACCCCCCTCCCGAGGCTGCAGATCAATCCCGCTGCCTCCTTCCCAGTCCTAACCTACCCTTTACCCACCACTGCTCACAGCAACGGCTCAGATCCCAGACCATTCCTCATGTAGGGCTTACCCTGGGAAAGAATCTTGCCTCCAAAAACCCAGGGCTTTGAGAACATACCCTTTGCCAGCTGGGAACGGATAAACGAGCAAATGCACGCAAAATGTGCAATGAATGGGAAAGGGCACGGCCGACCTGAGCCTGCTGGGCTGGCTGGGGACAGAGCCAGCTCAATGTGGGTCAGATAAGCAATCCTGAGGCTGTTGTGCTTAGCATAATCTCTGGTATGCAGACATCCATCATAAGGGGAAGGCAGCAGACCACAGATCTCACAAATAGCTTCTCCCTGTCACTGCATCTTGTAGAGAGGGGTGGGGTGGGGGTTGGAGTTTCATTCATATGGCAAGCACAGCTCTTACCTGACAGCTTGGCTAGGCTGATACCGCTATCGAAGACCAGGCTCTCTTGTCATACCTGTGAAGTGACGCAAGCCAGGGAACTGGAAACAGCTGACTGAAAAACCAGGTTGGCCCCCAGCAGCCAGAGAATCCTGGGAAATGGAGACAGTCACTGACCACATTGATTCCATCCCTGTCTATGGGTGTGTTAAGATGGTTCCCCTCACTTTGGTCAGTGATATATCCTTCTTTTTCCTCTCTTCATTCCGATTAGGATGAAGGCAAAATCTGTGTACAAATGGCACACGTGAGCCTATCCTTTAGGTGATGAGGAGGGTGCAGAGACATGTGGGGGAAATGGCAACAGGATGAGGGCGGGATAGTTTTAAGACAACCTTCATTTCTGACAATAAGTTGACACTGTGCAGTCCTTGCTCCAGATAGGTCATAGTCTACCTACAAATCTGCAGCCATGTGATTCCACCACCCAGCTCCTTTTGACAAAATTTTGAACGAGTTGGAATCGCTTGTGGAGGCTGAATGTGGAAGTGAAGAGTCACATCTGGCACACTCGTAGAGATATTTATTTATTTATTTACTTGATTGGTTTATTTGATTGATGCCTCGTCATCGTATGATTGATTGATTGATTGGTTGGTTGGTTGGTTGGTTGGTTGGTTGGTTGGTTGATTTCTAGCTTGGCCATCTAGTAACAAGACCACCCTGGGCAGTTTGCAGCAGTCAAATAAATACAGAGAAAATAACAGAACAAATAAACAACAATAAAACCAATCTATTACTAGAAAATAAAAATAAAAATATTAATAACACCTAAACCAAAACTGCCAATATTAAAATTATACATTTATAGACTTATAAAGCAGGCAGAACAATGTCAAAGTTAAGTCAATAAACATGAACACACGTACCTGTGAATGGGTATGTGGAAATGCCTGAGAGAACAACCAGATCTTTAAAGATCATTTAAAAGAACTCAGAGAGGGAGCCAGGAAAATTTCAACAGGGATATTATTCCAAAGGTGTGGGGAGATATCTGAGAAAGCCTTGTTTTCTCTTCTTGCAAGCTTCCCTTGGAATTAATGTTCTCAAGCACGTACCATGGGAGTTTCCTCCAGTTTCCTCCAGGCTTCTGGGAGGAATGGGTATTACAGTTGGGAGAAGATGCTCTGTAAGATACTGAGGTTCTAAACCATTTAGGGCTTTGTATGTCACTGTTAACATCTTGACGTTGACGCAGAAACAAACCAGTAGCCAGTGCAAGGAGGTCAGAATAGGGGATATATGTTTATATTTTCTAGTTCCCATGATTAATCTGGCCTCCTTGTTCTGGACCAGCTGCAGTCTCTATTTCAGCTCCAAGGGCAGCTCCATGTAGAGAGCATTAAAGTAATCAAGTCTCAAGATTACCAGTGTGTGAACCAGCATAGTAAGAGTGCCTGTGTCCAGATAGGGATGCAGCTGGGTGATCCACTGATGGTGGAAGTGAGAGGAATGGACCACTAATGCTATATGGATTTCCATAGATAATGTTGAGTCCAGGAGAATGCCCACACTGTGAACCTCAGTCTGAACAGGATGAATCACACTCACAAAGGAGAGGGAGTTTCCCAACCTGCTGACTTCAGGGGTACCCACATGCAGGGTCTCCATCTTGCCCAGGTTCAATCTCAGCCTGTTTGCACACACCCATCCCAGCAAGGCCTCCATGCAGCGCTCAAGGGACTAGGCAGTATTCACTGCAGAAAGTGGAAAGGAGAGATAGAGTTGTGCATCATGGCATGGCCTAAATCTGGACTGGTATGGATCAAGTGCATCAGTTGCCTCCAGGTGAGCCTAAAGCTGATCCGCCACCACCCTCTCCAAGACCTTGCTCATAAAAGGAACATTGACAACAGATCTATAGATGTTAAGGTTTTTTGCAAATGGGCCTAGTGAGTGCTTGCTGTGGCTCATTCCATGGTCACCAGACGTTATATGCCAAAAGTAGTCTGTGAGTTGAGAACAAAGTTATTTTCTTAATAAATAGAATTTCACCTATTTTATTATTATTTTCTCAGGACCCTTTTTAGGTAATTGAAGGACGCCTACTGGAATCATTAGGCTGCATACCTTCATTATCCTATGGTTGTTTCCCTTGAAGCAACAAAAAGTACTGTATTTTTCTGTCTATAAGACGACGCCTACTTTTCCAACCCAAAATTACAGTTTTGCAACCACGCAGTTCTCTCCTTGGCTTACTTCCATCTACAAGATGACCTTCAATGTTTAGTCTAACAATTTTAGACAAAAATATAGTCTTATACATGGAAAAATACTGTAACAAAGGAATGTAATGAACTGCCTTTAAAAACATTGTCAGGGTAACATTGAAGTACTAAGAGGTAACAGCAAACACTATAATGAATAACAGAAACAAATCACTTTTTTAAAAGTAGCTTTCCCAGCTCTACCCAAAATAAATTCACTCATTTACCTTTTATTTAAGGGATTCAGGAAGTTAACTTCATTGGGCCAACTTTTTCAGCCTTCTTACCACAGAGTGTGGAATTTCATTAGTTACATACCTATTTAGTCTTCTTGGTTTCCTCCAAAGAATCTTGGAAATGGCAGTTTGAGAAGGATGCAGATTGACAATTACCAGGATTTTTGGAGTAAGAGAAACAGCTGTTAAATCCCTTCAGGGTCTGTAAATTTACACTAGGTTTCAAAGAGACAAAGAGCTTGCCATCTCTCTGAAAGGAGCTGAGAAGCACGTCTGGATAGTTTTTTTCTCTAGATGGCAGCATTTACTATTGGTTGGCTTAAAATCACATATCAGAGCTCTAACACAGCATGCTTCTTGGTCAAGCTGTAATCCACCTGCTCTCATACTGCTGGACAAAGATGGGAGATGAAAAATGCAGAGAAGTGGGTCACTCTTGGGACAGGATCACAGTGCAGGGAGTTCTGTGATTGACCCATAGGAGATGGCTCTCTGATCAGAATGAATTGGATCCAGAATGAAGGATTATGAAGCATTTGAGAGGTCCTGAGAGGGCCCTCAGAGCCTGTCTAGGCAATTGCTGTGTTTGTGGCCAGCCTGTTATGTTCACTGAGGGCTCGTTTGTGGGCACGTCATGATTCTTCTGCAGTAGATTATCAAACATAATTTAAGCCACCACTGCAAATGAAGAGATTTCATCAGCAGCTTGCAATATTATAGCCTGATCTTGAGCAGAGTTATTAATCTGCAGAAATTGGCACAAACCAGTGTTGAGCCTGCGGTAGAATTAAGCAGGTTCCACACAGGCTTCCTGCCAGGGATGGACAGCAGGGTTTCTTTATAGTTTTGCACACTCAGGTGTCACACCCTGGAGGGCTCCCAGAGGCAGGCACCCCCATGGCTGCACGGCTCTCCACTTGATCACCATGCCATAATCCATCTGTCCTCCTTCACTTATTCCAGTGCTCTCATTTGCTACTATCCCTCCTCTGCTCTTCAATCCCCTCCTTCGCCATCCCTTCTTTCCTCTCCCCTTTAACTTCTGGGTTGCTTTGTGCCTGCTGCAGAGGCAACATCTGGCCTCTTAAATTTCCCAGATGGCCTCTAGATGGCCACCTAGTCCCAGAAGCATTCAGGTTGTCAAGGTATCGGGCCCAACAGCCGTTTTGTTTTGCAGCTGCCTAAACTAATGTAAAGAGAGCAGAAAAAGGAAAAAAGGTGGATCTATTTGGGAAGGCAAGGTTAGACTGAGTAGGGAAGGCAGACCAACCGGGTGGGCTAAGAACAGGAAAAAGGAAATATCTGTTGACTGTCTTATGAACAGAAGGGCAAGGAATTGCAGAATGACCATGGCTGTCACCTTATATTTAGACCCACTGTTCTGGATTTTATATTTCAGAGTAGACTCATACATGTCCAGTAGGCAACCTTGTCAAAATCCTTATCCCCTTTTGGCTTTCAAAGATCTTTGCTTCCCAGCACACAGTGGTGAGGTGACATGATGTTGAAGGGCTTTATCAGAGGAGCCCAATTCTCACTACCTTGCCCTGTCTCCTGGGCGCGTGGGCTCCTAAGATTCCATTTGAACCCCATTCATGCAGTTTATATATATATAAACATTTGGAGGCTGACAACTGTCGGCTACAAAGTCAGCAGCTCAGCGGTTTGAATCCTGGGTGCCTCACCATAGAGTGAGCTCTCGCTGTTAACCCCAGTTCCTGCCAACCTAGCAGTGTGAAAGCTTGTAAATGCAAGTAAATAAATAGGTACTGCTGTAAACAGTGGGAAGGTAAAACAGTGTTTCCTTGCAGCCATGCTGGCCACATGGCCACAGACTTGCACAACACTGGCTCTTCAGCTTGAATACAGAGGTGAGCTCTGCCTCTAGAGTCGGACATGACTAGCACGCATGTGCGGGGGGAACCTTTAACTTTACCTTGCTCTTTTTAATATAAAATGTGTTTAATTCTTCTTTAATATTTGTATATTTGCTGTTTGTATCTTTTAAATACAGTATTGTCTTTTAAAAGATGTAAGCTTCCTTGGGTCCTTTTCAGGGAGAAATGTGGGATAGAGATGTTTTAAATAAATAAATAAACTGCCACGTATTCTGGCCTTATTTACTTTCCTTCTCTGTTTTTAACCATAAACTTGGTCTTATTTTTGTGAGGGTGGTGGTGGTGGTGGGCTGCCTGCTTTTCCTTTTGACAGGGGCTTACACCTAGGCATCTGGGTAGAGGAGGTAATGCTCATGGGCCAATCACTCCCGGTGCTAAACGGCTACTTATGTCTCTGCTGATACTCCACTTCCATAAAGTGATCCAAACACAGAAAAAGAGAATGGACGAAGGGCTGCTCTGTTCTTCAGCAGCACTATCCCCTACCCAAATAAGCAGGCAGGGTCATGTCATAATTCTTAAAAAGAAATGAAAACCCACATACACATACTGGAGAAAAGAGGCAAGGAGAACTTCTCCCTGAATACCAAGGGCCGCTCATCTTTTGTGATTCACTTTGCTGATCCCACCTTTGGAAATAGGCAGGTACAATTTTTGGTGGGGGATGGGTGGGAAGCAAACCAAACAAAATAACTGAAATCATCTGTCCAGGCTCTGATATTGGAAATGATTGAGAGGTACTGCTCCAGGACGATCAGGAAAAGAAGTATGCTTTGTTTTCAGTAGAGACATTTTGCCACTGGCTGTACCAAGGATTTCCCAAGCCATGAGGACCCATCAGATGCATTTTTTGGGGAGGTATGTATGATCTCCCCAGAGAACCCCCCGAAAGGCAATTCAAAAGCATCATACTTGTTTGCACAAAAACTAATGAGTTTTTCTGAATTCTAGCAAGAGCTCTCACCACCCCCTCCAACACACACACACACACACACACACACACACACACACACACATCACACACACAGAGAGAGAGAGAGAGAGAGAGAGAGAGATTTTAATCATTGCTGTTTGAGCACAGATAAAATCTCTGTTGTCAGGTATGCTTTTGAGCAGCAAATTTTTTTAGAATGCTCGCTTATTGACTTGCAAAATTTTAAATGTTTTAAATTTGTTTTTAATTTTGGTTTTTAATTTGAATGTATTATTTTTAACATATTATTTATATTACTTATATAATATTTTTAAAACTGTTGGTTTCATAATTACAGTGGTTGTGAACTAATGTAGGCCATTCTCTATGGGGAGAACAGTGGTATATAAACAAACAAACAAACAAACAAACAAACATAGCCTCCTATACTTTGATACTCCGGTTTTGGTGATTCTCAGTTTTCCTTTTTGCTACATTCAATCATTAAAAATGGAAAAAATACCCCAGGGCCACAAGGAGAAAGATTGCAGGGGTGAGCATTCCTGCTGTCCCCAAATACTGTCCCCCAACTTACTAAATCCCCCGAAATTCCCCTAGGTCACACAGGCAGAATACAGTTCAAATCACTCTGGTTAAAAAAAAAGTCAAACCTCCCAGTGATAGTGCAAAGTCACTTTCCTTCCCCCGAAAATGTCCCTACATGGTGGTAGAACTGAAATCCAAAATTTATCTGGAGGGGCAAACTTCAAGAACCACTTATGCTGAACATAGTCACAAGTTTTTTGTAGAATGGGGGAAATTGCATCGTTGATAACAGTGAAACAAGTCTGCTTATGTGCAATAAGAAGGACATAGCTATTCACTGCTGATACCTGACTGGTTGCTAGCTCTCCAAAGTGGATGTAGAAGTTAAACGGAATGGCTGCACTTTTGCCTAGTAAATATAGAAGAACACTGCAGGAGTATCACACAATGTAAAGTTTTATGTCTACAGTGGACCCTCACATAACAAATGGTTTCTATAACATAAAATCTGTACAACATAAAAAATTCTGGAGATAGGGAAAATTTGCTTAACAGGATCACCTATGGGGCGAATCCATACAACATAAAAATGGCCACAATTAAGGATTATTGTACTCCGTTTTCAATGCATTCCTATGGGAAATTTGTATAAAGGAAAATTTTCTTAACAGATTTTCATTTGGAATGAATTAATCCCTTTATATAAGGTACCACTGTATTTATAAATAGATTCCACTGAGCTACTCACATATACATTGGTACGAAATTGTTAATTTTAGTAGCAGGAAATGAACAAGTTGGTCAAGAAAATATAGGCAATGCTGCACATTATTGGAGATTACTTCTAATGACAATTTGTATTCCTGCCAGCCAGCAGGCTCGTGTGGTGCTCACCCCACCTTCCTGTGCCCATGGTGTGCCACCACCAAATGACAGCTACGCCCAAGCCCCTTAACTGAGCTTGGGGTTGCTTTGAAACAGGGACTCCTTCTCCTACATCAGGGGTGCCCAAACTTTTTGTAAGGAGGGCCAGATTTGGTGGTTGGGAATGTGTCAGGGGCCGGTTGCTCCCCGACCCTGCCTCCCCACTGCAACCCCCACCCACTGACCCATAAGCTCCACCCACTGACCCCTTGCAACCCCACCCACAGGAAGGAAGGTGGGGACTAAGGGAGGGAGGGAGGAAGGTGGAAACCAAGAGAGGAAGGAAGGAATGTGGGGAACAAGGAAGGGAGGGAGGTGGGGACCAAGGGAGGGAGCGAGGAAGGTGGAAAACAAGAGAGGAAGGAAGGAAGGTGGGGAACAAGGAAGGGAGAAAAGAAGGAAGGTGGGGACTAAAGGAAGCACAGGGAGCCGTGGCCACAGGTTGCCACTTGGAAGAGGTGATCTGTGCGACCTTGCAGGCCCCAAGCTCCCCAGCGGTGGCAACGGCTCACCTGCCAGCCCACCCCAAAGCTCCTTGGCGGTGGCAGAGGCCCGCTGGCCTGCTCACCCCCACACATTCCCCTGCGGTGCCGGTGGCAGGAGACCGCCCATCTGCCCAGCTGCCCAAGCTTCCCAGCGGTTCCGGTGGCATGGCGCAGCCCGCCCGATCACTGCCCCGCGTGTGCGCCCAACCTCACAATGTTCCCGGCTATGCCGGTGGTGGCAGCCTACCCACACTCTGCCCTGCATCACAAGGTTCCCAGTGGTGCCGGTGGTGGCGGCCCACCCGCATGCCATTCCGTGCGTGCGCCTAGCTTCACAAGGTTCCTGGTGATGCCGGTGGTGGCGGCAGCATGCCCATGTACCACCCCTGCACGGGCGCGCGCCCAGCCTGACATGGTTGCTGGTGGTGCCAGTGGCAGCCACCTGCCCAGCCCCACAAACTTCCAGGTGGTGCTGGTGGTGATGGCCCACCCCTTCACATGTCCACCCAGCCCCTCAAGCTCCCAGGCAGTGTCAGTGTTGGTGGAAGATTTTAAAAAAAAACATGGGGAGAAGGAGGGGGAGGGAGGGGCGGGCCAGCCAGCCGTGGGCCACTCAGAATGGCCTGACAGGCCGGATTTGGACTGCAGGCTGGACTTTAGGCAGGCCTGTCCTACATCAAGGATGGGGAACCTTTGGCTCTCTACATGTTTTGGACTACAACTCCCAGAATCCTGAGCCTCTCTTGCCAACAGTAAAGGACTGTGGGAGTTGTGGTCCAAAACATCTAGAGGGCTGAAGGTTCCCCAGCCATGTCCTGACCTAGGTTATCCCTTTTGCCAAAACTTGAAAACAACAAGTGCTCATTTCTCACTGCTGCTTAACCACTGCCACAGCTAATGGCTGAAGGTAAATTGCTATTTTAAAACTGTTTTAAATTGCTGCATTTCACCAAGACCTTTTGGTGAAATGTACAAAGCTTATGTTGTTTGGTGCGACAGTCTTGACTATGTATCACAATGTTGGCTAGAACTATGCATGGTATCATACCTTGTGACTGCTGTTTTCCAAAGAAACAAATACTCCAGCCAGATTTGTAAACAAAAACAAATTTTTAAATTATAAAGTTCAATATTTTATGTTGTTAAACTTCCTATCATAGAACCAAAATCTATTTTATTTTACTTTTCTCTTTTCATACCCAATTCTTTATATACGTAAAGTGAGAGAGATGGATGCTTGATTGAGGCCAGATAGGGTCTTCAATCTCAAAACAGAACCAATTGTTCTACTGCAATGTATGGCTAAAGTATGGAGAGACAGAAGCTTGTGAAAACTGGTGAAGCAGGCACAATTACCTTACAAGACCAATAATAACAGCTAGTGGCCAAAAAACTTTGTTGTAGTTATAGAAAAGGTCCAACAAGGTATGGAAAGGGAACCACCATGCATATATTGCCTGTCAGGAATTGCTGATCAGGTAATGCTGACACATCATGGCATGTGTTTAGGGCTAGGGTGATGAACCTTCAGTCCTCCAGATGGTTTGGACCACAATTCCCACAGTCCTTTATCATTGGCAACAGAGGATCGGAATTCAGGGAGATATGGTCCAAAACATTTCCCCACCTCTGCTTTAGGGGTTCCTTAGTGGGCCAAAGGCAGCTTCTGGAACACATTTATCCAGTTACCTGCCATTGAGTCACCATGTGCAAGACTTCACCTGAAAGGGGCAGCAAGAGATGGAATGGAACCAATGATGTGATGACCATAAACTCATTGTTGTCTATCTGCACCTGGAAACAAGCCCTCCTTTGTAATAAGCCTGATGAAAGCACAGCTCAATCAGGTCCTTGCTGCTCGCTATGAGTCTATCTATGTCAGGCATCGACGACTTGCGTTTATCCTGGTACTTGGACTGCAATTTCCATAATCCATTAGCTAGTAGACATGGGCACGACTTGGCGAAATTGTCATTTCCATTTTCGGATATCGTTTCCGTTACGTAACGGAAATGGTAACGACAATTAAGCTGTCAGAACTCGAACTCGAACCGAAAAAAGAAAAATTGGGTCTGATTTGTCGTTCTCGTTCCTGGCATCGCACGGCGATCGCGCGATGCCAAGTGGCACAGAAAAAAAGTTTTAAAAAGAAAAAAAACCCGATTCCCGGCCAAAAAAGCAGGTGAAAATATGCCTGCCTGAGGGCACCTACCAGAGGGGTGGTTTCTGGGGGGGGGTCCCCAGCCTTCCCCCTCCTCCTGTCCTGGGCTGCTGGTACCGGGCTCGGAGGGGGCATCCTCAACGTATCCATTTGCCATGCGGTGCGGGGGGATCCAAAATGGCGTCCGCAATATTTTTTTTTTAAATCGTGGTCCAAAAAACCACCAAAGCACTACAGAAACATGCGAAAATTAGCTATTTTAAATGCTTGAATTTTTACAGTAGCAGCAGTGGGTTTTTTATAGCAGTAAAAGGTCGCACTGATTTTATTTTATTTTATTTTTATTTTTATTTTTTTACACCTGCGCAATGATGGGCTGGCCATGGGATGGGACCATGCAAATTTTGGGACCCATTCTACCAATCGCATGGCCAGGTTTTGACTGACACTTCTGGATGTGCAAGAGGGCATAAAAAGGCGAGGCACTCCCAGAAGAGTCACAGTCCGGGCTTGGATATGGGTGGGAGAGGGCTGTGTATAGCTGGCTGCTGTGCTGACTAGTTTCGATTTCGCGGAGACTTTAGATTTCAGTTAGGCAGGCAGGGAGGGAATTGATTCAATTGAATTTTTAGGAAATAATAATAATTCCTTTCATTCTCTGTCTGCTGTGGGGAATAGCAACGCAGTTTATTCTTTTTTATTATCCTGCAGTTTGTTAGGATTTCTTTTCTGATAGTGCTTCAAAGGGGGAGGTTTGAGTGGGAGGGGAGGTGTGGATTTATTTTAAAAATTTCATTTGCTTGGTGGCAAGCAAGCCAAGGTCCTTTCATACCCTGCCTGCAGCTCTGCTGTGGGTGCACTGCCCACTTTGTTTGCAATAAAAATTGCAATTGCTTTATTCGATGCAGTCTTGTGCAGCAAGTCAGTTTAAAGTGTTTTCTGCCTGTTCTGGGTCATTGCGGGATCCACGCCCACCGCCCGTGCGCCTGCCGCCCGCGCACCCGCGTGCCCACCCCTCCCCCCTGCCGCTGCCGCCGCCCGCCCATGCCCCCCGCCACCTCGCCCGCCGCCTAGGGCTCAAAAACACCTAGAGCCGGCGGGACGCCACTCGCTGGGATGTCAAATCGCACTAAATCTCTAAAACGACATGACGAAACGACAAATTTTTAAAAAATTTCGCAAAAAACGGAAACAAGCCGAAACGGACCCGTCCCGAAAAACTCGAAAAAAAATTTTTTCTGGTCGTGCCCATCTCTATTAGCTAGGAATCCACCAACATCTGAAAGGCCATGAGTTGCCCATGGTGAATTTGCCTTGAACATCACTCTGCCTGGTCAAATTATGATGCGTTCCATTTGTGTACCATGCATGATTGATTATTTATTTATTTATTTATACCACCCCTTAATGCAAACTGCAGTACCCTTGAATCATGTCATCCTGGGTCAAGCTCCATCCTGCTCCTTTGTTATACTGCCTGTGCCCCTTTCTTTTCCCACTTAACACATCCCCCTGCTTCTTCTTAATCAGCCTTCTTACTTCTTGAGGCTCCTCCGATTTCACTATTTTTCTGAAATGTTAATGCTTACAAGTGAACAGTGTGAAACTGTAACAATGAGTGGTTTCTTAAATCACAGGAGGGGGAGAGAACAAAGGAGTCAGCAGCATTAAACATAAAGAAACAAGCACTGCACGTTAGCTTGGCACGACTAAATGGTGAAGAAAAAAAAACCTGCAGTATTTGTAAATAAGTTAAAAGTTCATGTTCTGTTAAGATCTATAAAACCTAGACAGGAACAGAGTCTATAATCTGATTTTACTCAGAGATACCATCAGGCAATCAAGCAGAAGATACAAACATGTTCAAAGCATTCTTTTATGTGGAGTATAACTATCCTACTTGTGAAGCACTTATGACTTCTAACAGGTCTAGCTCCTTACAGCAACATTCTTTTTGAGAATTATGCAGTTGTTAATTTGCAGTCACACAGAAGTTGATTTACATAGATAGGTGCCCAATTTTAAAGATATTTAGATTTCACAGGGTTGAGCTAAATTGTGCACTTCTTACGTGTGAAGAGTGGTGAAAAGTGTCTTTCTGGTGAGGCACACACTTTCCCTCACTTCCACCCCCTGCATTTACCAATGCTTTATTTTATTGGTCACTGGAAGGAGAACATGAGGCTATTTTGCAAGTCTGCTGAGGCACACATCTCTGAGGAAATCTCATAACTGGAAAAAATATGTAAGTTCCATTTCCTGCAAAATCTAAATTTTAGATTTTAGTCCACATCTTCTAACAAAATTCAGAATGCTAGCAGAGAACACATCAAAGGAGCCCTTCTGTATTCTGAGTATCTCATTAGGCAGTAGGCAGTAGTAAAGCAGCACTGATGTAATCCATTTAGGACAGTGCTTCCCAAACTTCCTAATGCAGCAACCCTTTAATACAGCTCCTCATGTTGTGGTGACCCCTTGCCCTGCTTGGAAGAGGCCACAACCCCCCTTTGGCAGGCCACTGCTGCAGGTGCCATAGAGAACTTCCCTCTAGTCTACAGGCACCCTCAGCCAAGCACAGCCTCTGGTGCCACTGACTGACATCCCCTCCAACAAATCAAGCTGTAACTCACTCCCCCCCACTTCCTCCCCCACCTCCTCCAGACCCAAGCTGTTTGTGCCTTTTTCTTCACTGGCTCATGGTGACCCCTGTGAAATGGTCATTCAACCCCCAAAGGGGTCCCGACCTCCAGGTTGGGAACCACTGATTTAGGATGAAGGAATTATGTAGAGCAGGGGTCCTCAAACTCTGGTCCGGAGGCCAGATATGCCCCCCCAGTGTCCTGAATCTGGCCCCTGGGACCAATTGCAGAACCCACCCACTCCCCTGCTTTGAGAGCCAGTGCGAGCAAGCTGGCCTCCGCAGCTGCTTCTACTGCTGAGGCAGTTCAAAGCAGTGGGCTATGTCACTCCCCCCACTCCCCCACCCCACCGCCTAGCTCCCACCAAGCACCGCCCAGATGATCAGGGCACCAGCTGCAGCCGAGCGGGGCAATTTAAAATGAGAGGGCCGCACCAAGGTCCCCCGCTCTCTCCATGGCCCCAAGGCCCCACCCCGGCTCCTCCTCCACCCCCCACCTGCCTTCCTTGTGTGGCCACCACCTAGTTGTGAGGAAGGAAAAGGGAGGGTGGAGGCAGCTTAAAGACATTTTAAACATTGTGCATCCCCCCAGCCCAACCCAATCTGCATCCGCATATCGCAGATTGTCAATGATTGCAGATCGGGTCTGTCCCTAAGCCGTGCGATAGATGGGGGGGTTACTGTAGTGGGTCAGCCTGGGCCAGGAAGGGAGGCGCACAGCAGCAAAAACAGAGGAGGGGAGAGAGAACACGGCTGGCTCTTCATTGGAATATCATTGTGAGGCAGTTCTGTGTATATGGAATGAATGAAGGTGATGGAGGTGATGAATGATGAAGAGACAGATAATGGTCCCCACCCCCACCCTGAATTTGGTTGAATCCCTTTGTTTACAACATCTGAGGTACAAAATAAACAGGTATAGCACAAGGAGGGTGGGGAACACATATAGGTAAAGACCCAGCATCCAACTCAACCCTCTTTTTATTGGTTAAAAATAATACTACAACTAACTTAATGTACAGAGAATTAAAAATAATTAATTCAAAATAATTCTAGCCTCAGCGGCTGTGGGAGCCTCCGTTTGCCATTGTAGGTACATGGTGAATGGTTAGGAGCAAAGAAAGGGAGCAAAAACGCTCAGGTGCAAACAGAAATAAGTGTGTGTGTGTGTGTGTGTGTGTGTGTGTGTGTGTGTGTGTGTGTGTGTGTGTGTGTGTGTGTGTGTGTAATTGTGTAATCCTCAACCCCAAGAAAAGAAACTCAGCTAATGGGAAAAGACAGTCGAGGTGGTTTGCAAAAGCTCCTTCCTCCCACAAAACAAATGTTACGTTGCATGCAAGATTGTTAATTATTCCAGCAAATGACAGATGATCCGTGCCCCTCAAATTTGAGTACTCTTCTACCTGGAAAACCCTGGAGAAGGTTGCTATAAGACAGAATCGACTTGATGGCATGCAATTACTGTATTATTTTGTTTTTTACATAGCCATTTATTTGTGATCCTTCTTTATGACATCTTCCAATTACAAATATTTGCTCATTGTTTTTAAAATGAAGCAAGGTGTGGAATCAAACCCCTTAGCTTTATCAATAGATTTTGTTCATTGCTGCTCTTTCCCCACCAGATCTATCCCCAAGTCCACATTCTTGCAGATGCACTTTAGATTATGTGACTTATGCTGCAGAGATCAGGGTTATTCAGGATACTCCCTCTTCCCTCCCATGCTCCTGTTCTTCTTCCGTCCCAACCATTAGGCCCACAACAAGTGGCTAGTTGCTCGGGAAAATCAGGTGGCTAACAAATACAAAAATAAATAAATAAACAATGATTCAATATGGTTTTTGTTGCTTCTAGTTTAACTGCTTAATTGCTAAATCTGTGGCCTAGCATTTTTTAAGATAAATTTTCATTTGATTTGTGGGTGCAGTCGCCATGTATAAGCTTGTACAAAATGCCAGGAAGCTTTCAGACAGTGACTGAACCCAAAAACCTAGCTTAACTAGATTTGTTGGTTCCCCCAACTTAACACAATTCTGCAGTTTTACCAGCAACAACAAGAGTGCCCTGGACTCATGGTACAAGGGCCAGAAAAGGGGTAAATTTGGCATGGCCAGTTGTTTCTAGAAGACACACCTCTGAAGTTTCCTTATGGACCTTTTATCCCCAATCTACTCCTTTCTCCAATTTGTACAAGTTGCTCTTATCCCAAACACAAGGCTTTCCAGCCATACTCTATTTACTGTAATTTTAGCTCAGACACAACCAAAGACTCCCACCCTGTCTAGAAGCCAATGCGAAGGAGAAGAATAAAATAAAGCAAGACTAAACTATTTTGGTCTGCTTTTCCTTCTCCCCAGAATTGGGTGTTTTCCCAAGTGGCTAACACTCAGGGGCCATGGAGAGGGTGAACCTGCTTTCATCTCTCTCTCTCTCTCTCTCTCTCTCTCTCTCTCTCTCTCTCTCTCTCTCTCTCTCTCTCTCTGTGTGTGTGTGTGTGTGTGTGTGTGTGTGTGTGTGTCTGCACATTTATACACAACACACACACAAAAGTATGAACCCTGATATATACTGTATTCCCTTTCAAGTGGACAAACTTCCTATGATAAACAATCTAGGTTCAAAATGTGTATGTGTGTGTTTATGTGTCTGTGTGTACATGGCATGGGTGTGTGTGCAGTTGATTAACTGATAGCAGTCTATTGGAAATGGCCAGCTGGGGTGTACTGTGATATTGGTACACTATAGAGGGAGTTAAGTAATCAGAGACATTTTAGAAAGGAGGAAGTTGGCTTATCTGTGAATTCCTGAATAGAGATGGGCAGGAAGGAACTCATCAAAGGAGCACTACATGGTTCCCTGTTCTGCCTCCTTGTCTGAGTAGGTGAGTTCCAGAAGAGGCAGAGGAGAGACACAGACATTGTGGTGGAGGAGGAGTGGGGTAGTCGTACTAAGGAGGTGGAAAGGGAAGCATGCATCACCTTGAACATGGATGAATGCACAGGAGAGATGGGAGAAGGGCACCCACAGAACACTTATGTGGGTGTGGCACCAAACTTGGCCAAACCACCAAACAGTGGTTCATTCCAATCTCCATTGCTGACCAAAGAAGTGGATGGCTAACAGAAATAACTTTTAAACTGGCACTTCTTTTGCTAGCACCGTAAAAATAATTGTGGAACATACAGATTTATCCCTGTGGAGCATTTGTTCCCTGACAGATGCCTGGTTTGTTGTCGCTGTTATGTACTATCAAGCCACCTTCAATTTATGGCAGTCCTATGACTGAAAGCTCTCCAAAACGCCCAGTCCCCAACAGCCCTGTTCAGCTGTCTTCTTATGATAAGCTCAGAATAGGACAGCCTCAGCTTCAACTTTCTTGGCTTCAGAGATAGTTCAGACTTGATTTGATCTAGGACACACTTGTTTGTCTTTCTGGCGGTTCAAGGTATACACAAAGTTCTCTTCTAGCACCACATTTCAAATAAACCATTTCCTACCACCACCACCCATCAGCATTCTTAACTATCCAGCTTTCACGCTCTGACAAGATGATGAGAAATATAAGAGTGTAGATGATCTTGGTTTTAGTCTCCAGTGACACATTCTTTCATTTGAAAAATCTTTTCACATTTTTTCATTGCTGCCCACCTGAGTCTTAGTCTTCTGATTTCTTTGCTGCAATCTCCATTTAGACTGATGAAGAACCAAGGTATACAAAATCTTTAACAGTTTCAATTTGTTACTTGGCAGCCAAATGTCGTGTAGTTCTTTTCTAGTCATGATCTTGATTTTCTTAATGTTCAACTACAGTTCTGCTTTGACACTTTTTTCTTTCACTTTCACTACAAGTAGTTCCAAGTCAATGCTGCTTTAAGCCAGTAAGATGCTTTCATATGCTTATCTTGAATAAAAGGTTTTCTTCCACCAATTTCCAATTTCACTCCTCCATCAGAGTCTAGTTTGGTTTTACTGGTTTGGTACTGATGTAATCAGTACAGTGGTACCTCGGTTTAATTAACTAATTCGTTCTCTGGGCCATTTTGTATTGTGAAAAATTCATAAACTGAAATACAGTTTCCCATAGGAATGCATTGAAAACCAATTAATCCATCCCAGAGGTCAGAAAAAAAGCAAACCAGGGCATTCTATTAAAAATTTTATTAACCCGAGGCATCCTTATTATTTTTGTCATGTGAACACCACACATCAACTTTTAATGCCTTATGAGAAAAATGTAAACCAGGGCATTCCATTGAAAAATTTTCTTAAACCGAAGCATCGCCATTTCAAATAATTCCTTTTCTCAAACCATTTTTTCATCTGAGGCATTCTTAAACTGGGGTACCAGTGTATTTCCTTCCCCTAGTCACATGTTGTAAGTCTTTTGTCGATAAAAACAGTGGCAAATATTCATGGCGATGAAGGAAATAAAGAATCACAAAATTCTTCAGAAATTGATGTCCATTTAATATTGGTTGCTTGGTATTCATCAAGTCCAGAGACCCCACTGAATATGAAGCAATGAATACAGTATTTACCCTTTTTATTTGTCCCTTTGTATCCAAGCTGCCATTCTGGCAGCCTAGCTTGTTTGCCTTAAACAAAACAAAACAAAACAAACCCTGAGCCCCCACAGCCTGCCCCCCCTTGCCACTACCCCATCACTTCCCTACCTTGTCTGTCACCACCATGGACACAGTTTAGCAATGCTGTGGTTAGGATATATAGTTCAAAATCCATATAAAACTCTTGTGTTCCCCCACAGAGAGCACAGTTCTCTCTCTAAGGGTTCTCTTCCATAGTGTTGACAATCCTTTCTGTACAGTACAATTTGTAATGAGCCTTCAAGTTCCTTACGACCCCCTGATTTAGAGGTGGAATTAGAGATGTTGTGTTAGGGGGCAAGTAGACCACTTTGATGACTTTGGTGTTCAACCTATACTGTAGGGTGCTGGGTGGCCATGGACACTCTATTCATTCATAGATTCATTCATTTGAGGGGAAAACCAATGTATAACAAAATTGCTGTTCAGAGCTGTGCAATTCATGGAAATGTACTCATTCAAAGTTGGTGTGACATACATATGTGCCTCCAATTCCTCATGTTTGATGGCCAGACCAACTCAGTACAATTTCTGGTACTGCAGATGTACTGTTTCCACGCTGCTGCATTGTGCTTTTGTAGAACCAGATACCGGAAAGTTGCCTGGAAAGTAATGGTGTCAATTCTCATGCCAGTATATCTCCTTTCACGTGTTGGCCTTAGGAACTATACAATTTTTAAGGGGGTGGTCATGTAGGATTAGTATAGCTACTGCTCATTATTCCCTATTAGAGATGGGAACAAAATGAGCTTTTAGTTCATTTCGTTATTCGTTATTCATTTTGTTACATAATTAAACGAATAATGAACCTAGGGGTAAATTTAAAATGAAACGAACCAAACCTGTAGCACGGGGCCAAACCTGGAAGTAAATAAAATAAAGGAATGCCGACCCGGCCCCACAAAAGCCACCAAACCCAGAAGTAAAAATTAAATTAAATAAAAATAAAATAATATAAAGGAGCGCTAGGTCGGTGATCTAAAATAAAGAAAAACATAAAAAAAGTAAAAGAAGCGCCCACCTGGCCCCAGGGGCCATGCGGTGGACGCTTGAGAGAGAAAAAAAGGCACTGGCCCCATGCCAGCGCCTCAAAAAGCCCCTGCGGCAGGGGCCAGGATCTGCCGCTGCCACCGCCGCTGCTGCTGCCGCCGATAAAAACCCAAACCCAAACCACTTTGGGTTCGTATGAATTTTTAAAAAAATTTGTATGAACCCAAAGCTGAACCGAACCGGGGGGGGGGGCAAACCAGACGAACCCGAACCATGGGTTTTCTGGTTCGTGCCCACCTTTATTCCCTATTTTCAGTTCTAATTCCTCCTACCATCTGTATGCAAGGAAACATCCAGCAGTAACAACAGATCTTGGGTGTCTGGTCCTCTCTGTGTACTTCTCACTGTTGTGCAAACATGTCTTCTCTACCATCCAATGGTGGAATTATAAATTTGACATGACTTTTGAGATTTGGTTCCCAAAGAGAGTGAATATTTCTTTCTTAGGCCGTCATGGCCTGGAACATTGTACATGGGCATGCATATTAAAGAAATGCACAAAGTACCTAGATACATTTTGTTGCACTTATAAAAGGGCACAGTACTATTGTCATAGGCTAATAAGGGTCATTAACAGACAAAATCAAGAAATTTTGCTGGTTCAGAAATGTTTTTCTTCCACACTTCTTTGCCAATGCAATACAAGGTCAGTAGTGCTCACTGGTTATATTAGCTATGCTATACAGGGAGGAAGCAGAAGAGGAGTTATAGCACACAATTTCCCAAATGAGACAAAGCAGAGTCCCCATAATTGTGTGAAACAGACCAGGCAGGGCGAGAAATTGTGTGAGCTGGACCAGGCAGGGTGAGAAAGACACTGGCCCATGTTGCATTTTCATGGGGGAACAGAACCTGGATTTCTCATTGCTCAAAGATTGCCCTAAGACAGTGATGGCAAACCTTTTAGAGACCAAGTGCCGAAACTGCAATTCAAAGCCCACTAATTTTTTTGCAAAGTGCCAATACAGCAATTTAACCTGTATACAGGTTAAATTGAAAGGGCGATGTCGGGTGCCCACAGAAAGGGCTCCAGGTACTGTTGTGTATTGATCTGTATTCCTATTATCTGTAATTGCTTATGGTGAAGTAACTGCCTTCCTGTTCCAAAGGGAACAGGCCTATTGGTTATTTCTAGTTGCTGCATTTGGATCCTCAATCCTATTGGTTTCCGCCAAAAGGCAGCTTTGTGATTGCTTGTAATTGTTCCCTCCAAAATGTATCTTTTCCTAGCCTGTCCTCCTTCCTATAAATGTAGCTCCCTCTCCCCAGTCCCCAGTCTTGTTCCCTCCCTGAATAAAGAGTTGTTACAATAGAAGCTGTCTCCAGCCTACTATGTCACAGAGCTGAAATCATTTGCTGAAATCACTAAACCCCACGCTTTTACACTGGCAACGAGGATGGGATCTGGAATGCTGAGAAGCAGAGGATCATCACGCTGACTCAGAGTCCGGATCGCAGGGAAGAACAAGACTCACCAGCCAGCTTAGAAAATGACCCTGCCTGCCGGGAGAATGGAAAGTCCACGGGTATTGGAGCCCTTCCAGCCATTGGAGCCCCACACTTGGGAGGACTATGTTGAACGCTTCGAGTTCTTCGTGGTGGCTCAAGAAATCACGGATGACAGCAAAAGCAGAGCCACGTTCCTGAGTTGCTGTGGGCGTGAGACCTTCTTGTTGGCCAAGGCACTGCTCGCCCCAGCAAAGCTGAGAGAGACATCACTCACAAACATTTTCGCCCGACTGACAAGCCACTTGGCACCTGCCAAAACCAAGATGGCTTGGCGGATGGAGTTTCAGAAAAGGCAGCAGCAAGCTGGAGAATCTGTGGCTGCATTCCTGGCAGGACTCCGGGAGCTTGCTCAGCACTGTGGCTTTCCAAATCTTGAAGACACTCTCTTGGATCAATTTGTTGGGGGGCCCAGCAGCAAAAAAGCCTGAAGGCGCATTGTGGCAAAGGAAGATGTCACCCTTGCCTCCGCCTTGAAAGAGGCCACCGCCACAGAGAATTATGAGCAGGAAGAGCTGAATGCCAGTTGCAAGGCCACGAAGCTGCGGGTAGAGGCTGCCCATGCCATGGATGAACCAGAGGCTAGTCCAAGCCAGAGCCCAGTCCGTGGTGTCGAGTTGGTGCGTCAGGCCGATGCACGGGCCAAAGATCGCCAAGGCGCTTGTCCAGGCTGTGGCGGAAACCATGAGTGGAAAAGCTGCCATTTTCGTGATGCTACATGCAAGGCATGCGGAAAGACAGGACACATCGCCAGGGTCTGTAGGTCGGTGGCAGCTGGAACAACGGAATCACCTAGATCAACGTGTCGCAGATCATCCACCACGACTCATCTCCTGGACGACTACAATTATCTCATAGAGATCAACGGAGAGACCGTGCAGTTTCCGGCGCAAGGCAAAACATCCATCAGAGTGAAGATTGAAGGTCAACCGTGCGACATGGAGGTGGATTCCGGATCTGGATTCACCATTGTCTCAGACCAGACTGCAAGGGGGCTCTTCCCTGGGGGTAAGTTCCCCTCTCTGGAACCATTCCCAGCAACCTTGCAGTCATACACGGCTGGCCGCATCCACATTCTAGGAATGCGTGCTGTGAAGGTACAATTCTGGGGGAAACAGGCCATGCTTCCGCAAATGAATCTGCTCCTGCAAGTCCTCATGGTGCCGAGGAACAGATCAGGGACACTGAGTTGTCTAATACACCCTCTGTGTCAGACGAAGCTATTACAGTAGACTCTCCACCACAGACACTGCCTACTCAAGCCCCTGCAACACCAGTAGTCAGGTGATCAATTAGAAGTCGCAGGGCCCCGCAATATCTTAAGGATTACGTGTGCTGTGCCCACCAGGGGGGGAGGGGTGTTGTGTATTGATCTGTATTCCTATTATCTATAATTGCTTATGTTGAAGTAACTGCCTTCCTGTTCCAAAGGGAACAGGCCTATTGGTTATTTCTAGTTGCTGCATTTGGATCCTCAATCCTATTGGTTTCCGTCAAAAGGCAGCTTTGTGATTGCTTGTAATTGTTCCCTCCAAATTGTATCTTTTCCTAGCCTGTCCTCGTTCCTATAAATGTAGCTCCCTCTCCCCAGTCCCCAGTCTTGTTCCCTCCCTGAATAAAGAGTTGTTACAATAGAAGCTGTCTCCAGCCTACTATGTCACAGAGCTGAAATCACTTGCTGAAATCACTAAACCCCACACTTTTACAGGTACCACCTTTAGGTACCCATGCCATAGGTTCGCCATCACTGCCCTAAGGTAATGTGCTTGCTCAATTATCTTGTACTGAATACAATTGCAAAAAGATAAGGCATTTGACATCCAGACATGAAATATATTTTTCCTAATGGCTATATGCATTATGTCAAGCTATCAAGTGGCTGTTTTCTGCCTGAGTATTTGCTTCACTGAAATGCTCATTTTCAACAAGTAAAAATAAAATCTTATACTTTTGGGCGGGTGGGGGGGGACCCAAGCAAAATCTTTGTCAAGCCTTTCCCTTTTGTTTAAAGAAACAGAAACAATAAAGATAAAACAGATCCTACTGGTCGCCTGTCTCTTGCTACCAGGGGAGATGGGGACTGCAGCTTGTTCATCATCAACCAGCAGAAGGAAATACTGTTTTCCTATCAAGATTTTGAAGATTAAAAGCAAAGAAATCAACTTTTGGAATACTACACTGATACTGCAAACACCCTGGCTAATAGAGATGTCTCGCTTTGTTACCTCACTTTAATAAATCATAAAACAATGATAGCTGCCAAATAAGAGGTCTGGCCGCAAGCCGACAACTGACTTGAAGCCCTTAAAAATATACTATTTATGGTACTTGAGGTTTAAAGCTTCAATTTCTTGTATAAACCTCCTCTTCCCTCCAAACTATGCCATGTGTGTGTAGAAGCTGATTTATCTTGATTTCCAGAGGTGCTCCAGCCCCCTCCCAACCCAAACTCACATTTATATATGTTTTGAAAAAGCAATGAGGTGGCTCGCTTGTTTTTCCATGCCTACAATCCAGTGCTGTCACATGGGAAGAAACAGGTTTCCTAATAATGTTTGTAAGGCAGGGTTTGCTTTCTTACTACGTATCTTGGCCTTTCCTGACATTTTTTTTGCTATTTATAGACCTGGCCATAGGAAGAAGAAATGTCTGGTAAATGACTGAAAGGGGAGATCCCCCTGTAAAGTCCAAAGAGTCAGTCTGGAGCAGCCCTATTGCCAGCTTCAACACAGTTAGTCCTGGACAGAAGAATGAGGGCCATAGCCAAGGATGCTTGGACGAACTGGGATGTGTAATTAAATTCAGCAAATGAAACCTAGGTTTGCCGTAACTAAAAAATGTTCTCAGCACATCTATGCGGTGAGCCATCTTCCACTCCTTTGTAAACAGCATGGCCATCAAAGCATTATACTGCTTCTAGACACTGGTTCCTCAAGACAAGGTAGTACCATAGCACAAGAGCAAATGGCATTCACACAAGAACAGGGGCTTGCTACCCATTCTGTGTTGCTGACACTGTTCCATGTAAGTGAGAAGGACATCAAAAGTATTTAGAGTAGAATTCAAAAAAGTTTATGGCAGGATTATCAGTAAGCCAGTTATGTCCTGCTCCCTTCTAAATTTTACATGGGACCTCAAACCTTAGATAGATAGATAGATAGATAGATAGATAGATAGATAGATAGATAGATAGATAGATAGATAGATAGATAGATAGATAGATAGATAAATAGATAGATAGATAGATAGATAGATAGATAGATCTTTATTGTCATTGTCCTATACAGAACAACAAAATTGAAAGAACCTACATCTTTATAGGCTTCAGCACCTTAGGCCATTGTTCACCTTACGGCTAATGATACCATTGTCTACCTAATGAGCCTATTCAGGCCATTGTTCATCTTATGAGCCTATTTCAGACCAGGATGACAAGAGGTCAAAGCTGACTATAAGATGGAGGACTCGCACTAGCTGTATTCATACTGATGAAGCTGTTTGGATGAGCAGCGAAACGTTTCTATCTCTCAAGAAAAAGAAGTCCAGTAACCATGACTCAACTTCCAGATAAACTCACCTGGATGGCTGAGAATCTTCATAGACATATTACATCAGCTCAAAAACATCCATACAGAAAGTATACCACAACACACCCCACCCCACATTTAACCTGTCTAACCAAATACAGAAGCTCCCTCAGAACCTGCATTCCAGTGCACTGAAAGCCATAACCGCTTTTGGATAAAAAATATTTCTCAAGTGGCTGGTCCTGGTCTTTGTTACCCTATACCTCCTTTTAGAAGGCAGATGCTGTAAAAGAATATTTCCAGGGTATGTGGGATCCTGCGCAATCTCTACGACTTTCTTATAGCACCTGGAGGCATGTAATTGATCTAAACTAATGACTCTGGACAGCATTACCCTTTCCCTGGCTGTACAACTCCCAAACCACACACACAGATCATAGATTAACACACACATTATGTTGTATTGATAGAATGCCAACAGCAGATCTTTTGAAAGATTATTCCTCCTGAGAATTCTCAAGAAGTACAATCTCTGATGTGCTCTCTTCATCAAATCTTTGGTGTTTGCTCCTCAGATTGAGCTGAGTCTAGAATTTTCTTTCTGCTGCATAATCCCTGTTCTTTTATGGGCCCAAACTATTATACATTAGGTATGAATTGGCATTTCCCCCTAAAGAAACAATTGGAGGGGAAATGAGAGACCAGAGCTGTGGCATGTGGGGGATCCTTGTGTGCACATTTCCAATAAACATCCTTTCTATTTTTCATCCTGGGAACAAGGTGCTATTGACAGTGTTTTTCTGAGGAACATTTGAAATCCCAGTATACAGGAATCCATATCTTCTTGTCGCCACAATTTTACAAAACAAAGCAAAAGTCGCACAAACTAAATACACCATGGTGTCTAGTTTTAGATCTAATGAAGACTGTGTGTTGGTTCCTGACAGTGTTCTCAGCTTTCTGATTGACCCCATGTGTGTGGTAATAGGTGAAACTGGGGATGGTACTGCAGTTTAATGCCGATGATTCCTCCCAATTATGTGTAGTTAGACTTAATTATAAAAATCAATGGCAGTCCAAGGTAGCCATGTGTTATGGTGTTACCTGCTTGCTGCTGAGTTATGTTTCACCTCCACCTGGGGCTGCACCTGAAGAAATGGATCTCAGATTTTATTCATTTGATGTGATTGTCCATGGAGCTTTGTTTTGAATGCTTTTCATGTGATTTTTTAAAAAAGCTGCACTTTTTGTCAGTTTTATTTTTTGAAGAACTAAGTTGTCAAAGGTACATTTAATCATACATGCACTGGTAGCAACTAGATTGGACTATTGTAATGTGCTTTACGTGGAGCTGCCTTTGAAAATGGTCTGGTGATTGCAACTGGTACAGAACCAGGCCATGCAGCTAGTCAGTGGTATTGCCATGCAGACTCATATTACACCGCTTGTAAAAAATTTTACATTGCTGCTAGTTGCTGCCTAGGCCCAATTCATAGTGATCATGCTTAGATAAAAAGCCCTAAACGGCTTAGGACCCGGTTACCTAAAGCACCACCTTCTTCCATATGAGCCTGCTGGCACCCTAAAATCAGGCCAGGAGGTCCTGCTGAAAGTGCCATTCCTCAAAGAGGTGAGGGGGGTAGCATGTTGAAACAGGGCCTTCTCAGCAGCTGCCCCCCAATGCCCTCCCTACAGAGATCTGCCTGGTGCCGACACTTTTGGCTTTTCGGCACCAGGCAGATTTCTGTAGGGAGATTAAGGGCCTTTTTACATGACCCCTAAGATCCGCTGGCCACTTAAATTCGGACCAGAGATCTTAGGGGCTTGTCGCTCTTCCTGTGTCCCCACCCTGGGTGCTGGCTGCGTGAGGGGAGGGAGAAAAAAAAGGAAGAAAAGATCGTGGCTTACCTCCCTTCTGCCTCCGTTCTTGCCGGCAACATTCCTGTCTCTGTAAGAGCTACTGTAAAGTAGCTCTTAAAGGGGCGGGAGCCAAAAACAACAACAAACAGAAACGAGGAGAGCCCCGCACTCACTATCGTTACACCGCATCAAGCAATTTTCACCGCGGAAGAGGAGGTACTTTAAAGGTGCGCTGGGACGCGCTAAACTGGGCGTGGCCGCACTTAATTTCCTGTAAACTCCGGAGCTGGTGGAGAAACATTTTTAAGCTCCGAAGCTGGGAGCCATTTGCCCCGGAGTTTAGGGGTCGTGTATAAACGCCCTAAGCCAGCATTTTAATTTTATAGTGTTTTTAGCTGTATTGTATATTGATTGATTTAAATTGCATTGTATATTAAAGTTTTAATAATTATGTTGTTTTATAGTTTTTATACATTGTTGCATGCCACTTGGTAGTGGGGTGGCTTTTTTAAAATAAATAAATAAATAAATAAATAAATAAATAAATAAATAAATAAATAATGGCTTAAAAACATTCTAGGAGAAAAGTAGGTATTTTTATTTAAGTTACTTTTCTGTATACAACAGGAATGAAGAACATGTGGTGGTCAAGATGTGCCCAGACTATCATCTCTGCCTCACAACATTGGCCATGATGGCTATAGCTAAAAGGAATTGCAGGCTAACAACATCTGGAAAGCCATACATTCCAGTTTAGGTTTTCCAGCATACTGAAGTGAGGATTTTTCCTGAAACATCATAATATGATCAATATTAAAGCCTCCCATAAGAATGTAAGCAACATAACCGATAGGAACATTCCTTCCCTTTAGGTCTAAACTTCCACACAGCTTACCTTCTTTCATTCCTTTTCTACAAATAAATACTTTTTGCAGAGCTACGAAGTAAGCAAACCTGACTATCAGTAGAGTCCTATACAAGCCTAGTCAAGAGTATATTTCAATGAGTTCAGGGGCATGTTTATGGTGGCCACTGCTCCAACACTGATGAGGAGGGCATGGAGGACAAGGAACACATAACAAGCAAAGCACTCCTCACAAATAAATGTCTTTTCCATTACATTTGCATTTTCTAATTTAAACCAGTATATGCTATGCAAACCTCTTAAACAGACATTGTCATTAGATATGGGCACGACCAGAAAAAAATGACGTTTCAAGTTTTTGTTTGTCGGAACGGGTCCGTTTTGGGTCGTTTCCGTTTGTCATGAAATTTTTCAAAAATTTGTCGTTTCCGTTTGTCGTTTGTCATTTCTACTGTGATTTAGCGCGATTTGACTTCCCAGAGCATAGGGGCGTACCGCAATCAGGGCTGGGGCTAGGTGTTTTTGTGCCCTAGGCGGCGGGCGGGGTAGGGGGGCGGGCGAGTGGGCGGGCGGCGGCGCAGGCCGCAGGCGGGTGGCACCGCGGGCGGGCGGGCGAGTGGGCAGTTAGGATATCACTTAGGATAGAGGTTCTGTTCTTGGCTTGCACCCCAAATGTGTTTGTGTGCAAGCAAATTGAAGTTGGGAAAATAGAAAATAAATGGTAGTATATAATATATTTTTAAAATAAATCCACACCTCCCACTCCCAGTCGAACCTCCCCCTTTATCCAATATCAGAAAAAAATCCTCACAAACTGCCAAAGAAGAAATAAAGAATAAACTGCTATTCCCTTCAGCAGACAAAGCTGCAGGGAATCAAATAAATTATTTTCTAAATTCAATTCCCTGCCTGCCTGCCTAACTTAAATCCTAAAGCCTCCAGCCTCCCTCCTCAATCTTGATCGGATCACACCAGCACCAGCAGCCAGCCCCCCTCCCTCAACCACATCCATACACCCGACTGCGATTTCTGGAAGGTGCCTCGGCTTTTTATGCCCTCCGAGACATCCAGAAGTGTCAGTCAAAAACCTGGCGATGCCATTGGTGGAATGGTTCAAAAAAATTGCATGGTCCTATCCCATGTCCAGCCCAAATGGGCAGGTCTAAAAAAATAAAAAATAAAATAAAATAAAATAAAATCAATACGACGTTTTATTGCTATAAAAAACCCACTGCTGCTACTATTAAAATTCAGGCATTTAAAATAAATAAATTTCACATGTTTCTGTGGTGATTTGGTGTGTTTTTTGACCATGATTTCAAAAGAAAAATTGCGGTCGCCATTTTGGATCTCCCCCACCGCATGGCATGGTGAGATGACGAGGATGACCCCCCCAGCCTGGTGCAAGCAGCCCAGGACAGGAGAAGGGGGGGGGAAGGCCGGGGACCCCCCCAGAAACCACCCCTCTTGTAGGTGGCAAAGCCTCAGGCAGGCATATTTTCACCTGCTTTTTTGGCCGGGAGTCGGGTTTTTTTAAAAAAACTTTTAAAAACTTTTTCTGTGCTTCGCATTGCACGATTGCCGCGATGCCACAAACGGAAACGGAAAACCCGACCAAATTTTTCTTTTTTCGGTTCGAGTTCGAGTTCTGACGGCTTAATTATCGTTACCGTTTCTGTTACGTAACGGAAACGATAACTGAAAACAGAAACGACAATTTCGCTGAGTTGTCATTATCATTTAAGAACATATGAACATAAGAAGAGCCATGCTGGATCAGGGCAAAGGCCCATCTAGCCCAGCTTCCTGTATCTCACAGTGGCCCCACCAGATGCGTTTGGGAGTGCATGAGACTAGATACCTGTCTCCTGATACCACTCCCCTGCATCTGGCCCTTGAAGTACCCTAGTTTTAAGCCTGGAGATTACACATCTCCATCATGGTTTGTAACCTCTGATGGACTTTTCCTCCAGGAATCTGTCCAATCCCCTTTTGAAGGCATCCAGGCCAGATGCCATCACCACCTCCTGTGGCAGGGAGTTCCACAGACTAACAATGCACTGGGTGAAAAAATATTTAAGTGACAACACACTACTGCTTACCATATAATGCAAACTTTTGACTAGTAACCACTTTGAAATACAGCACTGTTTGTCAGTCAAACAAACAAACAAATAACCCTCTGAAATGTCCCATGCCCTATATTTTATGCATGGTACTAAACATGAAGATGTAGAGAAAGAAAATTAGCAAGGTTCACCAAAGCATTGCCCAAATATCTAGCTAGGCAACATTCAGTTATTTCCAAGGAATGGTCTGAACAATGATTCAAAATGCCCACTTCTGAGACCGTCTACCTCTGAAGTTCATACAGGATTACCATGCCATGCCCTTCCTACCTTCTCATTTAATGACCTTCCCCTGCAGTCATTTTGCTTTAAAAGAGAAGGGGGCTGATTAGCTACATTTACCAGCTAAATGCTCTACTTTCCCTTGGTAGGTTGGCCACTTACATGTCACCAAAAAGGAGGGCTTGTGTCACCTAAAAGGAAAGCAGCTCTTCAAATGAAAGAACATCCTTTCTAAGAGTATACATACAGCCATTCTATCCAAGGATTTCATTTGGAAACCTTCATTGTTAACAGAGAGTTCATTCAGATAACTATTCAACCACCAAGATGAAACAATCAAAACTTACACACTCGAGTATAAGCCGTCCCGAGAATAAGCTGAGGGCCTAACCTTACCCCCAAATGGGAAAACTTATTGACTCAAGTATAAGCCGAGGGTTTTTTTTTAGTTATACTCAAGTAGATATGGTATACCTGCCGAGCTCTAAATGGGCTGATGATAGTAGTAGTTAGCAATGTGTGCTGGGAGTGTGGAGGCAATAAGGGAGTTAATACCATGGAGTAAACACCCTGATTGCCCCCACAGTCCCTGCACAGTTGCCAATACTACCATCAACCCCTTTAGAGCTTCATAACTAAATTCCCTTATCCCCAAATGTTTCCAAATTTCAGGGGGATCCCTAAAATCGCTTTCTGAAGGTACCCCTGCTACTTTGGAGTCCCAAGGTAAGTAAATTTTGATTGCATATATTTAAAATAATTTCTGAGTGTGTCTTTTTAAAAAACATGTACTCAAAAATTACTTACATTGGGGACAACAAAGTAGCAGGGGTACCTTCAGAAAGTGATTTTAGGGAATCCCCTGAAATTTGGAAACATTTGGGGTTAAGGGGGCTGAGCTATGTAGCTCCAAAGAGGGTGCCCCTTAACCTTCTCATCGGAATCATATGGGAAGCGGAGGCAGCGCCATTGCTCACCCAATCAGGACTTGCCCTTCGCTGTCCTCCACAAGCGGTCCAAGCACCTAATCCCCCAAAAAAAAAACAAAACTGGAAAAAACTTATTGACTCCACTCAAGTATAAGCCAAGGGCATTTTTTCAGCCAAAAATGAGGGCTGAAAAACTAGGCTTATACTCGATTATATACAGTAAGTGGCTCGAGATGGTTTGAGAAAACTTGCCATGTGTTCTGTCTCTGTTGACTTTCACAAAGTATTATAAGACATATAAACAGCCAACTTAGCTTGACTTGGTTCAGGTCACAGCAGATTGCTCACATTACCACCTCCATTTACAGTGCACAGTAGGAACCAGTACGGCCAGAGAGTAGACTGCTAGTAGCAGAGTAAGGGATGTTTGAGTTTAATCCTCCAAATGTTCTTGAACTGTACCTCTTTCCAGCTCTAGTCCCTATAGCCAGTGATGTGGGACAATAAGCGCTTTAGTCTAACACCTGGAAAGCCACATATAAAACTCCGTTCTGTGCTGCACAATGCCTGGGCATGCAACTTGTGCGAACCTGAAACAGCAGCAGGGATTTCTTTCATCTCCACAGTTATAAGAACATATCCTTCTGGGCTTGAACAGTGTTCTCTTCAATCATTGTTTGCCTGTTACCTGCATCTCTTTCACCCTAAGAGATTGCCTTCTTGCTGGGACAATAATGGATGGAGCTGCAGTTAAACTCAGCAAATTTCCAGCAGCTGGTTTCCTTACATGACAAGCTGGCATGCCTTTCAATGAGAGCTTATCTGTCTCTCTCATTGGCCGAGTCTGTTGCCAAACTATCCAATTGCAGTTCTTCCTGACTCCCCTCCTTCTCCGATGTTGTGCTGTTCCTTCTTGTGTGCAAGCTGATGCATGCATAGCTCCTCGAGGTAAGTTTGATGAAGATAGATCAGTGTTTTGATGAAACCTGTAGCACATGGCTCTGTCCAGGTGAGACACTTCCGTGTTTGTACATTGTTGGTGCTGGTTTCCTCGGGGATCATGTGGTACTAACATAGCTGGCACCTATTTTAAAAGAAAAGGCGGGGAGGGAAAGATTAAGATCATATAAAAGGCTTGTCTGCCTTAATGCAGGCAGTTAGATCAAATAAAGCTCTATAAATTTCAAGAATTGGCTCTGTAGTTGGCAGTTTAGACTTTTAGACTAAGTAATGTGGACTGTACAGTTTTCCCGAATGCTTATTTATCTTAAGGAAACCAAAACCCCGTAGGGGGAAAACATTGATAAAACTTTAAATTAATCCAATAGGCATAGCAAGGGTCTGAGGCACTGTGTTGCTGCTTTTGAAACAAAGAATGAGGAGATACTGCATTCAGAAGAACCAAGGTTGGTCCTATTGTTGGATAAGACAAGGCAGCTGTTACAGGAAGCAGATTTTGAATGTCATGGCAGGATAGCAAATGGTTGGTTCTTTCTGGTTTCTTCTTTATTGCTTATTTTTACCGCTAAGGAAAGGAAGAGATATTTGTGAGATTTCCCCCCTCCCCCCAACACCAAAATAAGGGTCCAAGTAGCCATTACTGTACATGGATTGTACATTCTAATAAATGACCTGTTTTCTTTCTCACAATGGATTGTCCTCAGAAACAGATTATTTAGCAAACAGATATTCATTGAGTTACAACCATCTTTATTTTCTAACATTTATTCGCAAAAACAAACACACTCAATGTAGGTAAGGAACAGCACAGACAAACCTGGATACAGTGGTACCTCGGATAACAACTGCCCCAGATAACGAATAATTTGGATAACAACTGCAAATTTCCGGGTATAGGGCTGCCTCTCTGATAATGAATTTTCCCTATGGGCTGCCTCAGATAACGAATCGCAATTCCTAGGTATAGGTCTGCCTTGGAGAACAAATTTTCTGTATGGGCTGCCTTGGATAACGAATTTTCCCTATGGAATGCCTCAGACAATGGATTTCCAGCATGCATCAGTAAAAAAGTTATCCCAGGTGAAATTGCATCTGTACCTTTAAAGTGCACTTTTTAAAGAGTTTTGAGCAAAAAACCAAGTGTCTGTGCCTTTTTCCTAGGCTCCAGAATGGATTAAATGGGTTCCAATTCATTCCTATGGGAAACTGCATTTCGGAATTCGGATGACGTGTTTCGGATAACAACTAACCTCGGAGAACGAATTACCATCGTTATCCGAGGCACCACTGTATATACCTCATTGGGGACAGCATTGTAAAAAGAATGTGAAGAGTCGACTTGGACCTTTAAATGCACTGATTCTTTAGAGTTGAGATAAAATACACCTCTTATTGGTCTGAGCCTAAGTAAATCATTCTCATTTTACAGTCCATGCTTTGGTTTTGTTGAGTACCTTGGTTTCAAAGACTTCAGCAGAGTTTGACACTTTTCCTGGTGCTGATTGTGACTGTCATCCAACCCTCCAGTCAGCCTTCTTTTGGCCCATGCCAGAGGGCTCTGTGGTTGTCCAGATACTGATGAACTGTTACCCCCACGGTACCTGACCACTGGTCACGCTCCCTGGTGCTAATGGGCTGTTGAACCTGCTTGCAAAAGGGAAGCTACAAGTCTCTTGCCCTGCTTTAGCCTGGTTTCTTTACAACAAACCCACTGTCCCTCGAGTCACCTTTGTGCTATTGCTTTCCAAGGATATAAATAAAAGGAAACAGAACTTGAAAAAAAAACAAACAAACAAACATGGTTTACAGGAATTTTCCCAATGATCATACCAACTTGCTTCCTAATTTTAGTATAAAAATTGCCTGTTATCCACTGTTCTCTTTCAACTTTTACTTGGTTTCATCGAGAAAGTGGGCACCCTTGAAACATGCCCCTGTGGCCTTCCTACAACATAAAGCTGATAGACAAGTGTCCCTTTTCATTTGCGTTGTTTTTCTTCTCCATAGTGAGATTCCAGAGTGGTTCCCTCCCTGAAAATATAATTTTAGAAATTCGACAGGTTCTGCCTTTTCTCACTAAGAAAGAGAGCAGGGGAGGCTCCCACAGTATCTTCCACAAACTCGGTCAAGGAATTCCAGACGGAGGTTTGCTCCAATTTTTAAGGAGTGCTCCAAGCTCTCAACTTGCATTTTGAAATATTTTTGTTCCCTCAGTATTCTCTTCATGGTTCCAAATGTATTTTATACTATGAAGTTCCATTTGGTTTCATTTGAACACCTTCCTGAGAGAGCCTCCCCAGAATGATACCATGGCTAACGGTGCTGAAGGTCACCAAGAGATCAAGAAGGACCAGCAGGGGGAAGTGTCCCCCTGCTGACCTCCCCAAAAGGTCATCTTCAGGGGGAAATCCATTTCCATGCCATGGCACAGCCAGAACCTAGACTAAAATGGATCAAGGGTGTTGGTTTAATCCATGAGTGCCCGAAGCTGATCCATCACCACCCTCTCCACTAGCTTGCTCATAAAAGGAACCAGATGGGCCCAAAGAGTGTCTTCTTGAGGGTTTGGTGAACCTTGCCCTTGAGATGCATTAGTAATTGCTGTGATCCATTCTATTGTTGTTGGTCAGTTGAGAAAGTGGATAGGTCTATGCTGGAATGGGCTACAATGCACAAACGTTTCTGCCAAATAAACTCCATTAGTCTGTAAGGCAAGTCTTTGGGCTCAATAGGTTTACACAAGTTTCCCTGGAAAATGTTCTGAATAAGCCCCACTTAGTTCAGTGGGATTAACACTGAAGGAAGGATGCTTAGGCATACAGCCCTGTTGGCAGGATTAGTCCTGAGGCTCTTAAGTGCTTCCATGAAAGAGGCATCGTGCAGGTACCCCCATGAAAGAGGATCTGCTGTCAAACTCATGAAAAGAATTATAGTATTCTGAAAAGGACTGGAGCATGTCTGGAGCAAAACATTGTGGCTTTTGCTGTTATCTGAGCTCTGGGATATGAAGCCCCTCCTCTTTTCCCCCTTAACTCTTCCAGAGGCTAAGGAGCTGCAGCTGGTGAATCACACCCCCCCACACACACACACACCACCACCACCACCACCATCAAGTGATGCTGTCTAGGCTTTCTGTGCAAGCAAGGTAGAAAATTTTCCCCCAACCTTCTTTCCTGGTTAAGAGTTGCCTTTGTACCAAGCCATGTCAGTGGGGGATGCTATGAATTCAGACTTATTGAGGGTGGCATAGGTTCTCACTGTGGTGAGTAATAAACAGATGATGTCCTTATGCAAGAGGTAGATTGGAGATGCTCACCATCACCGGGTGAGGTCACCAAGGAAGGGAAAAGCAGATCCTTTAGGACCCCTGCCACCTCCTGCCACAGGTAAGGAGTGCATACAAAAGAAACCAGAGTGGTATTCACTTTTGTCTTCCTTCCAACGTGGGTTGCAAAAAGTTAAAAGTTATTTTTGGAAAAGCTGTTCCCCGAGTGTGCCTAATTCCTTCTCCACTGGCTCTGTCACTCTTTCAGGAACCAGTCCTTTCAAATATCGCTGATTTCTATTAAAAATGGGCATACTCCTCTGAGAAATAGAGACATCAGTTCCAAGAGACTAGCTGAAAAACCTCTAGTTCCTCTCAAAGTTTGCAGGTAATGTATGCTTCCTATTGGCTTGTTTTTCTGTCTCACTTGTTTCTTTTTTCACATTCTGATGGAGTAATACATTCATACTCTACCAAAAACATCTGGATTTTCTGCGTCTGAGAGACTGCTAGGACATTTATACTGTGTACTTATTGGTAGCTTCACATCCACGTGAAAGTCTGATCAATTTAATCCACCAATCAGAGTGAATATTCTGTACTTGTACAAATATGAATTGTGCATTAGCTCTCTTTACAGTGATTACTATAGCAACATGAGATATGGCTTGTATGTATGCAAATGACTACAGTAAACAGGGAATGGCTACACTCATTTATAGAGCATATATGTGTGTGTGTGTGTGTGAGAGAGAGAGAGAGAGAGAGAGAGAGAGCTGTGTATGTGTGCATGCACATAAGAAAAATATGTGCATGCACAAACGTGGAAGGCTGACATTAATAATATGAAATTATATTGCATATTTGGAGAATGCATAAGTGAATAGTTTATGGATTATGTAAGTCTAAATATGAACTTCTAAAATATATGCAGGTTATGCTGCCACATTGTAATGGTACTGAACTATGTTATTTATGTAAACTTGATGGTTCAAGTGGACACCTCAGACATTTAATTGAGACCTTTGAGTATTCTGAACAGCGAATTTTGAATCCCTCCCCAGTGTTGTGTAATTAACATTCAAAGTCTGAGTTGATCTGCATGCTGTTCTCTACAGAAAGTGCAACAGCTTTTTAAATCAGCTACAGTACAGTACGTAGATTCTGAAATGTTATCTTCCAGATTAAAGGACGTTTGTTTCTCTTTCCTTGCAAAAACATGTGGGAATCCCCAGCAGTACGTAGCCTGGGTATATGAAAGGATGGCATGGCATCCCATTTGTGGGGGGAAATAGATCTGTTAGACATGTCATTGTTTTTGCCTTGTCACAGGCCATTTAATAAGCTATAAAAATATTGATTATCGTTAACAGATCAATAGAAATGATTGTTTCATTGTTTTATAAGAATAATGTTCATAATCTATTTATTCCTATAAACAGCTTGTGATCACAAAGAGAGACTTCTAGGTCGTCTTAACATATTTATAGTTAATCTGCAACAATTTGGTATTACCTTTAGGATAATTAAGCCTGAATTGTTTTAACTATTATTCCAGGTCTCTTTAAGCTACCCAAGTAAACCAGTTTTATAACTTAGCATTCTTCCAGATGGCATAAATATTTCACTCTCTTCCTTCTCCTGGTTGATCTCAATTAGTAAAGAAAGAACAAGGATTGTAGCCGGAACCTGGTTCCAAACTGCATTTTTAAAAGTCACATCTCTGAAAAACCCCTTCTCCCTGAGAACGTCTTTGAAATCTTTCAAGAGATATATTAGTAACCCTTTTCCTGAGTTTTATTTCTGGAACATTGGCAGGGGGAGGAAGGGTGTTGGTGTGCTCATTGAAAGGTTATTGAAAGCTTCTGACTAGAAGGTTTACTTAGGAAATGAATACAAAACGGGAAACACCAAAGCTTTAAACTCTGCTTCGGAAACAAATCAAGAGAAAAACAAACAATCACTTGCGTGGTGGGTGAAGAACAGAGAATGTGATAGAAAATGTCACTGGACTAGCACGAGAAAACGTGTGTGGATATCAGGAAAAAATACTGATTCAGTAATATTAGTAGAGAATCAAGTACCTCTAGAACAGTGTTGGTGAACCTACGGCACAGGTGCCAAAGGTGGCACTCGGAGCTCTTTCTGTGGGCACCTGACATCGCCCCCTCACAGCCACCTGTATTCAGGTTAAATTGCTGTATTGGCACTTTGCGAATAATTAGTGGGTTTTGAATCACAGTTTGGGCACTCTAAAATGTTTGCCATCACTGCTCTAGAAGAGCAGGTGCAGCATTTAGAACAGCCCTTAATTGCAAGGCTTGGTGAGTCACTTTCTAGAATAAAAAAAATACACTGTCATGAAGAGGCCATCATTAACTAAGCAACAGAAAGTTAATATTTCAGCATGTGTTTAGAGTCATTCTTCTTAAAAGCAGGTTTCTGCTTTCTTTGTCACAGTACCCAACCACGGAACTCTGGAAATAGAAATTCTAAACATTTTCAAAAACAGGTAGCGTGCCAAAATGAATACAGATTTCAGTGCACCTACCTCGAAATGAAATGGCCGCATCTCTTTGGAGAAACCTGAAGCAATGGAAGGGGGGTTCAGGCTGGCTTAAATTTATAATAGCGGTGGTGAATTTGTTCTAGGGATTTATTTCTTCCATTCTGTGCTTTGAAGATGTTTAAGAGGACCAGCAAATCACTAACAGCTTGAACAAAGCTTTATGTTGATTTTGGAAACAGCAGGGCAGGCAGCACCGCTTAGATAGGTTCAACTCCGTTTCCCCCAAAGAAAAAGGAGCAGGATTTTGACTGAACATTAGAAAGAACATCCATTGGGAATGGAATCAACTGCCTTGGGAAGTGATGGGCTTTCCTTCACTGGAGATTTTTAGGAAGAGGTTGGAGGGCCTGGGGTGGGGTGGGGGTGTCTCCTCCAGCACTACAGTTCTATCCTTCTGTGAATGTGATGTCTCCCAACAGAAAGAGAAACATCATGAAAGAGAAACATCATGCTTTCAAAGCTTATATGAGATGTGATTTATTTGCCTAATGTTCATCATTTTCTATCACATTTTGGTGAGGTGGAAGGAAGTGTGTGAACTAAATAAACAATAACAACAGGTTTTAGCATAAAAGTATACAGTGCTGATAAAATGTTTCTTTGTCCTTGTTTTAGGTTCCAAGGCTCCTTTCCAAGGGCTTTTATGACCTGGGGAAGCTTGATAGAGCAGCAATTAAGTTTCTTCTGGGAACCCATCCCCCATACACTTAATCAACTGAAGTTCTAGTTGATTAATCTGGTCTACTGACCAAGCAAATTAGTCTGCCGCCCTAGAATTTCAAGTGTCTCATCCAGCATGTCTGTGTGAAGAAAAGGTTGGCTAAAACATCTCAAGGGTTACTAATCTGTATTTATGGGATCGTGAGAATGTGGCCTAAGTAGTACATTCTTTTCTTCTGAGAGATCCTCTGGTTCCAGTTCATCTTGCAGTACATTTGATAATGTTTGTGTCATCTCAGGCCTGACTGCATGAGTTGTATCAAAATCAGATATGGTTTGCCTCAGGGTTAAACCAAGTCCTCATCATCCTAATTCCTATACAGAGACATTGAGAACAGCTGGTGTTTGCCAACCTATGTGAAAGCTGTCTGCTGGCAACTAAATACAGCTACTGGTCTGGCCCAAGCATTCTTGTATATGGAAACTCTGAGGGTTGGTATTTGATGCTTAATAGTGCTGGTGGGCTGCCTATAGCAATGTTCTTGCCTCCTAGGGGTAACAAACAACTGGGTCTTTACCACAGAGGGGTTTGATGGTCACATAAACACTAAGAGACTAAATGTCTTAGTTATGGCTTTGTTCTATTCGCAGGGAGTAGCTAAAAATATCTGACTTCATTTTACTTTCTGAAGGGGAGATGCTAAACTTACAGTTTTTGATTTGCCAGATCTATGAATATACAGCCAAATAATTTCAGATTTTTGCCAGCAACATTTCATAAAGCATGTAATGAGGATAAAACATACTGTTCTGGACGTCGGGGCTGTGCTACATGCACACCATGCCAGAGCATTTCCTCATCACTTATAGGGCTGCCTACTGCCACTAGGCCTCGGCCCACTTAGACTGAGGAGGCAGAGACAGAGCCACAAAAAGGCACACATATGGTGTGAAGCACACTGGAGATGTCAAATCCTATTTGGATCATGTGTCTATCGGTAGGAATTTATAAATTCCTGCCCATACAATTATGGCTCTTCAGTTTTGGCCACATGGACCTTCTCTCTCTGGCTTCATTCCAAGTGCATTCCAGCGACCTTTGCGTAGTGGGCAGCATACAAGCTATATAAATAAAATAAAATAAATAAATAAAATAAATATGATCAATCTTAAAAAAAAAACCTCCCTTATTCTTAATACAGTGGAACCTCATATAACAAACGGTTTGTATGACATAAAATCTGTACAACATGAAAAATTCTGGAAATAGGGGAAATTGCTTAACAGAATCGCCTATGGGGCGAATCTGTACAACATAAAAATGGTCGCAGTTAGGGATTACTCCGTTTTCAATGCATTCCTATGGGAAATTTGTATAAAGGAAAATTTGCTTAACAGAATTTCATTTGGAACGAATTAATTCCTTTATACAAGGTACCACTGTAATGTGTACCTGATCCCACTCTAGGTTTGTCTCAGGTGCAGTTTGTGGGTGGTGGTTTACGCTGTTTAGTTTACTCAACTTAAGAGTCTGATCAGAAACCTCACAGAAGCCAGGGGGTAAAACAATAGTGCAAGTCTTCGGAGAATGGTTTGTCCTTTGCACAAGGCACTTCACACAGTTTCTCTTCAGGGCTGCTAAGGAGGTTAGTACCATTATATTGCAATTTCCAGTGTTAGAAGCACATTAGAGATCGAAGAAGAGGCTAAGTAATGGCTCGATCCTACTGACTAAAAAAACATAACAAACCCACATCTGTTGTACTGGGTTGGGCTGAAAACAGCCTGATTTAGATTTTAGTGCACACACACAATCCACATGCACACGTGGGCTACTCTATCAGGTGAGAGTTTTTCTGCCCTTTCTGCTTTTTTTTTAAAAAAAGATCCTAATAACTGACGCAGTGCAATACCAAAGAGCAGAATTTTTTAAAAAATTAAAGCACCATGGTCTGTCCTGCCACCAACCAGATCACACCACCACCAGTGGACTCACTCACCTCTCACTTCCAGCCGCCCAGTCACCTTCCCCTGCCAGCCACATTTCACACATCCCATTCACTCCCATTCACCATTCCAGTACAATTCTGACAGGTAGTGGCTCCGTGTGTTTTCCTAGCGCAGGTTTTTCTGCCGTAATTAGATATAATATAACTAAAGGTACTAAACTTAATTTTGCTGCCTCATGCAGTCTGGAAGAAGTAAAACTCCAGTTCCATTGGTGAATCCAGTGGGATACATTTGTGACTGCATAGCCAAATGCTGTGGGATTTGCTCTGCTTGAATTCAAAGTATTTTTAATTGAAACAAAGGCTGATTCGAATTGGTCCAGTCCATTTTGTTCCCAAAGTGACTTTTTCCTCCTGTGCTGCTCGGGTGGGGTGAGGGGTCCTTTTCTAAGCCAGAATGGTTCAAATGGGCTTTTCCTCCTGTGGTAAGTTGTGATACATTCTGGTGAAGACAGAAAGTTGTCTGCAGGTGGTGTTTACATAGGCGGTTACTTCACATCCTTCCTCATTCCAGGATTACGTTCGTTTCGTGATAATGTCGTTCACAGTCACGTGGTTTTGTCCCGCTTCTGTCCCTGTTTCCGTGATTGATGGTATTGTGATGACTGTTACTTCACGTCCTTGTTTTGTGACATCTGTATTCACCTGCCCTCATTCTGCTTTTTTTTTTTTTTTGGTCCGACCTTCCGTTTTTCGATATTTCAATTCTCTGTAACTTTGCCTTTCATGCGTTAAGCAGCAAAGTTTGAGGTTTTATGCCTTCTTATCTCTCTGTGCTGCATTGCTAACGCCATAGGGAATGTAATGGTGAATGTTACTTTGCACTCCTGCCACTAGATGGAGAATGTGCATGTTGTGTGACGAGCCTTACTTCACGGGCACTTGTCTCGAAACAGGAACCGAGACAAGAGAATTCCCGAGGTCACGGAGAGGTATGGCTCATCACGCTTAAATGCCAGTTCAGGGGGCATGGTCGGGACAAGAGTCCGCCATCGCATAATGGACGTGGAGTAACATTTTCTCGTACTGGTCCCAAGCGGGACTGCGAACCGCGATGAGAGGGATGTTAAATAACCATCATAGTTGGGGGAAGATGTTCAGGACGGGGAACACAGCCCCACATTCTTTCTCCTCCCTCCCAACTGTCCTCAAATTTAAAAAAATACTTATGAGATTAGTACTCAATCATCCTATCACTGAATCATCATCATTATTTCCCATATTTATGTCCCATAAAAGTATCAATAGAGGTAGGACCAGAGTAATCAAGGAAAGAAGGGGGTGCTGTAGGCTGGAATTCATCTTGCATCATATCTAGTATGACTGGTGAACACCCAGTGTGAGCACTGACTGCGATTTTAAGTACAATACAGGATATAAATCAAATCAACTGGATTTTACTCTGTATTTTTAATGTGACAATAATTAAGTGCAATTTATAGCCCTATACACACTTGACTACCTGCCCTGTGACAAAAAATGGTTTGAAAAAATAAGAAAGAATGTTGAAAACAAATTAATGAAAAATATAAATAGAGTGGTACCCTGTATAAAGGGATTAATTCGTTCCAAATGAAATTATGTTAAGCAAATTTTCCTTTATACAAATTTCCCATAAGAATGCACTGAAAACAGAATGATCCCATTTTTATGTTGTACAGATTTGCCCCATAGGTGATTATGTTAAGCAAATTTCCCCTATCCAGAATTTTTATGTTGTACACATTTTATGTTATACAAACCGTTTGTTATACAAGGCTTCAGTGTATAAAGAAAAATAAAACCTTAACCTGCATGATCCTGGCTGATGCAAGGGAAAGCTTCTGTGCTCTCTCCTCCCTCTGCTTTGGAGGCTTGCCTGAAATGGAATGTTCCAGACAATCACCCAGAATTCAGCAGGGAGAAGAAGGAAGAGAGCCACCATTGGCTCATTTATGATCATGTGACCTACTGTAGTGCTTATATATCAAGACATTGCTTGTTGATCATGGCATAATTTAGAAGAAATGTTTGTTTGTCTTGCAAAACACTCAAACCAAGGCACCCTTAAACCAAGAGGAAAATCCAGTTGTTAGTGTGCTGCAGCAGTGAAAAAAGCAAACTCAATGCTAGGGATCATTAGGAAAGGTATAGAAAATAAGTCAGCAAGTATCATTTTGCCTCTTTATAAATCTATGGTGAGGCCCCATCTGGAGTATTGTGTACAATTCTGATCACCATACCTCCAGAAGGATACTATGGAAATGGAAAAGGAGGGCAACCAGGATGAATAGGGGACTGGAACACCTTCCTTACCATCTGAGGCTGCAATGTCTGGGCCTCCTCACTCTTGAACGAGGGCGCCTAAGAGGTGACCTGATTGAAGTTTATAAAACAATACACGGTTTGGACAAACTAGATAAGGAAAAACTGTTTTCCCTATCACACAACACTAGAACCAGGGGGCACACCATGAAACTTTTGGGTGCTAGATCTCAAACAAGAGAAAGTAGTTTTTCACCCAGAGGATCACTGGTCTATGAAAGTCCGTGCCAGAAGAAGTGGTGACAGCTGTCAGCCTTGACAGCTTTAAGAAAGGATTAGGCAAGTTCATGGAGAACAAGGGCATCCGTTATGGATGCCTAAGGACAACCTCCAGGTTGGAGAGATAGGCAGGATATCTCTCAATGCCATTTGCAGGGAATACCCTGAAGCAAATGGTGGGCCGCTGTATGAGACAGAATGCTGGACTAGATGGGCTGTGGCCTGTTCCAGCAAGGCTGTTCTTATGTACTGTATCTATTGTCAGATTGTCTATGTCAGTGTTTCTCAACCTAGCGGTCGTGAAAAAGTGTTTTCTGGGGAATTGTAGGTTGCCTTATATGTGTTGTAGCCCTTGTCAAATAATTTCTTCTTTGTCCTTTCATAGTGGATATTAAATTTAATATATACATGTATGTATGTATGAGAAATAGGCTTTTGGGGGGAGAAAGAAGCCTCAACATTCTGAAAAGGGATGACCGAGACTGTTTTTTTAACCCAAGATGAAATCCTAGTATAAACATACACTTGCTGCTCCTTCCACAAGAAAAGGGACTTTCACTATGACCTGTCATCAATTGTATGAACAAGAAATGAATGGGAGGAAAAGAAACAACAACAACAGGGAAATCACTCAGGAGGAGACATAAAAACAAATGTCCCACCTGTTCTGCAGTAGGTGCAGGGAAAATTTTGTGGTGGCTTCTGAGCAGGATCCTCATTGTGTCACAATTTTGCCCCTCCATGGGCACTGTGAAGTCCTTTCAACCCCCATGCCCTCTGGCCATTCCTTTAACTTCTCCCAGCCTCTTCCCTATCCAGTTTTGAAGTGGTAGCAGTGGAGTCAGTGTCAGAAGCAGTAGGAGGGCGAGCAGCATCAGCATCAATGGTGCCGCCATGTTGGCAAACAATGACGACAGCCTTTTAATGCAAGTGTGGTGTGGGTTACTTGGCTAATGTAAAGGAGGGGTTGTAACTAGAAAAAGAATGGAATCCACTGGTCTGTTCAACCAACACTTTGACATTGTATCTATGCTTACTGTAATTTTTCTGCATCTCATCTTTCTTGTGAGGCAAGAGAAATGAGATGCAGAAAAATTACAGTGGCATTATAAGCATAGATACAATGTCCCCCAGTAAACAAAAGCAGTGGCCAGTGTCCTGTTGCATACATGAATCTCTGACTGCAGAAGCTGCTGGGGTGAACAAACGAGTTGTGGGCATTTGCCCAGTTGCCCACATGGGTACATTGTGGAAAAAAAGTACAGCAGCTTCTGCAGCTGGAGTTCTGTGTGCATGTGTGAACATTAAATCGAATACTGTGGGTCATGGAGTGGACCATAATAAACAAATGTTCACTCTGAAATAAATCTATTAATTTTTGGCAATACCACTTTCAAAAAAAATTTTGTTTTTGTTTTTGTTTTTGTTTTCATTCATTGGTATATATGCCTGCTTATGGTTTGGCAGCCTTGATTTTCCTATGTATAAAATGGGTTTGGATAAATTTGTAGAATTTAAGGTCATCTAGATCTATAGACCTCACAACCAATATTAATATTAGTATGCCTCTTTTGGCCTTCTTGTTAGCTGGCCTGACCCTCTGGAATCAGCTTTCCAGCGAGATAAGGCTTGCTGAGTCCCTTCTGACATTTTTTAAAAAAAATCTTTAAATTTGGCTGTTCAAAGTCGCCTTTGGTGACTGCTGAGGTCATTGTTCTGTTTATTTGTCGGTCTGTTTGCTTGCTGCTGCCATCTTGCTTTGCCAGTTTTAACATTACTATTTGTTATTGTTTTATTCCTTGTGTTATAGCTTTGTTTGTTCACCGCCCAGAGTTCCCCTAGAAAAGTCGGGCTGTATATAAATGGAAAAAATAAGAAATAAAGAAGCAAGAGGGTGTTGTTACATGCATGCTTTGCTGGTGGCTTTCTAATGGCCAGCGTGGCCACCGTGCAACCAAAATGCTAGATTAGATAGATAGATTGGGAGATCATACAAAATGACCGCCTAATCCATCAGGAGGAGGCATGCCTTCAGGTATCTTGAAAGCATTTCTTGAAGGTCTGTATCTGCTCTTATTGCATCTCTGCACACTACAAACAGGCTAAGGTTATGATCTCTGATGAGTCAGCGATGGCACTTGTCCTTAGGCCATGAGTACTGAGTGAGACAGTGCTTGAGACGGTATTTCAGTAAGGTCCAGCTCATGCAATTTGAAAAGCTAGTTTGCAGGGCTGCAACTAAGATGCTGAAATACATGAGTCAGCCCTGTGTTAAGTAAAAAAATCCAGACAGATATCAGAGCTACAGTATAACCCATTGAAAAAGGCAGTTTTTCATCCATTGAAAAACATCTGTTCCAATTATATTCAGAGGTGAAGCATAATTTGGGTGGTAGGGCAAGGGAATGCCCCTAATCCAAAATATATTTATTTTAGTATACACAGACATATACACATCCAGTTAGGACTGTTCTCTTACACTGTCAGGGCTTTTTATATGGAAAACTCACCATTCCAAGATACTGTAATAGGGTTGCTTTTTTTCAGTGAAGTACAAATCATTGTGCATCATGTTCTTCCATTCTCCCTCTCCCCTTCTCAAAAGAACCCCATGTGCCATTATAGGTCCCTGAAGATAACAGAAGTACAAATACTTGCCTTTTTTCCTCCGAAAATATTTTGGAAAGAACACTAATAATATAAATGGAAACAGTTGGGAATGTATGTTTCCCAATGTTTCTGCATTTGCTTCCCAGAAGAGACACTTTGTTTGTTAATGATCTAGCTGCACCCATTTTGCTGAGGTAATGTGGAAGCCACAAGCCTTTCCTAGCTTTGCCGCCATCGTCACTCCTTTGCAAGACTTTCTGCAGTAGCAGCATGCCAAAGTATGCTTCCCCCATTCCTCTTTCCACCAATCTGTCTGAATTGGCCATTCTGTCCCAAAAGGCAGGAAATGAAAGGTTAAGGGTCGCATTGTTGCTTTCCCATGTTTCTCTGCTTTGACCAAGTTATCTCTCGCCAACCCCACCTCAGCTGTACGCAGACATTCCAAAATAAATATCATATCAAAGGGCAGCCTTGAATTAGCTTTTTGAAAAAACATAACAAGCAGTAATTGAAGAACAGGAAAGCCAGTTATTTTATTTTATTAATTTTTTTCTGTTCATAGAATGGAATCTTGTTGTCTAGGTTAAGAATTTCAAGACAGATCGTGGGGCCAGCACAAGTCCACCAAGCAACTTGTTGAAGGCATCAAACTGGATAGAACTAGGTATAGTTACTAAACTCTGACTAGCAGTGACTATTGTGGGGGTGTGTCTTCAAATATGGTGCTTTCTATTGTAGCTCAGTCAGTTGGGTATTTGGCTGAGGAACCATAGGCTGGGAGTTCAATTCCCCAATGTGTCTCTTGGGAGAAGAGCCAGGATGTCGACCACGGTAACCTACTGGTCTGGCTCGCGGAGACGGGAATTGGTGGTCAGGCCTTGGCCTGGCTCCGTTCCTTCCTCGGCGGCCGGACTCAGCGGGTTCAGCTGGGTGATGTCTTGTCGGCTCCTTGGACTCTCCCTTGTGGGGTGCCCCAGGGGTCGGCAATCTCACCCATGCTGTTCAATGTTTACATGAGGCTGCTGGGGGAGGTCACCAGGAGATTTGGAGTTCGCTGTCATCAGTACGCTGATGACACGCAGCTCTATCTCTCCTTTTCATCATCTGCAGTGGAGGCGATCCGCTCCCTCGATCAGTGCCTGGAGGCCGTTCTGGAATTGACCAGAGATAACCGGCTGAAGCTTAATCCGGAGAAGACGGAGGTTCTGTTCTTTGGGGCGCTCTCGTCTGGGTAAAATGGCCCCCTCCCTAGTCTGGGGGGGTGTTTCCCTCCAGCCTACAGACAGGGCCAGGAATCTGGGCGTGGTCCTGGACTCGGCCCTCTCCCTGGAAGCCCAGGTGATGGCTGTCTCCAGGGCTGCTTTTTTCCATCTCAGCAGGATCGCCCAGATCCGCCAGTACCTTGATGAGTCCTCCCTGAGGACAGTTGTGCAGGCCCTGGTGATCTTGAGGATCGACTATTGCAATGCCCTCTACGTGGGGTTGCCCTTGTCCCTGATTCGGAGGTTGCAGCGGGTGCAAAATGCGGCGGCTAGGCTGCTGGTGGGTGCCCGTAGATACGAGCACATCACTCCAGTCCTGGCCCGCCTGCACTGGCTCCCCGTTGTACTCTGGATCAGGTTCAAGGTCCTGGTTTTGATTTTCAAAGCCCTCCACGGCTTGGGACCAGAGTACCTGGCAGAGTGCATCTCCCAAAAGGCATCTGGATCCAAACCCACGAGATCGTCTCAGGCGCACTCACTGCGGGTTGCCACACCCAGAGAGGCGCGGAAAACTCGTACCCGAGACCGCGCCTTCTCTGTGGTGGGGCCTTCACTTTGGAACCACCTCCCCAGTGAGCTGCGCCTGCTTTCGTCCCTGCCCGCTTTCAAGAAGGCCTTGAAGACCCTCTTTTTCAGAGAGGCCTTCGGCGACCTTGCGAATTAGTGTCCCCCCCCTTCTCCTTGGGCCCGTCGCCATCTTGTTCTCTGCTGCCTTACTGCTTGCAGTTTAACTGCTGTCTTTTATGTGTTTTTATTGCTGTTAGCCGCCCAGAGTTCCCACTGGGAAGATGGGCGAGATATAAGCTCACAAATAAATAAATAAATAAATAAATAAATAAATAGAAGAAAGAAAGCAATTTTGCCGGAACTCAAGTCAGCTTTTACTTGATGGCACATAATTATTATTCTTATATCTGCTAGCTAAAATGCTCTGACTGATTGAATTGTGAATCTGATACATTCAAAGCAAGTGACTGATCAACAGTAGTCAGAAGTCCTTCTTAACTACTATGGATTAGTTTGATCATTAGCATCTTTCCAGTGGTTCAACAAGTCTCTCCTTCATATTCTTTTCCATGGAATCAAGACAAACAATGCTACCCTACTTCAGATTTGAAACACCTTTTCCTTAAAGACAAATCACCTTAAAAATCACTGTCCGCATTTCAAATCTTTTTTTTTTTAAGAGCCCCCTTGCCCATGTCCATTTTTGACCACTGTGTCGGTTTCTCTTGCGACAACCACTGGGGGTGGTGTGTTTTTAAATCAGTTCTTGCACCCTCTTTTAAAGAAATTTGGTTGCATTTGCGGACATACTATGCCGCCTTTTCCCCTGTTTCCCCCGTTTCTGCCATTTCCCTGTGGTAGTTTAAAGTGGTTGAGCCAAGTGGTAACGAGGAAGCCGATTGCTAAGCAACCACTGAAGTGCAGACTGCCGAACTGCTGTAGTGACCACCACATGACCATGGGAGGTGATAAGGCAATGCAAAATAAATACCGACTGCTCAGGGAAGTGCGGTAGTGACCAATGAAGGGATGACTAGAAGAATTTAAGCCTGCACATGGCCACTGAAATGCATCCCTCCTTTTCTAACTTGTCCCACTCATCTGATAGACTGCTCCCTGTTGTTTATCACATCACTTTATGCAGTTTCTGCATGTAAATATGTTTTGAAGCCATTGGTAGCAATGGAGAGAGGAACCGCTACAGAGAAGAGAATGGTGTCCACTTGTATCAGAGCACATCAAAACTGCTATATTTGCTTGTGTTGTATTATATCATATTGGCATCCCATCTGCCTTTGCGGGGAATTCAAAGAAGCATATGTGATCTGTCATTTTAATCTCACCATAGCCTGTGAGATAGTTTGGGTTGTTATATCACATGTTTCATTACTGATTGGGGATCTGAATCTGGGTCTCCCTGGTCCTTTTTAAACCTCTCAACACTATACAACACTCTCTGTTAGAGGTAGAGCTGTGAGAAAGTGTGGCTATTAAACTGGAATACTGTATTGAGAGGACAATGGTGGATTCTTAACATCTGAAATGTAAAATAATGCCAATAAAATCTCTTTAAATTAAAATAAGTAGGGAGATGTAAGTGTTTATCACCTGGGTACTTCCTAAGAGTGTGCAGAGAAACTCACCTGGATGACTGAGAATCTTCACAGACATATTGCATAGAAAATAGTTTTCTAGAGACATGAAGGCAGTCTCTGCAGTGCCAAGTTTTTGAACATTCAGGATTATTATGTTCTGCTACATGAACTGGAATAGGCTTTACTGAGCTTCTTTGTGCCTGGTTAAGGCCTATCCATAGTGTATCTCTTCCTGATTTATGTGGCAACTGAGGACAAAAATATACATTGTGTGTTGTTGCCTTATTTACAGCTCTATAGGCAGTCTTATCTCAGGCAGCAAGACCTTTCCTGCTTCCTGCTAGGATTAGCCCCTCTCAGTTGGCTCTGGCAATGGAGAATTGAGCAATCCACAGCCTGTAGTGAGTGACTGAGAATGAAATGACCTTCTGCCTATATATTGAGGATAACTAACCTTTCTGCTATAGGTTCAATGTGAAATATTCTGTGGAGGGAAGATAGCTGGGAATGGGACTCATCCAGTCAACATACTGAATGCAGAGGTCTTCACAGAGATTTCAATGGGGAAATGATGGTACACACACACAGTTGAATATAAATCCATCCCTGAACTGCTAGCCGAGCTCACTTGGATAATATTAGGATGCACTGATATAAAACAAGTACAATGTTGGCTGTCTCTGCAGGATTATTTGGGAATCAGTACCAGAGCTCGGAACATGACTTCTTAAACTGGCTTCTTGAGTTACTAAATGTCTTTACATTCCGATTATCACTATTATGCCCTATTGGCAGAAGCATTCTGTTACATGGCACATTATCAATGTATTTTAATGTTATCTGGGAGGCCGGATAAATACAGGGAAATACACACAATTTCTGTGCAAAATGTAATTCCAGCATTATATCTTTAAAATATAAAAGATGAAACAAAACAACACCTTGCCACTTAGGAATGATAAGAGAATGACATAAAACTTGATAAATTCAAATTTAAAGCCCCCCATGTCCTTAAATGTTTTTCTAAGCAACTAGAAAACAATGGCTGAAATCCACTAGTAACCTGCAATTAGGGCCTTTTCACACAACCCCTAAAATCCGCGGCAAATGGCTCCCAGATCCAGAGCTTAAAATTGTTTCCCCACCAGCTCCGGAGTTTACAAAAAATTAAGTGCGACCACGCCCACCTAAGTGCGTCCCAGCGCACTTTTCAAGTACCTGCTCTCCAGGGGTGAAAAATTCCTGATGCGGATGTAACGTAATGAGTGCCAGGCTCTCCTCGCTTCTGTTTGTTGTTGTTTTGCCCCCCGCTCCTTTAAGAGATACTGGAATGCTGCCGGGATCAGAGCTAGAAGGCAGGACAGAGTTGAGCCGGCATTTTTTTCTTCCTTTTTTTCTCCCTCCCCTCACACAGAAAGCAGCCAGGAGTGCAGAGGGGGTGGGAACACAGGAACAGCGACAAACCCCCAAGATCTCTGGTCTGAATTTAAGTGGCCAGCGGATCCTAGGGGTCATGTGAAAAGTCCAGAAGGCCTGTTGAATCAATGAAACATATTTATTTATTTATTTATTTATTTATTTATTTATTTATTTATTTATATTTGAGTATTTTTACCCTGCGTTTCTCCTTGGAAAAGGACACAAGGTGACTTACAGTAGTGAGGGACAGTATACAGCCCAGTACATTTAAGAACAGGGAATTGAGGGGCATCTTACAGCATTAAATGGTAACATTAAAGCTAAAAGGGAACACGAGTAGTTAAAAAATGAATAAAAATACAAATTATGAGGGATGGAGCTAACACTGAAAACACAGGTGTATTTATGAAGGCAGTCAATGTAATCATATAAGGTTGACCATCTCAAGTTATGAATGAGGGATGGAACTAAACATTGAAAACATTGAAAACTTACATATGTGTTGACTTACTGAATCCCTATCAGTCAGCCTATTTCTTTGGGGACTCCATACTAGATTTCAGCCATTACTTGCTAAAGCAAAACAAACAAACAAACAAACAAACAAACACAAACAAACAAAAACTTTGTAATGACTGATTTTTATTTATTTATTTATTTTGCTTTTAAAATGCAGGTTAGTTATGCCATGTTACATAAAAAATAACTAGTTAACAGATAAGTGTTGCATGTCATAAGTTACTTCAAATTGTGGTCAGAACTTCATATCAATAGTGCCTGAGGACATATCATTCCATGTTATCCTCCCTGTTAGAGGTATGATCTGTGTGGCAGAAGTGACAGTGACTTTGAATCCCACTAGCCCTTTACAAGAGAGTGTAAATAGTTTTGTTTCAGAGGGCTTTTGCGATGATCCTGACTCAGTGTATGGTATATTGACTACCAAACCTCTACTGATTCTTTTGACCAGTTTTTGGTTTTTAGTTTAGTTGCTGCTGGATGTTTTTCTGCCTTGTTGCTTGTAACCTGATGATAATCTTAAATGCACTATAGGTTAAAAAGATAGAATAAAGGTATTTTTAACGTATAGTTCCAGGCTAGCAAAAAAATGAATAGGAGTGCACTATCTTTGTAGAGCTACAGCCTTTGGAACGGCAAAAAAACTAATGCAGAACAAGCAGTTAACTGGTTTTAAATTAATAGGAACTTAAGGATAAATTAATTTCATTTGAATTTTACTATGAACATATCCAAGTCACATTTCCAGACTAGTTCACATTTGGAAATGAAATTATCCTTTAGTGTATGCATTTTTCTAAATTTTGTAGTACAATTCTCCAGTAAAAATCATCTTCCTCAAGCGTGATCAAGTCAATTCTGACTTATGCCTATTCTTTTTCAGTTTTTTTCCATGTAGAGAAAATTCAGAAGTGATTTACTATTGCCTCTTCTGGGAGCATTCTGGGACTGTGAAACCTGCTCAGGGACACACAGGCTGGCTCTTTTCCATAGTGGAGAATTCAATTCTCAGTCTCTGGCTCCACGGCCACTTACCTAAACCACTGAGCTATAATACACCTGGCTTCAGTAAAAGCATATATATATATATATATTTGTTTTCGTAGATTTTCACGGGTATAGGTATGCATGTTAGGGTGGATTCGGGTTTCTTCCCGTGTAGAAATCTGGTTGTTTTGGCTTTTCCAATCTTCAGGCTGCTGTTCTGGCTTCTTTCTTCTTGAAGCAAAGCGTGGTCTCAGTTGAAGTCCTTCTATAAATACTGCTGGGGGTGTGGTTTGCTTGCTTTGTTGCTGATTGCAGGTTCCTTTGTTCCTTTGTTCTTTTGTGATCTGCTGTGTGGCTGAGGCGATCGTTAAGGGATTAACTGCTGGTGGCTGTTTAGATGGCTGTTTAGATGCTGGTGGGTTAGATGGCTGGTGGGTTCTGGCAGTATCCTGGGCTTTGGTGGAGTGGGGTCCTGTGTCTTGTGAATTCATTTTGGTCTGGCTACGTGTCTGTGGTCTCCCAATGTTTTTTTGGGGTGTGTGAGTGTGCTCCATGTGGTGACTGGAGTGGGGTGCCGCAGTAGATGGTGCAGTCGTGGTTTTGTTATTGGATGGTGGTTTCGTTTCATCTGTGGGAAGGGTCTGGGTTTGTGTTTGGTTTGGATGGAAGGTGGTGGCATCTTGTGTCCTTTTGGACCTGGTGTCAGTCTTTGTGACAGAGGCTCGTCTGTTGACCAGGGCTAGTTTCCAGATGTCAGGCAAGCGGGAGGTGTCATCACGTTTATTCATGTTGTTTGGGTGTTTCTCTATTTCAATGGCTTCCATGATTATTCGACTGTTGAAGTGTTCAGTTTTGGAGATGAGTTTGGTTCTTTCAAAGTCAATTTCATGACCTGTTGTTTTTATGTGCTGGAAGAGAGAGGAAGATTTTTCTTCTTTTTGACTGCGTTCTTGTGTTCTGCGATGCGTGCGCTTATTCTCCTGTTTGTCTGTCCGATGTATGTGGCTGGACAGACTTTGCATGGTATTTCGTAGACTCCTTGGTTTTCTAGCTTAATCTTGTCTTTGGGGTTTCTTAAAATGTTGGCTATTTTTTGGTCGGTGCAAAAGGCTGTCTTGATATTGTGTTTGTGGAGAATTTTGCTGATTTTGTCTGTGGTGCCTTTGTTGTAAGGGAGGAGGGCGGTGCCGTTGTTCTCTTCTGTTTCTTGGTTCTTGGGGGTGTTTCCTTTTGGATTAGTTTGGTGATGGTGTTTTTTTGGAATCCGTTCGCAATTAAAACATTCGAGAGAGTGTGTAATTCAGTTTTTAGGTGGTCTTTGTCAGCGAGGCGTTTGGTTCTGGAGATGAGGGTTTTGCTACGGAGTTGATCTGTGCAGGGTGGTGGTGTGATTGTGCATTTAAGTAGCGGTTTGTATGTTTTTTTTCTGGTAGATGGTATGTCCTAAGGAGCCGTCGGGTTTTTGTAGATTAGGACGTCCAGGAAGGGAAGTTGGTTGTTGGCTTCTATTTCCATAGTGAATTGTATTTTGGGGTGTAGGCTGTTGAGATGTGTGAGGAAGTTGTTCAGTTTATCTTTCCCGTGTGGCCAGATAACAAAGGTGTCGTCAACATATCTGAGCCAGAGTTTGGGTTTATGTTCGGACTTCTGTAACGCGTTGGTTTCAAAGTGTTCCATATATAGGTTTGCGATGACCGGTGAGAGGGGTGATCCCATGGGTGCTCCTTCTATCTGTTTGTATCTTTGTCCATTGTGGATGAAGTATGTGTTGGTTAGGCAGTGGTCGGTCAGATCTAGGATGTGCTTGGGGGGGTTGTATTTGTTGTGGATAGCTGTCAAGGCTTCTTGAATGGGCACTTGTGTGAAGAGTGAAACAACATCGAAGCTCACGAGAGATAGATATAGATAGATATATACAACATAAAAATTTCCGGAGATAGGGGAAATCTGCTTAACAGAATCGTCTATGGGGCAAATCCGTACAACATAAATTAGGGATTACTCTGCTTTCAATGCATTCCTATGGGAAATTTGTATAAAGGAAAATTTGCTTAACATAATTTCATTTGGAATGAATTAATTCCTTTATACAAGGTACCACTGTATATTGTATGGTGCTTTTGAGTAAATTCAGACTTATGGTAAAACTATCTGCGTAGAGAATACACAAAAGGGCTTTACCATCTCCTCCTCCTCAGGCCACCCTTGGACTTGCTCTCCTGGGATGCACAGTAGAGATTCTGTTCAGCAGGTGGAGTGAATCATAATGACATGGCATGCCTTTAAATCAATCCAGTTTTTGCTTAGAAGGTGACCTTGCAGAAGGACATACAAAGAAGTTGATCACCAAACAAGGTAAAACAGTGTAGTAGTATCCAAACGTTTTGAAGGAGGGCCAGATTTGGTGAGATGAACATGTGTGAGGGTCGACCATTCAGCTGCATTTGGCCCCCCGGGCCGGACTTTGGACAAGCCTCTAGGCCATGCAAGGAGTCAGAGAGGACGCTACAGCAACAAAGCGGGGGCGGGGGGGAGGCTGGGCAGGTGGCTTGGGGGGAAGGACAGAGGCAAGGGAGGGCAGACAAACCATAACATTTCAAGCTGACATCTCCATCTGGTATGGAGAGGGGGCAACTAGCGGGGATGTGTGACAGGCTGAGCAGCGGGGATAAGAGGCTGTGAGCCGCTCAAAATTTGAAAACGGGCCACATTTGGGCCCCGGACCTAACTTTGGACACGTGTGCAGCATACAATGTGTGGATTAATTGAAAAGGAGTGATTAGCTTGGAAGATGCTTTTGAAGTGTGCTGTCATGCCTTCTTCCTGTACCATTATGTAACTGAATCCCAAATGTGTATTCATAAGCTAAACATGGAAATGGACATTGTGGAACAGGAACTCGTACATCTTTGTCCAAGGAGGGCCTTGGAATTGTTTCCCTCGTAGGGTTTGTTTGTTGTGCTGTTTCTTTGCAGTGGTTGTCTTGCAGGGCTGAACCTGGTTTGAAGCTGTATACAGCCCCTTCTTTTTGCTGGTTTGTCATTGAGAAATTCAGCTTTCTAATGTCTCCAGGCTTGCTAAGAATAAACTTAATAAATTAGTGAGCGCATTTCACGTGCACCACCGCTGGTTGCTCTGGCAATTTTAATCTGACTATGAAGCTGTCCAGAGTGTTCACTTAGCGTGTGGCCAAAGGCTGAAGTATTTGCACACTGCTGTTGTCAGTACATTGAGTGATCCTTTGTGTGCCGCTTTGACAGGCCAAGTGAATTTATAAGAATCTTCCAGCAGGGAAGCTAGCAAAACTGTTCCTTCTAACACACTAGATGGAGTTATCTCACTGAGATCACCTTCCCCTTGTCTCGCCAATCTTGCCGGTGAGAGATTATTAAACAATGCAGCTGTATTTTATGCTCTCCGGGGCTGTATATCCTATTCAGTGACACACATTCTTTGCAGGTCAGTTGTAAAACATCTTGGAGGAAGTTGGCACAAAAGCACTGCCTGCAAATCCAAGCAAAGCTTTCTACTTGTCCATGGCAGCGTTTTATAGAATGGTCTGTAACCTGTTAAATGAAGCCTTGCCTAGGTAGAGTGTCACTAAAACCCCCTTGAGGGTTTGGAGGGGGTGGGGTTGGTCACCAGTGGAGGGAGAGGGAGTTGTTGATCTCTTACTGAGGGCTAAAAAATGGAGGCCGAGAGGAAATGAAATAAAACATCTGTTGCCAGCAGAGCTGGTTCCTTACCCCCAAATATTTCACCATAATGATCTCTGTGGCAGAGACTAGCCGCCCTGAGCGCAGCACAAGTTGAACTGCTTCTACTAGATAAATTGTAGATAATTAAGTGGATCGTTTCCTGGCTCACATTCCGGCTTTGTTTCTGCGCACAAGATGCAGACAAATGATGGAGACTGCCCTGGCCGAGGATTCCACAAATGTCATCCCCAGAGACGATCTCTCTCTCTCTCTCTCTCTCTCTCTCTCTCTCTCTCTCTCTCTCACACACACACACACACACACACACACACACACACACACACACACACACACACACACACCAATGTACAAAAACAACACAAAACTAGAGACCCTTGGCTTGGCCTTCATATCTGGGGCACCAGGGGGTATCACAAAAGGGATAAACAAAGCAAAACCAACAAAGAGCAGCTGCCGATTTGTAGGAGATTAATTCTAGCAAATTAAATAATCATAAGCAGGGATAATAGCATGGTAACACACCCAACTCACACTGAATGTGTGAGGAATGTTTTTATTTACTCTCTTGTTTTGTTTCCTAATATTTTTTTAAAGCATTCTAAATCCTGAATTCCTCCTTTGGATCTGCTCCTGTGCAGTGGGAAGGGCATGGCTCTCTCCATTTTCTGCACCTCTAGAGACAGAGCTGGGATGAAGTTACATTTTTGGAATCTAACTTTCAGAATCTCCTGGGCAACTATACATAATCCAGAAAGTTGTTTTCTGAAGCCCTGTTGGAGAGTGATAAGGAATACTGGATAAGCATGTGAGGAAGGTGCTTACCTAGGGATGCTCACACTTGATCACTTTTATATCCTGGTGGAAACTCTTCTCTCTCAGAGGTGCTACCCTGTGTAGACGGTCAGCATTAGGCCTCTTGCACTATCTTTAGGAAACTATCTAGCCCACTTGTTTCCTTTATCCCCAACACTGATTAATGTCTCCAGCTCTCCTCCCAGCCAGGGCTGAAGAAAATACTGCTATCCCCCCATTACTCAGATATTGTGTTGCAACCTCTCTTTCTGGCCTTTCTGGTAATGTCAGATCACAAGCAGTGATATTATTAAAAAATGAGAATTTTACTCTACGCACGATGAAATCCAATCTGTATTTATTGCCTTTAACCGCTAGCCTCTAGAGTCATCCAGAATAAATGTTTTGAGTTCCCTGCGGGGAAAACTTTGGCTTTTGCACTCCAGACATTGTTAATTAGACTGAGTACCAGCCCCCTCCTCCTCCATGCACCACTCTCCCTTGTGCATACAGCAGAGGTGTGTGAATGACGGTAATGGGACATCGTGCGAAGATAAGGTATGCCACATCTTATGCCTTATTATGTTCAAGACAGAATACCCAGCATGCCCTGAAATTGGCAAAGAGAGGAGGGGTTTGTGTGGGAGCAATGCCCTTCTGAAGCAAATCTTTCAGCCTTCCCGTTTTTGACAAACACCTGAGGAACTTCAGCACGGACGGCATGGCTGGTGGCTGGGACGGGAAATGGCTGCCAGTAAGAATAGAGCCAAGAAGCTCCCAATGCCTTTAAGAGAGGCTACAATCAGCAGGGGCATATCGCTGTTTTGCTGAAAGGAATTTCTGACCACAGGTCCAGAAGTCACTACTCTTAGTCTTCGGAGTTATAAAAACATAACACTTGCTGCGTCAGATCTTGGATATCTCCCGCCAACTCCCCATGATATCTTTATTTGTCTGTGTTAGATATTCTGGACACTGGATTATTATCCTCACTAGTATTATTATTATTTTATGAAGCCAGCATGGGTCATTTCCAGTAGGGTTTCTGAAGGCAAGGTCCCTATCGAAGGCAGCAGCTGGCCAGCTGCTTCCCTCCGTGATAAAGACCAGCTGTACAGGGTTGTCAGGGCTAGGCTGCCGGCTGCCTCTGAGGAAGCAAATGTGTGAGCTGTCAAATCCTTTGGTCAGTGGGAACCTCGGGAGCGAATGTCATTTCCAGGTGACTGGCTGTATGCACAAACCAAAGCCAAAGATGGGGAAAGTTACTCGTGGTTGGGGCTGTTATTCTCAAAATACCTCCAGCAACATGGTCACTGGGTGGGCTGCTCTGGAGTGCTATCACCCAAGAACTTTTCCCCAACTTTGCTCAGTCCAACCTGAAGTAGTTTTGTTTTGTTCACTAGCCTTACACCATGGCAGAGCATCACAATGGATAGTTCAGTGGTTTAGGTCTTTTCGTATGGTGCCAGAGGTTGGGAGTTGGATTCCCCACTGTGCTTCCTTGACGGACTGGACTTCATGCTCCGTAAGGTCCCTTCCATCTCTGCAGTTTTCAGTGATTTTGGTCAGTATTTCAAATGTCCCAGTAACTCTTTGAAGATTGCCCAACTGACTTGCCTTATTTCACTCACGCTGCCACTTCAGAAATGAAGCAAGAGAAGCTTTTGTATCCCTTTATCCCATTAGGCAACAATAAAAAAAATCACCTGCAGTCAGTAAGAGTCAAGTAAAAACAGTGATGAATTGTAAGTTGCAGTGCTCCCCTCTATTTTTCTTTGCATTTGAGATCTGCTGCAAGGTTAGACTGAAAGAGGGAGCAGCACTTGCATGGGCATGTCACGAGATCTGAATTCCATATGAACACAGTGCATTTTAGGCCTTCAAGTATATTGTCTCAGCAGTCATTACAATAGGAGGGTCAGTACTATTAACCCTCTATTGCAGATTGAAGACTAAGAATGAGTGAGTGGCCTAAGCTACAAGTGACGTAGTGGCTAAGAGAAAGTATAAACCAAGGGTTTCCTGAGTTAAAACTCCTATGTTGCAACCATTTTTGTTAAACCAGTTCTTTAATGTCAGAATGAGACACGAACAGAAATCTGGTCAACAATGGCTACGTCAAATGTCTGCATAGAACCAATATGGCCTTTCTTCAGTGACTGCTAAAGTTAAGAGGAATGCTAAGACAACTCAAGATGGAATGGATCTTGGGTACAACCCCTATTCAGGTGCCACTTGTCCATTCATAGTAACCAGAGATAGAATTCTAGCCCATCCCTTTTGTTTCAAACGTCAGTTGGATGGAGGATGGAGACTCTGAAGATCAGATACGGTGCCATCCTTGGGAGCTCTCTAAGACAGAGTACTGATTTTCCAGTGTCCGTTATTTAGAGAGCTCTATGGATGATGGACATACTCACACTTCAGACTCACCAAGTTCTACTTTCCTTCTTCTCGTTCACCACCCAGTGTTCCTACAGGAGCGTCAGGCGGTATAGAAATGGATATAATAAATAAATAATAAATAATAAATACTAGTAGGGGGTTATAGATGGCAGGGAAAAAGGAGAATGTTCTAGAGCAGTGGTGGCGAACCTTTGGTATTCCTGATGTTTTGGACCACAGCTCCCAGAATTCTAAGCCTAGACTACCAATGACAAAGGACTGTGGGAGTTGTGGTCCAAAACATCTGGAGTGCCAAAGGTTTGCCATCACTGTTCTAGAGTGTTCACTTCTATCCAGGATGACTGCAAATGCATAGGGCTTTAGTCTTTTTGTTCAAACGATAATGTTACATTGTGGGAAACATGGAAGTTGGATGGTTTTTATCTTTTTCTGAAATAGAAGAGTTGTTCAAGTGTATTGTTCATATCTGAGAAAGCACTCAAATACCGTAAAACAGTTGCAGGGAATTATGGTCACTTTGGCATACAATTTCAGTCAGCCCTAGATGGCTTGGGCATTAGTGAGGAATTAAGAGAGTGGCTGTTCAAATACATACGGAAGACTGTAGTTGCCCACTCCTATATTAAAACATTAAGAAACCAGTAGAATGATTTCCCATGGATGTCAAAAGAATGGACAAGATTGGTGGGGGAAAATCTAGGGACATAAAATCCATTGGAAGAAGAATGTGTAGTGCCACCTCTAAACAGTAACCTTGATTACTTCTCAGATTTCGATCTGCATTTTACATACAGCTTTGTTTTATAGTAATGTATTTTTCAGAATGCTTCTACTATCAGAGCAGCATTACTTGAACCATAGCAATGTAAGGTAGTTATGTACCAACAATAAATGGTTGAGGTTTTTAGTGGTAGAGTGGGCAAGTACTGAACTTGGCATACTGCTGACACAGTCACTTATTAGAGAAACTTCCACTTAGTAGTGACCTCCAGTAAACCCGAACTGTAAACAATTCCTGATTTTGAAATCTGACATTAAAAAGCAGAGGCAGATAAGAAGTCAGTCCCGCCATCACACAAGCCCCCCCCCATTCCATTGGGACCCTGATTCAGCTGAACTCGAGGATGTGCCAGCTATTTTATGAACAGGCATTGCTATTGGGTATACCTGCCCTTGGCTGGAGCCGCTGAAGGCTGCCGTGGTTGCATCACCCTGCTGTTGTAAGCAGGCTTGAGAAGAAACAGCTATGGAAAAAGCCCATAACATTCCTCTGTTGGCCAATCCAGGCTCTATCAAAGCATTGCCCCCGCTGCCTTCATCTTTGAATCTTAATCCAATAGCTTTACAGGAATTCTCCAGGATAGACTAGGGAAGTGTGGGGGTGCTGGGGTTTTGCATGTCTGCGTGCCAGGGCTTTGGCCAGCAGAGAGGTCTGTGGGATCTTTTGGAGAAGGGAGTTATCTCTAATGGGGGGAGTCTGTTTGGTACAGTCTGCTTCCATCTCTTGGGGGCTCCAGTGGTCAGGATTTGCAGTTCCGAGCATGCCTTATCAGAGCTCGTGCAGACATTCCTGTTACCTGGGGCCATTAGTGTTCCTTTAGGATAGCCCCTTCAGCTTATCTCTGGCTCTCCCTATTACTGGGGCTGTAGTAGCTGTCTGCACACCAGTCCCTTCTTTAGTCACGTAAGAAAGAAAGAAAAAGAGAGAGAGAGAGAGAGAGAGAGAGAGAGAGAGAGAGAGAGAGAGAGAGAGAGAGAGAGAGAGAGAGAGATGGTGGAGTCTCCTTCCTTGGAGGTTTTTAAGCTGAGGCTGGATGGCCATCTGTCGGGAGTACTTTGATGGGGGTTCCTGCATGGCAGGAGGTTGGACTGGATGGCTTTTGAGATTTCTTCCAACTATGAATCTATGAAAGAAAGAAAGAAAGAAAGAAAAGGTTTTGTCCCTTGAACCTTGCAATAGATAAAAATAGGGAAAGCAAACTAGTGTTACCAATAAAAGATGGACCTTTTCTAGGAGGTGGATTGATGGGAGTTGCCATCTGACATCTGGAAGGTCTTAGTACATTTGGAAAATACCTTGCTTGTTCAAGGTAATTAAGCAAATTGTTAATCTACGATTGGAATCCAGGCCTGCTAGGTTGGGCAGAGCAATGTGTCCCTGTTCTGTATGACATCCCATCCAGTGGCCCACACTTCCTTTATCGTTTCCTTCCATCTTTTTAGTTCTTTTCCTTGCTTTCAGGTAAATATTGCCAAAGCTACACTGAGGGTTTCATTCACAGAGGCCATTCTGCAACCACTAACATACAGGTTTCCTGAAACTCCACTTTTGGAAAGTCTCATTCCAGACTGACAGAGACAAAAGTCGCCTCTAGGATCCCTTCCTCATTTGCTGTCCGGGGATAGGAATTCTTTCTCTCCTAGAGAGAACTGGCAGGTTGTGTGGATCTTGCCTTTTGTTTACAAATGTTTTGTTTCCAAATGACTTTATTGATTTTGTTCCATTCACAAGTTACCTAGAACAGTGGTTCCCAACCATGGGTCCCCAGGTGTTACTAGACTATAGTTCCCAGAAATCCTGGCCAGCACAGCTAGTGGTGAAGGCTTCTGGGAGTTTTAGACCCAAGGTTAGGAGCACTGGCCTAGAAGAGGAGCATCACCCATGCCTAACAGAGACAAAGGAGGCAATATTTCTCCCCCTTTGTCACTCCTCTCTTGGTCCTTTCAATGATCCCACCTTCCTGGCTGCCAATCACAGCTCTTGTTTTGGTCCAGAGGAGGCCAGGGAAGGCTCAAGCAGCTGTGGCTTCCTCTTCCTTTGCAGCCAAGAGAAGCGCCAGCACAGTCACTTTTTTTTTTTGCAAGATGGCAGCTGTCCTTGTGGGGATCTGCGGTGCTGCTACCACCACCACCTCTGTTTGCTGCTCAGACACTGAGAAACTGCAGATCCGTATTTATGACTCTGCACCCTAGCCCTGACATTTAGACACTGCCAGGGCTCAGAGACGCTTGCTTTCTGGCTTAATTTATAGAATAGATTCATTTGATGAGTCATTCTGCAACTTGATGCATTCTGTCTAGATAAAAGATCGTTTTAGCTCTGTGATAAAAAAGGGGATGCATGTGATGTCAAAATAAAAGAATGTTTTCTCAGCCGAATAAAAGTTGAAGTTGACGAAAAAGTTTCCTAAGAAAGCAGGAGTTTGGTCTCTTTACCATTTATAGTGAAAATAATTAAATGGCCTGATATTTTCTCTTTCTGTCCTCCCAAACATAATACCAGCACTGTGTGTCACCTTGGCTGAGAACGGTCCATACTTCACAGTATTGTTGGCCCTGTGTATGAACCAATATTCATTCCATGCCCTTGCCCAACTGTGGGGGCCTGCCAATCCTCTGGAAGAGAACTCTGTCTGGCCAAAGTGCTCTGAAAACTTCCTCTCTGGCTGTGGTTGTTGTAGAGAAAGGCACATGTCAGCACCTAAGACGACTAGAAGCAGGACAGAAAAATTTCAAGCCCAATTTCTAACACCCCCCACATGAACCACATTGACTAAGCCTTGGTGACAACATTCCCTCTGAGCTGTGCAGGTATGTGGGTGTGCAGCGCTGTACCGGTGCCACACACCTGCAGTTAGTGTTGCTGCTCATTTGTTCCAGTTGTGGTTGGAACTTTGCAGGGGAGAGTTTCTGCTGTGTGCTGGCAAAGAATTAGAGAGAACATTGTGTAGTGGCTGTGAATAGCTTTGGTCATTTGGTCCCAGACCCCATTGAGAGAGCATGATCAAACTAAGGGGAGGGAGAACCAATTAACTGAAATAATCTGAAAAGCTGAAATAGCTCCCAAGAGAGTTGACAGACTGAAAGGAGGTAGAGCACTTTTGCTGATGTATAGGCTGGGGGGGGTACACTGTTCATTCGGGCAATTGCATGGAACATGCAGACAAGATAAATCATCCCCAAGTCAACAGCTCTTGCTCTATCTCCCTTTTGCTTTATTTTCTTTTAATGAGACTCTAGAAAGACCTGGGATCAGAAGAGAATCAGCTTCAGAGGTGTGAATTCACTTCCCCACTTTGAATGTGGGTGTGGGTGTTTGACTTTGGCATCATCAATAGCACCAGTTGTCCTTCCCATCTTCTGCTGTTGAATTCACTTCTGGAGCCCAAGAGTTGCTGTGAGTGTGTGTGCAAGCAAGTCTTACTCTGAGAATCCAGAATGTTGTATGTGGATTTGTATGCCACCAAGTCAATTGGTGAATAAAGATTGCCTAGCTATAGAGCGCATATCAAAATAGAAGTGGTTTACATTCTCTTCTTCTGGGGATTCCCTGGGATTCTGCAGTTTGCAAGAGGCTGGATCTTCTAGGATGCACAGTGGAGAATTAGTGCTCAAATTCTGGCTCCACATCCAGACGCCCAACTCCATCCAGCCTTACAACCCTATATTTTCATATTTCAGTTTCAGAGTAGGAAGTTCATTTGCCCTATGTATGCAGGAGCAGCTCATGGGTCAGGACAGGGATAGGCTAATTTGCTCAAGATTTGGGGTGTATGTGTCTCCCCATTTTGTCACTCCCCATCTGTGTCTGTATGTACCAGAGACAGGTCCCCTGTCTGGAGAGCTGCAAATCCTGAAAGCTTTCTGAATTCCATGAAGAGCTGCCAAGCGCAGAAGAGGTTGTCCTCTTCAGAAATATTCTTTCCATACGAGGAGGATGAGCACCAAGAATGTGAAAGCCTAATGCCTCCACCCTCCTTATGTTTTTTTCCTACCCAGATTCCAAAACCTCCTGCACAGAGCTCTTCTCTTTCTCAGAATTGGCTGGCAGCATCAGAGGATCTTCTATGCCTTGTTTGAACAATGTTTTCAGAAATAGGGAAGCCATCCTTGGGAGGAACAGAAGTAGTGCTCTAAATGGATCATGAGAAGAAGTGGAACAACTTTCAAGTGTTGTGTGAGGGGTACACTATGTCTGTCCCCAATGGGTTATCTGCCTTGGAATGGTCCTCCCTGCGGACCATACAGTGACTCCAGTCACTGGGCAGTTGAGGATGCAAAACGTAGGGCAGGGACCCAAATGGGAGTGAGGAGGCAGAACACATGAACAACACCTGGAAAAAGGGGGTGGAAATTAGGTTTGGCTTACAGGAGGAAGATGAGGAGGAGGAAGACAAGGCCTCAGAGGAGCCTCATCTTCCACACCCTTGGTGAAGACTGGCTTTTTGCAGGACCCATGGAGGGGCAAAGGATTTCACTTCTCTGCAGAAGATGGAGATAGAGGAAGTGCACTGGTTGTGGCCCTACACTAATAAAGACCAGTTTGAATAGCAACAAGAGCCTGAACTTCATGGAGCCTATGGTCAAAAAACACCATCCCTAGACAGGGAGCACCCCTCAAACACCATTTCAAATTTTAGTGTTCTTTGTTAGTTTTTGAAAGTGCTTGCACAGTACCTGCATGGATGCTTACAACAACTGGTGTGTCTAGGACAAATCCAAGGAAGAGAACGAACAGAGGTTAAGGGGTATGGGGTTAGGATATATGTAAAAGTCCATCCTGACATCATTTCCCTACAAGCAATGGCTGACTTTTCTCTTTCTTTCTTTCTTTCTTTCTTTCTTTCTTTCTTTCTTTCTTTCTTTCTTTCTTTCTTTCTTTCTTTCTTTCTTTTTGCCAAACAATACATAACTTACTGGATCAAATGTTATAGAATCTATGTTGCAAATCCATAAACAATGGAAATGAACAAGAATGACTTAACACAGGAGGAAGTCTCAAAACTCAAAGTAGCCTCATCCTCCTTCATCCTCCTCTCTGTTTATTTCAGGGATGACACTGGGTTATATGACTATATGTGTATGTGGTATAAAATGATGACTGAAATCCTGCTCATGGATCTATGAGGCTGATGTCACAATCACAGTGATTTCTCTCACAACTGTTTTCTGAACTTCTCATGCACCTCAAACATCCTATTAAGGTCACACTTAATTTTTAAAAAAATGCAAATTAGCTTACTCTGTTTCGTGAATGGTCTTCAGGACTTCAACTTTGTAAGCTGATTTCTCAAACATGAAAGTTTGTCTAGACCACATCTCTTCCACCAATGTCCCGTTCAATTTCCAGCCCCACTGGGAAGGGCTCCATCCTTCATGTGGGTTTCATTGTGACTGGAACAAAAATGGTTGCTGTGGGTATGCAAGGGAGGGAAAACCCAGCAAGGGTGGTGGTGGTGGTGGTGGTGTGTGTGTGTGTGTAAACATGTATCTCAGAGGTCACCTTGATCTCCACCCTAATATGCTTTCAGCTGGTTAGACAGCTCAGTGAGCCAGAGCATCTGACTGTGGAACCAAGCGTCAAGAGCTTGATTTTCCATTGTGCCTTCCAAGAGAAAAGTCTTGGACAAGTGACATGGGCATAGAGCATCCCCAAGACAGATGCTTCTGAATACTTTGTTCCCAGAAAACCCCAAGAAAGGTCACCACAAATTGGAATTGGCTTGATCCTCTGAAGTTATTTATCATAATCATGCACTTGCTATAGCATCTGTTTCTGCCACCAGCCTCTATTCTTCAGAGAAACAAAATGAGTAACTTGTTCAGCGCGGAGGTAATGTCTTAGGATGATCGAATAGAGGCAATAGAATGTTGTTTCTATTATTTTGTGTGTGTGTGTGTGTGTGTGTGTGTGTGTGTGTGTGTGTGTGTGTGTGTGTGTGTGTGTGTGTGTGTGTGTGTGTGTGTGTGTGTGTGTGTGTGTGAGGTGACTTTGTCCTGCATTTCTAGGGCACATGTCAATGTAGTGGGAACTCCTTGGGGAGTCGTATGAGTGAAAAAAGAATGGAGTAACAGGATTCAGGAGGAGAAAAAATGTAAATAAGCAGGGGAGAATGTGTCCCATCTCTCACAGCTCCAGAAGTGGGCTGGAATAAATTTATGTCAAAAACTCTGGGGATTGTTGTGAGTCAGTATTTAGCAAGGTGGACCAAACCAGTTGTAGCCACCGTAAGGCTAGAGGGAGCTTTGGCTGAGATAATTTCCATTTGTAGTGGCAGTTAGAACAGCAAGTTTCATCAGCTAACCTACCGATTTGAAAGTCTCAATGTCATAATTTCTTATGATGTCTTTGCTGTTATCTTTGATTAAATCATCTCCGACTTAGGGCAACCCTATGACTCAGCAACCTCCAGAATATCCTGCCATCAACAGCAGTTGTTCAGCTCTTGTAAACGCAAGGCTGTGCTTTCCTTTATGGAGTCAATCCCACTCATGTTTGGTCTTCATCCTTTCCTGCTATCTTCAACTTTTCCTAGCATTATTGTCTTTTCCAGAGAGTCTAGTCTTCTTGCACAATTACTCTTATATCTTCTTTGTCCTGTATGATAAATTCAATTATCATATCCTTTTTCTTGTACTTCTTGTTGCAACAACACTTCTTGTTTTTATTGTTTTTTTCTTGAAAAAATGCTTGAAAATTGATGTTTGATTACCAAGTTATGTTTTTGAATATAGATCCAAATTCTGCTTCCTTTCTATTGTAATTTTATGTCAGTTCTACAAGAAGCTGCACACCACACAAAAAGAACTTTGGCAGCTCCCTTAATGTTTGCAAGCTGAGATCCAGAGTTAGGCAACATTATGTTTAACCCTTGAAACAGTAGCTTTCTACCTACATAGCTCTTCAGGATTAGTGGCACAAGAATCTAAAGGAGGAAACAAACCCACCTCACCTCTGAAAGGTTTATGAAGTGGGAAGCAAAGGAAAACATCAAGAAAATTTTAAAAGAGGAATAAAATCTCAACACGTAGACAGAATGTTGGCAATTACGCATTTACATGAGTTGAACCATAAACTCCAGGCAGAAAGGAATTAACCAGAACAAGAGCACTGGGATGTCATAAGGGGTTATGTGAGATGCTTCATAAATCTAAACAATTAGGACATGCAGTAAAACAGGCCAATCCCAATATATTTGGATGTGAAGAAGGAGCAGGGAAACAACACAACTTTGCACCCAGAGCTTTCCTGCAAAGCATCCACCTTCGGCCAGAAGTATATCTTTGTCTACTAGATGGACTTATGGGAGTTATAGTCCAAAAGGTAGATCTTCCCAAGCTGTGGATTTTATGCAGGGGGGGAGAACAAAAGGCACACATGGACTACATAAGAACATAAGAACATAAGAAGAGCCATGCTGGATCAGGCCAAAGGCCCATCTAGTCCAGCTTCCTGTATCTCACAGCGGCCCCACCAGATGCGTTTGGGAGCGCATGAGACTAGATATCTGTCTCCTGATACCACTCCCCTGCATCTGGCCCTTGAAGTACCCTGGTTTAAAGCCTAGAGATTACACATCTCCATCATGGTTTGTAACCCGTGATGGACTTTTCCTCTAGGAATCTGTCCAATCCCCTTTTGAAGGCATCCAGGCCAGATGCCATCGCCACATCCTGTGGCAGGGAGTTCCATAGACTTACAACGCGCTGGGTGAAAAAATATTTTCTTTTGTCAGTTCTTACTCTCCCAGCACTCAATTTGAGTGTATGTCCCCTAGTTCTGGTATTTTGAGAGAGGGAGAAGAGCTTCCCTCTATCCACTTTACTCATGCCCTGCATTATTTTGTATGTCTCAATCATATCCCCCTCAAGCGCCTTTTTCCAGACTGAAGAGGCCCAATTGTTTTAGCCTTTCTTCATAAGGGAGGTGCCCCAGCCCAGTAATCATTTTAGTCGCTCTCTTCTGCACCTTTTCCAGTTCCACTATGTCTTTCTTGAGATGCGGTGACCAGAATTGTACACAATACTCCAGGTGGGGCCTTACTATTGTTTTGTATAACGGCATTATAATGTTGGCTGTTTTATTTTCAATCCCCTTTTGATAATCCCTAGCATGGAATTGGCCTTCTTCACTGCTGCCACACATTGGGGAGACACCTTCATGGAGCTGTCCACCAACACACCAAGATCTCTTTCCTGATCCGTCACGGATAACTCAGAGCCCATGAGTTGATAGATGAAGTTTGGATTTTTGCCCCAATATGCATTACTTTACATTTGGTTACATTAAAACGCATTTGCCATTTCTCAGCCCACTCCCCAGTTTGGAGAGATCCTTCTGGAGCTCTTCACAATCTTCTCTGGTTTTTACCACATGGAAAAGTTTTGTGTCATCTGCAAACTTGGCCACCACACTGTTTATCCCTGTCTCCAGGTCATTTATGAACAGATTGAAAAGCACCGGTCCCAGGACCGAGCCCTGGGAGCACACCGCTTTTCACTTCTCTCCATTGTGAAAATTTCCCATTGACACCTACTCTTTGTTTCGGGATCTCAACCAGTTCTCAATCCATAAGAGGACCTGCCCTCTTATTCCCTGAGAGTGCAATTTTCTCAGCAGCCTTTGGTGAGGGACTGTGTCAAAAGCCTTTTGAAAATCCAGATAGACTATATCCACCGGTTCACCCAAATCCACGTGCCTGTTGACCTTTTCAAAAATTCTAAAAGGTTTGTAAGACAAGATTTACCCTTACAGAAGCCATGCTGATTTTCTCTTAGCAAGGTTTGTTCTTTTATGTGTTTTAAGATTTTCTCTTGGATGAGGCCTTCCACCATCTTCCCTGGGACAGATGTAAGGCTAACCGGCCTGTAGTTTCCTGGGTCCCCCTCCTTCCTTTTTAAAAATTGGTGTGACATCTGCTATCCTCCAGTCCTCCGGCACTGTGGCCGTTTGAAGAGACAAGTTGCATATTACCGTTAAGAGATCTGCAATTTCATTTCTCAGTTCCCTAATAACCCTTGGGTGGATGCCATCTGGGCCCGGTGACTTGTTAATCCTCAATTTATCAATTAGTCCTAAAACCTCCTCTCTTTTAACCTGTATTTGATTTAATTCTTTAGTCAAGAGGCGGCTCAGGCAGCGGAATCCGCTCAAGGTCCTCTGTCGTGAAGACAGACGCAAAGAACTCGTTCAATTTCTCTGCAATGTCCAAGTCCTCCTTAACCTCCCCTTTTCCTCTCTCACCATCCAGAGGCCCAATTGGTTCTCTGGCAGGTTTTCTACTTCTAACATATTTAAAGAAGCTTTTATTATTACCCTTTATATTGCTAGCCATGCGTTCCTCAAAGTCTTTCTTTGCCTCCCTTATCATCTTTTTACATTTCTTTTGCCAGAGTTTGTGTTCCTTTTTATTTTCCTCATTTGGGGAGGATTTCCATTTACAGAAGGACCTCTCCTTGTGCTTTAGAGCCTCTCTAACTCCACTCGTTAACCATGCCGGTGTCCTCTTGGACTTAAATGAGCTCTTCTTTCTTTGTGGTATGCACTTGTGCTGGGCCTCTATTATTGTTGTTTTAAACAGGCTGCATGCACTCTGAAGAGATTGGATTCTTCTAACCCTCCCCTTCAGTTTCTCTCTAACTAGTTTCCTCATCTGAGGGAAGTTTGCCCTTCGAAAATCAAGGGTTTTTATGTCTGATTTGGTTGACACTCTTCCTCCGACATGCATGGCAAAGGTAATTGCAGCATGGTCACTGTTCCCCAGAGGCTCAGTGACATTCACATCCCTGACGAGGTCCTGAGTATCACACAATATTAGATCTAGAGTTGCCTGTTCTCGGGTGGGCTCCATGACAAGTTGCTCTAAGGCACAGTCATTCAGCAAGTCGAGAAACCCAGTTTCTCTTTCTTGCCCGGAGCTCGCATTGGCCCAGTCAATGTGGGGATAATTAAAGTCCCCCATGATTACTATCCTATCCCTCTTAGCCACCTCCATGATTTCTCTCCTCATTTCAAGGTCCCCCTCAAGTTTTTGATCTGGTGGACGATAGAATACTCCAACTATCATATCACTCTTTGGACCTGGTAGTTTAACCCACAGTGATTCTATGGCGGAGTCAGACCCTCTGTCAATCTCCATTCTGCTGGATTTTATGCCTTCTTTGACATAGATGGCCACTCCTCCTCCAACCCGCCCCTCTCTATCCCTTCTATAGAGTTTATAGCCAGGGATTGCTGTGTCCCACTGGTTCTCCACATTCCACCAGGTTTCTGTTATGGCTATTATATCAATGTTATCCCTAGCTGCCAGATGTTCAAGTTCTCCCATCTTTGCTCGGAGGCTTCGAGCATTGGCGTAGAAGCACTTGTACAGTGGGTCCCGCAACAGCTGCTGCCTTGTTCTTCTCCCCCCACAGCTTTTATTTTCAGTAGACGAACTGTCACATTCCGCTATTCTGCCAGTGTTAATACTTGCTATGTCATCTCTATGTGATTCTCTACCCTCTCAACCTCATTCCCGAGGATGAGGTGTTCCGAACCGGATGCCACACAGCTCCTGTCGGCTTTCCCCAGTTATCAGTTTAAAAGCTGCTCTGCTGCCTTTTTGAGGTTGAGTGCCAGCAATCTGGTCCCATCATGATTCAAGTGCAACCCATCCCTCCTGAAGAGGTTTGGCTTGTCCCAAAATGTTCTCCAGTTCCTGACAAATCTAAAGCCCTCCTCTCGACACCATCGCCTCATCCACGCATTGAGGCTTCTGAGTTCTGCCTGCCTGGCGGGACCTGCACGAGGAACAGGTAGCACTTCTGAAAATGCTACCTTGGAAGCCCGGGACTTCAATCTTCTACCTAGCAACCTGAATTTGGCTTCCAAGACTGACCGCTTGGCCTTCCCGACATCATTGGTACCGGCGTGTACCATGACCACTGGCTCCTTCCCAGTTCTCTCTAACAAGCTATCTATATTTCTGGTGATGTCTGCAACCTTTGCACCCGGCAGGCAAGTGACCATCCGGTTATCATGCTCCTCACAAATCCATCCCTCCGTATTTCTAATGATAGAATCCCTAGCACAATGAGCTTCTCTCCTGCAGCCTGCTCATCAACATGTACCTGATCTTGTATCTCATCAATAGTGATGAGGGAGAGATCCTCCGGCGGAACCACTTCTTCCTCTATGTGTGCCTCATGAGGTGTGCTGAGGGAAAGAGCTTCAAATTGATTGTGCAAGATGAGACTCTCTGAGCGATGCCTTGGCCTTCTACTCCTTTGAGTCACATTCCTCCACCCATCCACCTCCTGAGTTGGGGGAGTGACTTCCTCCTCTGAAGTGTGCCCTGTCTCTTCTTGGACCTGGATAGTCTCTTCCGCTCTGTCCAGGAACTGCTCAAGCTCCTTAATATGTTGCTGGTCCACTATGCGAGCCTCTAGCTGCTGGACCTTCTCTTCCAATAGCGCTACCAGCTTACACTTGCAGCAGATGTAGTTCTGCACACGCTCTGTCAAGATAACAAACATGGCACAAGTACTAGAATTAACTATTTGCCGAAAGCATAAGAATAAATTATGCTGTCAAGGGCATTCTAACGTTTGGTGACCCTTTTCAAGGGTTTTCTAAATTGAGAATACCAAAAGTGGTTTACATGAAGCATGAAATAAACAGAATGATCTTTTGAGGAGTTATAATGTCAATGGATTTGAATCCAGGAAAGATTAGAGTGGAGGAGGTTTTGTCACTACAGAGACAGCTTATCGGTACCTCCCAGGAAAATTGGGATCTTGTCCAACCTGTTGCAGAGGTTGGCACAAGTAGATCTTGGTAAGGACAGATATGACCAGATTAAATTTTACATCTGTAGGATAATATTGGGAGATGTGTCACTATCCCTTTCATTGCCATATAGTCCAGTGAAAGGATTGCACCACTGGGCACCTGGCATTTGTGCCTGATTTTGAGCTCATCATAGGCCGTTACTTCACGAAGTACTTAGCTTCGCAGCGGGATTGCCTTCGCTTTGAATGCAAAGGCGGTCACGTGGTCTCCCTTCGCCCCCACCCCTCTTTCTCTGTCCTCACCATGCAAAATTTTAGGATCGAATCCATTACTACCTCACGTGCTCCCTTCGCATTGGGAAGCTTACTTGCAACGTCCGGTTTCTGCTTTCTTTTATTTTTTTAAAAAAAATTACCACGGCGTATCGATGCATCAATACCCGGCTGTCATTTGCGGTCAGAGGCGCACAAGCCAGCGGTCAAGCCCGGCGCTCAAAGGCCCCTGCGGTTGTCCCGAGGACTTGTGGGCGGCCATCGTGTTTCCCTGAAGCAGAGCAGCTGGGTTGGTTTTTTTTGGGGCGGGGCGGGGCGGGGAGAGGCTTCTCTCAGCTTCATTGCCCTGTGTGCCCCGCCGCCGCTCTCTGGGTGGGCGCGCACGGGGGTGTCTTGCAGCGGCGGCACCGACACCCCCTCCCCCTCCCTCTGCGCAGCCCTTCGCCATCCCTTGCCAGCGGAGGGGCTCTGCTCACGTCACTTGGGGACGCTTGCCCGCCTCTGTTGCCCCTGCCCCGTGTACAGAAAGCAAGATCAAAAGAACGGGTTAACCGAAATATCGATGCATTTGCATTTCGGAGAAAAAGTAAGTAAATAAATAAATAAATAAATAAATTAACTGGCCACACGTGACTTTGGATGCGAAGCGGGATGCGAAGCGAAAAAGATTCCCGGCCTCCGGCAGGGGAATCTCTCGCCCCACTTGGAGCACGGTTTAGGGGGCGTGGTCGGGGTGGCGCCGAATCCAAAGAGGAGGAGCATGCGGACTGAAGCGATCGATTCGCACAGAAATTACGGCTCGCCGCGCAGCGAGAGGTTCGTGAAGTAACGGCCATAGACTGGCACCACACTACAGATTTCACATTAAAGCACTGGAGGTGTAATGTGATTGATTTTGAGGTTCCATTTACTGTACTCTCAAACTTGTATCAGCTTTGGTTATGGCTTCCCTGAAGTTTTGCAGGACACTAGGGCAGCAGTACTATGCACAGTTATGAAAAAGTAAGTGCCGTTCCCCTCACTGCAACTTGCCTCTGAGTAAATACGGCTCTGTCCTGTGAGAGCCTCTGATAGAAACTTTCCCTTGACTCTGAATGACAATTTCCAGGGTTCCATTGGGGGAGGGGAATTATTGTTTAAACAGCTTTATCTATGTGGTATTCATTCATTCATTCATTCATTCATTCATTCATTCATTCATTCATTCATTCATTTCTATCCCTCCTTTCTCCCCAAAATGACCTTTGGGACATACTCAATAAATCACTCTCTGTCATTCTAAAACTCTTCTTATCAGTAGTACTTTGATCTCTTGCTTTTCCTCAGCCTTTGCATTCTGGGGGTTTCTGCAGATGACAAAGTTTTTTTCCTCTTGCTAACAGACCAAGACCTTTTCCTTACTTTTTATTTATTTTTTAAAAATATTTTTGTAAGAAAATGCAGGGGAGCCATTAGGCAGAGAGGATGTCATCTGGGTCCGTCATAAAGTACTGTTGTCAAAAGAGTGTGACTGCCACAGCTCAGAAAAGTTACATTTCATTCATTTATTCATTCATTCATTCATTCATTCATTCATTTATTTATTTATTTATTTATTTATCTATTTATTAACAAGATTTTTTAGCCACCCCACTACCAAGAGGCATTATGTCTCCCAGAACAACTAGGGTGGCTAACAGAGATGCCCGTTTGGATATTCTGGGAGTTGTGATTAGGAAAAAGGTAATTGTCAGACTTGTCCACAGGTACTCTAGTGTACTTTTCATAACAGTGAAATGTATCCATGTTCTTCCAGAATGGTAGCCAAGGAGCTGTGGAAACAGGTAACATTGCATCCTGATCCTCTACTTAAAGCTGATTGTGTCTATTGTCTGCTCCAGCTAGGCGAATTTGTACTACTTGTGAGAGCTGAAAGCTTACTTTTTGCAGACTGTCACAGATTTCGCATGAGAGGCAGGCCATGCAGACTGGAGCCAGAATATTATAGTTGACCTGTAGGTCACATACCACCACATGAAGTATCTGGTGACCAGGACCAATGACAAGAAGATGGAAGCCCTTTCCAGTAGTCATTCAAGTATGCAAAGATCACACACAGTGAGGGGGAGGTATGCTATACATGTTCCCCTGGCATTATTTGCAACAGTCTAAAGAGGGAGAAACTTCTGTGGCCACATACACTGCCACCAGGACCCCGCCCTCTCTCTCTCTCTCTCTGTGTGTGTGTGTGTGTGTGTGTGTGTGTGTGTGTGTGTGTGTGTGTGTGTGTGTGTGTGTGTGTGTGTGCATTCTTCTTTGGACAGTCAATTTCTCTGCTAAGACTGAAGAAGGAAGGGGCAGGGCTAATATACAGTAGCCTTGCCCACAAAAGGGTGTGGAGCTACTGCACTTCATTAATTGCACTTTTCACACACTCTAATACAGTATATCGGTGAATATTTTATATGGGACTGGGAGGTTCCATTTGACATACCTGTGTGCACTGCACCCAACACTAAGCAGGAATATTCAGACTCAGAGGTACACATGATTTCAGATTCAATGACAAGCCCTCAGTTTTGCGACAGCTTATCAAATTATTTTTGCAGCAGAATGCTTTACAATGTGTCCCAATTCATGCCAAGCCATACATGGTCTCTATCCAACAGGCATAACAGACATCCTAGATAATGGGTCTATATTACATTTATCAGTTTCTTTAATCTGAATAGATTCAGATTTTAAAGAGCTGTTCTGGCTTGCAGAGGGATCCGGCACACATTTGGCAGGATTCCCTTCTTCAGGCTTTCCCTTGAAGCCTAAATGCCTCCTGAGACATAGACAGAATGGGGAGCGGGGTAGGCACAGGGGCGGGGTGTGGCAGCATGCACAGCCATGCCTTCCCTCTTCCCACTTACTCAAACGTATGGGGACCAGCAACTGAAAAAGGGTGAGTGTCTTGGCTGAGCCAGGCATGCCCGTCTCATGAAATTCCACACAATTGGGAGGATGTCTTCTGTGGAAATTCTGTAGAACTCTACAAGATGTATTGGACTGCAGTTCAGAGCACACTTGCTAAGAGGAAAGATCTATTGAAGTCCGTGGGATTTTTGTCTGAGTGTAAACAAGGCACGCTTGAGAGGAAAAGTGACAGCAAAACAAAACCCTTCCCAATTGGTTGTTCTGTTCTCATGTCTAGCACTGGGTTAGAAACAGAGTATGCCAGCCAAATATAGAGCCCAGAGTCCAGGGGCAGAGGGGGTGGCAGGGACAGGCTTTGGCAAAATAAAAATAAAAATAAAAAGGCTTCTGCTGAGCTATACAGTGGTTTAAGGAAGCTTAAAGCCAAAGCTGCCCCCCTTTTTATTGTCATTGACTCTATAAATTCAGACACCTTGAACAGAGCACCGCCTGTGCAGTCTTACACGTGACATTTCACCCAAACCACTTACAAATAATGTGCGTTACTTACAAGTTTATTCGTTCCCTGCAGAATGTTGGCTCAGTGGCCCGTCTCCAGAGCCATCTGTTGCGGGTGAGCCGCTTATCTCAACTATCAGAGCCCTCTTCTAAATATTATGACCAAACAGGATTCCAAGAACAACAGCCATCCTGTTGCACAGAGAATGCACAAAAAGCTGATAAACTGTTTATGCATTATCAGCTAAATAAGTTGGGAAGGCCTGGATAAAATCCCTGATCTTGGGGTAGAGGAATTCGGCTTGCAGTTTGTCATTTGGCAAGGCACGTCCGAGTGGCAGAGGTAGTGCCGTGTCTTGGCCAGTTCATGGAGATTTCCATAAATCCAGTCCATCTTGTGTACGGACGAGAAGAGCAGAACTCTGCTGCAGCCCAGAGAGCTGCGACACCAGCAAGGGGGAAGCATGGGGTGTTCAATTGTTTCCAAGGCTGAAATTGTTTATATTTTCATTGCTTTAATATTTGTGTTTTTAATGTTAATGTAAGCTGCCTTATGTGTCTCTACTGAGAGGAAAGTGGGATAAAAATAAAAATATAATAAAATATCATGAGAAAAACTGGGTGAGGGGAGTGAGGACAGATACGTTAATATAGGAACACACAAATTGAATGAGTGAGCAAAAGCAGGGGTAAGATGGGGTTGCCTCGGATAGGGACTGATAGGATACGATTATATTTGCACAGAATGATGAGATAGGATTTATACCTTTTCGTGACCCAGTAATGTCCTGCTGGCATGCCATCCCTTCACATGGGTGCTGAAAGAAAGCAAAGCAAAAGCAAAGTGTTCTGCTTATATACCGCCCCATACCACTTCAAGTAGTCTCTGGCAAGTTTACAGTTTTAATTATAGTAATGCAGGCTACACATTGCTCCCCCCCATCAAGCTAGGTGCTCCTTTTACCGACCTCGCAAGGATGGAAGGCTGAGTCAACCATGAGCTGGCTACCTGCGATTGAACCCCAGGTCGTGAGCACAGTTTAACCTGCAATACAGGCATCTAACCACTGCACCGATGGTATAATTTATCTTTGAGCCTAAACCTGAGAGCCTCTGCAATCCAGGATCCCACATTTGGATGTTTCAAAAAGGTCACAATTCCTAAGTTCTTATATCCCCCACCCCGGAAGGTGTAGTCAGTGGGAGTGTATGGGTTGTGTGAGATATGCTGGGAACAAGTGGAGCTGTTTTCATCATAATTGTTCATCTTTTTTTTCTCCTTTCTCTTTCTGAGGCAAGCTGTGCAAAGGTGGTGCCTCTTCAACCCAATAAACCTAATGGACACCACCAAACTATTAGAGGGAAATCATGCAGCAAAGGTGACTCCCACAGAGCAGCAGTGCAGAGAGAAATGTGGGGGGAAACTTGAAGAGTAAAGGGTTAGTTGCAAGTGTTCCACAATGTCTTTGGCTCACACTGAAAAGGCTAGATCAAAGGGTTCTCGTTTGGAAGGATAAAGGTTTCCCATCTTCTCCAAATGTGCAGAGCACAAACTCTGTTTCTAACCACTCGGGTCTTTAGAATATGATACTTAACAACTGATTATCTCCGCATGATAATTCAGCAGTACACAGTGTTTTTATCTGTCCGATGACACATGAGCTGAACTCTGCAAGGACAAATGCTGTAAATGAGTGAAAAAGGAGTGAGTGTAAATCCAAAAGATGGCAGGCATACCAAATGAGACCCTTTAATGCCAAGGAGCCATCCAGATTTTCTATTTATTTTGCAGAATGAGTGCAATTATACACTGGGAGTAATAGTGCCTAGTACATTTACTGCTGCCCAGCAACCCATCTATTGGTGGTAATTTTCTTCTTATTTGTACTGTACAAATATATAGTATCAAGCAGAGTCCAGCATCCAGCATTGCCAGGTTTCACCATTCACATATGCCAGCAGCATGCTTTTACATGTATCATTTATTGTGTTTAATTTTTTAACAGTGTCTTGATGTCCCTCCCTGCCACCTGAATGGGAGAAAGGTAGTGTCTAAATGAGACAAATAAATAAATAGATGGAGGGGGGATAATAATATGCCATAGACATTGTTGAGATCCAGCAGGAAGTGTAGGGAGGAGAGGATATCATAACTAGTCCCTTCTGGTTGACATTCCAGCCAATGCTCTGCTCTTCAACTGTGTCAATAACTGCATGGTATGGATTATAACTATTCACCCCAACTAGTTTACTACCTTTCTTAAGAGAAGGACCCACCCTTGTTTTATTTTATCATTGCATTTAATTAATTGTAATTGCAATTACATTTATATTTCACCTGTCTTCCAATGAGCAAAATACGGCATCCATAGTTCCATCCATGGAGTAGTGAAATGGCTACTGTCCCAAGGCATTCAGAGAACTTTGTGGTTAAATGAGAAGTTTTTCACTCCTGTCCAACACAGCTACATCATGCTGGCTTAGGGAAATAGTAGGGCAGTGGTGGCGAACCTTCAGCACAATTGGACCACAATTCCGACAGACCTTTGTCATTGGCAATCTAGGCTTTGAATTCTGGGGGTTGTGGTCCAAAACATCTGGGGTTCCAAAGGTTCACCACCACTGTAGTAGGGTATCTAGATTATGCACTCATTATCAGGCTCTATACACGTTACCCTCTTCATTTCTACCACTACACAAGAACTATGTAGTGCAATCCATTATGGACTGCTATTATATATCTCCTGTTTCTACTCAACAGTATGCTGAGCATTTTTTAGCCAATCTGAAATGGAAGGTGCTCCATGTATGGAGAGGAAATTAACAAAAATGAAGTTGCAGTGTTCATAAAAATGTCTCCAAACATTTTCTAATCTTTTATGAAGGAATATGCTTTAAAGTTTCCATCTCACAAAAGTCTGAATGTTGCTCCTCAAGTCTCATTTCCACTTTTTATTTGTCTTGCATCAGTTTTGAAACTCTTCAGGGTGTCAAGTATTTGGTTTGACAAACAAGGTGGAAGAGCATAACAAATATCTAAATACTGCGAACTTTGGGTATGCAAAGGATGGAGCTGGATGGAAAACAGAGAGTGATGTAGTCATGCTTTCTGGGGCAATGCATGAAATGTGTTTGCAACTCTATGACAAACAGAAAACCAAAACAGGAGGAGTCTCACTTATACTTTGTCACATTGTAATTCCATGAAGTAGTGGATAATCAGCTTCTGAAAACGTTCTCTTTTCAAAATACAATCTACAAACTCTTTAACCAACAGGGAAGCTGTAATTCCAAAATCAATGTTTCTAAACTCTGCTGTTAATAATCACAGAACTACAAATCCACAAACAGGGTGCTACATGAATGTGCTGTTGCATTGCTTCTATTTTCACACATTAACTTTGGCAGAACAACTGTGGGCTCTAGCAAAAAGAAGGCTGAGGGGAGGATATGATAGCTATGTTTAAATATTTGAAAGGATGTCATATTGAAGAGGGAACAAAGGTTTCAAACTATAGGAAAAGAGATTCCATTTGAACATTAGGAAGAACTTCATGACAGAGCTGTTCGGCAGCGGAATATGCTGCCACAGAGGGTGGTGGATTCTCTTTCTTTGGAGGTTTTTAAGCAAAAGCTGGATGGCCATCTGTCAAAAATACTGTGATGGGGTTGGATTGGATGGCCCTTGAGGTCTCTTCCAACTCTATGATTCTATGATTCTATAATGTCAGCCACAATATTAGGAGTTCATGTACATGCTTATCTGCTAATGCCAACAGTATCACTCAGCATTCTACGTAGGGCAGCCTCTATACAAGAGAATAAATGAAGGTAAATCTGGCTAGCATCCTCTTGGAAAAACTCTGCATGCAATTGTTGTCATGCAACCCATCCCCTCCTTTTGCATGGTGTCTACTTCATGACTGATTGCGTGGTGGTTGTCTCATCTGGATAGCTCATTGGTTTAGGTCTCTGGCTGTGGAGCCAGAGGTTGGGAGTTCGTTTGCCCACTGTGTCTCCTTGAGAGGGACTGGACTTGATGATTCACATGGTCCCTTCCAGCTCTGCAGTTCAAAGGTTATTATTACTCATGTGATGCCTGTGAAAGGGAAATCATTTGCCTGATTATTGTTGCACACAACCTCCCTTCACTCTGAGATTCTAGCCTTCACCTTTAAGGTCCCACAGCAACTCTGGTTGTTCTGGTTGTTTGTTGTTGTACTTGAAGATCTGCCATTTCATGGATGCATGTAGTCACTCTACCCATGCACATCACAGTAGTTTCATCCATAATTGCTCTGTCCAGCTTTTCATCTAGCAAACATGCTTCTGTTGGGAAGCTTCACTATACTTAGCTAGGTTCGTCCTTGGCAGATGATCTCTATGCTATTTGGGCTGTTTTCAGAGTAGCCTCATAGAAACTACCAGAGTTGAAGATAATCAGGACTTTTTCTTGTGTCCACCAGCTTCACAAGTACATTTGGTGGGAACATGGGAGAGGTGTCTGTATTGATTGGTTGGTTGTTAACCAATGACAGAGTTTTGGGAAGTAGCATGAAGGAATTTAAGGCACAGTCCAGCACTGATTTAGTCAGATAGAGTCTGAGAGCATCCGATTAGGGACAGATAAGGTCTGACTGTGATACTTACTAGAGAAAGAAGAGATAGGATTTAGAACTTCTGTGAGGAGAACTATGTGAAGAACTACATGAAGAGTGTCTGAAAACTTAAGAACTGGGTGTGCAAGTGATCAGTGTAGACTGTAGCATAACTTTAGTGTGATCGAGTTATATTCTTCCTTTTGTTTGTACCTAAACGCATTACTCTTTATGAGTTTGATTCTACTTTGTCATAAATAAACTTCTTTTATCTTTACTTAATGTAAAACCCATCTGAAGGCATTAATTTGCTACAGAAGCTAGTTGGTGGCAGCGAAAGAGAAAAATTACAAGTGGTGCTTGTCAATAGCCTGTGAAAGGGCCAGGGGCAAAGCAGGGTGATGCTACAAAGGCTTTCTCACTCATTTGCTGCTCCCAGTGAAACTTCCTCCTACATGAGGCTAGGCTGACCCTTGTCCTTCTGCAAGTGAGGAAATACCTTGCTCTTCAGGCAAGATTTCCCTCTATGTTTGGGTACCTAAATAAGGTTTTAAATTGATTTTGTGTATGCCTTTGTTGCTTTCAATGTGTTTGTGGAGTTGTGTTAGTTTATGGGGTTTTTTGGTTTTTGTTTGTTTATTTGTTGTAATGTGGTATTGTTTGACCCTTATTAATATCTATCTACTTGCTGATAAAAGCCACTTTGGGACCTTTTAAGGGGGAAAAAGGTGGGTAGACAGACAGACAGACAGACAGACAGACAGACAGACAGACAGACAGACAGATAGATAGATAGATAGATAGATAGATAGATAGAATATGGCAGGCCTGCCCAACAGGTAGACCGGGGGCTACTAGTAGCCTGTGAAGGGTTCAAAAGTAGCCCGCCAGCCATCAATAAAAAATGTGAGGGGATAAGTTCTTCACCCCATTGCTCTACTTACAATTTGTTTTACTTATGAGCATATGCTCGGAACAGATAAAATTTATAAGTAGAGGTTTTAGTGTCCCTGGGAAAAGTAGACCTTTCAAAGTTTGCCCTGGAATATGGTAAAATACATGCATATTGTGTTGGACTCTGCATGGCCAGAGGATGGGTACTTGGGGCACCTTATAGGTATGATTAACAGTAGAGATGGGCACGAAACAGAAAAATGGCATTTTGGTTTTTCGTTTGTCGTTGAGAGGTCTGTTTCGGTTCGTTTCCGTTTGTCGGGAAATTTTTGAATTTTTTTTTACCATTTTTCGTTTTTTTGTTTGTCGTTTCTACCCGCTTTTTGCGCGATTTTAAAGCATTTCCGTGGGCAGGCACCCCCCAACGCCCCAGACCAGAGGGAAAACACTAAAAAAATGGATGCTGGCAGAGACACAGTATAGACTAGGTATGCAGGGAGGCTGCAAAGGCAGTGGCGGGTGTTGCCCAGGGTGCAAGGCAGCTGCAGAGTGACCGTACTGCGGGGCAAGGGAGGGTACTCACCGAGAGGTACGCAGCACGCATGCACACGGAGGCTGCAGGACTGAAGCTAGAGGCGCAGCAGAGACAGCAATCCCACCCTAACTCCCACCAGAGACTGCAAGGAGGACGGGGGCTGCCAGAGCTTTTTATGCCCCCTGTGGCTGCCAGACCTGCCCGCCCAGTCTGCAACCTGGGCATGCTATTGGTTGAACATGATCCCATCACATGGCTTGCCTCCATTTTGTGGCTGGTGGCGACTTCCATTTTAAAGGGAAAAGAATAATACATCGCGATGGGAGAAGACTAAAACAAATGTTTTAAGGGCCCCAACCCCTGGTAGGTATTATCAGACAATATAAATAATTATCACTGCGTTTTTATGGTTGTCTAGGGTGTTTTTTAACATTTAAAACAGCTTATTTCATTGCGCTTCGCCATTAATGGAAACGAAACGTAACGACCACAATTTTCGCGGTTCTGTTTGTTTCGTTGCATTTTCATCACAATTTTCGTTTGTCATTTCGTTGCGTAACGGAAACGACAAACGGTAATGGAAACGAAAAAATGTTTGTTCCGTGCCCATCTCTAATTAACAGCAAATGCCCAGTTTTGACAGTGAATATATTCTTTAGGCACACTCAGTCAGGGATTTTCCTAATTCCTAAATAAAAACATATTGTCATCCCAACTATGGATACAAGCAGAAACCAGTCATTTCTAGATTAGTGAAAATGTCTACCTGAAAAATATTAACACAGTCAATGCAACACAGCTGAGAGAAAAAAGTATGACAGTGGAGAAATGGGAGACATGAATGCCAGTGGTTTTGAGTCTTTAATTTATTACATCCCAGTAGTTACTCTGCCATATAATCTGGGTCCCATCATGATAGACACAGGAAGCCAACTTTCCCAGGTATATTTACAGTATATGGTTAAGGGAAGCTTATGGACCAAGCAGAGAGCACATAAGCCTAACATTTCCAGAGAAGGAGCAACCCCTAGTTCTGGTCATGAGCTGCCAGGTTTACAGATATTCAGTTAGACATTACTTATGTACAGCTTTAATGACATAAGATATTGCAGTGGATGTAGTATTTTGGGATGTAAATCTAAATAAACAGACATATTAATTCCCCTGGGATGTGTAATTGGAACAATATTGCAGAGCATAAATTGAACTGCTACACTAGCTGTAAAAACACTATGAGAATATATTCCATGTAATAATATATCCCCGTGTCCCACCTAGACTGTTTCTGCATCCCACCAGTGGAACATGTACCACTAGTTGAAAACAGATCAGCTATATTCTATATTCTTGTTTCACCATGTGTACTGCTGCCACTATCATCCTCTTCTGCTGCACAAATTATCCACAAGAAGCCAACCTGAGCTCAATGCAGAGAACACATAGGTGTGATGCGGCCAAAGACCCATCTCCTGTCCTTCTGACTCACTAGGTGTTTCTGCTTCATCTGGTCAACCAGGTTGTAGTCAATGTTGCCTGTTACAACCTCTGATATATACCCATTGAATAATGAGAACAACCATTGAGGAATTCTGTTAAAAAGAATGACTGCTTTTTGAACCCACAATTCAAAAATGAAGCTACTGATAATAATATCATAAGCCTAGGCCACCAACGAGCCCTTCCCAATCCCTGTGTGGACACAGCACTTATAAGCACTTAAGATGTTTCTTGTTGGAACAGAGCACCAAAATATTGTAGCAAGTGATCTGGAAGGGAAGTAAGAAGCAATGGATAGCCTGGATACCCCCCATATCTTCTCACCCCTTGCATTTCATGCAGATTGTTATTTAACCATTCTTTTCCTCCTTTTTTCCTCTGAATTAATTTCCTGGTCTGTTTCTTGCTCCTTGTTTCCAGGCAGACTTGCACACATTCTGTGTTATTTCACCTGGGGAAGATCCTGATCTTCTGAAGGTCCGGCTTTTCCTCTTCCTCCCGTCACATGACTGAATATGTGGGATAGCAGTTCCCACGTACAAAGCTGCTTTTTATTTATTTTAAAGTGCAGTTCAGTCCCATGGCCAGCAAGTGGTGCTAGCATTAAAAAAGGACCAGCTGGCTGGCGGAAATTAAAACAAAGAGCACCAATGGAGCTTCCTGGTGCTCCGAGGGTGGGGGAAAATAAATAAATAAATAAATAAATAAATAAATAAATAAATAAATAAACAGTGCCAATTGGCCCCAGGAACAGCTGGTCAGCACTATGAGAAAAAAAAGAAGAAACCCAGATTATCTTTGTGGTCCGACGACGTCTGCCTCCTTAAAAGCTGGATTTTTTAAGCGAGGCAAAAAATTCCCTACCTCTCCAGTAAGTCTTGGAAACCTTGGAAACCTTGCTTAAGGGGGCATTACCAGGTTTTCCTTTTTTATTTTTCCAAAAATCCCAGTGGCCGTGGGGATGGTATTTTTGGACACGGTTTGGACACGGTTTGGACGTGGGATGGGGGGGAGCCAAGGTTTTCTGTTGCATTACCATTAAGATCAGTGTTCATTTATTCCTTCTTGCACTATCCATGAATGGGTTCCCAGAATTAAGAAGCACATTTCATTGGGATTGGGAGTGTGTGTTAACTACCCATCTTTAGAATAATGATGCAGTTTGCATCGTTGCAAGCACAGCCGTAGGCCACTGCGCCTTGCCAGTAAGATGCCAAGTAATCTTAGCTGCAGGCTTAGCTGCAGAAGACGTTACTTTCTCTCTGACTTTATGCTGCATAATGCCTGGACTTCAGTTAGGCATATGTGCCCTGCTTTAGATTTTCTGCAGGGAACTGCAAGACCTATTGCCGTTCTGGCTATAGTAGTAGTGCTGTCCAGCTATGCCGTCGGTGCAAGGATCAAGGTAACACTACATTCTTGGCTACAGAGCTGCTGAATCGTTCCAGTCCCTTGTGGCTGCAGGATGAGGTGAGCAGCCAAAGAGCAGAAGCTGATGTAGGTCTATGGGCAAATCCCCCCCCTTTTCTGTCCTGAAATTGTTTGTTGTCCTTGAGCTGTTTGTATTGGACAAAGAGCACCACAAACAGCTTTTAAATAACAACATTGTCTATAAATTGCTGGTGCTTAAAGAAGAAAGTGAGTTGTCATGCTCAAGATGGAGGCAATTTATTCGAACACAGTGCTATTCTTGTAGATAAGAACCCTTGCAAATTTGCCCTTGGCTTCACTGCTCAGGTCTGAGTGTATTCAAAGTTTCTTCTGAACATAGGCTCACACATAAAGAGCTAGATCTGGAAAAGGTCCTTTTTAAAAACTATACCTCGCATAATCTTGCACCCATCATGGTCACTGGCAACGCCAGGATACTGGACTTGTAGCCCAAATCAGTAATTTTTGAAGCTCTGAAACTAGCCCTAGAGACCATCTCTGTTCCCAGGGCTCAGGACTGGGGCATGAACTATAATGCAAAAGAAGAAAGTCCCCCTAAGTTTGTGTCATGTCAGGAAGCAGGTATGCCTCTGGTATTTACGATATTTTGCAACCCTAAACATAACTTGATAGGGAATAAGTCCCATGGAATATCTCCCTCCCTCCCTCCCTCCCTCCCTCCCTCCCTTTACAAATACCTTGTAACTGATGTCTCAATAGACATGCTTTAGAATGCTGCATGGGTGTCAGGTCACATCCCATTATTTGAGCTTTATGGGGCAAAATCTGAGAAAACGGGTGTATGTGATGTCACAGAGGTAGGGCAGGCAAGGACTGAGGTTCCCTCAACCCCATTTTGCTGCTGTTGCTGCTACTGCTGCTCAGGCCTATGCAACAAGAAAACTCCTGAGTTGTGGTGCTGATTCCCCACCTGTTATCTTTCTCCAAGTAATAATGGGCCCATTATCACCATTCCTTAAAAAAAAATCAGAAATGAGGCGAGAAGGCCAATAGACATGTGCCTCGTGTCCCACTGTGCCATCTGGAGCAGTAAGCACACATAAATACCTCTCAGTTGAGCCAATGAGGCAAGCACCAGCTGGGAGTGGGTGGAGACAGGTTGCCCATGGTTTAAACTTAAGACATTCCTATCACACACACACAGTCAAACATTTTCCCCACACATGGATATGGAGATGCACAGAAATTCCCTGCAAGATTTGCCAGTCTTCTGTATTATTTCTAGGGTGTTTTTTTTTAAAGTATTGAGTAATATTTTTATGGAACAACCTCAGTTCTTTACCAAAATGTATTCTCCGTTCTGTCTTTGAATATATATTTATGTGCTTGTTTATAAACATTCTTATAAAAATAGGGAGAGAAAAGGCAATATATAAAATGATTTTTTCCATAATTAAATTACATTTTAATGTAGAAAAAATGTCCTTTTTAGGTGCAGAGGACACCGGTTTTATAAATAAACATGTAAGATAAACATTAACATGGCTACCTCGGTGTTCGTATGCTTTGGAGAGATTCCCCCCTCCCTCGCATAAAAGAGGCTCCCACACTGTAATTTAAATAGCACAAAACAAACGAATTCACCAAATGCTGTTTATACTGGCAGCACAGCCAATGATGTCATTGCCGTAGCAATCACAAAATTTGTTTTCTCGCAATAAATGTGATGCTTTCCTCCATTAATTGTTGAGTAGACATTGTGTTTCAATGACCAATTCATGTTCTGCTTTGGCTAGACAATCCTGGGTCCCGTTCTATCACCTCACCTCTTCTTGGGCTCAGGTTCTGCTCAAGCAAGACTCTCTGGCATTCTGCTGTGTGACCGACCTGCTGTGGGGAAGAGGTACTTTGTTCTCAAAGGAACAGAGGTGCACTGCAGACACTCCTTCTGAGTAGGTTAAGGCCAAGCTATGTGTTACAGATGTGACACATGACTAGCTGAGGGGACTTGTTAATGTGCTGCTTGTGTCTCCTTGATGCAGCAAAGCCTACTTCCAGGGGTTTGCCAAATTAGACTAGTTTGTTTTGTGATTGGTCTTCAGGACTGAAGCACATGAAATCCTACTATCAGACTTGAAAGTCTGTTTATATGCCGATGCTGGAAAATCACAATGATTTTAGCTCTGATGATAGGTTGTCTGTAATATATAATTTAGCCCCTAGACCAAGGAGGTAACTGAAGAGTAGATAATTAATTGCCGAAGCAATTAATCTTTTTAAAATAAAAATTCCATATGGATTTCCATCCGAAAACGCCATCACTGTAGAACACGGGCTCCAATGCTAAGCCTGCATTAATTCCCAGCCACCGCAGCCAAGCAGTAATAGCCTTCAAAAGAATAAGAGACATCAGAATTCATCACAACTCGGCTTGTCTGTTAAAATTAGACATCCTCACAAGGACTTTAATTCTAGAGACAAGACTTTGGCTGTTGTTTGCCAAAGATTTTGCAATCTGGTGACATGCAGGCAAGGCAAGGGGGTGGGGAATCCTACCATCTTTGTAACTGTTCACAAAATATTTAATGCTGACCGACAATCTGTTTTCTGTTTAAGTTGAAATGCTCACTGTGGCAATTTAAAACCCCAGCTTTGTGGTGTCTTGTCTTGCTGTCCAATGTTTAGCAATTCTCGGCTTGGCATATTCCTGGAATTATGAAATAATGTATTGGCTCATTGTATTTAAATATTAAACATATTTGTAAAGCTTTTTTTAAAGGGGAGGAAATGAAGGACGCTGCCATTATTAAAAACAAGTCAGATACCTTCTAGTAGTGATATAATCCAACTTTTTTTCTACTCGCCTTAAAGAACAACAAAAAAACCCTCTACAAATTGTAGATGAACAGGCATTCTTGCACGTTATATGCTGATTCCAGGCCCAAAAGTAAATTATTCTTTCACACACACACACACACACACACACACACACACACACACACACACACACACACACACACACACACACACACACAGAGAGAGAGAGAGAGAGAGAGAGAGAGAGAGAGAGAGAGAGAGAGAGAGAGAGAGAGAGAGAGAGAGAGAGAGAGATAATTAGTAGTACTGTAGTAGTATTTCCTCTATCTCTTTGAAGATGCAGAGGGGTTTCAGATGTAATGATACAGGGAGACAGCAGGCATGATTCACACTTTATCTATTTTGTAATTCATTTATTTGTCTGAAGGTGGGATTTTGCATCTTTTAGAGCTTTCTTAAAAACTATTGTATTTCTGAGTATCTTTGAAATGTGTTTGCTGCTTAGAACTACATTAACTGGTTTATGTTTAAACCACATAATCTTAACAACTAGTAAGAATTATAAGGAAGGAATATGGAAATATGGAATAGATAGATAGATAGATAGATAGATAGATAGATAGATAGATAGATAGATAGATAGATAGATAGATATTCCTTTTTTTTAAAAAAGGAAAGAAATAATAACCTTCCAAAATTAATATGTGCATTCACTATAAAAAGTGACCTCAGGATGATTCTATTTCAGCTACTGGAGGTAAACAAATTAATAATATATGGTAAACTACTTATGATAAGATCTTCTATGGGTGTAAGGTAAATCCATAAGCAACAAACTGCTTAAAAGAAAACAGAGAGACCAAACCTCCACACACACACACCCCAAGCTGAATGTTGCTTTGTGGCATTGATTAATATGGCCCAGTAACCTTGTCTCAGTTAACATCAACACCTTCTAAACAGTTGCTTGGTTATTATGGCTCTTGTCCGAGACCTCTGAAGAGACACACAGTCATAGAAATGTGTCTTTCCTCGTGTTTACAATTTTTCTCACAGCAAAATTGCTGTACTCGTAAGTGGCCTTAGGTCCTTTTTAAAGAGAAAGGTGTGTTAAAAATATTTTTAACAAACAAGCAAACAAAATGCTCTGTTTTGTTTGGGGCCTCTCTGGAGTCTGACATGCATAGGAAGCCCCTGTTTACATTAAAGAATAAAGAAGTAACCCAAACATTACCCTGCCATTTCTTTTCATCTGTCCTTCCCCCTCCCCCATTTATACTTTCTTTGCCACTTGAGGCAATGCTTGTTTAGAAATGGATTACTTGAACCATGGGCTTTGGCCCTAAGATTCTGGGGAGCCATTCTGTTGTTCGTCTATGCCACAGAGAATGGCTTTCGTATGCATCCCCTTGCAGAGTTCATGTGCTAGCAATGGACAAGTAGACAACCTTATCACCCCATGCTCTCTCTCTCTCTCTCTCTCTCTCTCTCTCTCTCTCTCTCTCTCTCTCTCTCTCTCTCTCTCTCCATACCCCTTCAGTCATGCTCATCCTCTCCCCTTCTTCTCTCTGTTTGGTGGCCTGTGGGCAGAACTGATCAGTTAACAGAGAGCTTTTTAAATCAGAGAGAGGATTTTATTAGATCCAGGCATCGTGTGCAGGCTGTCGCTCCCCTGTGTGGGCATTACCAGTACCGACTGCTCAAGGGTTTGGTCGGATACAAAACAGCTTCTAACATTTGAAAGTGATGTAGTAGTTGTGGCAGAACCTCTGGTCCAGGAAGATATGTACCAGCAGGTACTTTTCATAATAAGAATAGTAACCACAAACATTGTCCTACAAGTTTAAGTGGCTTCTAGAAGCTCTAGAAGGAAAAAAAAGACAACAAAAGATGACTGTGATTGCTCTGTGATGTCTGTGCATGAATATTTTTACCCTGAAGGAATGCAGATGCATTTTTGCTCTGTTAGAGCACAGTTTTCGGCAGACCAGCAACGGTGCACACTGTACACAGACCATATTAAAACACAGTGTTCTCTCAAGAGTTTTCCACAGCATTTTCTTCTAAATAATTATTTTGTAATGGCCATTTTATTTTATTTTGCTGAGACCCTAAATAGTACACGTCTCAGCTCGGGAAAAATCAATGTACTGTTCCTTTACAGCTTGGAATGTATTTTATTAAAGGTTCATTTATTTAGGAGGGGAAAATGAAAGATTTTGGTGTGCTTAATCCAATTTACTTCTTTTAAGTGTGAAATATTGTCTTACCCAAGCCAAATGTGGAGCAACCCAAATAGTATTCTGATGTAATTTGAAGGCGGCACTTGGAATTCTTAGATCATGAAATGGCTTCTCACTATCTGGAGGCGAGAAGAAACAGGGTTTTCGCTTCTGTTGATCCATGTTTAGTGTGAATGTTCACTTTGCCCACCCAAAAAGTGCCTGCCTGGTGGGAGCTTGGAAATTCCGTATGTCCTGGTGGTGATCCACATGAGATGCTGTTTTACGGTGTAGAAGCCATTGGTGTAGCAGTAAATTCAAAAGTGCGGATGCTCATAATGAGCCAGCCACTTTGTAAGCCTCTACACACTATAAGGAGAGCTGGACTGGTCCATATCAAGAAATGAAGATCAGGCATTTTGAAAAGTTAATGACTTAATTATTGACCCACTTTAGACCAACCATCCTCAAATACTTGACTCTTCAGGACGGAGAGCTTGCATCAATATACTCTTCCTGGGAAAATCCATTTCTACTCCAGCTCCTGTGAGGATTGCAGCTGTGCACAGAAGATGGAAAAAAATACATATTCTCTTCAAAGTGAAAGGATAGCCTAGCATCCATCCAGTCCCACTGAAAATTCAGTTTCCATATTCGACTTCCAAGAAGTGTGGAAAAAAAATCATACCTAAAGCTATGCTTTAAAGTTTGTCAAGCTTAGTATTTCAGTTAGTCTAGGTAGGTTGTTTAAGTGACCTATCAACTATTCCAGTCATGTCCAAAGTCCAGCTCGGCAGCCAAATGCGGCCCGATTTAAAATTTTCAGTGGCCCTCAGCCTCTTCTCCCCGCTGGCTTAGCCTGTCACTCATCTCCACTGGCCGGCCCTTCCCCATGCTAGATATCAGCTCGCAGTTTTACAGTTTGTCTGCCCTCCCTCCCTGCCTCCATCCATCCCCTCAGCCACCTGCCCTGCCTACCCGCTCCTGGTTCCATTGCTGCAGCGTCTTCCCTACCTCCTTGCGATGGAGGGCAGCATATGCGAGCAGTGGTGCATCTTTGGTGTGCGTGGGCCGATTCCCGGGCCATGCAACAGCAGCTGGGCCCTTGACCGCCTTGAAACTGGAGCATTTGCGGCTGTTGCAGATGCGCACGGACCATGCCCTTTCTTCGCCCTTCAGATTGAATGGTTGGCCCCCACACATTTTCACCTCACCAAATCTGGCCCTCCTTGCAAAACGTGTGGACACCCCTGATCTATTCTGTTTAAAAACACTTTGTTTAAGACAGTCATAATGAAATAAAAATGTTTCTATTACATGCATTAATGTACACTGCCTTACCAGTTCCAGTAAGGAGGTGCACTTTTGGACAGAGATTCAATCGAAATGTCTCCAGGGCACCTAAAGTAAAGCCCACCAGTACAGTGCAGGAGAAGGCAGCAAGCAGCTCAACACTGGCACATTATTATGCTACATGAGCTTGCAAGAAAAACAAAAACAAGCCCATCACAGCTGCCAATTCAAGACCGGGATTGTGTAAATAGATGAAACTTTTCACAGAGCTCGTAAATGGCAAGCCATAGAACATTTTCCAGGAATAATAATGTACTTTTCCAAATTATGGCTGTTCACTTTCAAGGTTCTTGTCGTTTCTCATGACGGGACGCTCCAATCTTTAAAAAGGGAAAGCAGCTGAACAGCCTGTTTCTCATCCATCTGTGAATTCCCTCAAAAGGTTTTTGTAAAGGGGATGAAACATCCTATCAATCTGATGGGACCCAGTGCCACAAGCTTATGAGTTCTATTATTTCCCACTGTGCTTATGTTCCCTTCAGTTTTCACTTGATGTTCCTATGTGGTTCAGGTTAGACAAATGGTAATCAGGTAGCAGAACTGTTCCTGGATGAAACTGTTCTTGGAATATTAGATATTTGAATCCACCATCATGAAATAAATGAAAACTCTGAAGCGAAAGACCTAAGAAAAGGCTATGTTCATTCTCTTTCACCTGGCCTCTTTCTTCTTCAGTGGAAGAAGTGTTTCCAGAGTAGAAGGGTCAGTGATAAGGCACTGCTCTTGCCAAAGAGACACCTGAATGTGTACACGATCTTCACACTCTTTGGGGAGCCCCCCCCCAAATGTAGATCTTACTACAGGCATATCCAAACCTCGGCCCTCCTGATGTTTTGGACCACAACTCCCAGAATTCTAAGCTTACACTGCCAATGACAAAGGACTGTGGGAGTTGTGGTCCAAAACATCTGGAGCGCCAAAGTTTGGACATGCTGTCTTACTATGTCCTCCACTGAAAATTAAGTAAGGTAAATGGTTGTCTGTAGGCCAGCTCAAGGTGATTGCATTCACTTTCTGCCATAGCCAAAATTACCCCATCTCCATCTGCGGTCTGTCACTAATACTATCCTATGTTAATCACTTTCTTCCCACTCCTGATAGGAGCAGTTGATCTCTCAAGCCATAACTCTGATGAAACGGGGGAAGGAATCCTTCTCAAATTTGTTTGCACAAAACTGGGAAGTAGATAATACTGCAGAAGGTAAAAATAAATATCAAAATGACCTTAATTGGAAAACTGCAGTTTATGAAAGTAAAAATGAAAGGTAATAGAGATAGAGACAATCTTCTTCACTGAGTGTGACGGGATATGAACTGCACCTATGAAAAGGATTGTGGGAAAACATCTGTATTTGATTTCAAGATCAACATGAGTCAGCGCAGCAATGCAGATGCAATCTCAGGCCTCAGGAGGTAATTGCTAAGTCACAGAATAACAATTGACATTTTATTCTGCTGTAGTCTAGCTTCACCTGGAATAGTGTGTACCTACTGAGACACAGCATATTCAGAGTTATAGAAGAGTGGAACTTGAAGGGGCCCTATAAGGCTGTTGAGTCTAATCCCCTGTTCAAGGCAGCCATTCAGATAGAGGGTTCTCCGATTTTCTCTTGAATGCCTCCAGCACTGGAGTACTCACCATCTCCCAAGCCAATGGGTTGTACTGCTTTAACAGTTAAGAGGGGCTCTTTTCCTGATAGTCCATCAAAATTTTACTTCCTGTAACTTGAACCCATTATCACATAACGTGCACCCTGCACCCTGGAATGATCAAACAGATTCTACCCCTCCTCTCTACTGTTCACCTATTTAAACAGTGGTATTGTGTCTCCCATAGTCTTCTTTTCTTAAGGCTAAATATGTCCATTTCTTCCAATCTTGCCTCCTAAGACTTCCTTTCCAGTCCCCTGATATTCCTTGTTGCCCTCATCAGAACCGGTTCCAGTTTGTCAACATTATTTTTGAAGTGTGGTGTCCAGAACTGGATTCAGTACACAAGATGAGTCCTAACCAGTGCAGAATTGTGGGTAACTAGTACTTTTAATGGGATTTGAAGACTATACTTCTTTTATTGCAGCCTAAAATATCCCCCTTTTTTTTTTTTGCAGCCACATCATGCTGTTGGCTTATATTAAGCTTGTGGTCTACAATAATTCCAGAATACTTCTTATAGGTAGTATGTTGGGTCAAGTGTCCCCCATCTTGTAACTCTGTGTGTAGCAAGAGTTTGGAGTGCCTGGGGACAACGTTCGTTTTTGCGCCCCTCCTGCTGCCCCCCACTGCATCGCACCCACCCAGCAACAGGGGCCCAATCCTGCATGTGTGGTGTGTGTGTGGGCATGGATGCACAGGCATAGGGGTGTAGGGGCATACGAGCATATGGGTGTTTGTTTGTGTGTGTGCATGTGCACATGTGTGATAGTGTGTGGCCCGAAGCAAGGCACTGTGGAGGGGGTCCCGTTGCCAAGCCTTAGCTGGGGGAAAGGAGGACTGCTGGCGGGAGGGCATACAGCTTCCTCCTCCTGCTCCCCCTCCAGGCATCCCCAGATTGCTGCACCCCAGAGCTAATGCACCTTCCCCCCCAATACACCCTTGACCCTGATGTTCCTACTGTCCATTGCAGGACAGAAAACCAGAAAACTAAGATGTGGTCTGCAGGATGTTTTGGGGAAGACACCATTTGGGCCAAACCCATTGTTGACATGGAGACCATGAAGTCTTCAGACACCCCTGACAGAGCTGCCTCAGCATGGATGTTAATGTCTCCCAACACGATGAGCTGAGGGGACTCTAACATCGCCCCGTTATGAGTTCAGTAAGCTGAGGTAGAGAAGTTGTTGTGCCACGGGGAGAGTGGTATACCAAGAGAATTCCTATTTTGTCCCTGGCTCCTACAGACTGAGGAAGCTGTTTGGATGAGCAGCGAAACATTTCTATCTCTCAAGAAAAAGAAGTCCAATTGCCATGACTCAACTTCCAGATAAACTTAGAATCTTCACAGACCTACTTTTAAGAATATACATCCAAACCCAGGGAATTGGGTAACATGGCATCTAGTAAGAGGGATGGAGCTATGATAGACAGTTGCCACTCTACCACCCCATCCACTTGGTCTAGCCTTTTCTTCCACAGAGAAACCTGGAGGACAGAGTTGAGTGAGGTTGACACCTCCAGCCTCATCCTGCTAAGTCTCTGTGATGCAAGTGAGATCATCATGTTCTTGCAGAATCAGGTCTTGAATGGCTGTTGACTTCCCATTCACTGATCTAGCATTTATCAGCAAAATTTTCATTTCAGGGGTCCTGTTATCACGTTTTTAGAGCAATTTAAATTTGTAGATGCCTTTGGAGTTACCCAATACCCTGTACTCATCCCTTCTTATGCTTACGTAGTGTTGAGGACCCTTATAATGGCCATATCTACCCTGATTCAGAATAGTAACAATAGGTTTGCCCTTATAGTCTTGCATATTAACTTTTTATTATTATTTACCTCGGTATTCAAGCAATATCTGTGGCACCAATTAGCGCTGCACTTTGTGTGTGCACAAGGCGCGCGCCAGAGGCACTGTAACCAGAGAAGATGGGACAAGTTATTGGGCCCTCTTCTGCTTTCTGTTCTCCAGCTGCCCTGAATGGTGGAAAATTGCAGTCTCTTCCTTTCTTGCAGTCTCTTTTGACTTTTGTTCTGTCTTCCAGGGAATTAGCTATTCCACCCAATTTTGTGTCATCTGCAAATTTGATCAGCATTCCTTGCACTCCCTCTTCCAATAAAAATGGGTGATTAATATAAATGTTGAAGAGCACCAGGTTCATGACTAGTTACTTTCCTCCAGTTTGAGAAGAAGCCACTGATAAGCATTCTTTGAGCACAATTCTGTAACCAACTATTTATCTGCCTGACACTTGTGCTATCCAGCCCACTTGTGAGCTTGCTAATTGGAACATCATGGGGCACTTTGTCAAAGGCTTTGCTAAAATCAAGATATATTATGTCTATAACATTCCCACCAGGGAGGTTACCCAATCAAAAAAAGGAGATAAGATTAATCAAGCAGGATTTGTTCTTGAGAAATCAATTTTGGCTTCTCATTATTACTGCATTGTTTTCCAAACTACTTGTACAGTGATAGTTTAACAATCTGCTCTCAAATCTTCCTTTAGCTTGATGTCAGGCTGACTGGTCTGTAGTTCCCTTTTTGAAGACACAAACAATCCTAGTCCTCATCCAGTCATCTGGCACTTTGCCCATCTACCATTATTTCAAGAAAATAATAGACAGAGTTCTTCAGTCCATTCCTTTAACACTCTTGGATGCAGTTCAGCAGGCCCAATAGATCTGAACTTGTTCAAAATAATTCCTTGACTAATAGTCTCCCCTTTTTACTGTCTTACCGTATATACTTGAATATAAGTTGAGTTTTTCAGCCCTTATTTTTGGCTGAAAAAAGACCCTTGACTTATATTCAGGTGAAGGAGAAACAGTGGGTTTTTTTAAACTTTTTTTTCTCTCCCAAAGCAAGCGCCGATGTACACCATCGGTGGTTGCTTCCGGAGGGAGAAAAAAGTTTTAAAAACCCACCGCTTCTCCCCCCCCCCCATTTTGCGTGTAGAGGGGGGGAGAGAGAGAGAGGAAAAGAGAGTTGGAAGGGCCTCGCAACAGTTGTGGTGGTGGGGTTTTTTGGGAGTGAACCTCCTGGCTGTTAAGGAAGGAAGGGGTGGGTCCCAGGAGCATGCCATAAGCATGGCTAGTGGCTCCCCTGCTCTGTGGAGCAGCCTGAATGGAAGGGCAGCTGAGGACAAAGACCTTGCATGGCTAAAATGGCACCTTGTGTGTATGCTGTTAAGGAGCAGCAGAGAGGTCTTGCTCCCTGTGGCCTTGGAAGCCCCTCCCACCCCCTCCCGGGAGGCTCAGGCCATGGTGGGCCCACTGGAGGCTGCCTCGGTGATGAGGTCAGGCAAATAATATAAGCCGACCCGAATATAGCCCCTCGACTTATAGTGGAGTCAATATGTTTTACCAGTTTTGTGTGGTGAAAAAACATCATCGACTTAGACTCAAGTATATATATGGTACTTTCCCCCCTTGTTCGAATTATGTGTGGTGGTTCCTTTTAAATTTCATTTTTTAGAAACCCCCCTCCCATCTTTAACTACTTTTCATAGTGTCTCTTGCCATGAGAGCTGACTTATCATTGTCCTCCTGAGTTTATTAAAACTGGCTTTCCTAAAATCTAGCATACATATGTGATGAAACTCCACTTTTGCTTCCTTTGAAAGCAAAACCTGCAGTATAACATGGGCAGCTTTCCCCAGAGTTCGCCTGACTCCCACTTCGTCCACCAAATCTATTGGTTAGTGTATCATGTCCAGGATAACTACGTGATCCTCTAGTTTCTTCCTACACTTATTGCAGGAAAAAAGAGCAGCCACAAAAGCCAAGACTTTCTTGTCAGGGCCATACAGTAGGACCCCTGTATCCACTGATTCATTATCCACTAATTCAGTTATCCATGGTTGGCAGGGAAATAAATAAATAAATAATTCAGCAGCCGCAAAGCAAGCTACTGTCACAAACAGCAGATGTAAAGCAAGCTACTATCATAAAAGAGCATCTGTAAAGCAAGCTACTGTCACAAACAGCAGCTGTAAAGCAAGCTACTATCACAAAACAGAACTTTTTGGGCTTTTTGGTGTTCTCTCTTATCCACAGTTTTCAGTATCCACGGGAAGGTCTGGAACCAATCCCCAGCAGATACCGGGGTCCTACTGTTTTTCCGGATGCTTTTGATGGGACAACCAAGCTGATTCTCCATTATTTCTGCACTGGAATATATATTTTGTCAGGTAGAGTAACTCGCCATCCTTTCTATTCTTTCTGTCCTTTTTGAAGATCCTTCATCTACCATACTCCAGTCATGGGAGTCATCACATCGAATTTCAGTTATCCCTATTAGACACGGGCACGACTAGAAAAAAATGACGTTTTGAGTTTTCATTTGTCGGAATGGGTCCGTTTCAGGTCGTTTCCATTTGTCGCGAAATTTTTCAAAAATTTGTCATTTCATTTGTCGTTTGTCGTTTCCACCGCGATTTAGCGCGATTTGACTTCCCCCAGAGCATAGGGGCATCCCGCAATCAAGGCTGGCGCTAGGTGTTTTTCCGCCCTAGGCGACAGGCGGGGCGGGGGGCGGGGGCGGCGGGGAGGAGGTGCGGGCAGGCGGCGGTGGCGGGGGGCCATGGGCAGGCGGTGACAGCGGCAGGGGGAGGCGCGGACAGGTGAGTGGGCAGTTAGGATATCACTTAGGATAGAGGTTCTGTTCTTGGCTTGCACCCCAAATGTGTTTGTGTGCAAGCAAATTGAAGTTGGGGAAATAGAAAATAAATGGTAGTATATAATATATTTTTAAAATAAATCCACACCTCCCACTCCCAGTCGAACCTCCCCCTTTATCCAATATCAGAAAAAAATCCTCACAAACTGCCAGAGAAGAAATAAAGAATAAACTGCTATTCCCTTCAGCAGACAAAGCTGCAGGGAATCAAAGCAATTATTTTCTAAATTCAATTCCCTCCCTGCCTGCCTAACTTAAATCCTAAAGCCTCCAGCTTCCCTCCTCAGTCTCGATCGGATCACACCTGCACCTGCAGCCAGCCCTCCTCCCTCAACCACATCCACACACCCAACTGCGATTTCTGGAAGGTGCCTCGGCTTTTTATGCCCTCCGAGACATCCAGAAGTGTCAGTCAAAACCCTGGTGATGCCATTGGTGGAATGGTTCAAAAATTTTGCATGGTCCCATCCCATGCCCAGCCCAAATGGGCAGGTCTAAAAAAATAAAAAATAAAATAAAATAAAATAAAATAAAATCAATGTGACGTTTTATTGCTATAAAAAACCCACTGCTGCTACTATTAAAAATCAGGCATTTAAAATAAATAAAATTCACATGTTTCTGTGGTGATTTGGTGTGTTTTTTGACCACAATTTCAAAACAAAAATTGCGGTCACCATTTTGGATCCCCCCCCACCGCATGGGTATGCAGCGAGACAGATGATGAGGATGACCCCCCCCCGAGCCTGGTGCAAGCAGCCCAGGACAGGAGAGGGGGGGAAGGCCGGGGACCCCCCCCCCAGAAACCACCCCTCTGGTAGGTGTCCTCAGGCAGGCATATTTTCGCCTGTTTTTTTGGCCGGGAGTGGGGGTTTTTTTTTTACTTTTTAAAACTTTTTTTCTGTGCTGCTTGGCATCGTGCGATCACCGCAATGCCATTAATGACAACGAAAAACCCAACCCAATTTTTCTTTTTTTGGGTCGGGTTCGAACTGGAGCAGCGTAATTATCGTTACCGTTTCCGTTACGTAACGGAAACGATAACCGAAAACGGAAACAACAATTTCGCCGCTCCGTGCCCATGTCTAATCCCCATTAAGTCATACTTATACTCCTAAACTAAGATTTCCAGTTCTTGTTTGTTTCCCAAACAAGGATAAATACAAACTGGGTCTTATTCAGGAAAGGGGCATGAGAATGCTGTGTCATGTGAAAAATTTGTTCCCTGAATTTAAAGGAAGTGAACTTATTTAACTGAAGAAGAGAAAATATGGCTCGGACTACCATGACTTTCTTTTCTTCCAGGCCCTACCCCTCGGCATGGCTAGCAGTAACAAATACAGTGGGTCACGGAGCTGGGCCAGCATAATAGAGGGTTGCTGCTGCTACTACTTCCTGTTTCTCTAGTAGCCTTGAGAGGAAGGAGGTGTCTCTCAGCTGGAGTGCCATCCAGACAAGATGAGGTGCCCCAAAGCTGATTTTTTTCTCCCTTTGATGACCTCAGCAGTGCAAGTTAGGTTATGAGAAGCAAAGCCAAACTGTTTAGCTATATTCTTGACCAATCTAAATGTTAATATTAGAGATGGGCACGACTATGAAAAAACAAAAATGAAAATGAAAAATTGCTGTTTCGTTAGCATTCTTTTTAGTTCAATGCATCTGCTGCAACAAAAACGAAAAACACGACAAATTTGGTCGTTTTGTTTTTGTTTTTGTTTTCGTTTTGTTTTTGGTCATTTCATTTCATTTTTCATTTTGTTTTTTAAAAATTTTTTCATTTTCGAAATGAAAAAAATGAAAAAAAAATGAAAACGAAAAAAAATTGCTCATTTCGTGCCCATCTCTAGTTAATATGATAACATGCCATCAAGTCAATTCCAACTTGCAACATCACTTCTCTGTGATTTCGAAGTATAGTGTTCTCACAAGTACTCTATACTGTATACATTCACTTCTTCTGGGGGCGCCCTGGGACTGTGGGGTTTTCCCCCCAAAGCTACACAGGTTGCCAGGAGGCAATGAACTCTCAAGTCTCTTCTGCAGCCAGATACCCAACCCAAACAATTGAGTTTTATTAAACTCTACATTCTTAAAATGTTCAGAAGCTCTGTCATTGTGCTGATAGCTTCCAGCTGCTGCTTGTTTGTGGCAGGTGATCATATGGGCATTCAATATACTTCTTTATAACAGAACAGAACATGGATAAGAGAGAATAATTCAGCATGGAGAAACCATACCTCAGTTCAGAAGTAGGTTAGGACAGCTTTCCGATCCTTCTCAGTAATGCTATGATAAGATTAAAAGGAGACATTATTATTACAGAGAACTGTAAGAGCTGACTTGACTGCTTCCTGTGGCAAAGACTCATCGGAATACATTTTGCATTGGGTTGCTTGGGGTTAAAACATCCATCCAGAAAATGGATTCCCATGCGCTTAGCCATGCTTGTGCCCAGTGGTATAACATCAGAACCCGGGAATGCTTCCTCTCTACACTGCACGTTTTGAGGCGGTAAAGATGTTTCTATTTATTGTGGTTTGCTTTACCCCCAGAAGAATTTCACAAATAGTTGGTTTATTGTGTCAAACGCTGCCCTTTGTCAAAAGCAACAAGCAGCATCTGGAGAGCATCATGGGTTTTTGGCAAAGCGGTGCCTCAGAGGCCTCTGCGTCACCCCTGCCTAGCATGGCAAAGCGGTTTGGCTCCCCACAGGCTCGCGATGGAGATTGGGAAGCAGTGCCCAGCGGGAGCGCTATTCCACTGCCAAACTCTTGCAGGAGGTAAAGGTTGCTGGCACTTGTTGGACACAATGCTTTACATGCTATTCTATGATGACCCCTGGTCAGACAAGCAAGAGAGGGCTTTTGAAATGCATGGTTGTGAATGTGATAGAAAACCTGAATATACCAGGGTGAGCTGATGATGTATTTATTCCCTGCCGAGATAGTTCAGTGGCCACAAGAGGTAGAGTGGTGGTGCCGGATGCAGTGAGCCAACAGCATTGGGAAAAATTTTCACTCCTAATGAAAATGGAGAAGACATTTCAGGGCTTCCAAAAGGGAATGGAGGGGTGCTGGATGCAGAGCATGTGGGCTGAGGGCAGATGAAATGGGAATTTGGGGGCGCTGCGTTAAAGTGGCTCCAGTCCTTCCTGCAGGACAGAATGCAGAATGTTGTATTAGATTCATGTTCAACACCACGGCTGCTGACCTGTGGAGTCCCCCAGGGTTCTGTTCTGTCTCCTATGTTAGATAACATATACTGTATATGAAACCACTGGGGGAGATTATCAGGAGTTTTGGGATGAAGTGCCACCAGTATGCTGATGACACCCAACTCTACCTTTCATCACCTTCAGATTGAAAGGAAGCTACTATTTTGACTTTACGTGAGTGTTTAGCTGCAGTAATGACCTGGATGAGGATGAAAAAAATTGAAATTAAACCCAGACAAGACAGATGTGCTGCTGGTCAGTCAAAAGGGAGAACAAGAGATAGGGGTGCAACCTACACTTTATGGGATTACCCTCTAATTGAAAAAAGAGATACACAGCTTGGGGGTGCTCCTGGACTCATCCTTGAGCCTAGATGTCCAGGTCACAGTGGTGGCCAGGAGCACATTTACACAATTAAAGCTAATATACCAGTTATGCCCATTCCTTGAGAAACATGCTCTGACCACGGTGACACATGCCCTGTAATGTCCTCTATGTGGGACTACCGATAAAAAGTCTCAGGAAACTTCAACGGGTCAAAAGTACAGCAGCCAGATTGCTGACTAGGGTGAGTTACATAGATCACATTACACCCCTATTAATGCAGCTCAGCTGGCTACCAATCAGCTATTGGTCACAATTCAAACGGCTCACCTCAACCTACAAAGCACTATTCGACCTGGGTACTAGTTACCTCAAAGATCGAATCTCACAGTATGAACCGGCTCAGGTGTTAAGGTCATCAAGAGAGGCCTTTCTTTCCATACCGCCACCCTCACAGGTATGTCTTGTGGGAACATATGAAAGAGCCTTCTCAGCTGCTGTGCCCAGACTCTGGAACTCCCTTCCACTAGAGGCCAGGACTGCCCCATCTTTGCTGCCTTTTTGGAAACAGGTAAATACCTTTCTCTTCAGGCAAGCTTTCCCTGAATGATGGACTACCTATTGTGTCTTTTATACAAATCTACCATACATGGCTACATAGACTTTATAACCACTCATAACTTTGTGCCTGTATTTCTCCTTGTGGGATTACGTTGACACTATGTTATCAATTGTTACTTCCCATCCCTCATAACTTTTAGATGGTCTACTGTACATGATTACATGGAATGTATATTTTTTCTTAACTGCTTGCGTTCTCTTTTAGCGCTAGTGTTGTCTGCAAGATACCCCTCAATTCCCTCAATTCCCTGTTCTTAAACTTGAACATGTCTTAATTGCACTGGACAGTATATTGTCCCTCCATAGGCAGGGTAAAATACTCATTAAACAAACACACAAAGATGATGCAGTCTCTTTTCCAGAGTCAAGCAATTCTGAATCTTGTTTATCTCTATAGAGGGCTGAACATCTGGGAATCCCATAAATGTGACCAAGGTGCAGCAGATTAGCAGGAGGAATTTATAGCCATTAAATAGGAGCAACCACACAGAATGCTTATGGAAATACAAAAGGAATAACAAACATGTGATGTTCCCTCACCCCCACCCCCACCCCCAAAAATTCTATGCAGCATAGACAAGAATATAACCTAGACTTGGGAGGTCAGTCCATCTGGAGAGCCCTATTTTCCCCATCTTTGATACAGGTCTTTAAAATCTAGGTTACTCTTTGAGAGGAGAGATTGAGAATCCGGTGTGTGTGTGTGTGTGTGTGTGTGTGTGTGTGTGTGTGTGTGTGTGTGTGTGTGTGTGTGTGTGTGTGTGTGTGTGTGTGTGTGTGTGTACGCATGCATGCACACATGCTTAAAAGGCCTTAAAAAATCTACAGTATGTTCTTTTGTGCTATGGCCAAGAACCCTATGATAAAAATTCATCTGATCTTCGTTCTAATTATTAAATGGACATATTTAATCAAAAGGCAATATAATTCCATTTAGTAATGGGAACTATTTAATCTGTTATTATTTGGCTGTTTGCCTGGTCCCTCCCACCAAATTATCAATTTTTTTGTCCATGGGCACTCAAATCCATCTCTAGAATTGCAAAGGATTATTTCTACTGTCTTGATATAACTATTGCCATTTCCAACTATAGCTTCATACTGTGAATGTTCTTTTTCATTTTTGTACTTTGCCACTTTCATTGTAGCATCATAAATGTTGTACACCTCCAGTCAACCCTAAGGTCAGTCAGTTTCTAAGTCCTCCTTGTTGAAAGCATATCTATAAAGAGAAACAAAGGTTGTTATTTCATGCCTTGATAATTTTTACCACTTGTGATGTTCAAGTAATGCTGGGAAGTGTTTTAATATTCAGAGGGTACATTTGACTTGTAATAATCAAGAATTTGGCCTTGCTGTTCCAGAACAAGTTAGACAATTGGTAGAACAGAAGCTCTACAAATTTCCCCCCCAAGAAAGGAAGATATTCTTTAAACAGAAAGAAATGTGAGATGATGGGATACAGCTTGTTTTTATTTATTATATTTATTTATTTTCACACTTATATACCGCACCTATTTCCCTCATAGGGACTCAGGGCGGTTCACAGCATAGAAAAATAAAGCAGCTAAAACAGCTCAGACACCCAAACTCCAAAACAGGGAGTGGCAAAGGCGGTCGGTGGGCCAGGGGGAAAGGTAAAAAAAAAACCTGTATCCCTAATCAGCGCCGAAAGCATCCTGGAAAAGTAACGTCTTTAAGTTTCTCCTGAACGACGCCAGCGACGGAGCCTGCCGTAGCTCGCTCGGTAGCTTATTCCAAAGAGTTGGCCCCACCACCGAGAAGGCCCGTCCACGTGTACTCGTTTTGCGGGCCTCCCTCGGGGGGACCATTTGTAGCGGTCAATGATGATCGGGTGGGTCGGGCCCGATCTGATTGTCGGGAGAGAAGCTCTGCCAAATAAGCAGGGGCCAAGCCATGGAGGGTTTTGTAAACCAAAACCAGCACCTTGAACCTGATCCGGGAGGCAACGGGTAACCAGTGTAGGTGAGCCAGGATGGGGTGGCACGGTCATAACGATGTGCACCAACCACCAGCCTGGCCGCCGCATTCTGGGCCTGCTGCAATCGCCGAACAAGGTTCAAGGGGAGCCCCATGTAGAGAGCGTTGCAATAATCCAGCCTCAACATGACCAGCGCCTGTACCACACATCAGGTAGTTTGTCTTTCACACAGCCTATCACCCAGCTGTGTGGAAGACTAACAGATTTTTTTAGGGATGACTGAGGGTTTTGTGTGAGCTCAATGCTGTACCAGAAATGTGATTTTTAATTAAACATACCCTAGTCCGGCTATGGGACTGGCTACATTGAGTGCAGTGAGATTTTGACATAGTATTATATCTCAACTGGATAACTGGCCCTAGGGAAAATAGTATGTTTGGGAACCACTGGTTTAGATAGCAGCATGTACCGTGAGATCTTAGGAGGAATGCTGAATATTTATGTTGCCAGTAGATTGATGGGAAAACATAAGAAATGAAGAAATGCTGGATAACATGAAGGGATGCCACTTCCCCTCATGAGGAGGATTTCAGTCTGTTATGTCAAATGATGACAAGCGAAGGAAACAGCAACCACTTCGATATGATGCGGGATAGAAACTGGTTAGGAACAGCAGAATTGTCAATCCAATAGGAAATCCTGCCTTCCTGGCAATAACATCTATGAGTCTATGGAGTAATCTCCCAGGGGACATGAGGAATCCCCATTACTGGCATAGTTTAAAATTGGAGAGAGGGGCTTGGGAATTTGTTACAGGAGGAAAATCGCTGATGCTGTGTCTGTGTGAAAATCTAGCTGGTTTAGAAAATAACTGTTTACCAGACAGACATGTATTTTTATAGTACTTGGGGGTGGTTTTGTTTGAGGCTGAGAACGTTGGGTCAGGGAACGTAGTTGTAATGGGCAAAGTTCACAGAGGATGTGACTTCGGCAACTTCCATGGAATTAGGTCAGAAAAGAATCTAAGAACAGCTGTCAGGTTTGGAAGCGTCTGGGCAACTCAGCATCCCAGGACGGCCACAGAGATCTGTGCGGTCTGCGTCGGCATCTCACAGTTATGGTAGGAATGGACATTGTGACACCGTCTGAATGTTCCTGGACTGAGTCCATCAGCGTTGGCCAACACAGGCGATGGCGAGGGATTACAGGAGTAGCTCCAGCAACATCAGGAAGATACTCTCTTAGGCGGTTACTTCACGTACCTCCTTGTGCTCCGGTGAGCTTGGCTCTGATCTGAATTCAGATGCGGTCACATGATCTGAAACCGGGGATGACCCTCTTTCCTGTGTACTCATGTGCAAGCTGGGCGAAGGCGAAGGCATTCCAGCCTCACGTCTTTGATGCGCTTCGAAATGAAGGGTTCCTTTGCTTTCCGCTGGTTCAGTAAGCGGTTCCTGGTTTTCGTTTTTGGTCTTTCGATTAATCGATGGTCTCCCGTCATTTGTGCATTCCACATTATTTTCCTATCTTTCTAATTTTTTGTGCAAGCAAACTCCATAGGTGCTGCTCCCTGTAACGCCATTACCTCCTCCTGTCACTAGGTGGCTTCAGGCAGGGAGGAACTTTTAAACAGCAGGAACTGTTTCAGAATGTGAATGCTAGGAAACCACACGTACCGCCAATTCGGATCGAAAAGCGGATTGACCAGATTCCTGAGGTCGAGGAAGGGAATCTCTCAGCCCGCTTGGGGCACACTTCGGGGGGCATGGTCGGAGTGACCACGCAGCCACCCCGGGAGGTACGTGAGGCTCCGTTCCATCAAATGGAGCCGCAGCGGACCCACGAACAGCGGCGAGAGGTACGTGAAGTAACCGCCTTAGTTATGGAGTGAAGGCAAGTGGTTATTCGGCCACAAAATGTTGCCAGATGGCATACTCTTTCCAAGGATCCAGCTAGCCAACCACACACATTTCCAAGGTACCCTACTTCATTCTGCCTTCATTCTGCCTTCCCCTCAGTCTCTGCATTCCTCCAGCAATCAGCTGTGCTCACTGAGCTGCTCTATCTTCCTTGGTCCAAACAGGGTCTCTCCCCCCCCATCCCCCACCCCCATATAACTATACATTCCAATACCTCCTTGTTATGTGCTGAGAGTGTCATTTGGGGCAGAAAAGAGCCAACACTCATTGAGTTTCCTAGTCTCAGGGGTTTCCAGAAATGTAAGATCTCAGGAGCAAAAGAAAAGGGAGAGAGAATAACCAAGGTGAAAAATTGCATCATACATGATCTGGAATTAAAATTAATGTGTTTTTTTCTCCACAGATAATGTGAACTCAACATAAAATATCATAACCATAGTTCTGGTCTTCAGCCAATCCCCATCACCACCACCTATCAGCTTTCTCTCCTACTCAGCCTCCATGCCATTCCATTCTAACCACCACAACAGAACTGACATTGGAACATACCACTCCACAGTTCTTCCTTTATACATACAATAATATGAACACAAATATAAACTAAGAGTTTAGTAAATTAAAAAAATATGATATCCAAAACAACATTATGCAAAGAAGGGCACTGCAACATTTGAAGGGAGGCTCCACAGATGGAAAATGATTTCCACATTGCACCACCATCAGCTGTCCTGTCCATGCAGAATGGAAAAAATATGAATGCCAGTAAACAAATACTGTAGAAATAACACTGCCAACATCAATTCAATAAAAACCCCTCTTATAAGAGGTGGTGGGGAACCAAGGCCTTCTCAAGAGGGCCTGTTGGACATGAGTTCTGCAGTCATGAGATCACTTCTGAAAAGGAGCCCTTCCCCTCACGATCACTCACTCTACGGTTTCCATGGCAAACAGGTGATAGATGCCGAAGTTGCTGACATTAACATTTTTACAAGTCAGATGAAGGATGGCCTACCTGTAAGAAGGTTCTAAACCATCTAAGCCTTTAAAGGCCAAAATCTGTGCTTGAGATTTTGGATGAAAAACAAAGCTGTGCCACCCATACAAGATGGATGTCACATGATCCAATTGCCCAGGCCCTCAAAGGGATCAGGGGTTCATATTCCATGCCAACTAACATTTCCTAATTGGCTTTAGATGCACCCCACACAGATTTGAAGTGTAGTAGCCTTGTCTACTATACATAACTGGAGGACAGAATACTGAAGCAAGGTCAGATTTCTTAAAGCGAAGCTGACAGAACTTTTCACTTTTGGGAAGGTAGATTCCAGAATACCCCAGCCAGTATGATGAATGGCTATACTGTCTGGGGACTCTTGGCATTGTAATCTCTAAAAGTAAATTTTCCAGCTCTGCCTTGAGACCACCTACTCTACCTGATATTCTCCAATTTGGTTAGGTTCCAGAAGAACTCGACTGCATATTTAGATTAGTAGAACTTCAACACCTTCTACGATTGGTTGTAACTTGTAAATCCCAGCATGGGATTTTCAATTCAAAACATGTCAAACTTGCCTGGATTTAGTCTTAGCGTCTTCATCTTCAATTCGCCCAAACAGTTCTGCAACCTCTAAATATTGTGCTTGATTCTCTTTTGTACACCCTTTCTAGGTCTGACACAGATAGCCTTCCATTAGCTGTCATGACAATACAATGTAAAATAGCTGATAATTGTGCAGGGACAATGCTGATTGCCTTTTTTTTAAGTGTGATTTTTTTCCCTGTTCAGGCAAATGGTCGTTTACTTTGATGTATGCTAGTGAGCGCTAGACAATATCCTCAGTATATCTACAAGTTTTCAAAGAGCAAATAGGAGTAAAAATATGGCAGCATTGTAATTTGATGGATAAAATTGTCGTCTGGAAAACAAAACCTTACTTGATTGGCCCTTTCTTCACAAAGGTCTCTATATTTGTATAGGTGTGTGTGATTTTTGTTTGATTTGCAGAACACAATGTGGATTACGCAGTGTTATACTTATATAAGCCTGTTATACTTATATAAGCCTATACTTATATAAGCTTGTTAATTCAAAACTATCAAACACTTCACATGCTATATTTTGATGTATTTTTTCAGGATGTTTAACAGACGCCTGCTTTTTTCATTCCAAGTATGAATGGCTTTTACCACTGCCTTTCTTGCTTTGTCTCTGCCCTTTTCTTTCCAGTAGATGTTTTCCCCTGAAGGCATCTGCCATCCCATTATTAAACACGGTGCAGCAGAGTTAGAACAGTGCTTGATGTTTTCAGCAAGAGGCTTCATGAGCTCCCTCTCCCCATCCCTGTTGTTTCTGCCCCTCCCCGCCTGCTTTGTGGCACACCTGTTATGCCAGGTAAAGGAGGTAGTCAATAACAGGTCTTAGAAAGGCTTAGCACAGAAGCAGCCAAGTATTTCTCAGCATCAGGGATTTTTTTGATGTGTATGTATTATTTCTACATGGACATCTGGCTTCTTACCCGTGTCTCAGTGTCTATGGTAGTTGTCAAGAATTTGGCCTGCCAACCAAGCAGTTCTAAAGTATGCAAATGCAAGTAGATAAATGGGTACCACCATAAAAAGCAGGAAGGTAAACAGTGTTCCATGAGCAGAAATGCATTCAGCCATGCCGGCCACATAGCCACGGACTTGCACAACAGTGGCTCTTTGGCTTGGAAACGGAGATGAGCACCACCTTTAGAGTCGGACACGACCAGCACACATGTGTGGGGAGAACATTAACCTTTGTTTACATGTTTGTTAATTTGGACAAAGGCACGATTCCTTGGGTTGTTGTTGCTTCCACACTTCTAGCTCCTTTGCTCCTGGGAGCACTCCATTTCACTTTTTGTTGAAAAGTAAAGCATGTCTGATGTCGCCTGATTTCGGAAGCTAAGCAGGGTTGGCCCTGGTTAGTTCTTGGATAGGAGATCATCAGGGAATACCAGGTGCTGTAGGCACCTGGAGTAGGAGCTGGCAAACCACTCCAGTATTCCTGCCAAGAAAACTCCATGGACATGGGATCATGAAGAGTTGGTCTTCATGACTATAATGACACAATACACACACACAAAGAATGTATGCTTCTTCTTGGGTGCATATCTTGAGGTGACAAAGAAGAAAAGCAAGATATGGAGTGTTTAAATTTTGCAGTGGTTAGTGATAGTGAACTAAAGTGTACTGAAACAGGATATTTTTAAGTCAGTTTTGTTCTCTGGAAATGACAATCTAGAAGAAACAGAGTGTCTAATACTGAGAAAAGATGTAGTGCAGACAGGTGGGGGCTATAAAGTAAGATCTAACTGAATAATATTAATCAGACTCTTCAGAAAACCTATCCACATAATCATCATCCAGGTCTGTCCTCTAACTGCTGATGAAGATGAAATACTGCTTTTATGCAAGCATCTAGGAGGAAAATCTTCATATACCAAGACATGTTTACAATCACAAGTGACTAAAATGCAAAATTAAAAAACAAAGCAGAATCAAATGTAGACAAAATAACAGACTCTTTTCGTGAAGAATCTTATGACAACGAATCTTAAGTGAAAGCTGCTCTGAAAGCAATGGGAAGAAATAAATCACCAGTAGATGGAATACCAATAGAACTTTGTCAAACCACAGAGAATGAATCTGCCAAAATCCTTACAAGAATGTGTCAGCAAATATGAAAACAAAACTATGTCCCAAAGACTAGAAACATTCAATATACATTCCAATGCCACAGAAAAGAGGATACCAAAATGTGCAGTAACTATAGGATTTTTACTCTTATTTCCCATGCAAGAAAATTGATGGTTAAGGTGTTGCTGAAATGAAGCAAGAAATCCCCTGTGTTCAATCTAGATTCCAAAAAGGAAGAGGCAGTCAAGATCATATTGCAAAATCCAATGACTCCTAGAGCACACTAATGAATTTTAGAAGATTAGTCTGTATTTTAAGAGACAACAGTAAAGCCGTTGATGACGTGACTCATGAGAATTTTGGGTTGTTCCAGACGAAATGAATGTACCTCAGGACATAATTGTCCTTATGCATAACCTCTGTTGTGGACAAAAACTACTGTTAGGACACAATGTGGAAAGAGAATAGTTTCCGCTAGGCAAAAGTATCAGACTAGGGTGCATTTAATCCCCTTATCTGTGCTATCTGTATACAAAAGATATCATATGGAAAGCCAGACCAGATTCAGATGAAGGAAGACTTAAAATTGGTGGAAGTAAACTTAAAAAAATAGATACAGATGACACTTTCTTACAGGAAGAAAGCTGCAATGACATGAAACGAAGTTTAGTGAAAGTGAAAGGAGAAATTGCCGAAGCAGGACTGTAGTTTAAGATTAAGAAGACAGAAATCATGACTGCAGAAGAACTACACAACTTTAATGTTGTCAATGAAGAAACGGAAATTGTTAAAAGATTTTGTACACCTTGGTTCAGTCATCAATCCAAACGGAGAGTGCAACCAAAAAAATCAGAAGACTGAGAAGGACAGCTGTGAAGGAATTATTTATTTTTATTTATTTTATTTATTGGATTTATATCCCGCTTATCTACAAGTACCCTAAGCGGCTTACACGAGGCTACAATAGCCAGACAAAGTTACAAAAAAAATACTAAAAATAAGACAGGACAAGACAGATAAATCACGCTGTACAGAATTAAAACCTAAGCAGCACTTCTCTAATGAGGGAAACTGATTACGATGGCGGGCCAAAGGGAAAGAAAAAAAAATTAAGTAAATTAAACATCGCCAAAGACCTCCCGAAAAAGATAGGTTTTCAAAGCCTTTCGGAAGGCCAGCAGGGACTCTGCAGAGCGCACTTCACTGGGGATGGAATTCCAGAGGCTGGGGGCCGCCACAGAGAAAGCCGGGTCCGGGTCTGCGTCCTCCGGGCTTCCCGAGGGGTGGCGACCCGGGCAAGTGCGCTCGCGCCTGCCGAGCGGGACGGGCCGAGGTTGATCGCTGAATCCGCTCTGCCAGGTAGTCTGGTCCCAAGCCATGGAGGGTTTTATAAACTAAAACCAGGACCTTGAATCTAATCCGGGCCGCAACGGGCAACCAGTGCAGGCGGACCAGGGCTGGGGTGATGTGGTCATAACGACGCACACCAACCACCAGCCTGGCCGCTGCGTTCTGTACCCGCTGCAGCCGCCGGAGGAGATTCAAGGGCAACCCCATGTAGAGGGCTTACAGTAGTCCAGCCTCGAGATCACCAGAGCTTGGACCACTGTTCTCAAGGAGCTCGCGTCGAGGTGCGGGCGGATCTGGGCGATCCGACGGAGATGGTAATAAGTCACCGAGCCACCTGGGCCTCCATGGTAAGCGCCGGGTCCAGGAGCACACCCAGATTCCGCACCCTCTCCGCAAGCTGGAGGGAAACTCCCCAGGCAAGGGAGGGGGCCACCGTAATAGAACATAACCTCCGTCTTCTCGGGGTTGAGCTTAAGCCTGTTCGCCCCGGTCCAAGCCAGTATGGCCTCCAGGCACCCGTCGAGGAACTCCACAGCTTCCACAGCAGAGGTGGTAAAGGAGAGATAGAGCTGCGTGTCATCAGCGTACTGATGACAGCAGACTCCAAAACTCCTGATGACCCCCGCCAGCGGCCTTATTAGATGTTAAACAACATGGGGAAAGAGATGACCCTGGGGGACCCCACAAGGGAGGATCCAAGGGCCGATAACTCCCCCATGCTGTCTCACGTACTGTGGCCGGCCCTCCAGGAAGGAACGGAGCCAACTGCGAGCAGTGCCTCCAATTCCGACCTCAGAGAGCCGGTCCAACAGGAGACCGTGGTCGACGGTATCAAAGGCCGCTGACAGATCCAGGAGAACCAACAGGGTAGAGCACCCCCTGTCGGCCGCCCGGAGAAGGTCATCTTGCAGGGCGACCAAAGCTGTTTCGGTACCCCCGGGGCCTGAACCCGGACTGGCAAGGATCGAGGCACTGCCGATCCTCCAGGTATGACTGCAGCCGGACCGCCGCCACCCTCTCGATCACCTTGCCCATGAACGGGACGCGTTGGCAATAGTTTGAAAGATCTCCCAGTTTTTAGAATGGGCTTTACCACCGTCTCCTTCAGGCGAGAGGGAAAAACCCCCTCGCTGAAGGAGGCGGTGGCGATGACAGAAGCCCATTCGGCCATAGTCCCTCTGGCAGCTCTAATTAGCCAGGCGGGGCAAGGGTCGAAAGGAGTGGAGGCAGGCCGACAATGCACCATAGCCTTGGAGACCTCGACAGCAGAAACAGGCCCAAGCTCATCCAACCGAGGCGGCGAAGGCGGACCAGCAACTGGGGATGGCGGGACAGGGCCACTGCAACCGGAGTCAAAGCCAGCACGGATGGCCTGTATTTTAGTTCGAAAAAAGGCTGCAAACTGCTCACTACTGAAATTAGTAGGAGGAGGCCTAGCCAGACTAGGATTGCTGAGGTCCCAAACCACCCGGAAAACCTCCGCCTAGAAAAGATCATTAAGTATAAGGATGTGTCACCTGCAGTGGCATGGCATATTTCCAATCACTATGTATGGATGTGAAAGTAGGACAGTAAAGAAAGCTGACAGGGAAAAATAATATATTTGAAATATAATGCTGGTGGAGAGTTTGTCAGATACCTTGGACTGCCAGGCAGATGAACAAAAGGCTCTTATACCAACTCAAGCTTGAACTATCTCAAGAGCCAACAATGTCAAAACATCATAAGAAGGCAAGATCTTTAGAAAAGGCAGTAATGCTTGGAAAGGCTGAGGGTAGCAGGAGAAGAGGAAGAACAAATACATAAGAACATAAGAACATAAGAAGAAGGTTTGCGTTTACAAGAGCTGAACAGGGCTGCTGAGGAAAGGACATTCTGGTCTGAACTCTCTGCAACAAACCAGGAAAGGGACCTTGGTGTCCTGGTGGACACCTCAAGGAAGATGTCAACCCAGTGTGCCGCAGCAGTGAAAAAAGCAAACTCAATTCTAGGGATCATTAGGAAGGGTATAGAAAATAAGTCAGCAAGGGTCATTTTGCCTCTTTATATATGGTGAGGCCCCATCTGGAGTACTGTGCACAGTTCTGGTTACCATACCTGCAGAAGGATATTATGGAAATGGAAAAAGTGCAGAGGAGGGCAATCAAAATGATTAGGGAACACCTTCCTTGCCATCTGTGGCTGCAATGACTGGGCTTCTTCACTCTTGAACAACAGCAGTTTATAAAATCATACATGATATGGACAAAATAGATAAGGGAAAACTGTTTTCCCTATCACACAACACTAGAACTGGTGGGCAATCCATGAAACTTTTGGGTACTAGATCTCAAATAAATAGCAGAAGTACTTTTCCACCCAGAGGATCACTGGTCTTTGGAACTCCCTGCCAGAAGGAGTGGTGACAGCTGTCAGCCTTGACAGCTTTAAGAAAGGATTGGACAAGTTCAAGGAGAACAAGGGAATCAATGGCTGTCATTGTGCATGCCTGGGTTGGAGAGAGAGGCAGGATATCCCTCAATGCCATTTGCAGGGAATTGTAAGCAGGTGAAGACATCTGCTTGGGAATACCCTAAAGCCAATGGTGAGCCACTATGTGAGACAGAATGCTGGACTGGATGGGCTGTGGCCTGTTCCAGCAAGGCTGTTCTTATATTCTTATGGAGATCACTTAGCCATAATGGGGGCATAAGTCAGAGGCAACTTGACTTGTGTAACTGCAACCACAAAAGAGCATGCACTGCATTGTTATGGAAAAGTGGGAAATCCATTTTACTGAGAAACAGAAGCAGAAAGATGCACTCCTTTATAGAGCAGAGTCCCTGGCCTTAGGGTATAAGTTGGTGGATGGTGCCTGCCCGCCCGCCCGCCTGCCTGCCTGCCTCCCTGCCACAAGGACTCCTATTGCTTGTTCCCTCCTCGGGAATGTTAGGCCTTCCAGGTTTAAAAATAGACCCTTTGCTTATGGAAAATTAAGGATGGATAAGCGGCTCCGCAGGATGCCTCTTTGCTTCTAATTATATTGTAAATCAATTGCTGTGTTAAAGAAAGAATCCTGGCAGGCAGCTCACTCCTCAGTGCAAAAGGAGTCTCTGTAACTTAAACAAGATGCTTTGGCAAATCCTTCAAGCCTGATTTTCATCAATGGGAGAGCAGGGGAGCAAGTGGACGACAGACCAGGCAGGCTTCCGAGGGACTTGAGAGGACCTCAAGTTCTGCACTGTTGGCTTTCAGAATTTCACACTGTCTGCTTCTTCCTGCTGGTTCAGGGAAACCATCGACAAGGGTTTGGGGAATAGCCAAGAAAAGGTCAAGACATTGGATAAAGTGAACAGTAGATACTGTACCTTCTTTGATTACAATGATGCCCATTGCCCATGTAGACTTTTGACTTTCACCAAACCTTTCAGAACTTATTCTGCCTCTTGAGGAGCTGCTGTCATGTAGAAATAGGGTTGGGGTGTTGGACTTAACCCTAGTCGGGATTCATCTCAAGTCGGGATTCATCTCAAATCCCGACTTGGTCATGAAACCCACTGGGGGACCTTGAACCAGTCACACACAATGGGCCTACCCCACAGTCTGGTTGTGATGATCATGTGGGGAGAAAGACAGCCACATATGCTGTTTTCCTTCTCAAAAAGGAAAGGCGTGATATTAATGCAACAAGAAGCGTCTTTCAAGACTCTTTTAACGTCGCCTCTGTTTTTTTATCTTCTTTTTAATGTTTTTTTTTTTTTTGACTTGTTAGTGTTTTGTTAATTGTTTATTAATTGTGGTTTTTATTATGTGTAGTATCACTTGGTATGTTGCCTTATTTGTGTTTAAACTTTGTAAACTGCCCAGAGTGGCCTCTGGGCCAGATAGCAGTGGTATATAATTCAAATAAATGAATAAATAAATAAGAGTGGCTGTCATCAAATGCATAAAGTTCTTGACGTTTACAATCAATAGAATTTGCTTCAATGCAAGAAAGAGGCTGTTACACTATCCCCACTGCTCCGAACAGTGGGTGCAGTGCTTCATCAGGAAAGTTCTCCATGAAGTGAGGTCAGTGGAGGGTGGCTTTTTCCAGTTTTGTATTCCCATCTGTACACAAATATACAGGCTGAGAACAGAGGAAGACAACAGAAACATTCAAACACAAAGGGAAAGAGAGCTCAACCCAGCTCTCTCCATTAAATCCAACCATTCATACCAGGTAAAGTAAAGCAGAGGTGGCCTTGTTGTTTGTTTACACACTTCTCGGTGCTATGGGATTTTGCCACATTGAAGCAGCTCCTGTCATGGTGCATCTGGTATCATAAAAGAAGCCGCATACCTCAGTTCAGGAAACTGCCCTTGTTCCTTGCATGTGTGTGTGTGTGTTGTCATTATAGTTGTGACCAACTCTTCGTGACTCCATGTCCATGGAGTTTTCTTGGCAGGAATATGTACTGGAGTGGCTTGCCAGTTCCTTCTCCAGGCACCTACAGCATCTGGTATTCCCTGGTGGTCTCCCATCCAAGTACTAACCAGGGCCGACCCTGCTTAGCTTCCGAGATCAAGCGAGATTGGATGTGCTTAGGGCATCTAGGCAGCATTGTTCCTTGCATGCATGGTTGTAATGTATCCGTGCACAGGACCACTGAAATTGATTTCAAAGGGAAATCTTCTGAAGCCTGAGGTATTAATTTTACCACTAGAAGTGGAACTGGTAACAAAAAAAGCCATATAGAGCACTCCCATTTCACTATCCCGGTCATGCTCTCCCCTGCGCTATTGTCCAGTTTCCTGCAGGGTTTTCAGTCACCACAGTCGATTGTCACTAAGCACACCCAGAACTCCTCAGGATGTTTTGCACCACCACCACCACCACCACCACCACCACCACCACTGTCCTGGCCCCTTCCACAGAATCCTTGTGCTTTCTTAACTGCTGAAGTCCCAAGCTTATTGACCTTATTTCCGACTTTTGGATGAACTGTACTATTTTTGCTACACAAGGACAGATGAATTAGGAAATAAAGGACATGATGGCAGGCTGGCTGTACTGTCTTTGTGGGTGGCCATGAATTTAGGAAATCTCAAGGCACACCAAAGGGCACCTAAGCCCTCCATTTATTTAACAATGACATCACCAAGTGAGAAAGAAAGAGATGGGGACAGGTCTGCCCTTCCTGCTTATTCAGAGGCCTGCCTGCACAGAAGCAGCAAGTGGATGGCGGGCGCAGGCAAAAGCAGCCCGAGAGCGAATGGAAAAAGTGAAGCGCTTTGCTCCCCCAAAGCAGACGACTCATGCAGACTCAAGTACAGAAAGCGCTCTGCATTCTCAAACCATTAATAAATTCCTCACTCATCTCAATCTAAACAGCCGCAGAAAGGATCTACATTTGTCAGAAACTGGCTAATCCAGGAGAGAGGCAGCTGCCAGCTTTAATCCCGGGTTCCTTTCAGCAAGGCTAGGCATGATGCCTTCCCTCTGCAAAGTTGGGCACTGCTGTAGCTTATACACTGCGGATCCCAGGCTTGTCAGGGGGATACACACAAACCTTCACTGCTGCTGTTGCTCCTCCTCCTCTTCATTTTAAAGCTGAACTGATCTAAGTGGAAGAGGAGGAGGGAGAGGAGAGCTGGGTAGTGGTTAAAGCACTAGACTGGGGTGTAGAAGATCAAGGGACAAGTTTCCATTGAGCCATAAAACTTTCCAGGCGAGCTGCAACCTAACCAACCTTACAAGATTGTTGTGAAAATAAAATAGGAAGGATGATAAACGTATAACCCAAACCCAAGATCCAAGTGTGACAAAAAATATGCAAGTAATTGTAATGACTGGATAAAAACCCACATAAGTGTAATCTATAGAGGTCAGGGGTATTCAGCTTGGCTCCATAGGTAGTTAGAATAGGTTGGAGGCAGAATTCAGATGGACAGATAGGCAGGGTTGCTGGGTAAGTGAATGAGGAGTTATTGAGAGCTTAATCGTTTAGCTTCCTTCTTGCATACTTCCTCTTGCATTCTCTTTGTTTAGCTTCAGAGGGAAGCAGGGGCCGAAGCGACAACCCTGCACCCAGGGACTGCTGCAATAGCTGTGCAGGCTTGGATGAACATTAGTTTGGGAGCCTCTGAGTAGAGCGGAAAGGAGGCCTTGGCTGAATGGGTCACTGTTCTAACCCCCCACAACCGCCATCCTTACTCTACCACTTTTTGACAATTAAGGGGCACCCACACTATTTCCCTTTCCATTTCAAAGCACCATTCCCAGGCACGGTTGTGCCTCCCAAACAGTTTGGCTTCTTTAGGTACAGGACACCCTTGCTTGAAGGATGCTTTCCCACAGGGACGGACAACTTCTCTCTTGCCTCAAGAGCCAAAGCCAGGAGTAAGCAAGTATATTTCTGTTCCAGAAAAGTAGGAATAGATATTGAGTAGATTTGGAAGAGGCACTGCCTGATGTATTGACTTCTGTGCATGTGTGTGTGCATGCAGACCGAGTCATACAAACCAGTGGGGAAGTAATAAGCGGAAATCTAGTCCATGTGTTTATCCTTCCTATCTCTTTCAGATTTGTGTTTAGACTGTTATTCTGGGGCATTATTCCTTTTTTCTCCTCTCTCTGAAGTTATTTTCTACTTCTGCTTCTCTGCCCAGCATACTGATTGCTTAATCAGGCCTGTGGGGAATGGAAGCCAGCAGGATCTTTTCTAAACCTTTTCTCTTGTACCACAGTATTCCTAAATAGAGTCCTTCCGTTGCTTTAATACCAGCCTTTAACAAATGCAGAGTCCTTTACAATAGTTACAAACCCCATCTGGGAAACTGTAGTTTTAGATACCAAATAATTCTAATGTCGGAGGGAGGAAGTCCAAAATAATAGGGGGGGGATCAGAAATATGATGTAACACCACATATGGGCACCTGCAGTCTGCAATGTTTAATGCTGAATTCTACCATCACCAGTCTAGAACATCATTCTGCGTAATGGGATATAAACGTTTTTTTGTCACCAAGGGCTGTGTGTGAAACTGGTAGGGGGCTGGAGAGAAAACACATACAAAATTGATGGGGATACGAATTGGTAGTGGCAAGGGTTATCCTTATGGTCATCCAAGGGTCATCCTTATGGTTTTAGGGGGTGCAGACTGTGCATCCCTGCTATGTAATATCCAGAATACAGTAGCCCTAAGGAAGCTTGCAGCCGAAGGAACATCATATAAATGGAGGGGAAAGAGCAAGAAAAGCAACTGTGTCATATGTTTCTTAGTCTCTGTAAATATCTGTTATCTTTATATGCCAGCAGTAGAAGGTGCTCTCAAAAGCAGATGCTTGTGTTTTCCCTTTCTGTGTTTGGCTTTGGCTCTGATGAGTTAAGCTTAGTTAGGATCCATTCATAAAAACTGGAACATCTAGGAAAAAACAAAGTAACTAGGAAAACCCTGAGTGTCACATGTTACTAATGCACAATAATCTGTGCAGATGCACAAAAAAAGACACACCTTCTCTTCATATTTACCATCCTACAAGTGAGTTTCATGTAGTCGGCAAATGGTGGCCACTGGCCACTGCTGAATAAAGAAGTCTTCCTTTGTATGCTGTAGCTCTTCAGAGAATGGATGGAGGTCACCTTTGTTTTTTTCACTGGGTACTTTTATTCTGTTATTGAAATGAGTAACTGTTATTTCTATTTTGTTCTCCAATGAAATAAGCCATCTTCCCCCAGGATCTGTGGGGTTGTCACTTGCTAGCAACTGTCCAAGAGTGGTCTGACGGATCTACATATCTGTGCAATCCTTCCACAGTGCATGCATGCTGCATGCCAACTGTGGTCTGATATCACTTTTGAGCAGAGGAAGAAGCCATTATCAGGCTATAAACACCCCAGGAAACAGCAGCGGGGTCAGCTTGACAGAATGGAGTGTGTGGGAAAGACACCTCAGAACAGCAGGGACAATTAAATGTAGAAATAAGAGTTGACTACTAGCATTTGTTGTGTTCCTCTTGAGTAGCCAGAATGTACCATTAGAATTCAGCAGCATGTTGGTGTTTTCCTGTACATACTGAAGTCTGCCCATTCTCAGATGGTGCAATCTAAATCCAAAAGGCCAGCATACACTTAGTGTATTATTCATTATTATTTTATTTTAGAGTATTTTTACCCCACCTTTCTCCTTGGAAAAGGACCCAAGGTGGCTTACAGTAATGAGGGATAATATACAGTCCAGTAACAATAATTAAAACATGTTCAAGTATTTGAGAACAAGGAATTGAGGGACATCTTACAGCATTAATAGACAACATTTCATTAAAGCTACAAGGTTATAAGTTTAGTTATAAACACAAAGTCTATGTGAACCCATAGATTCATATAAAATACACATGGTAGCCCATCATTCAGGGAAAGCTTGCCTGAAGAGAAAGGGCTTTGCCTGTTTCCACAAGGACAACAGAGATGAGGCAGTCCTGGCCTCTAGTGGGAGGGAGTTCCAGAGTCTGGGTGCAGCAGTTAATAAGACCCTTTCATGGGTTCACACAAGACGTACCTATGAGGGTGACAGGATGGAGAGAAGGGCCTCTCCTGATGACCTTAACACCTGAGTCGGTTCATACTGTGAGATTCGATCTTTGATGTAGCTAGGACCCAGATTGTATAGTGCTTTGTCGGTCAAGGTCAGCGCCTTGAATTGTGTCTAATAGCGGACTGGCGGCCAGTGGAGCTGTTCTAATAGGGATGTGTCAAGGTATAATTTACAAGCTGAAACAAAACAAGGCTTGTGTTAATCAACAGCTTTGTTGAACATGTGTGTGAAATGCTGAGTAACTGTGGTTAACCAAAAAGAAAGGCTAACATGTGTATTAAGGTTAAAGTAAATGATGTAATGCTTTGTGATTGGCTGAGGCTTTTATATAGTGAAAACCCATGTGTAATGTTTTGGAGGGAATTCTCTTCTTCACTTTGTTATGCTGTCAGATTGACCTACTGGAAATATACCTATGCTGATGGTGAGCTCTGCTTTAGTGTCTTTATTTTCTGCTGAGCCAACTATGCTCAAAAGCCTACTCCAACAGGATGTAATGTGATCTCTGTACCCCGCCCCAGTCAGCAGTCTGGCTGCTGCAGTTTGGATCCATTGAAGTTTCCTGAGATGTTTCATCGGTAGCCCCACATAGAGCACATTACAGTAGTTTAGCCGGGACATCACTAGGGCATGTGTCACTGTGGCCAGAGCTGGTTTCTCAAGAAAGGGGCGTAACTTGCGTACTAGACATAATTGTCCAAATGTGCTCCTGGCCACAGCTGTCACCTGGGCATCCAAGCTCAAGGATGAGACCGAGAGCATGCCCAAGCTGCATACAGGAGTCCTCCTGTTCTGAACATCATAGAAACTTTGATAGCAAAGATTCAGGTTTCTAGTAATTCATTTACTGTATTTGTTTATCTAATGCAGCTCATTTGTAGTCTTCAACTCTCCAAAAAGTACACATTTTTTTCAATCCTGTTTGAAACAGTGAGGTGGCCAAGTTTGCAGATGACACAAAACTTTTTTGTGTGGTTAAAACCAGAGAAGATTATGAAGAGCTCCAGAAGGATCTCTCCAAACTGGGGGAATGGGCTGCGAAATGGCAAATGCGTTTTAATGTAGCCAAATGTAAAGTAATGCATATTGTGGCAAAAAATCAAAACTTTATCTATCAACTCATGGGCTCTGAGTTATCCGTGACGGATCAGGAAAGAGATCTTGGTGTGTTGGTGGACAGCTCCATGAAGGTGTCTACCCAATGTGTGGCAGCGGTGAAGAAGGCCAATTCCATGCTAGGGATTATCAAAAAGGGGATTGAAAATAAAACAGCCAACATTATAATGCCATTAAACAAAACAACAGTAAGGCCGCACCTGGAGTATTGTGTACAATTCTGGTCACCGCATCTCAAGAAAGACATAGTGGAACTGGAAAAGGTGCAAAAGAGAGCGACTAAAATGATTACTGGGCTGGGGCACCTCCCTTATGAGGAAAGGCTAAAACATTTGGGCCTCTTTAGTCTGGAAAAAAGGTGCCTGAGGGGGGATATGATTGAGACGTACAAAATAATGCAGGGCATGAGTAAAGTGGATAGAGGGAAGCTCTTCTCCCTCTCACAAATACCAGAACTAGGGGACATACACTCAAATTGTGGGCTGGGAGTGTAAGAACAGACAAAAGAAAATATTTTTTTACCCAGTGCGTTGTTAGTCTGTGGAACTCCCTGGCACAGGATGTGGTGATGGCATCTGGCCTGGATGCCTTCAAAAGGGGATTGGACAGATTCCTGGAGGAAAAGTCCATCACAGGTTACAAACCATGAGGGAGATGTGTAATCTCCAGGCTTAAAACCAGGGTACTTCAAGGGCCAGATGCAGGGGAGTGCTATCAGGAGACAGATATCTAGTCTTGTGCGCTCCCTGACGCATCTGGCGGGGCCACTGTGAGATACAGGAAGCTGGACTAGATGGGCCGTTGGCCTGATCCAGCATGGCTCTTCTTATGTTCTTATGTTCTTATGTTATTGTGAATGGATTTTTTAAAATAATAAATATATACGTTTCCATTCTAACTTACTATAGGCATGCTGAGTGAGCATGTCTAATTAATAGCTATAAATAAAGCTTACTAGCTTGCTGTATTGTGGTTAAATAATTATCACATATTCCTGCATCCACTAAAAAACCTGGCATACCACAAAATACATTTAGTTCTGCATGTTTTTAAAAACAGTGCTGTCCCAAGTGTGAAATATTCTCTGTTTGTAGTAACACATTGCTTTCCTCACACACGTGTCTTGCACTTAACATGCTTTGTTTTGTGATGGCTCATTGCAAACATCAGCTTACTGTTTGTATAACTAAGCAAATGCCATTGGGGCAAGAGAGGAACAGTGTAATTAGAGGAATGCATATTCATCTTTTCTTGGAATTTCACCTTATGTCATCGCCAGCAGCTACTCTCAGAATTTTAGCAAGGATCATAGTCAGAAACTACAGAAACTGCAACATTTAGTGAGCTGCCTTCGTTACCTGTGGCTCTGCACATCCAGCAATTTTTAGAAAAGCAAGCTTTAATGTATGAGTGAATCTTATTTATTTTATTTATTTTATTTTAGAGTATTTTTACCCCACCTTTCTCCTTGAAAAAGGACCCAAGGTGGCTGGCAGTAATGAGGGATAATATACAGTAAGTACAATTAAGACATGTTCAAGTATTTGAGAAGGAATTGAGGGACATCTTACAGCATTAATAGACAATAGACATGGGCACGACTCGGCGAAATTGTTGTTTCCATTTTCGGTTATCGTTTCCATTACGTAACGGAAATGGTAACATAATTAAGCTGTCACAACTCAAACTCGAACCGAAAAAAGAAAAATTTGGTCGGGTTTTTCGTTTCCATTTGTGGCATCACGGCGATCGTGCGATGCGAAGCACAGAAAAAGTTTTTAAAAGTTTTTTTAAAAACCCCTGACTCCCGGCCAAAAAAGCAGGCAAAAATATGCCTGCCTGAGGCTTTGCCACCTACCAGAGGGGTGGTTTCTGGGGGTCCCCAGCCTTCCCCCCCTCTTCTCCTGTCCTGGGCTACTTGCACCAGGCTGGGGGGGGGTCATCCTTGTCGTCTCGCCATGCCATGCGGTGGGGGGGATCCAAAACGGCGACCACAATTTTTCTTTTGAAATCATGGTAAAAAAACACACCAAATCACCACAGAAACATGTGAAATTTATTTATTTTAAATGCCTGAATTTTTATAGTAGCAGCAGTGGGTTTTTTAAAGCAATAAAACGTCGTATTGATTTTATTTTATTTTATTTTATTTTATTTTATTTTTTTATTTTATTTTATTTTATTTTATATATTTTTAGACCTGTCCATTTGGGCTGGGCATGGGATGGGACCATGCAAATTTTTTGAACCATTCCACCAATGGCATCACCAGGTTTTTGACTGACACTTCTGGATGTCTCGGAGGGCATAAAAAGCTGAGGCACCTTCCAGAAATCGCAGTCGGGTGTATGGATGTGGTTGAGGGAGGAGGGCTGGCTGCTGGTGCTGGTGTGATCCGATCGAGATTGAGGAGAGAGGCTGGAGGCTTTAGGATTTAAGTTAGGCAGGCAGGGAGGGAATTGAATTTAGAAAATAATTTCTTTCATTCCCTGCAGCTTTGTCTGCTGAAGGGAATAGCAATTTATTCTTTATTTCTTCTTTGGCAGTTTGAGGATTTTTTTCTGATATTGGATAAAGGGGGAGGTTTGACTGGGAGTGGGAGGTGTGGATTTATTTCAAAAATATATTATATACTACCATTTATTTTCTATTTTCCCAACTTCAATTTGCTTGCACACACACACATTGGGGTGCAAGCCAAGAACAGAACCTCTATCCTAAGTGATATCCTAACTGCCCACTCACCCGTCCGCCCACACCGCCACCCGCCTGCGGCCCACGCCGCCGCCTGCCTGCCCACTCGCCCGCCCATGGCCGCCAGCCACCCATGGCCCCCCGCCACCGCCGCCCGCCCGTACCTCCCCCCGCCGCCCGCTGCCCGCCCGCCACCTAGGGCACAAAAACACCTAGCGCCGGCCCTGATTGTGGGACGCCCCTTTGCTCTGGGAAGTCAAATCGCGCTAAATCGCAGTGGAAACGACAAACAACAAACAAAATGACAAATTTTTGAAAAGTTTCACGACAAATGGAAACGACCCGAAACGGCACCGTTCTGACAAACGAAAACTTTTTTTTTCTGGTCGTGCCCATGTCTAATAGACAACATTACCTTAAAGCAACACAGTTATAAGTAGTCATAAACACAAAGTTTTTGTGAACCCATAGATTCATATAGAAGACACATAATAGGTAGTCCATCATTCAGGGAAAGTTTGCCTGAAGAGAAAGGTCTTTGCCTGTTTCCGGAAGGACAACAGAGATGAGGCAGTCCTGGCCTCTAGTGGTTCCTGGTTACAGAGGTGGTTCCTGAGGCCTTTGAAGCAAGAACAACAAAATCTACTTTTCTTGAGCTACTCAGAATTTCTGTTCTCTTGAATCATTTCACTATTAGTGGGCACACACCACATATATGGGCACCATTCCCAAAGCAGAGAAATTATTTGGACTTCATGTCACACACTTTATTAGTTCCAGTGATTCTTGAGGGTATATTTTAGTCAGGAGGACTAACACTAGATTGAATACTCTGGGTTGTTTTTTTATACTGCTGCTCACAGGGACGAGAGAACCCTCTACCACAAAAAGCTCAAATAGGAACAGGGGACATTCTTAACAAAAGATAAATAAACCATATGTCTTGTATTTATCAGGATAGAATGCGTCATATGATGACAATATCTGAACAGGGAAAACCATGAGTTTCTTGGAGGAGTGGTTTCATAATATGGCCTGTGGGGGCAATCTCACTCATCAGCCAAGTACTATTATTAACAGAGCTTGCAAATGGTCTTGTGCCCTTTCAGCTCTCCTAATACGGGGGAAGGGGAGGAGAAAACTCAGGGACTGTTGTTTGAGTCAGATCTATATTTCCTCACTATTTGTTTCATGTTGAGAGACATAGGGTTGGGTAGAACCTCAAGGTCCTCTATTCCAAATCCCCTCCGCTCAAGGAGGATTAATTGTACCTAAACCTTTCTTGACAAATGTTTGAGGATTTTTCTTGTTCACAACAGTATTCTTGACTTCAGTGTGACAGTTTTCCATTGTCTTGGTTGGAGCGGTTCCCTGGCTTTGTACAGATGAAACGTTCATTAAAGTAGAGATGAGACAAAACTTTGCCCAGAGAGAGAGAGAGAGAGAGAGAGAGAGAGAGAGAGAGAGAGAGAGAGAGAGAGAGAGAGAGAGAGAGAGAGAGAGAGAGGCTAAGGGTGTTTTCAAATGTGACACTTAAGAAACACTTTTAGCCATTTTTTTGAATAGGCCCTAAAATGTCTGGAGTCTCTGCATAGCAAAATGACTTAATCTCACTCTTTACAAGGAAAAATTTCATAGTAGAAGCAAGCAAGTTCCACTTAACACTGTACATTTTATCATGTAACTATTCAAATATGTTTGGCCTCTGTTGTATGAAATAGATCTTAGCGACCTTTGGTCTTCTATTGGTTGTACTCCAATTCCCATCATTTTTAGGCATAGACCCTTATCCCATGACTGCTAAAAAGCACTTGTAAATGCAGGAAAAACCGTCTTCAAAAATTGTGCCTCCACGAGCAGCCGGCTTTTAAAAACACACACAACAACCATGCCCCCTTAAGCGCATCTCAGTGGATCTTCCAGCAACCACCTCTGGGGGTACTGTTTTTTTTGTTTGTTTGTTTTTTGGAGCCACGTTTGATGCATCTCCACAAGCTTACGTGGGGACTCCGAAACACCATTGTTTTTTCTCTTGTCCCCCATTATGCTTACTTCTCGTGTTTTTTGGGGTTTTTTTGACATGTGGTTTCAGGGTATCGATATGCCACCAATCCCACATCATATGCACTAGCCTATATTTCTTCCCCCCCTTTTGTTATTAAAAAAAAACCGTTGTGGGGTGTGCTGCATGGAGTTGCAAAGGAAAAGCAGGGAAACTTCACAGAAACTGGCATTTTGAGGCAGCATTCGTGACGACACAGTAAAACCCATTCCGAATCATGTGATCGTTGGTGGAGCGAATCTGCTTTCCCTTAGGAGCTGGTTCTTCCGGCCGTGGCATAATGCTGTTAGTTACCTGGCCAATGATGAAGGGAGACATATTTCCTCAACAGTTAGAAGGCTACAAGTTGTTCTTCTGGTGTGTGTGTGTGTGTGTGTGTGTGTGTGTGTGTGTGTGTGTGTGTGTGTGTGTGTGTGTGTGTGTGTGTGTGTGTGTGTGTGTGTGTGTGTGTGTGTGTGTGTGAATTAGGTTCCTGGTTCACTGAACAAGTGCAACTCCAGGGCAATACCTAATATTTGTCCAATAGCAAATCATCTGGATGAAGGATAAAGGCAAATGTGAACTGGTGCTGACTGGTCCCAGGAGAGAAAAGACCTTGGTAAGCATGTTCAGCCTTCTTCTTGTAATTTGAGCATAACACACAGTGTAAAATGACACAATCTGAAATGTTGTTCCTGTATCCTGTATAGAGGTTCAGTGCAGCACTGTTGAGAAGATGTGCAAAGCCAAGCCCAAACTCCCTCTCATCGGCCTGGCATTAAGGGATTGAACAGTTATGTAGAGGAAGATGTTTATGCTTGTGAGTCATCGTTCCAGGAAAGCCAAATGCTTATTTGCAATACATTGATGTCATTTGTGTATGGCTAGATAGTATTCATATTATTCATTCTGTATGAAATGAAAACAGCAAGCATTCCCTGACTGATTGCTCCGCTAACCCGGTTAACACTATGGATCTCCAATCCAAAATAAAAGGTTCATATTATATATGGGCCTATCCCAAGGAAGAAAGTTGAGCTTTAGTAATAAGGTGGACTCTGCTTGCCTTAATATGGCAAATGGAGCCTGCCAAATGCAGAATAGTAATAAAACCAGCTGAGAGATGGGATAGCTATGAAAGACAGGACAACGTTAAGGAAAGTATGGTGGCTGTGTCGGGGGCCCTGCCAGCCCCTGAGAGCCTGCATGCACTTCAGTAGCAGCCATGGTGGGACTATTTGTCCATCCTGCCTAATTGCTTTCTTCCAATATGTCAGAGGCAGCACAGCTGGGAAATATGCAGAGGGAGGCAGCCTGGCCACCCATGACTCTGAGTACCACACATGCATTACACGTAAAATCTCACATATTCGATCCATGGCATATTGCAGTAGGTATAGGAAAGGGTTCTGTCTAAAATCTTGTCAATCAATGTAGAAAATGTCAGACTATTTATATATAAATTTATTTATTTATTTAAAAGTATGTCCTGCCCCTTTAGTGGACAGGCCAGTACTTCGGGAAGATAGACAAATGTTTTGCATCCTGGGCTAAGAAAGCCAATTTTAATAACCTCGGGACAATGGTAGATAAGGTCTCATGCCAGGAAAAGGATTTCAAGATGTGTGGGAGTTTCTAAAAGAAGGAAGTTCTAAAGGCACAACTACAAACAATTCCAACAAGAGGAAAAGATGGAAGGAAGAAAGAAAGAAAGAAAGAAAGAAAGAAAGAAAGAAAGAAAGAAAAAGAAAGGAAAGGAAAGGAAAGGAAAGGAAAGGAAAGGAAAAGAAAAGAACAATGTGGTTCATGATAACCTCAAAACAACAAGGACACATACAGTGCAGGAAGGGGAAGTCCAAGCTACAAAGGAGGATTGCAGACTAGTACCCAGTTGTAATTTAATAGAAAGCCCATTTCCAGTTGACAATCTAAAGCCCATCTCCAAGAGATTTCCCTCGAGACAAACAAAGGTTGTGGAAGGATATGGTGTGGGGAGGTGGGAGGGATGGCTAGATCTTTATTTTCCTCTGTGTTTCTCGGCAGTATCTCTTCTAATGGTCTCTCATGGCCAACTCTGGGAAGGAGAAGAGGCCCTTCCTCCCCGGACGGCCAGAACCCCCTGGAGACCTTGTGGCTATACACACAGTGTTCCAGGGGTTCCGCTGAATGCAGATGTCAACAAGATAAGATGCATTAGCACTGTCCCTTGTTTCTTGCATTCCGTTTTCAACAGAGGCTGGGAGTGGGGCTGTAGCCTCTGGAATGACAAAGGGGGGAACAAAATAATCCTAACAAAGCCAATGCCTAATGTTTAAGAATCAAAACAGATCCCAGGAAGCTAGGAAAAAACACCGTGTTTTAAATGCCGACAGTTTGTGAAACTGCACAGGAAACAGTGGGTGACAGTGTGCAACAGCTTATGCCAAGCACCAGCTTTGTTGGCCTTTATACCACCGCACAGGATTCTTTGATATTTGTGCTGCAACAGACGAATGCAGCTAGCCCCTTGGAAATGTTTAGGCAAAGCCAAGAACACACACAGAGGAAGTAAGGCAGTGTTTTTACTAGCCTAAGCTATTCTTCCTAATATTAGCAGCATGGATCTGTGAATCCAGAAGACTCCTTTCAGTGGAAGCTGACTGTGATTTTCTGGAGGTTCAGAATAGCAATGCTTCAGTACAGCTTGCCCTGGGCAAGGTATAGCTTTAGCATCCTTCCTCCTGGCTCAGCTGTAAAGGACCACCTAGAGAATTTGTCTAGGCCAGATGTGAATTTGGGAGGCCTGCTGTTGTTGCTGCTTCCCTTCACTTCTATATGAAAGATAATGCTTCCCTCCCTCATTCCCTGACTCAAAGGTTACTTCAGCATACTCTTCCAACAGGGCGTCTTACAACAAATAAATCTTTTACCTTACTATGATGAGCTTAGTTTCACTCTCAGTTTGGCCTGCTAATAAACAGGCCACTCCCATCCAGCCTCCTAAACATACTGTACATCTTACTGCCATCTCATATTTGATCAAAATAGCAAACATAATTTACCAGTGCTTTAAACTGTAACTTAAGCCTCCAATCAGAATTGATTCTGTTCCTCTCACAGTGGACATACAATGTTTATTTCATCATGACTGGAGAGATGTTACCTTATGCCAGTGATGGCGAACCTTTTAAAGAATGAGTGCTCAAACTGCAATTCAAAACCCACTCATTTTTTTTTTGCAAAGTGCCAATATAGCAATTTAACCCGAATACAGGTGGCTGTGAAGGGGCGATGTCAGGAGCCCACAGAAATGTGCTCCGAGTGCCACCTTTGGCACACGTACCATAGGTCTGTCAACACTGCCTTATACCGTCATTACATAATGGTAGTACCTTATACTTGAATATCTTCTACTATTTCTCCCTTTTTAATAACAACATTAAACAGACTAGTAAGAAGACCTTGGGCCATGCGTTTGATATGACAGAATCAGAGCACAGGTGAAATGACTAGTGGCAGTAAACTACGCAGTAAAATAGACTAGATGCAATAAACTACATCTTTTAGTACTTTTTACTTTTTGAGTAGTTCTCCTCTGAAATGCACTGCAAACAGTATATTATGAAAATGCAGCCACTCATCTAAGCTTCACACTCCCTCAGATTAGCTTGGAGCCCATTCCTCAGTGTGCTCCACCCCCACTCTGGCTTGCCTGCTCCTTGGCCTGGTACTGGGAGGGGGGCAGCAGGTTGTAAAAAGCACACACACACACCCATTTCTTTAAAACAACCCTTTCATTTTACTTCATTTCAGTGACGAAGAGAAAGTTAGGGATTTTTCATTCATGTTGCCTAAAAGGTCAAGATTTAGATTAGAGTCAGGCTAAGTAGAGCAGAGAAGCAGAACATTCCACTTACTTTCTACACTCAAGAGGACAAAGCACAGATTCTGACACAGCAAGGCAACTCTCTCAGGCAATGTAGCCAGATCCCCCTGGCCACCACTACCCCCCCAAAAAAAACCTACACTGGAATCTTAAATAAGACTACAGTTTTCCCATGAGAGCTTTCATGGATCAGTCCCCTTTGCAGGCACAATCAAGTGGGGAATGTCAGGTATTCTCAGTGATCCAGTGACAAGGAAGATCAGTTCATGGAAACATCTCTCTGAGCAAGGAGTTCTTCTTAGTCAGTGCCTCTTGTGTAGAATACAATAAAATACTGTATAATAAAACAGGGTATCACCCAAATCTCATAAGTAGCAATGGTACCTATGTGCCATCCCTGCACCCAACAAAATATACAATAGATTCAGTGGCAACATTTTTCTGCTAAATCAGTGGCTGAAGGGGCTGAATCCAGTCTCCTGTGAGTCTGTTCTGCCAGAGCCTGGCACCCTGACAGGCATATTGTTACCAAGTAGAAGTAAATGGATCAAGACTTACATCCCCAATCAGGACTTTAAGGAAATTATACATGATGTTGATGCTGAAAATACCACCTAGCTACACAGAACTTCAGACTTGGATCAGACAGCCCAGAATGCCAGGAAGGCATATGGAAGTTCTCTCATCCTTGGTGGCTCAATATTCTTGTTGCTTTTTATAGGAGCCACACCAAGATTAGGAGGTCTCAGCCTTGTTCTGTGTTGTATTAGTGGGATATTTTTAATGGTCCTGTGTGCGCTATTTTTTCAGATTCAGATGTAATGTTTAATCTCATTTAATAACAATAAAAGTCTCCTTCATAGGCACGGGCTGGAAAAATGGAACAGATTTTACTAAAAACAATGTATGTGAGCAATTCATGATCTTCTCGTATTACACAGGGATTTATCCGATCTCTTGCATAATTTAATCTTTGCATCTGTGGGACCACAAATGTTTTACATTTCTAACATTTATGGGCAGACACAGAAAACATCTGTGCAGGCCCAACACGATAAAACATCTGGAAGACATCTTTGTCTCTTTATGACATATGTAGCATGATCTTTTGTCTGGAACAAGTGTGCTGCTCTCTTACCAGTGGCTTTTGCATGTTCCTTAACAACTTCTTCTTGAATTGAATAGGCACTGAAAGGCGCTCCTGAATCAGTCTGTGCATTAAGGAAGCTGGAAGTGAAGAAACAGCAAAGTAGACCCCCCCCAAAGGGGCCCTGTCTCCTCTCCAGCTTATGCAAAAGGTGGTATGCCAAGGCCAGTAATATACAACCAATTTAACATTCATTACTACCACCGTTTATCATATATTTCTTGGATAGCTGTTTGCTGAGGCACTATACATTACATAGAAGTGATGATGTGTGGTCCTTGTACAGAGGGATAATGAGTTGTAGACATGGATTAATAGGGGCCGCGCACAGGCAAGGAATTCAGTACTAAAAAAACACTATGCCTGAATGGTCTACCAAACTGAATACCATGTGTCACATGCCTGTCAGTTTGTGACAACTCCCAAATGGTTGCATGAACAGACCCTACATCACACATTTATACAATAGTATCACATCTCCCCATGATGCGGCGTCAGACAGAATAATGCTGAACTGCCTGGTTCAAACTCTTGTAATATTAGCAATTCTCTACTGGCATGCACATCTTATTAATAGAGCCATGGGATTTGTGAAATGGGTGATAACGCAGACTATACATTTAATTTGTGCTGCATGTTCAACCTTTTCCCTTTGTGTGGGAAAGACAGCATGAATTTGGCATGTGAGTATAAATTCCCATATACTGTAGGCACCCCGGTTCTGAGTGTTGAGAAATTTCAAGAGTTGCAGTCCTTGCCTAGATTTTCAAATTCTTTAGATGGGTGCATACATACTAAGCATAAAATGAATGCTGTGCAAAATGTCAGACCCTCCATAAACAGGGAAGTGTCAAAGGGTCCCCAAGGAACCAACATAGGGAGTCACATAATTGTGATCACCTGTTTAAAAAATAACAGGTACAACTTCTAGATGACTTTCATGTACTCTGAATGCTCCGGGACTTCCAGTTCCAGGCCCCCAGTCTACAGTCCCTCTGTGTCCAGCCCTGGGGTGGTTCACTTTACTCTTCCCATAAGTGCACCCCAAGGTCCGTTCATTCAGATTCAGTGCAGAGTGTCTCAAGGTTTCAGTGGCTGGGACTAGGGCATTCCCCTGTTAACAGAACTGCTGTGCCTGTCTCTACCCCATCTAATCTCTCTTGTAGGTCCATGTGGGTTATGGCGGGGAACCTTTAGGCCACAAACTTTTCAGGAGCAATGGTGGTAGGGCTATAACAGCAGTGAGAAGCTAGTTGGGGCAAAAAAGGCTTCATATGTCTCCTGCCCCGGGCAGGTTCAGTGTGGAACATCCACCCAGGTATCATCTTCTTCCTCTTTATTGCATCCCCTGGCCTCTTTGTTGCATCCCCTGGGTTCCCTTGCAGCAGCCTTCACTCAGCTTTGGGGTCCCCCCCCTTTTGTATTCTGGCACTGTACCTTCATCTCCCTCAGTCAGGTGCTTCTCATTATTTCTTGGATGCCCCTACAGAAGACCCTGCTGGCATTGAGTTGCCCTCAATACTGCTCGTGGATGACTCTTCTTCTGGAGCCTAGTTGATTTCCCAACCACTCTGCCTCATTCAACCAGTCTCTTTTAACAGCCACAAGTGCATGTTTGAGAGGTGGAAATCATAGCTAGGTCTTAGACCACACAGTTTAATTAAGTGATGGGCTAGGGCTCTGGACACCTGAGTATGACTATCCAGTTGCCCATGGAGACTCAAGGGGATGTACAACTGGTAAAGCTACTTCTTAAATATCTCACTTTCCCTGAAATCCTTCTTAGGGCCACTATAATTTGGTTCCAATGTAATAGCACATAATACAGAGTAATCAGTATTCACAGTAGATTTCTGTATGTGGTTGTGCAAGTGCCCTCAGCCTCTGATGGGCACTGGCCTTTTTGGTGCAGACAATTGAAACTGGTAGAACATGAGCTATAAGCTGACACAGCACAACTCGAACTTCAGTGAAGTCCTATACAGCTCAACTATGCAGAAATACTTAACATGGACACCAGGTAATGCCCTTTCTGTCTCTTCGTGGGACACAATTCAACGTTCTGTTCTCATATCTGTTTGAGGTTCCACTGCCAAAGCTGTAGGCCATTGACAGCACAACTTGACGTTAGTTCTGTGCCTTTTCATAACTGTAGTCCTCTCTTTAGGAATAACCACAAGTGGTCTGAAATCTAGTTGAAGGCAATTTTACGTCCCTAAATGGTGACTGTGGTGGATAACAATGGGCTACAGATTTGTTTGGACATTTCCCCCTGTGCACTGCTTCTTGGCACTCTCTCTTACTGAGGGAGGGAAGAAAGCCAAACCTCTGCAGCTTGCCCCTCCTTTTCATTTTACAACAGCTGACGGAGAGCCAGGCGGTTGTGGCTAGAAATCAAAAACTCCTTTCTTCCTTACTGCCTTCATTTCCACCAGCGTGTCCTGAATCTGCATTTTAAAAAAGTGTTTCTTCTTCTGCATGTTCACCTTTCAGGAAGCTGAACTGAGAACCTCAATTTTCTCATCTGCTCTGGCATAGAGTTATTGACTCCTCTCTTGAGAAATATGCACAACTACAGCCTGTGGCTCTATGGCAGGGACCAGTGGTTCTCAACCTGTGGGTCCCCGGATGCTCCTGGACTGCAACTTCCAGAAATCCCAGCCAGCTCAGTTAATGATGAAGACTTCTGGGAGTTGCAGTCCAGGAGCATCTAGGGACCCACAGGTTGAGAACCACTGTGCTAAGCGAATCAAAATGAGCATTTAATGGACTGGGCTGTTATTGGTATCAGGAAAAGAGACCTGCCTTGGACATAACTTGAAATATGCCTTTTTGCGTCAACCTGATTGTGCCTTGGCTGGTACCAGTCTGCAGAGTCACAGTATCAGAATCATACCTAGAAGTTTGAGTCCAAACACGGTGGTATCCTAAGGCAAACCCTCTTTGCCAATGTTTGTCCATTGTGCAGAGATCCTTTCAAGGGAAATGATCTAAACTGCTCTTTATGGTTTCAGATGAATAAGCTGGAGACAGATGAGTATCAAATGATTTTCTCCCATTAGTGAAGTGATAAATTGTGCAGAGATGATGCCAGATTCTTCTGTGCTCAGACACCCTCCCAAAATAGTTCTGTATTTCACAGTTCATCTGTGATGATCAATGAAAAATGCATAGCTGTGCCAGTTATAATGTCTATGAATATACCATGACATGCTAGCAACTCAACAAGCGGCTTGCTGGTTTTGACCTCCAGGTTTCTGTAACAGTCCAGTAAGTGGCAAAAGGAAATCTCAAAAACGGCAATTTACCCTAGGAGGTATTATACTTATGTGTTTCCTGTATTATCCATTTGTGTGTTTCTAAAATATGAGCTCATATTTACACCATGATATTAAGGATCATGTGTGTGTGTGTGTTTGAGTCAGTGTGTGCATGTGTGTGTATGCATCTACACCTGCACACATGTGCACATGTGTGCATAAAGTACACCAAAATCCAAAACAGCAAGTTGAGATCAAAAAGGGTCAGCAAAATGTGTAGAGTTAAAGGAAGCAGGTGATGCATAAAACAAGACTCTCCAAAGTAACTATCAGTCAACAGTGTTGTTCGAATGAGGATGTAATCTTGAGGAAGTTTTACAAGCCCAACCAAATTCCTGTTGACTAATGGGTGGCAGTATTCCTTTGTGGCAAGTGCAGGGAAGATAAAGCTGATAGCTCTTCCTCAAGCCTGAAAACTGTCCAGCAGTGCTATTACAGTCCTTATTATTGCCAGATTTGGATTGGGGAAGAATGAGGGAAACATCCACTTCTGGAAATGTGCTTGCTCTGAGACTATGAGTCTGATTACTCCTCTACAATATTCAGAATAATTTTATAACTTCATTTCGTTAGTATTGCTTTGTATATACTGTACAGTATGTGTGCCCCTTTAAAAAAGCTTTGGTGGCTAGCTCTTAAGAATGGGGATGATGCTGGCAGCAGATAGGATATTTTTCCCCTCCAGCTGGACATATTGGTTCTGCAAAGTATGATGATGCCAGCCATGCACAGAGCTCACATCCCTACTATTACATTTTGCATGGTACATCTGTCTTCACCCTTAGATGTGACCTGTCACTTTTTAAATTTTATCTACCACCTCCTACTTTTGTTTTATTCGGGTCACTTTCAACTCATATGCTACAGAGTGTTTATTTCTTTGCCAAAGTTTCCTAAGCAATGACTAATTAAAATAAACTTGTTGAATCTTTCGAGAGAGAAGCTACAGATTAAATCACAGGTTCTCTGCAGACAATGATGAATGGGAGATGAAGGAGCTTTCAAATATGGTCATATTAAGTATCTTAGAATTTGGTTCTTTTAGTGTGTGTGATCTAGGTGCACTGGCTGGAATGCCAGTCAGAGTGAGAGAAGTGGCATCAGGGTCTGATTAGCACGAGACAAGAGACAACTAAACATAGGTGTGGAACCAAAGTTTACATAACTAGAATTTTCTGTGCCCCAAGGCATAATGATGAGGCTATTTCACAGATATCTTATCATTATCATCACCACCCAAAGCCCTCACAAGTCTTGCTGTGCCATTCAAACATCCCTTTCACATCATAATTGCTTCAACCTTTTTCATGGTTGTACCAGCTCAGATTAAGTACAACCACTGTTACTACTACACTATGACCCCATAGTTGTGAAGGTCTGGTCAGAACTCATTCCTTGAGCAGAAGATAAGGCAAGAATTAGTTCAATATTCTGAATGTCAAACCATAATTGTGTAGCATGTCCTGAGTGACAAAGACATTTGTTTGTGAAATCATATGCTTCATTCCAGTAAATTGTGTTGGGGGGGGGTGTTCAAAAGGAATCACAGGCTTCTTCTGCCAGTGTGATTGCTAAGCCTCACATCACTAAAATATTTACATTGTAAAATACAAATCAAGTTGAGACAACTTCTGATTCTGAAGTCAGAGTGGTGAAAATCAGTTCAGTCTTTATCAATCAGTGATTTGTGAGAATAGAACAATTGTATACACATTTCAAATGTTTTACAAAGTTTCATATTTTTATTCTACTAGAATTTGAGGGGGATTGTACAGTTCACATCTCTAAGGCAGATATCTTATCATTTTAAATACATTTAAATACATGCTTTAGAGTGTTGTCCCCACACTCCATGGACAACACTCTAAGGCAGTGGAACCAACCTTGGGCACCCAGTTGTTTCTGGACTACCACTCCCAGAAAACCCGGCCAGCTTAGCTAGCAGTGAAAGTTTCTGGGAGTTCTAGTCTAAGAACATCTGGATACCCAAGGCTGGGAAGCACTGGTCTAAAGTCTTGCTATATAATTCAAACATCCCTTTCCCATCATGTTTGTTTCAAGCTGATGCATGGTTGTACCAGCTCTGAAAAAATACGACTCTACAACACCTTAATTGAACGGGGTTTGTCTTGTGAAGGCTTGATCAGAAGAACTCATTATTTGAACAGACTATAAGGCAAGTCTGGAAAACTAAGTTTAAACCAGGGTGAAATCAGAAGCACAATAGAACTACAGTATTCAGGAATAAGTCTGTGAAGATTCTCAGTCATCCAGGTGAGGTTATCTGGAAGTTGAGTCATGGCAACTGGACTTCTTTTCTTGAGAGATTGAAACATTTTGCTGCTCATCCAAGCAGCTATGTCAGTCTGAGGGAACTTAGTGGCGAGACCTCCAATTTATAGTTCACCTTGATTTCACATCACCCTAGTCTGAATAGGCTTGTTAGGTGGACAGTGGCCTGAATAGGCTCATTAGATGTACAGTGGCCTGGGATCTGTGAAAGTCCCTCTTATACAACCCTTCCCAACACCCACTAAGTATGGGTCATTAGCTGTGGTCTTGCTGGTGGAGGTGTGAAGAGCTTCTGATTTGTTTGGATGGTTGAAAGAGCATAAGTAGTAGACAGATTGCCACAGTAATAGACAGATTTTTGGCAAATACCACATCCCTGTTTACTTCAAACTCACAAACACACTAAGGCAGAGACTCGTCCACCCAAAGAATCTGACACCAAAACACAAGAGGAGCAGTATAGTATACACAGTCTAATGCAGTGAGGAGTGTGTGGAACTCTACACAGAGAAACTAAACAGCCATTAAACAGGAGGATGTCCCATCATAGGAGGGGCAACAGCTCAGGACCAGAATGATCAGTGTACATCCATTTGAAGATGAAAGGGCATTCACAGATGAGGATATACATATGTTGGACAGAGAAGATAGGTGGTTCAAGAGAGGTCAGGGAAAGCCATACATGTGTGTATTGAAAACCCCTCTCTCAACAGAGATGGGGGCTCAGACACAGTCTATCTGCTAGTTATCACCACAATTAGTTGTTTCATACAAGCTGGTGGTATATAAATTTCAAATAAAGTGAAGTGAAGTAAAAGCCTCATCCAGCTGCAAGCACTTAGTCTTGCCTCCAAATCATTATTTAATCTGCATAGGACCTTTGCTTATGAGTACCTATGTTACTTCTGATTCTGAGGTATATATGTACATCTTGAAGAGGTTACCAACCAATCTTGCACTTTTTCCAGTATATACTTTCTGGTGGGAGGAGGTAGTCTGATACATTTGACACAGATGAGCAGGAAAACTAGTTTGAAGCTCCTGAGTTTGTTCTCTGGATCTTTTGGTCGATGATATAATAAATGGCCTGTCTTTGTCCTCCTCCTGTCAGGACCTCAGCAGATGAGTCCTCCACCAGGGTGTTTTTCAATTTTCATAAACAAATTCAAGGATCACATGGGTACTAGTCCTCCTGGTTATATACAACTTCCACTATCACAGGGAATGCACCTCTGAATAGAAGGTGCTTGAGAACAACGAGTGGAGAGGAATAATGCCCTCAAGGCCTTTGGCTGCTCTGAGACAGTATCTTGGACCATTTCATTTTCCATAAGGAGTAGGTCTCATTTAAATAGCATCTACCTTTACAAACACTCATACACAGAGCTTGAACCATAACATTAAAACCCCCACTGTGTTCCTTGACACATGCACTGGTTGGAACCTCCCTTCCTCGCTCCTTCTTAAGGAGATGAGCAGAGAAGGGGAATGGTTATCCTCTTCCTCTGTGTCTGATGCCTTCCCTGTCATTGGGGTTCTAATGATTTAAAAGAATGGGGCATGGTGGGAGAGACCAAAAAGACATCAATGGGGCAAGGACAGAATGAAAGCCCCATCCCTTTCTCTTGCCTTCCCCTGTGGCCCTCTCGTGATTGGTATCACCATTGTGACTTAGTCCTGGAGGCTTGCTCTCTTTCAGCTCCAAATATTTGAGTTCATTTTTATGGAACAGCCAAGGCAGACCATTCTGTATGATTAATAAGGGACCATAGCAAGCATTTGTATTTAGCAATCTGTTGTATTCTTGAAGGCTTTCACGGCTGGGACCAGAGCACAGAGAGAACTCCTAGCTCCCCTGAGCTCCTTGCCCTCTGAAGATGCTGGCCATAGAGTCTGGAAAAACATCAGGAAGAAAAACTTCCAGAACACAGCCAAACAGCCCGAAAAACTCACATCAGCAATCTGTTAGTTGTTCCATTCAGTGGTGAAACTGATGCCAGTATGCCCTGTCCTGAACAATTAAAATAAGGGAATTATATTTTAAATATTTCCTCTTAATTAATGTTAGGCTATACAGTACTGACATCTCATGTAGAATGTGTTTTCTGTTTTTGAAAAGTTCTACAGTTTGAACAACTTTAGGAATACTCTGGTCTTCACCACTGATCAATCTGGAAAGATGATCGTTAGCAATGGGAAATGCAACTTAATTAAAAGACATTTGGAAATGTATTGTGTAATGTTTTCCTCCCTGATTTTGAATTAATATTTTAGTAACTATTCCCAAGTGGCACAAGACACGAGGTAGATTTCAGAAAATATTTTTGTACTATTTCATGGCATCTTAAATTGATTGTCATGGTTTTTAAGGATACCTAGGTCAACTGAGATACAAATGTATAAACATAAAACTGAAAAAATAATAATCCTGCTGGTATGACTTAAGCCCATAAGCAATCATTATCAGCAAAACCTCAGTTGGAAAAAATTGCACTCAGCATGTATCAAGCTTGCTAGAGTTGTTGGGACATGGGTTGGTGATGGCTTTGTATCTGACAATCTTTATTTGGACATGCCTTAAGACTGTGGAAAATTTCATGCTTTTATCCTAAAACCCACAAGCCTTTCCTAAATCCACTCAGTCTAGGAGCTGTTAATTCTTCCTTCCAGCAGCAGACAGGCCTGTTTTTATTTCATCTCTTGCTCCTACCCCTACCCCCGCCCACCCCACTGTCCTTGGTGAACTATATACCTAGTTGAATAATATGCTTCTGTTGTGGGGTTGGTTCAGTGTTATAGTCTTGCAGCCATCCTGGTGTCATCTATTGGAAAATGGGTTATTTGAGGGAGAGTGGCAAAGGATGATTTGCACAAAAACCTGTAAAGAGGTGTGTGAGACACATTGGAGGCTGGTTCCTCAAGCCCTGTCAAGGCATGTTTTACTTATCTTCTTCCATTCTAAGCATCTGGACATGGATGTGCTAAACAGCAAATCATGACAGAGCAAACAGCCGGTTTTCTCTGACAAACAGGATTGTTTATGTGGCAGAAAGAGTCTAGTGGATGTGGTATTTTTAGATTATAGCAAGGCTGATTGAATCCATGTAAAATGAACATGTTGTGTGTCCAACAGCTCAAAGGTAAACATATATGGGAATTTAATTATTGGTAATCAAGGTAAGAAAACTGTAGGCTAGAAAAAGTGGCTTTCATAAAAATAAAAAAACACCCACCAGGAATATGTTTGAAAAAATGGCATTTGACCAGCAGACAACTATCTAAGCAGTGGCATCATGGAAACAGATTTAGAGGTTATAGCGAAAGTCGAATAACTGAAAGGGTATACACCATGTGTTCAGCTAGCACAAAAGGCCAAATGTCATTTCCAGATATGGGGAAAGAAACATGACCAGTCTCTTTAGAACTGGCAAAAGTTCTCATTGTAAAATTGAAATGCTGTGTTCAGTTCCAGACATCGCTGTTCAAGAATTATTTTGACAAACTGGGAAATTCACAAGGTAGCTATGGGAATGAGAGTTCCACCGAGTCAAAAATATATGGAGGCTCTAGCTGCAACTCCCATAATGATTTAGATTACAGTTATGAACTAAGCCAGGCTTGTTGAAAGATAGGATACAAATGTGACATGTAAATATATCAAGACAAATCTTGATATATTAGATATTGGCTGAAATCCTGTTGCTTTGTTACACATGCAGAAAACAAAAGAGCATAGCATTCTATTCCTTGTGACTGACAATTAATAAGCACTCGTTGGGATTCTGGAGCATGCAGCAGTCATGGGCAGGCCTGCAGCCAAGACCAAGAACTCCAGCAGCAACTCATTAATTGCCAGTGAGAAGCAACAGAATGTTACATTTGCTTACCAAATGTGCAACAAAACAACAGGATTTCTGCCATTGTTTTGTATAGCTTGCTCTTCCATCACTCACCATCTATTGCCGTCTCCTCTCACAATCTTCAGTGACCTGTTCCTTTTCCAGCTCTGTCTATTCAAGAACACACAAAGTCCAGATGTTTTACTGATATACATGAATTTTCTATTCACAGCAATCTAAATTATGGGTTTTAAAATTTTCTATATTTTTCAGTTTACATGCCTTGAAGGTGGAATTCAGCAACACTTGCACAAGCAGCTAAATTCCTATAGGGGGCAGAGGACAGAGAGACTCCATGATAATGAGTAGAGATGGGCATGAATCAAAAAAATGGTGTTTCATTTGTCGTTTGTCATTTAGGGGGTCCGTTTCAGTTTGTTTCCATTTTTCGTGAATTTTTGCAAACAAAATTGTTTTCATTTTCATTTGTTTCATTGCTGTTTTGTTACCATTTATTTCAATTTTTTGCTATTTTTTTTAGCATTTAAAGCAGTTCAATGTATTGCCGTAAAGAAAATGAAACAGACGACAAAATTTCTGGTGTTTCTGTTCGTTTTGTTTCATTTTAGAGACAAAATTCATTTGTCGTTTCGTTGCGTAACGAAATGAAAAAACGAAAATGGAAATGAAAAATTGTTCATTTCGTGCCCATCTCTAATAATGAGGGTTCCTTGGATTGTTTCCCCTTTTTTCTCCTCTGTTCTGCTGATTCCTTGCTGTGGTTTGCTTTCCTCAGGTCTGACTCCAGTGCCTCGAACTAATATTCCTCCTGGAGTCTTTGTCTTAACCCCACAGCGAGCAGATCCTTTCCTGCTCTGGCTTTCAGAAATGTAATTTCTTAATAAACACTGTAGCTTCACTTAAGACAGCCATTAGAGATGGGCATGATTTTTTTAAAAAAAATCATAATATTTGTAGAAAATTGCCAGTTAGTCAAAAACTCACCACTTCTTATTTGTTCAAAAAGTGATGACCCCAACAAATACAAAGCAATGAATTTTTACCCCTATTTGGTCCATCGATTTATCAACCCTTTCTTCACCTCTTTTTGGAGGCCCTGACCATCTGGAACTCCTGTGACTTTCTTGGAGGTGAGTTCTTTGGGAGTGCATAACCTGGATGCCCTTAACCCAAATTTGCAGGGCTTTTACAGGAGAGTCAGAGGAAGCTTCTCTGGAATCTATATGCCTCTAGGTCAGGCATGCCCAAACTTCAGCCCTCCAGATGTTTTGGACCGCAACTCCCACAGTATTTTGCCATTTGCAGTCTAAGCTTAGAATTCTGGGAGTTGCGGTCCAAAACATCTGGAGGGCCGAAGTTTGGACATGCCTGCTGTAGGTGCAAGGGGCCTGTTTTATAGGTTTTTTAAAAGGGGAGACAAACTGACAAATCAATTTGTCAGTTCAGAAAAAAATATGAATTTGTGATTTGTCAGTGTTGACAAATTATGAATAACAGCGAATCGCCCTTTTTCTGATTTTGTTCCCATCTTTAATTACCATTAATGCTAGTCTCTATGAAGGAACTTATGTCAGGAGGTATGCATTAAGAATGTGAGAAATGCCCTGCAGATTCAGAGAACGACCTACCTATAGTCCAGCATTCTGACCCCATGGTGGCAAACAAATACCCAAGAGGACATGAGGAGAGCAATTAAAAGCTGTTGCTCCTCAATGACCAGTTTTTTTTTACAGTTTTACTGACTCTAAAAGTGGTGTTACATTATGACTGCAAAGAACTGGGATGGCTGGAAGAACTGTTCCAATTAAGTTGACTGCAAAAAAGAGGAGTATGATCATATGCATTCTACTAGTTTGCCCCCCATTTATTCTTATTTTGATGTATTGCATTTGTGCTTATTTGCTTATTTGTTCTTTTTATTATTATGATTTGATTATTTGGTCTGATTGATTAGTTTTTATTTACTATTTTAAGTTGTTTAATCTGTCTTTGTATTTTGTATATGTTTGTAAACTGCCCAGAGTAGCTTTTTTGCTAGATGGTTGTGGTAAATAAATAAATAAATAAATAAATAAATAAATAAATAAATAAATAAATAAATAAATAAATAAATAAATAAATAAATAAAAACAGCAATATATAGCTTTTTAAGGGGATGTGCCTGGTCAAGACCCTCAAGAGAATGGCTGCAAAAAGAATACACATTTTCTCAACCAGCAGGGTGTGCTAGAGCAGAAGAGTGCACCTTGGAATACACCTCCCTGTGAAATTTTTTTGGCATCTGGCTTTGGGACCTGCCTCAATGATTTGCATTCAGGAGTAGATCTAAAAGGAAAATAGTATTATTTTAATCAAATTAGTGCTCACGGCAGTGCTGTTCAAAGTGGCTTGGAAAGTAATGCATTGTGACGGAGGCACCTTTCTGCCGTCAGTGCTGTGAAGTATTAAATCGTGTCAGATGGCCAGTTCTGAACAGCTTCAAACACTTTGAGAAACTCAAAGAGTTTCTTGGTTTCCAAAACAAGAACTCAGCCGTCCCCTTTCTTTGCAGAATGGAGAGGATAGCATTTGAACGCACACCGAAAACCAAATCACGTCTTGAGATTCCTTGACCGGTTTCTTTCATTGAGGATGTGAGGCCTTGGGTATGGCTGTTGCCAGGTGCATGCCTGTTGGCAATGGAAATGGCACTGCACTGCATTGGGAGGACAGCCAGCTAGCTATGTAAGCGGTGATACCCAGGCAAGAAGCACTTTGGGCAAAATCCTGCCAAGTGAGGAAGCAATTGGATCCAATTCCCAGCTTAAGAGATGGAATCTCTGTGCTACCTGCTAATAATCATTTGATTTATGTTCCGTATGTAGTCTGGAATTTACTGTAATTGGAGGAATGTTTATTATCACCCAAAGCTACTTATTCAAATTTATCACACACCCTAGGGCCATACAAGAGGATACTTTTAGCATGGTTTTAGAAGAGGTGCTCATTCAAGAAATAAAGTAGGTTTATTTGTCACAGCATGAGGATTCCACTCACCCTCTAAAGTTTAGCACACACTGTCTGTAACCCGGTAGCATAATTTATGCCACACAAAGCTGATGATTGCCATAAGGTGTGGCAATTTTTCAGAAATTGAAACTTCTAAACTCTCCTTCCCCCTTCCTTGGGATCTTCTTCATCATGGGGCAGGCATTGGAGACCAGAAGATATAGGGGAAGTCTCGAGTTCTGGAAATTCCAATAATTTTGGTGGAAATTAAAGATCCCATGTCCTGAGTCCCATTTACTTTGCTACAACAGGAGACCCCAAAGGAGCAACAGAACTTTCAGGGAGAGAATCAGAGATACTTATTTTTGAAAAACAACAGTGGTAGATGATGTCATCAGCCCTCCACAGCATATGTTAAAGCAATGGTCTTTCAGCCACTGTTCTTTTTAAATTCTGTTCTTGTTTTATTTGTGAAGTCTGAAGTTGATTTTTTTTTACTGGTCAGGGCTTAATTAGCAAGTCTGCTTACAGAGGCATGTATCTCTGCAGAAATTCCATCATGGTAGAGGAAATGAGTTCATAATTGGGAATCCGAGTTCCCCTTAATATCTAGTTTGACCTTCTCTATGAAATTGTCTGTATTTGCAGAAAATACACTGCTACATTTCAGAACGTCTGAATACTCAGAAGTCACTAACGTCTCCCAAACTATTAAGAAATATTCAGTTTTATTACAGTTGAATAATTCTGCACCTGGCATGAACACTCCAGAGATTTTCATAGTTTTACACAAGCTTTTAATGGTGGCATGTTGGCAAAAATCAGTAGTTACCATGTTTTCAGAAGGATAGCTGCTAGAGATGGGCACAAAATGAATTATTTGGTTTTGTGTTTTATTTCTCATTTCGTTTCCTAATGAAACAAAATGAAGTGCCCTTTAAAAAACTGAAATGAAACAAAATGGAAATTTTCATTTCATTTTGTTTTGTTCCATTCCATTTTGTTTTTTGTTTTTTATTATTTATTGGCGCTTGTCAAAATAAATAATAAAAATAAGCACCGATCAGCTGGCACGTGAGAAAAATAAAAAACACCAAAAACTGCCAGCTGGCCTCCCCGCGGGCCAGCTGGTCGGTGGGAGTAAAAAAAAAGAAACCACCGACCAGCCTCCACCAACAGTGTAAATTGTTTTTTTAAAATAAAATGCAAAATATGAAACAAAATGAAATACGAAATGTATTGTTTTTTAAAAAATCATTTTGCAATAAATGAAACAAAATGGGGGAAGAAACAAAAATGAAACAAAATGCCATTTTGGCATTTCATGCCCATCTCTGATAACTGCCTTAACTAATCCATGGGGTAGCCCCAAGACAGAAAAAACTTCACAGCACATAATAAAAATAAGAGTTATGTTAAACTAAGAATGATCTGGCATCATAAAAATAAATAAATGCATTATGGCATAAGCCTTCATGGAATATATTTTAAATCTGTTTTCCTTTAATGAGGATTTTTTTCCTATTTAAGTTGTCTTCTTTTTTTCCACCATATGATTGTATCTTTGCTATTTCTCCATCAGATGCTTTTAAGTGATTTGTACTAGCCAGTCTTCTTGACTTAAAATGTGACAGAGCAAGCACATAACATGGAATAGAAATGAATTTCGTGCACACATTTTCCACATTGTGAGATGACCTCAGTGATGCTGTGGCGGTATTAAGTGTGGGTTGGAGTCTTAAATTCTCACAGTGTGTGTTTAGATGCAGATGTGTCAACCTTCAAAATCCATCTAATGAAATCATGTTGCTGCAGCATCTAAACATGCGTTAAGACACTCAGAACTACAGATGCAAATACAGAAGGTTTCTTTGTAGTGACAGAACTGGTCTTATAAGGATTCTAAGTAATAAGTTAGGCTATAGTGTGCCTCAGAGGCCAACTAAGAATTAATTTCCCAAGCAACAGATGGAATAAAATCTTGTCATAACTACAGTGGCTTCTACCATGTCCTCAAAATAAAGATTAAGAGAAGCAGTTATGGTTCAAGTGTTTAAGTGGGTTCCCGTATAATTTGATTTCATGCTCATTATTTTCCTCTGAAGTGGTGTACACAGGCAGTCATTTGAGAGAGGGGAACAGGCTGCTGAGGCCCTTTTGTGAAGCTGTCCAGATTGTAATTGGCAGGTCTACTTTGAGACCATGAACAATAATATGGAAATCCCTCAGGAAGGGAGGAGTCTGGGAAGATCTCTTGCAGTATAATGCCTGCACTTTGAGGAAATACTGCCCTTGTGTATCAGTTGTTGACCCTAACTTCTGTTCATGGTATTAGCTTCAGTAATGAAGCTAAGGTAGTCTCACTAAAAATTTTTTTTCCAGCATGAACCTTAATTGTTATTGACAGTCAAAGCACCACAATGCCTTGATAACTACAGGATGACTAAGCCCAAGTTAGAACCTGTTCAAATGTCTTTCATGGACTTCCATGCATGTATTCAGGGTCAAGAGAAGAAGTAAGACAACACATTTGCAACTTCAAAGAATGGCAAGAAGTGCAATGGTTTTGTTAGATCTATGCTAAGTGCATGTGCATGTGTGTGTGTGTGTGTGTGTGTGTGTGTGTGTGTGTGTGTGTGTGTGTGTGTGTGTGTGTGTGTGTGTGTGTGTGTGTGTGTGTGTGTGTGTCTGTCTGTCTGTCTATCTATCTATCTATCTATCTATCTATCTATCTATCTATCTATCTATCTATCTATCTATCTATCTATCTAAAGATTGTGTGTCCCCCCCTAGATTCACCATTAAAATTAGTGACTGAAATAGATAACTTCCCTGTAAATTTAAAAGTTTTTATAAATTTATTTCGGGAAAAACAAGTGATTAGGTTGAAGAATTGGATGGATAAAATGAGATCGAAGGAACAAATGAAAGAAGTTCTGCAATGTAGGGATATTTCATGGTTTAATTATGTGCAGCTAGAAAAATGGACTAGATTGGATTAAGAAACATAATACTCTAAATTTGGAGAATACATAAAATATGAACAGTTCTTAGTGTTGTATGAAGATATTCAGAAGGAAGAGGTAGTGAAAGGCAGTGTGAGTAAAAAAATATAAGATACTTTTGGATCTGGAGGAAAATGAAAATGAGGGAAGAGGACTGAAGGTAGTCTGGGAGCAAGATTTTTAAAAAGAAATAGAAGAGGAAGATTGGTCTAAAATATGAAGAATGAGAACACTCAGATTTATGTATGTCAGTAAGAATAAAAGAATTTTTTTAAAAAATGGGTTTAAGATGGCATTTGACACCAGTGAAATTCTATAAAATAAATGGTCATTTTTCTAAAATTTGTTGGAAATGTGGTAAAGATGTTGTTGCATATTTCATATGTGCTGGGAATGTGAAAAGGTACAAAAATTTTGGAGATCTATTTTTTAAAATTAAGTGATGTATTTGAAAGGCATTTAAAGCCGAATTCAGAAATTGCTTTATTGTAATGTCACTATTTGTTAAAATGGATTACGACTTTAAAACTAGAGAGTTGATCACTAATCTCTTGATAGCTGGACTAATAATAGATAGGAATTGGAAGGGGAATTATGAACTATGTATGGATAAATGGTATAATGACTTTTGGAATATTTCCTTAAATGCCAAATTGACATGTAATTTGAAGAAAAGGAGAGCTAAAAAGAGATAGTTTTATGATGTATGGGACAGATTTATTGAATATGTGCTTGTAAGAAATAAGGGTAAAGTTCCAGTGCAACAATCAATTCAGTTCTGGAAGGGAAGATAATAAGGGATAATATTGCTTAAGAGGTGCCATTGGTGGAGGTGAGCACTGTTGTTTAGTTTTATTTCATCTTTTAAAATATTTTGTATTTGTATTTTGCACTTTGTATTTTGTATTGTTTTATAAAATTTAATAAAAGTTTCCTTTAAAAAAGAAGTGCAAAGATACAGCTTAGCAAATGCTTGGGGGGGAAATACTTTTTTATAAAAATTAAAACACCTGAAGACCCCTTCCCAGCATGGCTACTGCATGGAAAGCTGGCCAATGTGTGCCTTTAAAGAGTAATCCAGCGAATGCGGGAGCTTATCAATCAAGGGCAAAGAGGGAATGGAGTAAGAGACAATGGGAGTCAGAAGGCAATAGGACAATACTGTAGTTCCCAACCTTGAGACCCCCCAGATGTTCTTGGATGTTCCTGGAATTCCTGGCCAGCAAAGCTAGTGGCGAAGGCTTCTGGGAGTTTTAGCTCAAGGTTTATTGTGGCACAAGCTTTTGTGGTTTAAAACCGATTTCATTCGATTCTGGTCCATCAAGTCAGAATACAACAACAACTCTGTTAGTATTTAACAGAGAACAAAAAGACAGATTTTAAAAATATTTGCAGCAATAAACGAACGCGGCTACCCATCTGGAATTTGTCTTCATTGACAAGCAAGAGAAACACTGAGCAAAATAAGCAATTAAATCAAATCAGATCAAATCAAAGCTTCTTGTGAAAGTTCAGCTCCCCTTCAAACTGGGAGATGTTTTACAAGAGATCAGCAGAAATCAGATTACAGAGCAGTTCTATATATGTTTGCTCTGAAATTAAGTCCCATTGCATTCACTGCATATGTCCAAGTAAGTGCGCTAAGGAGTGGATCCTAAGATTAGCTCTTAAAAGCAAAGGTGTACAAAAAGATCTACATTTTCACAGTTCTTTTAAAGCATGCCTTCAGCGTTGTTCTCAGTGTCTGGATCCCAAACTTTTGTACAGGTCATTATTTCACAGCCAGCTGAAATACAGTTATATAAATGCAGGGCTCCTCTGAATACTAGAGACTATGGGACAGGAAGTAAGGGAGCATCCAGGAATTTCTGTCAGCAGTTTGAAACAAAACGCAGGTATAAACAGGCCTTATGCTGGCCTGGCAAAGTAATCCCTACATTTTTCTGAGTTTAATCCAATTACTGAATCTTCTCAGCCCTTTATGTGCCATCAAGTTGCATCCAAGTTATGACAACCCAAGCCTGGTTTTTGAGCTATGCAAGGTGTACAAAGTAAGTGAAGTAGGGGGCTGGGTTCAGGTGGAGGGGGGAGGAGAGAAGAGCTGGCTAGAACTTTGAACAGTATCATTTCTATTGAGAAACCACAGCAATAATTTGTTACAGACTCCCTGATTTGGATTACATTCTCTCCCCCCGCCTTAACAATGGCTAAATTGACATTTGCACGTTTGTTTCTGGAAAATTCGTAATCTCTATTCTTAAACTTAGTCTGTTCCAGTTCATCTAGTGAACTTTCAGCAATTTTAATAAGAATTAAAATAGGCATTCATATAATGTTTTCGAACAGTTAAAGGACTTTCAACTGTCATCTTAGAAAACTACAGTATATGAAAAGTAGACCAATTTTATTTGTTATTCCCATGCTGCCGAGTGCAGGGATTTGCTTAACTACACCTTTTTATGGCTGAAGCAAGATTTGAAGTAGGGACCTCTACTTCATAGCTCACCATCCTACACTAAACTAGTTTTAAGGTGAGAATATGGAGTACTGTGATTATAATTTAGCATTCAACATTAACAGGTCGTGTTGTTACCACAGAACACAGTGGGGGATAACTAATACTCATTAAAGTATATTAGAACATCCAGAATTAGTGTATTGTTTCTAATTCAGAAAGAGCACTGGGTTGGACTTTTAAAAAAATAAAGATAGATTGTCAGATGCAACAATTATTCTTGACTATAGTGTTCAATATGTTAGACGAACTGCCTGGAATCTGTGACAGACATTTGCAGTGATTTGCATGCTGATTTTAAATATATTCAGTGATGAACTGTTACCTTTTTCTTACAAGATATTCATCTCAAAACCCAGGACATGTCACAACTCAACTAATTTTTCTTTGCCCTAAGGTTTGACCTAGCCACTGCCAGCTGTTTCCCCAAGGTATCACAAAGTAATTTATTTTTCATTAGTGGCCAATAAAGTAATATCTAATTGCCTATTTTTTAAAGTAATTTGTACTTCTCACTGAGTTTACAGCCTTCAAATATTTGTCAACATTATCATGTTTCTTAGCTGACACTTGGAGAAGCTGGAAATCATAGAATCATAGAAAAGTAAAATTGGAAGGGAGCTATGAGACTACCGAGTCCAACTCCTCAATGCAGGAATATAAATTAAAGTATATCTGCCAGTTGGTTGTTCAAATTTCTCTTGAATTTCCCCCGTGTTGGAAAACTCACCAGCTCTTGCGCTAATTGGTTCCACTGTCGTACTTCTCTAACAGTTAGGAAGTTTTTCCTGATATGCAATCAAAAGCTGAGTTCTTGTAACTTGAGACCATTGTTGGCATGTCCTGTACTCTGGGATGATTGAGAACATATCCTGCCTTTCAAATACTTGAAAAATACTATCCTATTACTCCTCAGTTTTCTCTTCTCCAGGCTAAACATGACATATCATCTGTTTTATGGGGAAATACTAAGCTAAAATAGGAATTGAGCACGTCTGCATTTTCTATATCATCTGTTATCATTTTCCCATCACCACTGAGGAGCTGTACCATTATTTCTTTTCTTTTACTTCACACTAGAGATGGGCATGAAATGAAAAATGAAACACTGTTTTGTCATTTTGTTAAGTAACTAATTATTTCATTAGGTAATGAAATTATTTCATTAGGTAATGAAACACCATGTCCCCCCTCTAGAATGAAACTGTTTGTCATAGGGGAAATGGCTGGCAAGATTCCTCAAGCTCTTCCCTGTAAGCCCCTGAAGTTTGGAAAGATTTGGGGGTCAGGGGACTGAGCTATTAACTGAAAGAGTGTCTATGGTGTGCACTACCAATATATGGGTTAAGCTGCTCAATTAACCCCTATATTGCTGATGTGTGGCGTACACACTCAGTTAACTACCTGGACCCACTTTGGAGCTTAATAACTCATCCCCCTAGTGCCCCAGAGATTTTTGGTGCCAAAACATTCCTGCAATATCTATTTTGGAATACATAAAAATTCCAAAATACATAAAAATTCCAAAAATTCTCAATTAGAAATTATTTTTTCCTAGGGGCACCCCTTTTGAAGTTTAATAACTCAGCCCGCTGACCCCCAAACTTTTCCAAATTTCAGGGGTTTACAGGGAATATGTAATTGCAGCAGTCATGTATCAGCACCAAAATCGTTGGGGTGCACGTTTGGACTCTTCCCTGTCAACCCTTGAAATTTGGAAAACTTTGGGGGTCAGCAGGCTGAGTTATTAAACTTCAAAGGGGGTGCCCCTCGGAAAAAATAATTTTTAATTGAGCAAGACGCTGATAATAGCCCCCACCCACCCACAGGGGAGCATCTAAAGTATAGAACTATGTCCAAAATAATCTCCTCCTCCTCCTCCTCCTCCTCCTCCTCATCATCATCATCACTGGAAGAAGAAGGAGGAGGAGAAGGAGGACCTCCCCCTTGGAACTGTCTTAGGAAATGCCTGTTTGCCCTTCCCGCTCGCTTACTCTGGTCATAAGCTCCCTGAATCTGCCTCAGTATTGCTCTGTCCAGAGCCAGGAATAAAAAGGCCCTCCTAGAACTCACAGCTGCTATTTGAAGCTCTCAACAATACAGTAATCCCCCACCTATCACGGGGGTTAGGGACCCAACCCAGCCCGCGATAATTAAAAATCCGTGATATGGGGATGCTGAGTCAGGTCAGAACTGGGGAACTCTCTGGGGCCTCCTACACTTACCTGAGGCCTGGTGCTGCCCTGAATGGGCCTCCAACAGGCTTCCCAGGCTGGTTGGTGGCCCCAGAGGTGGTTTCTTGCAACCCAGAGGTCACTTCCGGGTTTTCGGAAGTCACTTTCGGTTTGTCTGAAACCAATCTGGGGCCTTTGACAGGCCCGGGAAGCCCATCAGAGGCCCATTTGGGGCAGCCTGTCAGGCCTGGGTTAAGTGCAGTAGGCCTCAAAAAGGCCCAAGCAGCTTACCCCAGGGGCCCTTGCCTTTCATATACTGCAGTCCCACAGTATACTGGGACTGCAGTATATGAACCGGAAATGGCGGGGGACCACTGTAATCAGGACTAATTGTCTTTAAGAGTCCCTAGTCAGCTAGCCCCTCTTTGCCCTCTGAATTTAGCACCATTGGGCCAAGATTTGCATGGTGGAAGAAAAACATGTTGAAACACAAGCGTGCCAGTCAAAACTCAGCATGGATTGCCCAGTCTCAGGGTCCCATGGGCATCTCCTACTATAGCCAACATGCCCTTTCCATTCCCCATGGGCTCTAGGGGGCAGAAGAAGTTAGCCCACATAAATCTATTCTTCCAGGGGTGGGATAATTACTAATCACAATTAGGTGAGGTCAAATCAGGGTTCCTGAGCAGTTAAGGATGTGTGTTTTTATATCCTCTGATGAACTTTGTCAAGTTAATCAATAATAAAGTTTTGCAGTGTTGAACTTGTACAAACTGGTTCCAGGATCAAAATCTGGCATATTCTGGAAAAGGTTTCTTTTTCACACTACAACTTTCAAAACCCCTCAGGCAGCCAGATTACTAGCTGGGAAATCTGGTAGTGTGGCTCCAAAAAAAAAAAAAAAGAAAAAAAGAAAGAAAGAAAGAAAGAAAGAAAGAAAGAAAGAAAGAAAGAAAGAAAGAAAAGAAAGAAACTCTTCCATGTTTTGATTCTTGCTGAGTGATTGTTCAAAGAAATCTCAGGTTGAAGCCCATAATCAAAATATGGTTGTATTCTTAGGTAGCAACCATCAGGCCAAACTTTTTCACATTGTGTGTGATCTATCCGGGAATAGTCGCAGTGAGAGGCCTCCAACTAGTATATCCTGCAACCAATTTGTGGCCTTTTAAAAATTAAAAGTGGAGGCCATCCACTGGGACCTAGACCACCACCTTTCAGCCATGGTACCATTTCAGATGTCCTCTACATTGTCTTGTCCGACGTTGTTAAACACACTTTCAACCAGTGATGTCGTGCCACCACCTCCTCCCTTGATCCTTCCCTGGCCTGGCTAATAAAAGCGGCCAGGCCGGTGATCACGGATTGGGCCACAGCAATAATTAATGGGTCTCTCCTTGAGGGCCGGGTACCCCTGGCCCTCAAGGAGACACTCATTAGGCCCATCCGTAAGAAGGTGAATGTGGCAGATGACGATACAAACAACTATTGACCAGTCGCCCACGTTCCCTTCATGAGTAAAGTCTTGGAGAGGATAGTGGCAGTTCAGCTTCATGCTCTCCTGGATGAAACCTATGCCCTTGATCCATTCCAGTCTGGGTTCAGGCCACGCCACAGCATGGAAACAGCATTTCCTCCCCTGAGGGAGGCTGATAGGGGCAAGATGTTCTTGTTGGTCCTCGTCGATATCTCAGAAGCCTTTGATACTATTGACCATGGTATCCTCCTGGAGAGGCTCTCTGAGTTGGGAGCCCTCCTTGGCGTGGTTCACTTCCTTCTTGGAGGACCGTCCCCAGTGAGTGGAGATTGGTGAGATGCAGTCCACCCCATGGACCATCAAGTGTGGGGTTCCACAGGGGTCAATCATCTCACCAATGCTATTTAACATCTATATGAGGCCGCTGGGAGGGGGCATCAGGAGTTTTGGAGCTTTGTGTCATCAGTATGCTGATGACACACAGCGCTCTCTCTCTCCTTTCCATCTTCTGCAGTGAATGCTGTTCCATCCCTTGAGCTCTGCCTGGATGCCATTCTGGGATGGATGAGGGCAAACAGACTGAGGTTGAACCCAGACAAGTCCTGCAGGTGGCGGCTCCTACTGTCAGTGGGTTGGGAAACTCCCTCTCATTTGGGGGTGTAACTCTCCCCGCTCAGAATGAGGTGCATAGCTTGGGTGTCCTCTTGGATCCAATGCTATCTATGGCATCCAGGTAGCATCAGTGGTCTGTTCTGCTCACTACCATCTGTGGCAGATTGCTCAACTGTGCCCCTATCTGGGCATGGAGGCTCTCACCATGCTGGTCCATGCATTGGTAGTCTGGAGGCTGGACTACTGCAATGCTCTCTACGTGGGGCTGTCCTTCAGGCTGATGTGGAGACTCCAGCTGATCCAGAACATGGTGGCCAGATTGCTGACAGGGACTAGGAAATACAATCATATATCCCCAGTGCTGGCTGCCTACACTGGCTTCCAGTTCAGTTCCGCATTGATTTCAAGGTTTATATATGACATATAAAGCTCTAAACGGTTTAGGACCTTGCTACTTGTCAGAGTGGCTTCTTCCATTGAAAACTGCCCATAATACCCAATCTTCCCAGGCTAGGAATTTGAGGCAACTAACACCCTGAGAGACCTGAAAGGAACAAACTAGAAATAGGGCCTTCGCTGCTATTGCCACTTGCCTGTGGAATAACCTTCCACCAGACATATGCCTGGCCTCCTCCTTGGTTGCCTTTAAAAAAATGATTAAAACCTGGTTATTTAAGCAGGCATTCCCTCAAATATAATGTCATTTCAGTGTTCTCCATTAAAACATGATTTTAACTTATTTTTCAGCCTATAACAACACTTATTCACTTTTTATGTCACTTTATGTTATTTTTATTTTTATTTTTATATTACTGTATTTAATGTTTATTTTGTGTGAATTATTTAGTTTATTTGCAGTGTTTGTATATCTGGATTTGTTGTAAACTGCCCAGAGTGACCTCGCTGTCAGATGAGCGATATAGATATCCAATAAATAAATAAATAAATACATTCCTAATGAAGACCAAATATTCCCAGACCAAGACAAAGTTCAGCCTGTACTGCCTTTCTGCCAGTACACTTTCGACCAGCACTCTTACACATGACACTTGTTTGTTCAAATATCACACAATGCATGGCCTTTGAAGGAGTGTGTTGAAGCCATGACATTGAGCAATGCCATTCTGGATCTGCTCTGGCAGGCGTTTCATGGTACAGTGATATGGCCTGCTGCCAGACCCTTGCATAGCAAAGTGGACTGGCCAAACAATACTATGCTAGCAATGCAGGTGCCACGGGCTCTCTGCAGTGCTGCTGCTGGCCCCAGCCAATGTTGTTTGGTTTGGTGTAATTTATGACAGAGAGTAGAAAAAAATACTTTTGGGGATTATAGCGCCTACATAGGCTGGCTGAGGGCTTCTGGGAATTTGAGTCCAAACAAGTAACTTTACTTAGCTTGGTTTATCCTTTAACAGGCAACAGCGTTCAGCTGTCATGTCTTGGGTTTGGTTACTTTCATGAGTTTGCAGTACTGTGCTAAGCAGATTAAATCAGTTTCTATAGGCATTTTTGTTGTTTGTTTAATGGAGATGATAAACTTCTAATGAACTCCAGAGCATTAAAATGAAATGTAAGCAATAGGTGACTTTAGCATTAGTTCAGAATTTCTTCCACCCTAGATCAAGCCAGTAAACCATCCCAGATAAACAACAGTCAACACCTAACATGTTTTATAAAATAGAATTAAGGCCATTAGGAGCCTTGTTTATTGGGCATGTGGAATTTTTGTTGTTGTTGGTTTTACTGGATTTAGTCTAAAACAACTTGTCAGTTGGAGCAACTCTGTTTCCCAGTAAAATGGCTCAAACAGAGGCATAAACATAGCTAAGTACGGCCGTTTTACATTGTGCACAAACAGGAAAGCACAGGCGGGGGCCTTTGGGTGTTTTACTGCAGCCATGTCTGTTAATCTGCAATATGTTTGGTCTGCCAGGGGAATTATTATAGGGGTTTATTGAAGACATGCCAAAAAATCATGTTAAATAAACTGTTTACATGCTGTAGCTGCAGGCAGGAAGGCAGAATCTGAAAGCTTCAAGCTCAGACCCTTTCACAGGTCTCAACAAAAATAAACCTCTTGACACTTTTTCTGCTGGACAGTGCTTCCCCCAAGTGCCCAATGTTTGTTGAATTTAAGAAGCGTAAAACAATTAGTGCCCTCTCTTCCTTCTGAAGAGCTGGCAATATGAGAGTCGTTGTTGATGTTCTATCCCCATAAACATATACTGTACAGCTGTAATCAAAATTATTCAACCCCCACTGTAAATCAGGTTTATTGTCAAAATTTACAGACTCTCAGCTGCTTGCAATGAACAAATCAAACAAAAGCAACTGAAATAGCCCAACACACCGGACACTTCATGTGGTTTCCCCAAATTCAGCTGAAAATGCAACCTTTAATGAATTCTGTAGCATTATTAGGGTTGACTTATTAGCTCTGTAAGTGTGTATCCATTTATTTGTGTGGCAAGCACATACTCCACACTGTGTGGTTGCCAGTCTTTTGTTTCTTTCAATTCGGCAAAGCCAATTTTCGCACTTGTATTGAAGTTGTTTGCAAAACCGGAGTAGACACTTTAAAAAAAAAAAAAGTACTCTGTAGAAACCATTCCCTTCCATGCCTAGCTGGCCTTGAAATGTTAGGTATGTAATGCCTAGTTAGGTTTAGTTTGCCTAGAAATCTTAATTATGTAATCTGTGCCTATATATTTTAGAACAATTTAACACATAAACCAATGCCTACAGGCATATTAGAAAAAAAAGGAAATGTGTGTGAAAGGAGGGGCCATAGCCAATGGGAGGTGATGCAGATTGTATGCAGAATTCCCTGGAATACTTCCTAGTGTCTCCAGGTAGGAAAAAGGAATGCCCCTACCTGATAACCTGGACAGCCACTGCATTAAATGTAGATGATACCAAGTTAGGTATGCCAACAGTCTGATTTTATGCAATGTTTGTTTCAATGTTCTAAAAGGACAGAAAAGCTGCTACCTCAGTACAGAGATGGCATAAACAATCTCTGAGATGGCTTTTTTCCAATGCACAGCAAAGCGCAGAGAATAAGTTTAGCTAGAACCCATGGTGGTCTGGGAGCACAAACATTACTAGTAGAGATGGGCATGACCAGGAAAAATGACGTTTCAAGTTGTCGTGTGTCGGAGCCGGCCCGTTTCGGCTCGTTTCCGTTTGTCACGAAATTTTTCAAAAATTTGTTGTTTTGTTTGTCGTCTGTCATTAGTACTGGTTTAGGGGGGTAGGGTAGCGGGCTCCTGGAGGCACCTCTCTGGGGTGGGTGCCTCCTCTGGCCCGCTACGAAGGGAAGGCATTTAGCAGGCTTCTGGAGGCACCTATCTGGGGTGGATGCCTCCTCTGGCCCCTAACAAAGGGAAAAGGAAGGGTACATGACCGTGTAGCCATTGCGTACCAAGTGGCACTGGCAGAGGCACCTCTCTTTTGGGTGCCTCTAGCTCACCAAGAAGGACAGCATACTGGCATACAGGTTTGGAGTTTTTTGGAACTTTGGACTGTGAGTGAGGTGAGAGAAGAATGCCTCTGCTGGGCGCCCTCTGACTCACTAAGAAGGACAGTGTACTTGCGTGTAGTGCAATGTGAGTACAGATCTGGCTTAGGGTTGGGGTTAGGGCAAGGGCTACGCTTAGGGTTATTACGGGTAAGGTTAGGGTGAGTTAGTGGGCTGCACCTCTGGGTGCCTCTGACCCACTAAGAAGGACAGTGTACTGGCGTATGGGTTAGGGTTAGGGTTAGGGCTAGGGTTATAGTGGGCTTTTTATGCCCGACTGGCACATCCCAGAAGTCTCAGTCAAAACCTGGCCAAGTGGCCATGCGATTGGTGGAATGGCTCCAGAAATTTGCATGGTCCCATCCCATGGCCAGCCCATCATTGCGCAGGTGTAAAAAATAAAAGTAAAAATAAAATAAAATAAAATCAATGGGATTGGAGACACACGTTTATTGCAAGAAAAACCCACTGCTGCTACTGTAAAAATTCAGGCAGTTAAAATACCTAATTTTCGCATGTTTCTGTGTGGTGCTTTGGTGGGTTTTTGGACCACGATTTAAAAAAAAATATTGCAATCGCCATTTTGGATCCCCCCGCACCGCATGGCATGGCGAGACGAAGAGGATGCCCCCCACCAGAGCAGCCCAGGACAGGAGAGGGGGGAGGCTTGCCCCCCCCAGAAACCACCTCTCTGGTAGGTGCCATCACTCAGGCAGGCATATTTTCACCTGCTTTTTTGGCCGGGAATCGGTTTTTTTAAAAAACTTTTTTTCCTGTGCCGCTTGGCATCACGCGATCGCCGCGATGCCATGAACGACAATCACAAATCAGACCCAATTTTTCTTTTATTGGTTCGAGTTCTAGTTCTGATGGCTTAATTGTCATTACCGTTTCCGTTGCGTAACGGAAACGAGGAATGGAAACGGAAACAAGAATTTCTCCAAGTCGTGCCCATGTCTAATTACTAGTCATTGGGCTCTTTGTTCAACAGCAACAACAAGCAAACAAACTTGTGGGGAATTAAAGAATATGTATTTTCCCCTCCCAAGAGTCATTCAACACTGCAATGCTATTAAAGATGTGTGAAGTTTATAACTGAACAGTAGACAACATTGTCCAACATGTTGCTTTACAGCACAACACAGCATTAATTGGAAGAAGAAGAAGTGGTGCTGTGGACCTACTCCACAGTTATTTCTTGCCTCTGCTCAATCAATTGTTTCGTACACTGTACTTTAAAAAATTATGCACTATAATACTAATAAACTGGTACCTCTAGACACGATTGTCTCTAGTTACAAAAAAAAGATATAAAAGGAAGTCTGTCCAAGGCCCAAGGCACCATGGGAATGGAAATCTTTAAAAAAAACTTGTGCAAAAACTAAAGATACAAAAATTCTCTATGGGAAAACTCAAGATACGAAAATTTGGCAGAAGACTTCAATTCCCAGAGTGCATTGCACCCCATTCAGATCAAGATACAAAAATTTTCAAGTTACGAAGTGTCTCGAGGAAAGAATTAATTTTGTATCTAGAGTTACTACTGTATGTTTTATTTTTTCCATCACACTTTGAATTCAGTAGGAAAATTTTGTATTTCTTTGCGGAAATTAGTCCATTCTCATCATCATTGGCATCCTTCAGTCTCAAAAGACTCTGGTATCATGCCTGGAGTAGAGATCCTAAAAACAACACCTAGTGTGACTAAATAGACCAATTCGGGAATGGCAGTCTCTACCGCACTGGGGGCAGATGTATTCTGTTTCTTGCCCGGTCCTCGAGTTTCGTTCTTTCCATGCCTGCCTGTTTAATTCCGTCATACATCCCCTTGATGTTACCTGTATCAGCTGCCATCTGAATCCGAGAACACAGTTGCAGCCAGTAATTGTTAGCACATTTCCTGGCAGTCTGCTGGACTTTGTTATGAACAGCTCGCAGGGCCTGTAGGTTGTGCTCGCTGGGACAAGCTTTATATGCAGTCAAGGCTCTCCTCTTTTCCTCAATAGCTGGCATCAGCTCTTCTGAGTGGGCTTCAAACCAATCTGCTGTCTTTCGAGTCTCCTTGCCGAATACTGATAAAGCAGTGTTATAAACAACATTCTTAAAATGTTCCCAACGTTTAGATGCATTATCTTCAGCAGGGCCAGGAAGAGCTTCCTTGAGTACATGGGAGAATTCCTCCACTTTTCCTTGGTTATAGGTCTTACTGGTATCAATTTTTGATCTTCTTTCCTTCTTCAGGTGGTGCAATCTCTTTGTTTTCAGTTTTACTTTGCTGTACACCAGGGAGTGGTCTGTGTCACAGTCGGCACACTGATAAATGCGTGTGATTGTAACGCTAGAAATGCTGGAGCGCCTGACGAGAACCAGTTCGAGCTGATGCCAGTACTTTGATCTTGGATGTCTCCAAGAGACTTTGTGCTGGGGCTTTGTGTTAAAGAACGTATTGCTGACACGGAGACCATAATAGCAGCAAAACTCCAGCAGGCGTTGGCCATTTTCATTCATCTTTCCAATGTCGAACCAACCTAGGCAGGTGGGCCAGGAGTTATAATCAGCTCCAACCCTGGCATTAAAGTCACCGAGGATAGCTATTGGTCTTTTCTCAGGGATTTTCTTGATAGCGGCAGCTAGATCATCATAGAATTTGTCTTTAAGTTCTGCTGGAGATGATAATGTTGGTGCGTATGCACTGATAAGTGTAACCAACCCTGTGGTAGAGTGTAGATGCATGGACAGGATTCTCTTACTTCCTACAGCAGGTGGGATAATGAGACCTAGTAAAGTATTTCTAACAGCAAAGCCAACCCCACATTCCCTGGTCTCGTTTAATGGTTTTCCCTGCCAGAAGAACGTAAAGTTCCTCTCCTTAGCAGATCCAGAGTCAGGTAGCCTTGTCTCTTGGAGAGCAACAATGTCCATCTACAGTCTGCACAGTTCCCTGTCGATGACAGCTGTCTTTCGTATAGTGTCCTTTTCTTGGAGATAGTCTGAACAGCCAGGATTCATTGTCCTAACATTCCATTTGCCCAACTTTAGGCTCGAGATTTTTTAATGTTTATTGCATGGTGCAGAGTCAATGATTTGTTTGCTGGTTTCCATCCTGATCCGCCTACACCCAGGTAGCTGCCGCTTCCTGTGTTGTTTCCCCACTATTTGTTGCAGATGGTCCTCTCCAGGGCACAAGGCCTGGGTAATTCAATATGGAGATTAGGCTGTTACCCAGGCAGCGAAACCCCCCTCTCCACGTAGCTGGAGTGGTCCACAAGGCAGTGGAGGTTTGAAAGAGTTTCCTTCTCTTAAGGGTGGTTATTCCGCTTTTTCTGCCATTTATACATATGATTTGGTATCTACATTCTGAAAAATCACAAAGCAGTTCCACCAGCTCTTTTTAAATTTTATGCTGCAAAATGTACTAAAATAAAGAGTGTTAAAATGCACTAATAAAAATAGTTTCTTAATCGGGAAGTTTTATAACATGATCATGATGAAAATGTGTTGATGCAACCATAATCTATAATACTTTTTTCTGCTTTGTCTTCTTCAGCCATTGCTGTGGGGCTTCATTTGTAAATAATGTTGGTTTGGGTGCAAATGTACTTTCTTCCTCATGTTCAAAAGGAAGATGGATGGATGGATGAGATGTGAATTTTGCAGGCAGATTTTTGTTTTGTTTTTGAGGAAAGTCCATTCTAGTTATCTAGTATTTTCGCAAGTTTGCTGCTCAAGCATTATATAAAAAAACTAGTATACATACGGGATTAGGACTGGTATATTACCATTTGAAAGTGTAAGAGGTTTGGGGGAGTTCCTTCAAGCTCCACAGTTTTATTTTTGTTCTGCACATTGCATGCTCCAAACTGAGGATTCAGCGCCCAACCAATTGCTTTTCATATGAGATGGTATCGAGTGTTGAATTTGTTGTCTAAATAATTTCCTGACTGGCTTTGAAGTTTCATGAATTGTTATGTGTTGCTATCCCATATTTATTGATATACAGTAATGGCAGGCCACATGACACTTATGTGCTGAGTGATTGGCCACCTGAATATAATACAGTATATACCACAGGAGAATGAGTTGCAAACAGATATACCTACAAACAGGAGTAGGGTTTATTTTATTTTTCTCTCAGAAGGAATATATCCAAATCAAGTGCTTCTGCTCTTTTGCCTTTGCTACTTTTTCTGAAGTACTTTGCATTAGTGATGGGCACAAAATGAACTTTTAGTTTGTTCAGTTATTCGTTATTCGGTTTGTTACGTAATGAACCGAATAACAATCCCCAGAGTGATTTTAGAATGAAACGAACAGAACCGAACAAAATTGGTTTGGTTCAGTTCGTTTCGTTAATGGCGGCGGTCTCCTACCTGGTGCTGCTGGAGTCTTGGTCTTCCTGGCTGTAGGTGGAAAAGCTGACCAGCCTGTGCTACAGCTGTAGCACGGGCCACATGGACGGAAGTAAAATAAAATAAAATAAAATAAAATAAAATAAAATAAAAATAAAAATAAAAAAGGAGCACCGACCGGGCCCAGGGGTGGCCTGATCAGCATGCTAAAATCACAAAAATAAAAAATAATAATCAAAAACCAGCACTGACTGGGCCCCAGGGGCAGCGCGGTCTGCGCTTTAAAAATAAATTTTTTTAAAAACCGCCCACGCTACAGGAACCTGGAAGGTGCCACCGGAAGGAGAAGGAGAAAGGTAAAGGAGGGCGAGCCAGGGAGGGAAGGATGAAAGGGGGGGAAACCCAGCCCGCACTACAGCCGTAGCACGGGCTAGGAACCTGGAAGGTGCCACCGGAAGGAGAAGGAGGAAGGCAAAGGAGGGCAAGCCAGGGAGGGAGAGAGGAAAGGGGAAAAAACCAACCTGCACTACAGCTGTAGCGCGGGCCAGGAACCCGGAAGGCGCCACTGGAGCAGAGCCACTGGCACCGACGGTAAATAAGAACCCGAACCAGTTTGGGTTCATATGAATTTTTTTAAAAAAATCCTACGAACCCAAACTCGAACCGATCCGAGGGTGGGTCCGAACCAGACGAACCCGAACCATGGGTTTTCTGGTTCATGCCCATCTCTACTTTGCATATTACTTTGGTCCAACATTTCTGAGTGCCCAATATGTATTTTTAAGTTTTAAAACACATCTGCAACAGATTTATGATCAATTTAACGCCCACCATTTAGAACTCTACACAGCCCTCCTCTAAGTAGGATCAGTGAGTTTGTGACTGATAGAAAGCCAGCCTGATTTCTTCTGCAAACTTGGATTGTGGTACAGTGGTTAAATGTGATGTTTTTGAACCTTATTGTTACACCACAGGGTCTTTCTTTGCAATATACATCATTTGCCTTGAAAGTAGGCAATGAATAAGGAGGGAGGAGAGAGGTGGGGCAGGAGACAGATTTAGTATCTCATCTCAGTGAACTGCCAGGCTACAAGCACTACACTTCCTTGTGAATATAAGGTGAATTTGGAATGCTCAAGTGTTTTGCTTCTTTTCCAGACAGTGTCCCAAATAGCCAAGCATGAGGCAGCCAGCAAGGATCAAAACTTTCATTGGAAATAAGAGCTTCAAAGCGATCTTGCAATTATTTTATCTGAGCCAGATCAGTGTCTAACTCAAGGGTAATTTAGACTGGAGCGAGAAATGAGTGTTTGGAAACATTCTCAGAGGATGTCAGCTCCTCGTATGCAGACTCTGCTTTGGAGCCAAGCGTAAGCAAGGTAGTGCTACGAGGTGATGTTCAATGTCTGCAACAGGAGACGGTGCAGCAAAAGCAGAGATGGCCATCCTGCTTGATGGCTTCCTTCTAAAGCCGTAATGGAAAGAAGGAGTATCAGCCTCCATGGGAGACAGAAAATAGAGGCCTTCTGAAGAAGAAAGCAGAGGACAGTGATGCCTAACTAACGAACAGATCATTGCTGTGGCATTCTTCTTTTCTACCATGGGAGTTCAATCTCTCCCCCCTTACCCACCTCAGGGAAATGATAGGCCAAACTCTCCTTGCTGGCATGATACAAATGGTGAACCTTTTGGAAACTAATGGCCTTAATTTAAGAAATCATCATAGGCATTTAAGTTTAAGATCTGTGACTCAGCTTGACTTCTTAATTTGAGGCAATTTGACTCCAAAAGTAAATGCCGCTTGTGTAATCCACGTAAGATGATTTTGATCCTACTCTGAGATAAGACAACAACAAAAAACCCCAAATTAAAAACAATTAATTTAAAAAAAAACGGGTGCGGGGAAGCAAGCACCTCTCAGCTGTGGGGGGAAAAAACAGCCCCAGCATCGGGGACTTTTTAAAAATATATATTTTAAAAAAAATTAGAAGTGCCGACCCAGCCCGGGAGCCACATGGTCGTCGCTGGAATATTTTTAAAAATAATAAATAAAAAATAAAAAATGGTGCCGACCTGGCTGGTACTTAAAAATAATAATAAAAAATTAATAAATAAACCTTGGTCTGGCCCATGGGCCGGACAGAAATAAAAAGAAAAAAAGTTTTTTTTAAAAAAAACGGGGTCCAGGGGAGCCAGCGCCTCTCAGCTGTGTGGGGGGGGGAGCCCCCAGCTTTGGAGGCCTCGCGCCGGCCACCTGGATCTCTGAGCAGCTGGTGCCGATAAGAAGCTTCCACTTAAAAATTCATATGAAACGAAACAAACTGAGGGGGCCTGAAACAGAATGAACCAAACCATCGATTTTCTGTTTCGGGGACCACCTCTAGTAGGAACCCATGAAAGGGCCTTCTCAGCTGCTTAAGCCCAGACTAGAGGCCAGGACTGCCTTATCTCTGTTGCCTTTCTGGAAACAGAACTTTCTCTTCAGACAAGCTTTTCCTGAACGATAGTCTACCTATTATGTGTCTTTTATATGAATCTACAGGATCACATAGACTTTGTGTTTATAACTACTTATTACTTTATGGGTTTACATTGACACTATGTTTTCAATGTTAGTTTCAATCACTCATAACTTTACATGGAACTTTACTCCCCTTTAACTGCTCGTGTTCTCTTGTAGCTTTAATGTAATGTTGTCTATTAGTGCTCCAGTACCAAAAAATCTTCTGTCAAGGAACTGAATGATTTTAGACCGGTTGCTTTAACTTCTGTGGTTATGAAAACTTTGGAGAGACTAGTGTTGGCTCATCTGAAATCCATCATGGATTCGTCATTAGATCCATTGCAATTTGCTTATCGTGCAAATAGATCAATATATGATGCTGTTAGTATGACTTTACATTATATATTGCAACATCTTGAATCTCCAAAGTCTTATGCAAGGGTTCTTTTTGTTGATTTTAGTTCAGCATATTATTCCAGATATCCTTATGACTAAATTAAATCAGCTGGCTGTACCTGCTCATATTTGTAAATGGACTGTGAGCTTCCTAATAAATAGAAAGCAGCATATGAAGTTAGGTTAAACTATATCATATATTAACAAGGTTAGCACAGGAGCACACCATAAAACTAGTTGTGTGCTTTCTCAATTTCTTTTTTCCTTTGTTGTTCAGTCGTTCAGTCGTGTCTGACTCTTCGTGACCCCATGGACCAGAGCTCGCCAGGCCTTCCTATCCTCCACTGCCTCCCGGAGTTTTGTCAAATTCATTTTGGTTGCACCGATGACACCGTCCAACCATCTCATTCTCTGTCGTCCTCTTTTCCTTTTGCCTTCGATTTTTCCCAGCATCAGGGACTTTTCCAGGGAGTCCTCTCTTCTCATGAGGTGGCCAAAGTACTGGAGCCTCAGCTTCAAAATCTGTCGTTCCAGTGAACATTCGGGGATGATTTCTTTCAGAATGGATAGGTTTGATCTCCTTGCAGTCCAGGGGACTCTCAAGACTCTCCTCCAGCACCACAACTCAAAAGCATCGATTCTGCGGCGATCAGCCTTCTTTATAGTCCAGCTCTCACTTCCATACATCACTACTGGAAAAACCATAGCTTTAACCATCCTGACCTTAGTTGGCAAAGTGATGTCTCTGCTCTTTAGGATGCTATCTAGGTTTGCCATTGCTTTCCTCCCAAGAAGCAGGCGTCTTTTTATTTCGTTGCTGCAGTCACCATCTGCAGTGATCAAGGAGCCCAAGAAAATAAACTCTGTCATTGCCTCCATTTCTTCCCCTTCTATTTGCCAGGAGGTGATGGGACCAGTGGCCATGATCTTAGTTTTTTTGATGTTGAGCTTCACCCCATTTTTTCCACTCTCCTCTTTCACCCTCATTAACAGCTTCTTTAAATCTTCCTCACTCTCTGCTATTAGAGTAGTATCATCTGCGTATCTGAGGTTGTTGATATTTCTTCCGGCAATCTTAATTCCGGCTTGTGATTCATCCAGACCGGCCTTTCTCATGATGTACTCTGCATATAAATTAAATAGGCAAGGTGACAGTATACAGCCTTGTCGTAATCCTTTATCAATTCTAAACCAGTCAGTTGTTCCATATCCAGTTCTGACGGTTGCTGCTTGTCCCACATATAGATTTCTTAGGAGACAGATAAGGTGGTCAGGCACTCCCATTCCTTTAAGGACTTGCCATAGTTTGTTGTGGTCTACACAGTCGAAGGCTTTGGCATAGTCAATGAAGCAGAAGTAGATGTTTTTCTGGAACTCTCTGGCTTTCTCCATAATCCAGCGCATGTTGGCGATTTGATCTCTAGTTCCTCTGCCCCTTCGAAATCCAGCTTGTAGTTCTGGAAGTTCTCTTTCCACATACTGCTGAAGCCTGCCTTGTAGAATTTTGAGCATAACCTTGCTAGCATGTGAAATGAGTGCAATTGTGCGATAGTTGGAACATTCTTTGGCATTTCCTTTCTTTGGGATTGGGATGTAGACCGATCTTTTCCAGTCCTCTGGCCACTGCTGGGTTTTCCAAATTTGCTGGCATATCTTATGCAGCACCTTTACAGCATCCTCTTCTAAGATTTTAAAGAGTTCAATTGGAATGCCATCACCTCCACTGGCCTTGTTGTTTGCAATGCTTTCTAAGGCCCACTTCACTTCACTTTCCAGGATGTCTGGCTTCAGTTCAGCAATTACGCTATCTTGGTTATCAGGGACATCCAGATCTTTCTGATATAATTCTTCTGTATATTCTTGCCATCTCTTCTTGATCTCTTCTGCTTCAGTTAGGTCCCTACCATTTTTGTCCTTTATCATATCCATCTTTGCATGAAATACCCCTTTAATATCTCCAATTTTCTTGAACACATCTCTGGTTTTTCCTTTTCTGTTGTTTTCCTCTATTTCTTTGCACTGTTCATTCAAGAAGGCCGCCCTGTCTCTCCTTGCTATTCTTTGGAAGTCTGCATTCAATTTTCTGTATCTTTCCCTTTCTCCCTTGCATTTTGCGTCCCTTCTCTCCTCCGCTATTTGCAGGGCCTTGTTGGACAACCACTTTGCTTTCTTGCATTTTCTTTTCTTTGGAATATTTTTCATTGCAGCCTCCTGTACAATGTTACAAGCCTCCATCCATAGTTCTTCAGGTGTTCTGTCCACCAAATCTAGTTCCTTGAATCTATTCTTCACTTCCACTGTGTATTCATATGGGATTTGACTTAGGTTATACCTGACTGGCCCAGTGATCTTCCCTACTTTCTTCAGTTTAAGTTTGAATTTTGAAATAAGAAGCTGATGATCTGAGCCACAGTCAGCACCAGGTCTTGTTTTTGCTGACTGTATAGAGCTCCTCCATCTTTGGCTGCAGAGAACATAGTCAATCTGATTCGGTATTGTCCATCTGGTGATGTCCATGTGTAGAGTCGCCTTTTGTGTTGTTGGAAAAGAGTGTTTGCAATGACCAGCTTGTTCTCTTGACAAAACTCAATTAGCCTTTGCCCTGCTTCATTTGGAACTCCAAGGCCAAACTTGCCAGTTATTCCTTTTATCACTTAACTCCCTACTTTAGCATTCCAATCCCCTATGATGAGAAGAACATCTTTCTTTGGTGTCAGTTCTAGAAGTTCTTGTAAGTCTTCATAAAATTGGTCAATCTCAGACTCTTCAGCACTGGTAGTTGGTGCATAAACTTGGATTACTGTGATGTTCAAAGGACTTCCTTGGAATCGTACCGAGATCATTCTATCATTTTTTAGGTTGTATCCCAGCACTGCTTTTCTCACTCTATTGTTGACTATGAAGGCTACTCCATTTCTTCTATGGGATTCTTGCCCACAGTAGTAGATGTGATAGTCATCTGAACTGAATTCACCCATTCCTGTCCATTTAAGTTCACTGATGCCCAGGATGTCAATGTTTATTCTTTCCATCTCACGTTTGACCACATCCAGCTTACCCTGGTTCATAGATCTCACATTCCAGGTTCCTATGCAGTATATTTCTTTGCAACATTGGACTTTCCTTTCTCTTCCAGGCACGTCTGCAGCTGAGCGTCCTTTCGGCTTTGGCCCAGCCACTTCATTAGCTCTGGAGCTACTTGTACTTGTCCTCCGCTCTTCCTCAGTAGCATGTTGGACACCTTCCGACCTGAGGGGCTCATCTTCCAGTGTCATATCTTTTAGCCTTTTGTTTCTGACCATGGGATGTTCTTGGCAGGGATACCGGGGTGGCTTGCCAGTTCCTACCCCAGGAAGTCTTATTACAGGCCTCATTGTCACCAGTGTAATTAGCCTTACAATGATGAAAGCACAGTTCAGCCTGTTTTATTTTATAGCCTCACTGATTGACTGGGACGCAAAAGTAGAAATGTGCCCCATTTATAAGATATTCCAGACTGAGTCTGTCTTTTTTCCTTATATACCAATTATTGTACCTCAAAGGATTCCTCTGTTAAAATAGTGAAGTTTGCAGATGACAGTACAGTGATTGGCCTCATTCGAGACAATGATGAATCTGCCTATAGTCAAGAGATTGAACAAGTTGTTTTATGGTGTACTCAAAATAATCTTGAATTAAACACATGCAGAACTGTAGAAATAGTGGTGAATTTTAGGAGGACTTGCTCTATACAACCACCTCTTATAATATCAAATAGCTTAGTGTTAATAGTGGAGTCCTTTAAGTTTTTAGGTACTATTATATCTCAAGATTTAAAATGGTTATCTAACATTGGAAGTATTATTAAGAAAGCACAACAAAGAATATTTTTTCTGTATCAACTAAGGAAGTTCAGACTGCCAAACGAACTGTTGATTCATTTTTATAGAGGTGTTATTGAATCTATCATCTGTTCCTCTATAACTGTCTGGTTTAGTTCTGCAACTAAGCAGCACAGATATAGACTTCAACGGATAATTGGAACTGCATAAAAATATTGCTACTAATTTGCCATCTATTGTGGAATTGTGTACTACACGAGCTAGAAAGAGGGCGATGAAGATATATACAGATTCCACGCAACCTAGACATAATCTGTTTCAACTGTTACCCTCAGAATGACGTTTTAGGGCATTGCATACTAGGACAACTAGCTATAAAGATAGCTTCTTTCTAATTGCTATCAAACTGTTGAATGATTATTATTTTCTTTTCTTCTTTTTAAATAATAGGTTATATTGTGTTGTTGTACTCTGTTTTTGTTTGTTTGTTGTTCAATGTATGACTCTTATACAGTATTTCCTTCTTGCATATGGAGAACATTTTTACCAAAACAAATTCTGGGTGTGTCCAACCACACTTGGCCAATTTTTAAGAAAGTTTTTAAATGTACATGCCATAATCAAGGCCGAAATTTTGTAGTCAAAGTTTAGTAAGGAAAGTCTATAATTATTTCTTTCCTCTAAATCAGAACTCTTCTTTGGAATCAAAGTCGTAATCACTTCCCCCCATGATCTTGGAGGTACCACTTTTTGCATTGCCTTGCTGTAAACTTCTCTCAATTTAACATTTAATATATGCTGAAAAGATTTGTAGATTTCTGCTGGTTGACCATCTGGCCACACTTGGCCAATAAAAGGATTCTGATTCTGATTCTGATTATGTAAGATGTCCCTCAGTTCCCTGTTCTCAATACTTGAACATAGAGATGGGCACGACTCAAAAAAATGGTGTTTCGTTTGTCGTTTGGTCGTTTAGGGGTCCGTTTCGGTTCGTATTTGTTTTTGTGACTTTTTTGCAAAAATTTCATTTTCATTTCGTTAGGTAACAAAATGAAAAAATGAAAACAAAAACGAAAAATTGCTGTTTCATTAGCATTCTTTTTAGTTCATTGCATCTGCCGCAACGAAAACGAAAAACACGGCAAATTTGGTTGTTTCGTTTCCATTTTCGTTTTGTTTTTTTAAAAAATTGTTTCATTTTTGTTGCGTAACTAAACAAAAAAACGAAAACGAAAATGAAAAATCGCTCGTTTCGTGCCCATCTCTAACATTTCTTAATTTTACTGGACTATATATTGTCCCTCATTCTGTAAGTTAGCTAGAGGTCAATCTCCATACCATGGTTTAGGTACTTGACTGTAGAATCTGCTCTGCTTGAGACAAAGTGGATTTTACTCTGTGTTTTTAATGTGGCAATAATAAAGTGCAATTTGTAGCCCTATACACGCTTGACTAGCTGCACCATGACTAGAAATGGTTTGAAAAATAAGAAAGGGTGTTGAAAACAAATTAAATCAAAATGTAAACAAAATTAAAACAAATCCCTAACCTGCACTCACCTTTGAAAACCTTTGTGACTTGTGCAAGGGATACCTCTGTTCCTCTCTCCTCCCTCTGCTTTCAAGGTTTGCCTGAAAGGGAACATTCCAGACAAATACCCACAATCCAGTGGGGGAAAGTGTGTGTGTGTGTGTGTGTGTGTGTGTGTGTGTGTGTGTGTGTGTGTGTGTGTGTGTGTGTGTGTGTGAGAGAGAGAGAGAGAGAGAGAGAGAGAGAGAGAGAGAGAGAGAAGAACCATTATATCACTTGTGATCATGTGACCTGCTCCTCTGCTTGCATTGCAAGACATTGTTCTTTAATCAAGGCAAATTTTAGAAGAAATGTTTGCTTGTCTTGCAAAACACTCTTAAACCACGGTACTTGTAAACCAGGGTATTACTGTAATTCACAAGCTGAGAGAGGATGAATGTCCCTAGTCCCTGTTCTACACCAAGGTGTACGTTTTAAAAAACAACAACTTCTAAATCAGCTAAGCAAATGTGTCAAACCACTTAGTACTGGATATGGGGATGGGAAGCTGGGTTATGTCAAGTAGTTCTTCTTAAGGGAAATGGAAAGATAGGACTAGTCTTTTTGACTGCTTCAAATGTTGCTGCCTCTCGTTTCCAGCTAGCTGCATAAATGGTTTGTTCTGAAACACAGAATAAGTTAGGAACAATCTGGGACTGGGTATAATCAGGGCTGGGTATCATAAGGCATTTTCCAGTGCCCACCCTTTTATGAGGGCAGACTGCCCATCCCCTAAACCAGTGATGGCGAATCTATGGTACGGGTGCCAAAGGTGGCACTTGGAGCCCTTTTATGTGGGCACCCAATATTGCCCCTTCATAGCCACCTGTATACAGGCTAAATGACTGTATTGGCATTTTGCAAAAAAAAAAAAAAATAGTGGGTTTTGAATTGCAGTTTGGGCACTCAGTCTCTAAGAGGTTCGCCACCACTGCCCTAAACCTTCTAGTCCTGCTTATCTTCATTCGGATCGGTATGCCTTTTCCTCTCCCCAGGAATTGGCCATCTATCCAAAGGGAAGGGCAAACAGCAAATGGGCAATGGCAACAGCAGCAAGAGAATGAGTCACGAGTAGGATTTTGCCCATGGTTCCCCCAGGACATAGAGCCAGCTCTGGAATGAAATAAGAAGAGAGAAACACTGGTCTGCTTTCTCAAGTATTGCTTCTCCTTCTGCCATCATTCTCTCAAAGTAGCATCACTGTTTCTACAACGAAGCTTTCGTCCAGGCCCTGACACTTGCAAAAGAAGGCAGCAGGCTCCAAATTCTGTGTACTAGGTAGTGTTTGTTTTGGAGCAAGAGCCCTAATCAGTAACACATCAGGAAAGCGAATGTGACATGTACACGCGTCACAGCTTGCTTGCATTTCCTGAGAGAGCTCTCACCATCCTCTCAGGCACAGCCAGCCTCCCATGTGCTTGTAATTAAGAACCAGATCTGAACCATCTACAGTATTTGCATTCAGCTCCGGGGGGGGGGGAATAGAAAAGCAGATGTTGGGGCAATTGTTGAATGAATTAGGCTGCAGAATAGCCAAGCCACTATTATGGTTTTATAACATACACTCTAAAGCAGCTGAAAAGGATTGGCCAGGTATGAACCCAATCCATGTATGCTGACAAATAGATATAAGAACATAAAATGATCGGTGCTGGGTTTGAGCAGTAACTTATCTCATTCTGCATTCCCTTCCAACAAGAGCGAAACAGGTGACTACGAGAAGCCAAGAAAAGCAGAGCAATAGCTCCCTTTTGTGTTCTCTAGCACTTTTGAGTGATGTTTATTGTCTCTCAGTGTGGAGTTGGCCACCATGGGTCCTAGGCATTTTTCTCCTTTTAAAATCATCCAAGCTGGTGGCCAAGAGCTTGTGATAGGAGATCGCCCAGTTAGACTGTGTGATACATGAAGAAATACTTATCACACAGTCTGTTTTTGTTTGCCTTCCATTCTCCCACTCTTCCATTTCCTTGACCCAAGATTTTATCATTATGATTCACAGTATCAAAGAGATGTAGAGCTGGATACTTGTCTTGCCAAATCAGGAAATTACAGCTAAAGCATCCCTGATAGATAACAATTTGCCTTCAGCTTCCAATGGAGAGTCATCTTCAAAGGCAGTCCATTACTGCTGAACAACTCCCACTGTCACAAAACTCATTCTAATATTTAGCTGAAACCTTTTTCTTTCTTTCTTTCTTTTATCCTTTCCTTTCTTTCTTTCTTGTTTTTTTTGGGGGGCGGGGCAATTTTAATTCGTTCCTTTGGAACCTATTCTCTGAAGCCAGAGTAAATGGGCTTGCTCCATCTTGACTGCCTTTCATATATTTGAAGATGGTATCACTTCACAGCCTTTTCTTCTCTAGGCTAAATGTATCCAGCTTAATCTTGACTATTCCTTAAAGGGACTGTTTTCCATAATCTTTACCATGTTGGTTATCCTACTCAGGACACATTCCAGCCTGCTGATATCCTTTAACTCCATAGCCCAAAACTACAGTATTCCAAGCAAGATCTGACCAAAGTAGAATAGGGTGGCATTATTGATTCCCTTCATTTGGACATTAGTCTTTTGTTAATACAATCCAGTACAGAGTTAGCCATTCTGGGTCATAATATTGGGTGTCATAATATTGGGTTATATATAACTTCTAGTATACTAAGACCTATAGGACATTTTTACATGTACTACTGCCAAAGCATCTACCACTCCTTCCATGTTTGTATGTCTGATTTTCCTCACCTGAGTAAGGAATATTAACCTTTCTGTTTGTTGAAACTGAGGCAAGAAATAAACATTCAAAATAGCCTATATACATGGTAATGTTAGAGAGGTGAACTATTCTTGTTATAGAGAGGAGATTAAGGTATCTTTTCCATGTGTATAAAATTACACTTCTGAGGAATATTACAATGTTGTAAGCCGTCCTGGGTCCTTTTCAAGGAGAAAGGCAGCGTAAAAATACTTCAAATAACTAAATAAGTAATCTTTTGCCTTACTTTTTGTCACCTCTTAGTTCTTCAGCTTCTACTACTTTATCTTCTCCAAAATAAATTTCTTCCCGATTTCTCAACTATAACTTTCTTTAAAATTCTTCAGATGCCTTTTTTTGCTTCTGATGATGAGGACAATGATGCTTCAGTGCCATGATTAACACACATTCACACACATATATGATTTGTATGGGTGGGTGGGTGGCAAATATGTCGCTAGAGATATTCACAGATATCTGACTCTCTTGTCATTTCTACTGTCCCATAAATTGTTTCTAATCACTAGCCTGCACATACTATATAACAGCAGTTCTCCAGATCTTTAAGTAGTTGCACATGAATTCCTCAAAAGTGTCTCATGGGTCTCTAAGCCCTTCCTGCACGCTTCCCTCAGAATTAACTGAGCTGTTTTGTACTGCCTGCTTTTTCATCCAAGAAATTTCAATGCTTTCAAATAGATCACACAGTGGTGTTACTTAACCCTGTCACTCAAAGCTGTCCATGGTCACCTCCAGAAGCAATGGCCTGCTGTTGTTATTATGGCCTCAACATTTGCCTGAAAACTCTTATTACTGACACTGGCCTTGCATCGTACAGTTAAAAAAAAAGGAATCTGCCTTTTGGCAAGTCAGACTCCCAAGCCATGTGATCCAAGATTGTCAATTCTGACTGGCACTTTGTATAGGCCTGTGACGGAACCCTCATGAATATTCAAGTGGGTGGCCAATCACCAAGTTTAGGGGTGGGTTTGGACCAGATATAAGGAGGTGACCGTTGAACTGTCAATTAGTAAGATCCAGAGTAAGATCAGAGCTGAGAGAAAGACCAGGAGCTCAGTCCGTGTTAGCTGGCGACAGGAAAGAGTAACTGTTAGAGTTAGGGACTGGCTAGGGTCTGGCTAGGGTATGTTTAGGGACTTGGTTAAGTTACATCTTAACTTAAGAACACTTCAAAATGAAAGTGATTAAAGCACGCTATTATTTATGTTGTGAAACTAAATGAGCTACATATTGATGTTGAAATGTTAACACACGTGTCAGGTCCCCGTTATTCATAGGATTAACAAGTCAAGGTTTTAATAAATGGTGGCAGCAAAGGTACAAAAGGTTTCAACTCATTCTTAAAGTGCGGTCAGGTTGTGAAAGACCCAGTCCATCACAAGGCCTACCTAGTACATAAGTACTAACTAGGCCCAACCTTGATTAACTTCCCAAATAAGACCTGTCTAGGTATATTTAATATGGTGGATGCAGGGCTCCTCTTTCCAGTATGTTTCCTTTGTGCTTTGGAACAATAAAGTCATGTGCAGTTTCTGGAGGAAACTTTCTATAGCACAGCTGTTAAAGATAATGGCATTTTTAAAAAATGACAGATGCCCAAAATTCTGCCTTCCTCAATCTTCAGTTGAGTCTCTTATCTAGAAGTCATCACCAAAAAAGGGCTGACTATGGACAATCAATTCTGAAGGAAGGGAATTTTACAAATGTTCAAGCAAACATTCTTGTTTATTCTTTCCTATCAACTGAGGCCTCAAGGCTCTGGCAATGATCTAAGAACTAAACCCAGTGGTCCTGGCTCAAATTAAGACACAGCTGGTAATGGCTTTAGTTAGCACTTGTAAAAGCCCACCACCACTGCTGGAAAGAGTTCATCAGCAAAAACTGTAAATTCTAAAAACCTCCAAGGAGTATTTAATGTGGCAAAAGAAAACCCCATTTGGACAATAAAAGCACTAATAAAGCAAAACAGACAATAATTAGTGTATTAAGTTTCTTTAACGGGACAGGAATATCATCATTGGCAGCTGGCTTGAAGATTTATAGTGCCAAGTGCTGTTTTTTGTGGAAAAACTAGGGCTCCTTAGACCACTTTACATTTGATAATGGTGAGTGAGCCCCCAGTTTTAAGGGTGAAAGGATAATTATTCACTGTGTGCCGTATCAGTGCCATAGTGGTTTGTTTCAGAAACTTAAGTATTTTGAATAAATCAACTCTATTTGTATATTGGTAGCCATAGTGAAATATGACAAATGTGATATGCTGTGTCACTGCCCATTGAGCAGCTGAGCACTACACATCTTAGAGCCAAGTATTTTGGAGGTAGCTGATACTGCGAAGCTGTATAATGGCAGTCTAGAATGACAGGGGAACATAGTGGGGGAAATGGTTGTTCTGTCTCAGGAATTCTGGGGGTTGTAGTCCAAAAATATACATCTGCAATTTTTTTACTGTCAGAACTGACATAGCTATGGGTTTGTGTATGAAATTGAGAAGGGCGAGATATTAATGTCAATTTGAAAAACATCCATTTTGTATCCCAAATTTACTGAAAGCAAGGGGATGCAAGAGTTGCAGAAATTATTAGGTATCCTATTGAGGCCTAGATGATAGCATGCCTATATGTTACAGCAGGCATGTCCAAACTTTGGCCCTCCTGATGTTTTGGACCACAACTCCCAGAATTCAAAGCTTAGATTGCCAATGGCAAGAGACTCTGGGAGTTGTGGTGCAAAACATCTGGAGCGCCGAAGTTTGGACGTGCCTGTGTTACAGCATCCAGATATGCTAGAAAACACATTAAACATACTTCCCACAGTCCCCAGTAGAGATGGGCACGAATAAAAAAATGGTGTTTCATTTGTCATTTGTCGTTTAGGGGGTCCATTTCGGTTCGTTTCAGTTTTTCACGAATTTTTGCAAAAAAATTGTTTTTGTTTTCGTTCATTTCGTTACCGTTTTGTTACCATTTATTTCAATGTTTTGTGATTTTTTTAGCATTTAAAACAGTTCAATGAATTGCCGTAACGAAAACGAAACGGACGACAAAATTTCTGGTGTTTCTGTTCGTTTCGTTTCATTTTAGAGACAAAATTTGTTTGTCGTTTCGTTGTGTAATGAAATGAAAAAATGAAAACAGAAATGAAAAATTGTTCATTTCGTGCCCATCTCTAGTCCCCAGACAAAGGGTAGATGGGTACAGAGTACGGATGGCCAACACAACTGCAGCTTAGCCTCAGACAGATCCCAGCGGTTCTGTGAATTCTCCCTATTATCCTGTTTCTTCAAGAAGTGATTCAATAAGAGTGACATGCAGTACATGTTGTGTTCTGGGTCCTGTGCTGACGCTCAACATCTGGTTTTCAACAGACCTAGAAGGTTCACTGTGCAACCAATTTAGAATTGAGTTGGTGGGTATCCCACACCTTCCTTCCAAATTAAATCAATCTAATTTAAGAAGAGGGATTGGATGGTGCCCTTCTGGTACTTTTACCAAGAAGCTATGTTTCATGTAGCTCATAGACTGTATGGCTGAAGGAAGTGGGATGGAGAGGGCAGTGAGGAGCACAAACCTGAGGGGAAGACAGGTGATGGTCAAATGTTGCAGATATTTAATGGAGAATATGCACATAAGGAAGGCAAAGAGTGGCCAGGAAGAGGAACAATAATGTTCAGTCAACAGGGAGTAGGTAAGCATGCAGCACACTTTGTAAGTTGGTTGGTGAGGGAGAGACAATGACTAAGTGAATATTTTTCTGCCTCTGTTTTAAGTGGAAGATACCAAAGGTAGGACATGGGGATTCCCTGAAAGGAACTTTGCTATATACAAGGTTGGAAAAAACTGGCATGTCCTCAGTTTAGGACAGGTACAGAATGTACACCAGAATTTAAGAAATTAAATCGCCTAATCTTATGCTCTCCCTCCTTACTAACAGGAGATGGAGGTGCTTTAACTGACTGATACACTTGAACAGCTAATTTCATATTGTCTTGTGCACTCCTAGAGGCATTTGGTTGGGCCACTGTGAAATACAGGAAACTAGACTAGATGGCCTTTGGCCTGATCCAGCATGGTTCTTCTTGTGTTCTTCTGTATATCACTCTTATTATCATCTCTGGGAAAAAACACACTTAAAATCTGGAGTGACAAGTGAAAGAAGTGATGAATATTCAAAAATAGGCTAGGTCACTACAAAAACAAAACAAAAATGTAAGCCAAGCTTTCGATAACAACTTGCTATCTTTATCAAAGCATTGTACCAAAAATCAAATCTTGATAGACAATGTAGTCTATCAGGTGCTGAGAATCTTTTTGGTGAGATGAAGATGATGGCATCAGGAGGCAGGCTGGTGTTAAGACTGCTTCAAAGTCCCAGATACAGTTTAACTCCCAGCATATCAAACAAAGCAGCATAGTCCTTGACCACCACCCTTCCCACCCTCAATTGGGCTGTATCGAGACTAAAGGTCCCTGCTCATCTGAGGGAATTGGGTGTGTGTGTGATACAAAAGCATGTGTTCCATTTGAAAGTTGGGGAAAATGTAGCAAAACTCACTAGGAATAATCAGGGCCAGATTAAAAAGAAGCAATTTTACCTAGTGGCTGCAGTCCAGGCCCCTGGTGGCCAGAATGTAGAACATTGAAGTGGCTGCTACAGGAGAGGGGGCCTCAAGAACAGCATATTCACAGTACTGTATCCTTCTTTAAGCAATTTTGTTCCATTCCCACAGCAGACCAATAGACAATTGGTTGTAATGGTTCTGGGTTCAAAGACACTTCTAGGTTCAAGAGGAGGAGGAAGTAGAAAACGTAAATTTTCTCCAGTAGGAGGGTCTTTAATCAAGATCCAGGATAATTCATTTCTACTATAATGAATATCATGGATAGAGTTCTTATGGGTGGTCGTAGTGGGAGGAATTCCAGATGGCAGAAATGCTCCTGCAATAAACAAAATAAGTTGGGGAGCAGTGTAGCCATCACAAAAACCACATACAGAATAGGAGATACCTTTTTAGGCTGCTAGTAAAATAACAAAAAGTTGCTAATATTTCGAGGACAATGCCCTCTTCCTCAGAGCTATATCAAATGTTCAAGCAGGGCAAAAGATGGAATTACCAAGAGTAAGTTCTTAGATGTAAAGTTCTTGGCAAGATGGAAATAAATGCCAGGTAGTTTCTTAGTTGAGGCCTGGAGCAGAGATTGGAAGCATCTCTGCTCCAGGGCTGCATCTGAAGTTATGGGTTGTGTTCAGAGCCCAGTCCTTCAAACAGTGTGACATGGATGTGTACACATTCACACCCCCTCTCTCCATGTGGCACTTTGAGCCTAATAGCCCCTGCTTGGCCAGAGAACCCCTTTGTTTGCCCTCAAAATATTAGCAACTTTTTTGTTATTTTACTAACAGCCTCAAAAGGTATCACCTTGTCCAGTTTTGTATCAAAAATAAACAGTTTAGTAGGAAAACATTTTCCCTGTCCAATTTGACAATTCGAAAAGTTGCTGGGAATGAGTAGAAGGGGTTCATAACCAATGGACACTGAAGGATTCACCATCTCTTATCTGGTACATATCTGGAAAGAACTCAGCTTGAGCTCATCCCATTTTGAGAGCCATGAATCTTCTTAAAAACCACAAAATGAATTAGATCTTTTCCTAACAATAGCATTCCAGAGAGTCAGGTATTTAAACAGTCCCCGGGAGACCTTGTCATCCTGCCCTGCTCTTCTCTGACTAATCTCCTTTGTAAGTGTTGGGTCAGAATCAACAATGGTTTTCCACTAAGGTCATTCACTTTCTCTGTTTACACTGCTAATTTTATCACAGCTGAGTAGCTAATGGCATTATTTATGTGCTCTCTTGGAGTGATGAATGCTAGTGCTAAATAAAGGCCTCCTGGCAGGGCAGGTGTAGGGGCTGATAAGGGCAGGGCCAAAATTGCATAGCATAGAGGAGTTAAGGGGCCTGTGTTTACTGCAGAATGAGCTGCTTAATGACTCAGAAGCCACTCTGTGGAGGACAGCTTATGGATGTAAGGAAGACATTAATGAATGCATGCCTCCTTGTCAGGAAGTCATCAAGAGAAGTGCCAGACAGGAATTCTAGAACAGTGTGGTATGAATCAGCTAAGCTCTTATCATTAGGTTATATCATTTTATGTCATGGACAATGTTGTAATTCTGGTTACACATTTGAAAAAATCCACCATTTTCTCAGTTTTGTTGTTACAGAACACTGAAAAGCACTAGACACATAGAAGCACAAATAGGGAAAAAGCTATGTGAAGTAAAGTTGTCTGCTCCACCCCAAGCTCTTTTATTATTTAGGTTTTTAGAAATTCCATGCTTTAAGCTCCCCCCTCTTCTTTCAAGGTCTGAGAACTTGCTTCATTTGAAAATAATATATTTTTGAGAGTTTATATACTGTATATATGAAGAGATTCTGAATTACAGTTATAGGTTTTAAAGTCTCTTGACAATAATGGCAATGATGAAACAAAGTTAAATTTCCTGTGTGTAGAAACTTAGACTTCTTAAGACAAAGTCAGTGATATTATTTGTTTGTTTGTTTGTTTGTTTGTTTGTTTGTTTGTTTGTTTGTTTGTTTGTTTATACATACATACACATACATTTTTTTACATACAGGGGTGGGGGTGGGGCAGGGCAGGGGGAGGGTGGGCGGTGGCAGGGGGGGAGGTACAGGTGGGGAGGCAGGAGGCAGCGGCAGGAGGTGGGGAGGCAGGGGGCAGGGGATGGCGGGGGGACGGCAACGGGCGTGGGGGCGGACAGCGCTAGGGGTTTTTGGCGCGGGGCGGAGGGGATGGTGGTGGTGGTCAGTGGCGGGGCGGCGGCGGGGGGTCAGCAGGCTGGCCAGCACCCTCTGTCCATTTTGGCACCCTAGGCAACTGCCTAGTTCACCTTAATGGACATGCCAACCCTGCATAAATGCATACATACATGCATACATACATGCAACTTATATGCCGCCCACTACTCAAAGGTATCTGGGTGGCTTAGAGTTAAAATGAACAATTAAAACAATTAAATCATTAAAATAACAATAAAAATGAAAAGAACATTTAAATACAAATACAATACAGTAAAATTGCCACCAGGACCCATAATCTATATTATATCATTTTAAAAACTTCTGGAACAGGAAGGTTTTTACCTGGTGCCAAAATGTCCTCAACATAGCCAAGGGCAGGGATGGTGAACCTATGGCACGCGTGCCAAAGGTGGCGCACAAAGAGCTTTCACCTGACAAGCGACATGTTCCCTGCCCCCCCACTTCCCCCTCTGCTGGACCAGCCATGAGTAATTTGTGGAATGGGAAGGGGGGCAGGGAGCATGTTGCGTGCCAAACTGACCCTGCCATCACCGGTCCCCATCGCCAGTGACGCCATCGCCCCCGCCCCCTGTCGCCCCCGCCGCCATCACCAACGGGAATCCGGGTTCAGCCCCAACTCTGGAGCCAGTGGGCTCCTCCTCTGTCATCTCGCCCCCACACACACACCTCTTCTGCTGGGAGGATCCAGATGGACAGCGGACTAGAGGGAGGGAGGGAGGGTGGCCGGCTGGCCGGCCGGGAGATGGGTGGGAGGGGCGGGGAGAAGAAGCGGCAGCAGGAGAGGAGAGGCCCGGACGCCGATGCCGACATGCCACCACGGAAAGCATCTCACTCAGCCGGCCGGCCAGCTAACCAGCCAGCCCAGAGGGGCAAACATGTTCCTTCCTAACCTCTGGGTTTGTAGACATTTACTGTTCCCATCAAATAAGCAGATGTCCCAGCACAGTTTATGGTAACTATTACACAATTCACTCTCTTTCTTTTGAAAAGGAAACAACAAGTTCCTATGAAGACCTCTCTATATAGCTAGGTGCTGCTGTAACACATCAACAGCCTTCCACTCTTCCAATGAAGAGTTCTCCTCATTTTAAGAGACAGCAGTTTATATGTCTGACAATTTGGCATTCATTTTTTTCTTGAAATAGACATGCCAGTTACCATATTTATTTATTTATTTGTTTGTTTATTAGACCTTTATACTGCCCATCTAGCCCTAGGGCTACTCTGGGTGGTTTACAACATGGAATCAAATGACAAGTTAACAAAGGAATACATTTAAAAAAACAAAATGCAAGGAGCATAATAAAACAAAATATGTATAAATCATCAACAACAAACTAAAATTAAGCTAAAATGAAGATTAAAATAGCAGGAGATTGATAACACAGGAAAAAGAGAGAAGATAAATGGTACAAATAATACCATCTTACTGGATGTTTGAGAAATCAAGAAGGGCCATTCTATATAACCAGGTCTTCAAAGGTTTTTAAAAATTTGAAGTGAGGGTGCCAGCTGAATTTCAGGGGGTAGATGGTTCCATAACCAGGGAGTTATGGAACCATCCATATCTACCACTCTATGTTTCATCTTCTGTTTGATTACATTTTAATTAAATATGTTATCTGGAATTTTAAATCAAAGTGAAGTTTTAAGTAAATATGAGTAACTATACACCTTAACTATTACATATGTTTATTCATATGAGTGTTTCCAACTAACTCACTGGGCTGGAGCAAGCTATATAGAGGTCTATAGGAAGTCCTGGATGCTGTTTGGTCTTGCCCTCACATCCAAATGGCATACAGACCTCAAGCGACCTTATTTGACCTGCTTTTTGAAAGAATGAGGTATGTTGTGAGTGATTTTAAAGACATGTGTATTGGGTACATGACACTTGCCAGAGCCTTATATGTAATACATATCTTTCCCTTGTTTTAAAGGGTCATTTGAAAAACTGCAGCCCCACCCCCCAAAAAAAGTAGAAAGCCCTCACAAGGGCCAGAAAGGTACCAGTAGGACAACTTGGGAAAGGCTAGTTTGCACCTCCAAATATGTCATCTGATTTGCCATCTTTAGACACAAACCAGCCCAGCCCAGCAATGGATGAAACCATGGGCTCAGTGTTCATATAGTCATGCTCTGAGTGATTTTGGACTGGATAGGAGATTCTTGTCTATTCCTATGCTAGGGGATTTGATTCTTGCTGTAGCTCTGCATTCTTATTAATCCAGCTAATGTTAATACACTCAACACCAATACTCCCGATGAAATGGAAAACCCCACATTTGCAGGTCTGATTAGACCTCTACAAAAAGTACCACATAGAAAGATACTATGAATTGGCCATTCTCAGCACAGATCACTTCGCCCCTTGGGGGCCCTGGCACATTTGAATGGAGGCACATATTGTGGCAGTTGTGAGAAGGGGATTTTCTGTTCACATGTGTGTGTTTGCATACCTGAGAAGAGCATCTAAAAGGGCCATGACCAAAAAAGGTTGAGGAGAGCTGCTATGAACAAATAGTTAATTGATTTAAGGAACTGATATTTTCCCAAATATGGCTGCATGTCTCACATAGGTGTTTATATAATCACATAGATGGTCCATATGGCCATCTTGACTTTGGGCTGGTGGCTATAAAAGAGTCTTGGTTTGGGGTCTTTGAAGAAGAAAAGAAAAGAAGGCAATTTCATCCCTACCCTCTAACATGTGTTTTGAGACCTGGTGATTGCTGTCACAACATAAACTAAAGACTAGGTGAGGTCTGTATGGGTCTTTGAATTTGTGCATAGATTACTTATCTTTAATCTCTTGTTTTTGATGTCTCTGTGTAAAGTAAGGATACAGCAAATGTTTGCAATTTTTCATGCCAATTTTATGTGTGTGGGGGGAGGGAAGGATAGTGTTCTAGCACCATCATTATGGTGTAACACTTCAAGTCAAGGTTTGTAGTTAATACACCCGAAATTTACTATTTTCTTTTTCACTCAAAGCCCCTGACATAGTTTTTATGTATTATGGTTTTCTTGCTTTGTAGAACTCCCACAACAGGTAATTGATATATCTCATCCGGAAACCTAGTATGGTCTGTCAGTAACTAAGATGTGTTGATCATTTTATTTTGTGAGTTAGTCAGTTAGAGAGTTTTCTCCTCATAGGAAACTCAAGTTGGCTCACAGTTAATGAAAAATGTGGAACAAAACTTAGATTTACATTATAAAATACCACTGAACTACAGTATTACAAAACTTTGGCATAGATTTTCAGGGGGAAAGAAAAAACTAGATTTCGGGGCTGTTAACTGGGAATCCATGTTCCAGTTACATAGCTGTGGGTAGTGGTACAAAAAAGCTTGTGGCTTGTGCTATAAAGCACAGTAAAAAAATACAGAACTGTGGCACAGGTTTTGAGGGGGTACTAGATTTTGAGTTCGTACTTAACCTAGTTTACTTGGCAAAATGAAAGGCTTTTAACATACTGAAACAAATGGGTGGGCTGCTCACTGCAGCCACACCGGCTATCCCTTTTGGCTCCCATACTGTCCCCTAAAAGCACATTTTGATGTGCTTTTTCTGAGAGACTGAAATGTTTCATTGCTCATCCAAACAGCTTCATCAGTCTGATGAAAGCTAGTTGCGAGTCCTCCATTTTCTAGTTCACTTGACCTCATGTCTCCCTGCTCATTCCAGAAGGAAGAACTTGGTCATTCCCTACATGGCTGGAGTGTCTGAAAAGCTTAAATGCTTTTTTGGCAAACACCACACCCCTGTTTATTTCAAACCCACAAACACACTAAGGCAGAAATGTGTCCACCCAAAGGACATGACACCAAAATGCAAAAGGAGCAATACAGTATATGCAGTCCAATGCACTGGGGAGTGTGCAGACCACTACACTGAAGAAACCAAACAACCATTAAACAGGATGATGTTCCAACATAGGAGGGGCAACAGCTCAGGACCAAAATCAGCAGTACACCTCCATTTGAAGGACAAAGGGCACTCTTTCAAAGATGAGGATGTACACATATTAGACAGAGAAGATAGGTGATTCGAGAGAGGGGTCAGGGAAGCCATTCATGTATGTATTGAAAACCCCTCTCTCAACAGAGGTGGGGGGGGCTTATCGGGCAGTGATTTCAACAATATCCAGACAAATAAAAATACTTCACATCTCCACCACCAAGGCCATAGCTAATGACCCATACTTTATGGGTTCCAGATAAACTCAATTGGATGATTGAAAATCTTCACAGAAATGTGAGACACTATTTGTGTCCTGTCTTCTAGTTCCTCAGAAACATTACCCGGTTCCTAAAGGCATGGTTAGAAAACATGTTGCTTTCTTGTAACTGTTTCTTCTGGACAGATGACTATCCATTGTTGTCATAGAGATGGGTAAATACAAATATATGTTTCAAATTTTATCAGTAAGTGTTCCATGGTATTATCATGTTTGCTAATTGAAAAAAAAACCTTCAGAGACATAGCCACATACTGGCAATTTTCTTTGAGTTTTGTCCACTTACTGATGACTCCATGTTTTCCACATTTCCCAGCATCCTCAAGAAACATGAGTATGTTCTTATTTCCTGGAACTCCAGGAGGTCTCATGCTTCCTCAGTGATATAATTGCCATTTTGTTGTGGATGCCGATACAGCTCTGCTGGCTATTAGAGATGTGTAATTCAACTGAGTCATCATCCTTGGGCATGGTGAGGTCAAAAAAAAATAATACCCACAAGATCTTGGTGACAAGACAAACTCCATAGCAGAAAAAGAAGGCATTTGGAGTTCATTAACTGAGGAAACATAACAACACAAGCAATGGGGTTGTGAGATAGGGACGGGCATTTGAATGGCCTAAGAGAGACGAGGGAACAAATCTGTACTCGTTCAACAAGATGCATATTTGAGCACTAATTCTGGCTTCAGTGTGTGTGGAGTAGTGCCCCAATGACCAGGACAAATACTAAAAGAGATTTCTGTTTCATGTACACAACACTTTTTATTTGAGACGGACGGTGATAGGCAGGCATCCTTTACCAAGATAAATCAGCAGCATCCTTTACCATTGTTCCATTAAGTGTCAGAAAATGAATAAAGGGCACGTGGGTGGGATCACTTGTTTATTTTGTGGTAGTAATCTGGGAAAAGTCAGCAGCAGAGGTATCAAGCAGCTCCATTTCTGAACACTAGCCTCTTGCCTACATGAGCAGTTCCCTCTGTCTCTAACATGGACTTGTGTGTCTCCAGCCTATTAAGCGAGTTACAAATCGACTTTCATCCAGGTTCCTCTCTAGATAAGAAGAAAAGTGGGGTAAAAATACAAGCAAAAAAACAAATATGCCTAGGCTGATGTGATGGTTGTTTTGCATAATTCCACGACATCTTCTGCATACTTGGCAACTTGCAAAGGAGTGAAAGTAAAAAAAGAGTAAGTCTTCACCCTGAAGAACTTATACAGTTTAAATTAAGACAACGAAGGCTTGAGAGAAGGAAAGACAAGGATTGCAAACAAGTGAAGAAGAATCAGTCAGTCAGGTTAGTCTTCATGTGACTTTCCATATGTGTTGGACTACAACTCCCAGAGGCCTTTAACTACTATAGCCAATGATGAGGGATAATGGCAACTGCAGTCCAACAACAATTGGAAGCACACACCCACTATTGCCCGAATAACAACCATGCTTTGGTAAGCAGGTGAAAAGCCTTAACTCGTGATTCTCTGGGGCAAGGCCCCCGCCCTGATAATAGAGGCAATCGACAGAGGCAGCCTCCTGAGGCATCACAGACTAATCCATCTTCCAGAAATTCCAATAGCTCACCAGAATACTCCATTCCTGTTATAATAGGGAACAGGTTTTACAATAAGAGACATCCTATCAGGGGTGGCAGATGGCGTAACCAGGCTAAGAGACAGGGGCTCCTCTATGACCATCTGAATAAGGTGCCTGAATTAAGAAACGAACATTACTTAACATACTCCACAAGAAAGCTGTCATCAGCCCACCTTTTCATGGGAAAGGCAAGACATCATTCAGCTACTTTCATCCTGAAATTAGCCCTTTCCTAACATGCTGCAAGCTTGTATCAGTTTTTCATTTGTTAGTTTATGTTGCCACACAATGATATAAATGAATTCATTGTCATGGCAAACACAATGGAGAGCTGAGAGAGTCCAAGTACTTGGAGATGACCATTTCCTGGAAAGCTGAACTTTTTGAGGTAAAATTCTCTGTGTCACTTGGAAAGAGGTTTCTGTTGACAGAAGTAGCTCAGTCTGGCCATTTGTGCTGGGGATTTTAATACAAATACAATTCTGTCCAGTAACTGGAAGAACGGCATTTGAATTGCACCTAAAACCTGTCAGTAACACAATCCTTGTACAAACATCATCACCTAAAAAAGATAATTATAGTGGTACCCTGACTTAAGAGCTGCTCGACTTAAGAGCAATTCGACTTAAGAGTGGAAAACTGTTGGCATTTTAACTGCCGCCTTACAAATTTTAGATATGGTCTGCTCGACTTACAAATAATTTTCTTTATTTTTTAACTTTTTATTTTTATTTTTAGATAGGTACTCCGATTTAAGAGTAGTTTGACTTAAGAGTATGCATTTGGAACAGATTAAATTCGTAAGTCTAAGTCCCACTGTAATTTCCCTTCCAAAACATAAAGGAGTTGTGTGGGACCTTAAGTCAGATAAATGTTATTCAGTTTAAGTTTTCATGGACCACAACATAATGAGATGCAAGAAAGTTTGCAGTCTATGAAAGCTATCACAGACTAAACATGTGTATCTTTAAGGTGCCACGAGACTCCTTGTTGGCTGTGCAGAAGCAAATCAAGATGGCTACCTCTGCCGTTTCCCGCCAGTGCCATAGGGCAATTCCCATTGGTCTCCATTGTTAGCAGCTACTTCATTAATTTGTTTTTTTCTCCGCGGAGCAGCTGTTATCTCCCCATTATGGGGTCACTGTTAAAACTATTCCTAACACACACACACACACACACACACACACATACACACACTTCCCTTTAAACGCTGTGTGTTAGCCTCTGCTTCCTGGTGGGAGTGAGCACAGGGCAATATAGAGCTGAGGGTTTCTGCTGGAGAGGTTACAGAATCACCTTCAATTGGGTTCTGCATTTTGTTAAAAAATTTGAAAGGAGAGCATTTCTGCTGTTTCCTCCTGCAAAAGGGCAGAAGAAAAATGACTCTATTATGGCTGTGTCTAGCATAGGCCTTGGCTGAGTGCCAATGGGATTTACAACAGCAGGGTGAAAAGTCTAAAGGGAAAACAGTTCATCCGACTTGCGGACAGCCAGGATGGGGTCTTTGAGGAGCAGAGCAGAGACTTGTCTAGGCCCTGCCGGTGAAAGGCTGTCAGGGAAGTTTCCTCTTCAGGCCGTAAAGGGTGATGTCAGCGGGACTCACCTCATCTGCAAAGGAAAAATAGGGAGAGGGCGAGTACACTCTGACTCAAGAGGTGACTGTTTAAGGCAGGCATGCCCAAACTTCAGCCCTCCAGATGTTTTAAACCGCAACTCCCACAGTACTTTGCCCCTGGCAGTCTAAGCTTAGAATTCTAGGAGTTGTGGTCCAAAACATCAGGAGGGCCAAAGTTTGGACATGCCTAAGGAAACACACTTCATGGAGGGTGCTGCCCATTTCCAAGAAATAAATGCTGGAAGGATTTGGAATTGGGTCATTTGCTTTTTAGTGCAGAGGGGGAAAAACATGGAGATATCTACTCAGGCTCACCCTTTGCCTTAGAAAGGAGCAATGGATACTTCTAAGTTAAAGGGAAAGAAAATCTTTTGGTAATACAGTGGACCCTCGTAGAACAAATGGTTTGTAAAACATAAAATCTGTACAACATAAAAAAATCCGGAGATAGGGGGAATTTGCTTAACAGAATCACCTATGGGGTGAATACATACAACACAAAAATGGTCACAATTAGGGATTACAGTACTCTGTTTTTTAAATGCATTCCTATGGGAAGTTTGTATAAAGGAAAATTTGTTTAACAGAATTTCATTTGGAACAAATTAATTCCTTTATACAAGGAAGGTACTGTAGTTCAGGTTTTTTTCTTCTTCTGGATACATCGTATGCCTGTTTTCAGAGAGCCTGTGACAAAGTATTTCATTAGATTTTAAAGATTCAGGCTGTCCAGTGGCTGTCAACACCATTGCGTGGCCTCAAATTTGCTCCCATTTATAAGACATTAGCTATAGTTCAAAGGAATCTCTCCTCCCCCCCTTTTCTGAGACTTACCTACAGTACTTAGATTCTATGGTCATCATTTGAGGCCTTCCTTTGGGTACTGCTGCCAAAGGAGTCAGGACTAGCAGCCACCAGAGACAGGGCCATTTCAGGATTGGCATATTGTCCCTTTCCTGGGAAGGTTCACCTGTTCCCTATATTACAGTCTTTTTTTTGTGCCACATGCGAACATTTTCTATACTTCTATGTTCTTTAGAAACTATTTGATTTTCATCTTCCTGCTCAGTATGATTTAGTTTCATATGGTGCAATGATTTTATTGCCTGCTGCTAGTTTTACCTAGGTTTTATTTTTCCATTCCTTTTGTTATTTTTAAAAAGTTCAAAAACTATACTCCTCACCCAGACAACTTGGGCTAGAAGCCTATTTAGAAGTGTGACCATTCAATCAAGCAACCAATTAATAAACTAATCAGGTTGATCACCATAAAAAAACAAGATGCTCTACTAAATAAACCTTTTTGAGTGATCTAGCAGGGCTTTTTATATTCTTATAAGGAGCTTCGTATCATCCTCATTGATGGGTAGGAGCAGCAGATGGGTTCATGAGCTGAGTTTGTACAAAAATTCCCTTTCAAATTAAACACTGAGGATTATCACAACAATGAGGTGGAAGTTTGATACACTCTCCGCTAAATACTATGTTGCCTGTTTGGGCTTGGTTCCTTCATAGCAATCTTAATTATACCTGCCCACCATTGAGCAACATCGAGCATTTCCCCCTCTAAATTATCTTGTAATTTATGGAGTAATCATTGTGCCAGTTCTAAATGAGGCCACAGAGTGCTGATCAGGCAATATTACCCCCACCTCACCCCTGCAGTAGAATAAGAAGCATACCCTTACTTCAGAAACTATAGAGAAGATTCCTTTTTCAGTGGAAGAGAACAATGCCAGCTGCTTTACCTCTCTGATGTAAATGTGATGTAAATATCTCCATGCTTCGTGTCTTTCATATACCAGAGGTTGTTGTTGTTGTTCAGTCGTTCAGTCGTGTCTGACTCTTCGTGACCCCATGGACCAGAGCTCGCCAGGCCTTCCTATCCTCCACTGCCTCCCGGAGTTTTGTCAAATTCATTTTGGTTGCACCGATGACACCGTCCAACCATCTCATTCTCTGTCATCCTCTTTTCCTTTTGCCTTCGATTTTTCCCAGCATCAGGGACTTTTCAAAGGAGTCCTCTCTTCTCATGAGGTGGCCAAAGTACTGGAGCCTCAGCTTCAAAATCTGTCCTTCCAGCGAACATTCGGGGTTGATTTCTTTCAGAATGGATAGGTTTGATCTCTTTGCAGTCCAGGGGACTCTCAAGACTCTCCTCCAGCACCACAGCTCAAAAGCATCGATTCTGCGGCGATCAGCCTTCTTTATAGTCCAGCTCTCACTTCCATACATCACTACTGGAAAAACCATAGCTTTGACTATCCTGACCTTAGTTGGCAAAGTGATGTCTCTGCTCTTTAGGATGCTATCTAGGTTTGCCATTGCTTTCCTCCCAAGAAACAGGCGTCTTTTAATTTCGTTGCTGCAGTCACCATCTGCAGTGATCAAGGAGCCCAAGAAAATAAACTGTGTCATTGCCTCCATTTCTTCCCCTTCTATTTGCCAGGAGCTGATGGGACCAGTGGCCATGATCTTAGTTTTTTTATGTTGAGCTTCAGCCCATTTTTTTCACTCTCCTCTTTCACCCTCATTATGAGGTTCTTTAATTCTTCCTCACTCTCTGCTATTAGAGTAGTATCATCTGTGTATCTGAGGTAGTTGATATTTCTTCTGGCAATTTTAATTCCGGCTTGTGATTCATCCAGACCTGCCTTTCTCATGATGTACTCTGCATATAAATTAAATAGGCAAGGTGACAGTATACAGCCTTGTCGTACTCCTTTCCCAATTCTAAACCAGTCAGTTGTTCCATATCCAGTTCTGACGGTTGCTGCTTGTCCCACATATAGATTTCTTGGGAGACAGATAAGGTGGTCAGGCACTCCCATTCCTTTAAGGACTTGCCATAGTTTGTTGTGGTCTACACAGTCAAAGGCTTTGGCATAGTCAATGAAGCAGAAGTAGATGTTTTCTGGAACTCTCTGGCTTTCTCCATAATCCAGTGCATGTTGGCGATTTGATCTCTACCAGAGATAAACTTAAAACCATACTATATTGATCATGCAGATTGTTAGTGTAGATTCTATGCCCTGAGTTTGAATTTAGCTATGCATAGTATTTATATATTTTATTTATTTTAAAGTATTTTCACCTCACCTTACTTCTTGGAAAAGGACCCAAGGCAGCTAACAGTAATGAGGGATAATACACAATCCAGTACAATTATGACATGTTCAAGTATTGAGAACAGGGAACTGAGGGACATCTTGCAGCATTAAAAGACAAAATTACATTAAAGCTACAAGAGAACACAAGCAGTTAAAGAGAGAGTAAAGTTTTCATGTAAAAGTTATGAGTGATGGAAACTAACATTGAAAACATAGTGTCAATACAATCACATACGGCTATAAGTGGTTATAATTTATAAACACAAAGTATGTGATCATATATATTCATATAAAAGACACATAATAGCTAGTCCATCATTCATGGAAAGCTTGCCTGAAGAGAAATGTCTTTGCCTGTTTCTGGAAAGACATCAGAGATGGAGCAGTCCTGGCCTCTAGTGGGAAGGAGTTCCAGAGTCTGGGCACAACAGCAGAGAAGGCCCTTTCATGGGTTCCCACAAGATGTACCTGTGAGGGTGGCAGGATGGAGAGAAAGGCCTCTCCTGATGACTTTAACACCCAAGTCAGTTCATACTGTGAGATTTGATCTTTGCTAGGAACCAGGTTGTACACAGGTCTAGTTATACTTAATACAAGGGTTGTCTCCTTGTCTTCAAGGTCCCTTCAACAACGGGTAGTAAAAGGAAGATTTCTTGGTCTGCTGTTTAGAAACAGGTTTTGTATGTAGGTTAAAGAAGAATTACTTGTAAAACTGGGCTGTCCTATAACAGTGTAAGCAATGGGAGGCCATTCACATTTCCTGTGCATTTCCTATGTCATTAAATCTCTTTAAATCAAATTATGACCTCTAAATAAACTAACTGAACTAAATGTATATAGGTATGGTGTAAAAGTCTGTGTGAATACCTTGTAGAATTTCCCCAGAGGAGCTGGAAAAAAAAAGAGATCTTGCTTTCTGTTACTGCGGGGAAAGGAATAGCAAGCAGGTTGTTTAGGTCTGAAACCTCCACAGGTGTGCTCTTTCAAGAGAGGACGTTTGTATCAGAGCCAAACATGAACATGGCGGCAGACAGTTGGTTTCCTGTGATAAGAATAGCTTGGCTGGATCACATGAGCCTGAACAGGGACCAGATTTTATGAAGGTTCTGTAGAAACTTTATAGAAATGGAGATGAGGTGACAGACTTTTAAAAAAGAACCTTCTGCTTTATTGGTTAAATTGTTTTATTGTGAGACAGAAACCATTTCTGCTGTACATCAGTTTCAGAACATGCATTATAAACCACTAGAATCTTTTATCACAAAATGCTAAATGATGGTTTATTCTTGTCAGGACATTCCACTATTCACTTGAAATGATTGTGTGTAGCTCATCCAATTAGACTAGAAGCTGGTTTTCCTAAATCCAATATTAGTCCTAACAGTACATCTCACTATTCCCCCCATCTCTCTCTTTAAATGACAAATGTCTATCTATCTCTTATTTAAATGCTGGTTTTCTCCCCCACAGGGGACCCAGAGTGACTCACAAAAAGTTGCCCAGAGTAGCTTTCTGCTTGATGGTTGCAGAATAGAAATCAAATAAATAAATAAATAAATAAATAAATAAAAACTGTACAATAGCCACAAGCAGTGTTTCGTCTAATTTGCAAGCACACCTGCTCACAGAGCTCCATCAAGGCTGAGTGCATCAGCAACCAGAGTTGGTCCCCATTTTGTTCAGATTTTGGCTGGCACCCTGTCCGTGCCCATGCACATGGGGTGAGGCTCTTGCTCAGTGGAGTCAAAAATTAGAGGGAACATTGCTAACAGGTTTAAAATCCTGTATAATAGCCATATTTAAAACAGTTAAATTTTGCTAATCAAAATTACAAATAAGTTTAAAATAAATTTTAAAAACATTTACAAAGTTCTAATTATAAAAAAAAAACTATAGCATTTTTGAGACACACACAACCTCCCCATAAACAACTGACTGAAAAGCAGTGTTTGCCTGACAACAGTAGGGCAAGATTGGTGGGGTGGGGTGGGGGGAGAACCAACCAGGGCAGTGCCTGCCAAAGCTTGAGAACAGCTGTTATTTATTATTTACAGTATTGAATAAACATATTTATGGCCCAACTTTCCTCTTAAAAAGAAGCCAAAGTGGCTCACATCACTAAAACCATTCAAAGGCTAAAACAGTAGGTGTACTACATATATTTAAAAATAATTAAATAATTATTGTGTTAAAACCGGTAACTAAAATCAATACTAAAATACTTTTAAAAACAACAAACCACAATAATCAATTTTAAAAACCCTCTCACACCACTATTTATTAAGAAAAGGCTTGCCTGAAAATAAAGGTCTTTGCCTGCTTGCTGAAGGATAGCAAAGGTGGAGCCAGCCTAGCTTCCCTTGGGAGGGAGTTCCAGAATTGGGGGGCAGCAACAGAGAAGGCCCTGTCCTGACTACCCACCATGTGCACCTTTGAGGGTGATGGTATCAGGAGAAAGGCTTCCCCTGATTATCTTAATGCTTGGTAATGGATAGGCTCATATGGGGAGATGCAGTATTTTGGACAGCTTGGACCCAAGCCGCTTAAGGCTTTATAGGTCAAAACCAGCACTTTGAAATATGCCTGAAAATGGATCAGCAATAGAGATGAGCACGAAACAAGCAATTTTTCATTTTCGTTTTTGTTTTTCGTTTCATTACGCAATGAAACAAAATGACCAAATTTGCCGTTTTTTGTTTTCGTTGCAGCAGATGCATTGAACTAAAAAGAATGCTAACGAAACAGCAATTTTTCGTTTTCGTTTTCATTTTTTTCATTTCGTTACCTAACGAAACGAAAATGAATTTTTTTGCAAAAACATCACAAAAACGAAAACAAACCGAAACGGACCCCTAAATGACCAAACGACAAACGAAACACCATTTTTTTGAGTCGTGCCCATCTCTAATCAGCAACCAGGGGAGCTGCTCTAATGGGAGGTTATCTGACTTTTGTAACCAGCCCCAGTCAACAATCTGTCAGCTGCATTTTGGATTCTCTGAAGTTTCCAAATCCAAACACTTCCCAAAGGCAGCCCCATCTTGAGTATGTTACAGTTAGTAATCCGGTTGAGTGTAACTAGGCCAAATGTGTCACCATGGGCAGATCAGCCACTGGTTAGTTTCAGTGGCTGCATAAGATAAGGTGTTTATACCTGTAGCACAGCCCCATGTGACACAAGACACCAAGACACTTTGGCACTTGGGAGACACCCTAAGTGAGCAAAGTGCTGTGTCGAGGTCAGGGTTTTACGTTTCAGTCATGAAAACTTTCCGATCCCTTTCTACAATGTGGAGAGCCTTCCAGAAGAAGACTTTTGGCCTGGAGCTTTGTGCTCCCCCACCTCTTGAAGAGTTTGCACTTAGTATGCCGTGACATTGTGGTCCAATAGCTTCACAGATTGTACCTGAGCAGGCTGTGATGGCCCAGTATAAGACCTGGTCCCAGGAGCTGCTGATGCTGCTCCAGACTTGAGGATTTCCTACTAGGGACCTTGAGCATCTTGGGCTCAGGACTATCTCATTCAATGCCATAGAGCACAGGCCTCTGTGGGAAATTTAGAGTTCACATATCTGTCATAGCTAGAGTCTGGATCAGGACACTTAATGAAATCTGTCAGACCACACTTTGCTAGGATGCACATTTCTCAAATCTAATCTTATACTTCATCATTTCTTAAAAATGTAAAGGTAAAGGTTCCCCCCGCACATGTGTGCTAGTCGTGCCCGACTCTAGGGGCGGTGCTCATCTCCATATTCAGGTTGAAGAGTCAGAGTTGTGCAAGTCCATGGCCACATGGCTGGCATGGCTGCAAGGAAACACTGTTTCACCTTCCCACTTTTTACTACGGTGCATATTTATCTACAGTACTTGCATTTACATGCTTTTGAAGTGCTAGGTTGGCAGGAGCTGGGGTTATCAGCAGGAGCTCGCTCCGCTGCGTGGCACTCGGGATTCAAACCACTGAGCTGCCAACTTTGCAGCCGACAGTTTTTGGAAGCCTTAGTCCACTGAGCCACCACGCCCCCCTTTCATCATTTCTTACTGTTTATTTAGTGAACTAAAGCTGCTATCCTGTTGTTTCGGTCTACAAATTTCCTCCAAAGATGGTTTCCACAAACCACAGTTCAGCAATTCATGCTGGCTCATTGTAATGAGAGGCTTCAGCTACTTTGTCATTGTTCTTCCCAACTGTCTCAAAGCATGCATGGTCTCATTCAAGTCAAGGGCATCTGAGAGCAGGATGGAAGACTGCAGCTGGACCCATAAATCTAAAGAGGAAGGAGGAAGATGTGCACCTTCTTAGCTAGAGTTCTGCACATCTATGCTGGGTGTTTAAACTGCTCAGCTTATTCAGTACAGGAGTCTGTGCACCAGGAAAACACTTCATTGGTTGAAAGCATGAGTAATAACTATGCTGGCATTTTGCTGTTCAAACAGGAGAAAAGCAGCTGAGCTGGGTTCTTAGAGAGTTGCTCCATATCACTTTTATAGAAGTCACAAGTGAAGAATGGGGAATGTAAAAAAACATTAATGTTTTGTTCTTGCATTATTTTCAACACGTACTGAAGTCAGTGACCCAAGGATTCCAGTATATCCATGGTATATGTGTGCTTGTCAAGAAATGAGCTGCTGGAAGCAAGGCCCTTTGCAGGAAAAAAAAAATGCATGCTCTCTCTCTTCCTTCACTGCTGCATAACCGCAGTTTGTTCCTGATATTTAGTACTAAGGTGATATCTTTATGGGGTGAACCAAAAATGCAGATTAAAAAGTGTGCAAATATTGTAGAAGCTTTTGAGAGGATATTCTCTTCCTCATACAAAATGTAAAAAAGCAACAGGGTGGAGTCAGAGATGGGAGAGAAGGCTGAATGTTGTTGCAGGCATGTTGTTAAAAGAAGGAATGCAGAAGGTATGCTGCAGATAAAGAGCTGGGTATCTATATTATCTAAGATAGATGGCCAAAGGTTTCTGACTTTCCATCCCAGCTACAGGAAGTGGCCAAAGCTCCTGATCTTACATGCATTCAACACTTGAGGAATTCCCTCTTCTAAAGATGGGCTACCTAGAATGAAGAATTCAGCCCCAAATCATGTCGACTCTGGCAGCTGCAGTCTGAATAACTCTGGACTTCAGTTTCCTAGCTTAGAGAAACAGTACATCAGTGGTGTGTATCTGCAAAAGAAGATTGTTCTTCTGACAGTCTTATTCTGAGCAACATCAGTGGGCTTGTGGGTTTGTAAAAGCAACCTGGGTTATAAAGAGCTTGCGGCATCCAAGTTAGCAAGCTTCTGCGTCTGGACCATTACCTCACTCCCACAAGTACACTGTGGCATACTGCCAAGTCTGATTTGTCTAAACACGAACGAGTAGCAAATCATTTGTGCTGGCTATGTTAGGGTCTCCTGATTGCTAACTAACGGGGAAGTGTGCACAGCCATCCTACAGAGCACCTTCGGCAATGAAGGCACGAGGAAGGACCAATGCTGAATCATTTTCTTGCTCTGAATCACACCTGAATCTTAGTTTTGGCATTATCCTAAAGGAATTAGCTAGGGGAAAGCCAGAGTAATTTCTAAAAGTGTCCAGTGCCCCAAATCTTCTTGGCTTAATCTTTAAAGACTCACACTGAAATAAAGTTGTTAGACTTTGCAGTTCTCTCTCTCTCTCTCTCTCTCTCTCTGTGTGTGTGTGTGTGTGTGTGTGTGTGTGTGTGTGTGTGTGTGTGTGTGTGTGTGTGTGTGTGTGTGTGTGTGTGTGTGTGTGTGTGTGTGTGTGTAGTTCTTTTGGAGAAGACTTCTGTGTAACTGGTATGGTGGGTCTTTCCTACATGAAAGATTCAATTGGTTTCTCTAATATGTAAATGTCCCATTTGGGTACCATACAATTTTCATTTGGTGTGAGACCAGACAAATCTCTGTGAAAAAGTTTCATGATGCTAAAATTTTTGATTGGAAGTAACAATGGTAATGATGAGATGAAACTCGTGTAAGTTAGTGGTCTTGATAGATTTCCACGGACCATTTGAAACCTAGGCAGAGACCCATGCTCTGGGGAAGAAGAATCTGCTGCACAATGCCCAAAGTCGTTTTGGAGGATTTATGCTTTGATGTAATATATGAGCATGACTGGGAAAGAGAAGCATTCTTTAGGAGAGTGCTAACATGACCATGCACACTCTGCTTTCATACTGAGATACTGCAGAACTGTCTTGCAACACACCCACACTGCCCCAATACCCACTCCCACCTAACTTTAGTGGCAAAATGCCACAACCTGGCTTTTGACTCAAGATGAGTAACCAGACCTGCTTAGTGTCCACTGCTTAGGCTGGCTATTTCCTTGTTCTGTTTGCTGGACTAAGGGGGACTGTAATGGTAAAAGTCATTCCCAAGTAACACTGCTGGCAAAGAAACAGCGCATATTTTTGAGGGTGACAGAAGCCACCTCTTTGGTGTCATGCAATTCCCGGAGCTGAATATTAAGGATAAGCATCTTTTGCACCCAAGAACTCATTAAGTACCTGAATTCACAGTCCCAACATGCACACGTGTGCACACACGCACGTACACACACACACACACACACACACACACACACACACACACACACACACACAAAAGAAGGTACGCTTCTATCATGCTTGTGCCCTGCCCTTGATTGGGCTCATCTTATTCAACAGAACGGCTGTAGACTAAACTATGCGACTCATAAAGATAGAGCAACGTGCAGCTGAAATGTGTGGCCAGCATTTTTCAGTCAGGTTTGCAATACTAAGTTGTCTGACAGGATATGAGAGCTGGATTGTATTTATACTGTGCAGGTTTGTTATATAATTAAAAGCTCGAAGAGTAAAGTGAAAGGACTAGTAGTGAAGTGTGCATGTGAGGGAGGGAGCGGAGTGGCTTTACATCAGAAGAAACAGTTTTTGTAAACTTCAACATTTGTTTCCTTCTTTTTTTAAAAAATGTTGTTCATTCAGAGGCAGAGATGTACAACACGATCCCCATGCCTATTGACTTGGAAACAATGCTAGTATATTTAACAGAGCTGGTTTTTTGTAAGCGTACATAGGACCACAGCCTTCATTTTACCATGTTCTTTCCACTGTGTAAGAAATTAACAAAATATTTTCAAGCCTTTTTGTTGCTGCTGTAAAGAACTAGAACTGATACATAGAGAAGGGTTTAAGACTAAGTGACAGGGCCTATTTCTACTTCCTTTGGGGCTAAATTAGGTTAGACAATAAATCAGCCACCTCTAGTGGCAGTGGATTCACTGACCACAGAATATATATATTTTACTCATTAACACTATCTTTTAACCAAATGTTTTCTAATTATATGAAGTCCCAATGATTACAGTGGGAAGGTTAAGCACAAAGTTGAATGAGCATGATGCAGACTTGCATAGTTTGTTTTAATAACACAATTGTTTATATTTACTCAGAAGTACTAGAGTTTAGTAGCACTTACTTTCATTTAAGTCTTTGTAATACTATACATTTGGAGTGCAATCCCATGCCTATGTTTACTCAGAAGAAAGTTCTATTTATTTAAATAGCGCCTTAGTGTGTGGATAGAGCCCCAACATGCTAGAAGACCCCGTGTAGTTAATCCTGTTTCTCCTTTGGAAGCACAGCAGAGACCTGGGTTCAATCTACTGCTCTGTCATGAAGAACCCAAGATGACTTTGATCCATTCACTGTTTCAGCCTAAATATGTCTCTTAGGGTCAGTGTAATCATAAAATCTAGGAACAGCAGGATAAAATTGTGATTGGCAATACAAATAAAGTATGAAAACTAGTAGAACTTCATCAAGCATTACTGCATCTGTTTTGCAATACATAGTACCATAGAAGACTGTTGCCTTGACCCCCTAGTGTTTTGTTGTATTCCCTCATGAAAAAGGTGAGAATAGAGGTAGCAGCCTGAATTATAACAGGTACTGTACTCAAGTGTGTGTGTGTGTGTGTGTGTGTGTGTGTGTGTGTGTCTGTCTGTCTGTCTGTCTGTCTGTCTGTCTGTCTGTCATCTATCATCTATCTATCTATCTATCTAAATTTAAAACATGTTTATTGCCTTTTTGCCTAGCTAATGTATCAAAGTGATTTGTAACAGGTCAAAATGATTTTTAAAAATATTTAAAATTTACCAGGAAAACAGATGTGAAATATTATTTAAAAGCTGGTCTTGGAATTTTATTTAAAATTAAAAAAAATCTAGAGACCCAAGATGCTTCTGGACTACTAAATTGCTTCTACAAGTCCCTTTTACTCCCTGTACCATTTCATACTTATTTTGCTACCAGTGACCCATCAGTGTTTTCTCTACTTGAGTGGCTAATGTGCCCATTTTTAAATTATTATTATTATTATTATTATTATTATTATTATTATTATTATTATTATTATTATTATTATTCTCCCCCCCCACACACACACACACTATTCCTCTTGTTTCTGAAAGTGATTGGCACCTGGTAGGTAGCCTACTTGTGACCTTCTAATGGACATCCAACCGGACATTGTGTGAACAGAATGTTGAAGTCGGGAAGTGTGATCTAATTGCACTCATCTTAATCTTCAGGACAGAACAATACAATGATTCAAAAAAAGAACAGGTAGATGAACCTTAAATTAGTTCTTCCTTCAGTAAGGTTCTGCCCACTTTGGGGAGGGGGGCACTCTATGTACGGCATCAGTGTGACCTCCCTAAACAATCTGTTCTAACATGCGACCCTTTAGGGACATGAGGATGCCTGGCACAATAGTCCTAAGGAAGGGCACAACTCCCCAGGAGCTGTTAGGGCAAAAACATTTCCGTTACAGGTCTTGCTCCTGATTGAGAAAAGCCAATAGCTTTCAGTTGTCAGATGGCACTTAACTGCTGCCGTTATTCTGGGTGAACGAACATTTGTGTTATATTTTCCAATAGCAAAAACTGGGGTCACCAGGGTGTCTGCTGTTTCTAGCCAAATCCAGATGGGGTTTTCCTATAAACAAGTGCACACAGAATATTTATACAGGCAGTGGCACCTGACGCCTTAGCACTCAGGACATTCTATTGAGTAGCCACTCATACTATAAGTCACGGCCGTGCATTAAGTAAATATTTTAATATAGCCATGTCACTGTTTATTATGGAATGGCGTGAGCCCAAATGCTTGCCTAATGCTTGGTTAAAAAGTCAGTTTACACCATCCTTTACAGTGAATCAAAGAATGCATAAACGGGACTCTTTTGTTACTCAAAGCTATGTTTACTTTACTTTTCTGTAAACCTTTCGAAACACTTGCTTATAAGAGCTGATAGAACCCAGATTTTCCCCTGTTCCAAAGGTGTCCTTGATGTCAGAAAGGTACCACACAGAGTAATCAATGGACTTTCCACTGAATAAGCACCAGCCTTTTCCTCTGCCCCTCCACAGCTTTGTTTAGAAAACAGAGCAAAGTTAAAGAATGAAGAAGAGCTGGAGCATGAGGGCTTTAAAAAAAGAGTAGGACCAAGGACTGGTTGTGATACTTGAAGCTCCCTTGGCATAGATGGCAGAGCATTGTGGTGAGCTACAGGGTGAACAATGTGCCAGAAAGTCCCAGGTCTCAAACTAAAACATATTCCCTGGGAGAGACTGCAGGCTAGAGAGATCCTATTATTATTATTATTATTATTATTATTATTATTATTATTATTATTATTATTATTATTATTATTATTATTATTATTATTATTATTATTAATCATCATCATCATCATCATCATCATCATCATCATCATCATCATCATCATCAACATCACAGCAAACAAGATAACTAAGCTGGATTTTGTATTACAAATCACTAGGCACACACTTCCCAAGCGTTTAGGACTATGTGATGTATCAGCAAATTATGTGAGCAGATCCCAGTAAGGTGGCCTTCTGCTGATGGTGACTTTGTCAACTCCAATTTCTTCTAACTACTTGCTTAGCTCTTTAGGTACCGCACCCAGTGTGCTGATAACCACTGAGACCACCTGTACTGGTTTATGCCAGAGTCTCTGAAGTTTAATTTTCAGATCCTGATATCGGGTAATTTTTTTCCAAGTTGTTTTTCAGTGACTCTACTATCACCTGGTATAGCATTATCAATGATCCACACTTTTTTCTTCTCTACAATCACTTCACAATATCTGGGGTATTATGCTCCAAAACCCTGTCTATCTGTATTCAGAAGTCCCAAAGTAATTTTGCATGCTCATTATCAATCACTTTTTCAGGCTTATGATTTCACCAGTTCTTTGCTTACAAGCAGACGATAGTTATGACACAAATTTCAGTGGATCATTTGAGCAACTATATTATGACACTGTAATCAGTCTGAGCAATTTTCTTGTGCTAATTCAATACATGGTTGATAGTTTCATCTGCCTCTTTACAGAGTCTACATGTGGGGAACTCAACTGATTTTTCTATTCTAGCCTTAACTGCATCTGTTCTGATAGCTTGTTCTTGAGCTGCAAAAATCAGAGCTTTTTCTGTCTCTTTTTTCAGTGTTCCATTGGTGAGCCATAACCAAGTCTTTTCTCATCTACTTTTCCTTTGATATTTCCAAGGAACTGCCCATGCAGTGCTTTATTATGCCTAGTGGTGTAGCAAGGTTTTGGGGTGCCTGGGGACAAAGTTGTTTTGCACCCTTCTGGCCCTCCCCAACCCCATCACATCCACCCAGCAAGGGGGGAGGGCAATCCTGCAGGTGTGGGGTGGGTGGGCGCACGGGTGGGCATTTGTGTGTGTGTGTGCGTGCACACACCTTACCTCTCCAGCAGTGGCCCAGAGAAAGGCGAGGAAGAGTTGGAGCAGGAGGAGCAGGAAGAGCAGGAGGAGGAGCAGGGCACCGCAGCCACCATGCTTGCCCGCCTGCGTGCCTGCTTGCTTCGCCGCTCGCTTGATTCGTGGTGGCAGTGGAGGCAGCTGGGTTCAGGAAGGCACACAGCTGAACGATCTGCTGAAGGTGGTAATGGGTGGAGTGGACCACTCATGCTATCTGGATTTCCATGGTGAGCCCGGGTCCAATGTTACAGCCAGAGTACGCACCTCATTCTGCATGGCAAGAGTCACTGCCCTAAAAATGAGGGGGTTTCCCAAGCCGCCAACACCAGGGCCCCCAAGCCAGAGGACTTCTGTCTTGACCGCCTTCAACCTCAGTCTATTCACTCTCATCCACTCCAGCACAGTGCCCAGACAGCGATCCAGGGATGAAATGGCATCCACTGCAGATGGAAAAAAGAGAGATATAGAGATGGGTGTCATTAGCATACTGATGCCATCAAACCCAATACCCCATCCTTATGACCTCTGCCAGCAGCCTCATATAGATGTAAAAGAGCATGGGGGAGCTAACCAATCCTTGTGGCACCCCCCAGTTGAGGGACCAAGGGGTGGAGACCATCTCCTCCAGCTGTGCTCTCTGTGGGCAGTCCTCTAAGAAGGAATGGAACCACTGCAAAGCAGTGCCTCCAATCCCCAACTCAGAGAGCCTTGTCCGCCTATTTGATACCATGGTTGACGGTATCAAATGCCACTGAGGAATCTAGGAGGACCAACAAGGACAATTTGTCTCTGTCAGTCTCCCTCAGAAGGTCATCATGCAGGGTGACCAATGCCGTTTCTGTAACATAGTATGGCCTGAACCCCGACTGAAATGGATAGAGGGTATTAGTTTCATCCAGGAGCCCCTGAAGCTGGTCCACCACCTACCTCTCAACTACCTTGCTAATGAATGGTATATTGGCGACGGGCTTATAATTGCCAATTTGGTCCACTGCCAGATTTGTTTTCTTTAGAATGGGTCTAAAGAGTGTCTCCTTGAAGGCAGGAGGAACCCTGCTCTCTCAGAGATACCCATATTATTTCAGCAGCCCATTCAGTAGTCACCAGCCTGGCTGCTTTTATTAGTCAGGCCAGGCAATGGTAAAGGGAGGAGTTGGTGGGGTGACAGCGATCAAGGGCCCTGTCCACTTCAAACGACACCATAGACACCATGGGTTAAAAGTGTTCAAAATAGTCGGGCAAGGTGGAGGACTGGACGTCTCTGCTCGATCTACTGTACTGTTTGCAACTGGAGGTCAAGGTCTTGGTGGATGGCCTCCACTTTTGTTTTTAAGAATGCTGCAAATTGGTCACAGGAAATACTAGGGGGAGGCCTATCACTGTGACCAATCCGGGATAGATTGCGGACTATACGAAACAGTTCAGCCTGATGGTTTTGTGCTTCGCTTATTCGGTTAGCGAAGTAAGATCTTCTTGAAGCCTTAACCTTGGCTGAATAGATGACGTGATCCTGACAGCAGATAAGTTGGAATCCATTGGGGACCGCCTCCAAATGCTCTCTAGCATCTTTCTTTCCCACTTTAGAGTCTGCAGGGCAAGGTTGAACCAAGGAGCCCCATGAGCCCAGAAGCAAAGGGGGTGTTCGGGAGCGAGCATGTCTACTGCCCTAGAGGCAGATACTTGTTTCTTCTACTCATTCCACCACTTGTATTGAAACACTCCAGTATGTTACTGGTATGAAAAGGACAGTATATGATGTACTGCATCTTATACAAAAGGAAATTTTATTAGTTCTAAATTGTTGGGTTTTCCCCCTTGCAAATAATCTGATTAGGTTTAATCTTAAATGCTAAGACTAAACTTTGTGAGTGAGCACAATGATTTAACAAGCATAATTTCTCGCTGTCTCCCATGGTATCTAGATCATTCTGCATGCTTAAGGGAGCATATAATAACAAGCTCAAATTCATAACTTATAGATTTTGTCTATCTGTGGCATCCATTTAATTTCCTTAATGCAAGTGTACAGATCCATAGGAAACCCTCTGTCGGTAACATGCTCATGGACTATCTGAAGTTAGAAAGTATGACATACAACCTATAGATAATATATTAGGTGGGGGGGAGGAATGTTGGACAGGCTACCCTTATAGTGGCAGGAATTCAGTTTGTCACTGTGTAACAGAAAGTTATGTACACATAACTTCTATGGGCATTACACCCAGGCAACATGCATTGTGCAATTATCTTGTGCAGTTATCATTGTGGCTCCTATTGCAACTGACTTCATAATGTGCCAGCAGATTTGCTTGTGGGTAGCACTTCTAGTTTGATGCTTTTGTAGCTGTTGAATATATAACAATAAGTTATGCTCTCACATTTCAGGAATTATTTTCCTATATGTACTCACAAATATTAGGTACAATGGCCAGAATTTTCTTGGTGATTTTGGTGTACATTATGTTTGTATAACTGACTGCATTGAATAGCCACTAACTAATATAGTTCCAGTTCAATTAGTGGAGGTGTGTATGTTGTGCATGGTTACATAGCCAGTACCTCATTTGTTTGTGGCAGTTTTTCAGTCTGAGTTATACAGTTTAACGTATGTATACATGAACATATGTTAAGTAAGATTCTGGCAGTTTGATATATATGAAGAGTGGGATCAGCCTTGGTTTTCTGATGAATGAATATTTGTTTGGTATTATGATTTGCTTTGGCTGCAAGGAGCAGGTAGCGAGAGGTAAGCACCAGTAAATTCCTTAGATCTGCTAGTGGTCAAAACAGGTGCAATATCTGGAAGTTGAGTCATGGCAACTGGACTTCTTTTTCTTGAGAGATTGAAAAGCTGATGACTCAACTTCCAGATAAACTCACCTGGATGACTGAGAATCTTCACAAACAGGTGCAATAATTCAATATTTTGACTTTCATGACTACCTTCAAGCTTTTCAGGTTTTAAAATAATTTATTCTCCCAAAATATTTTGGAATATTGTGTCTGTTTTAACAAATTTCAATATTTCCTAATTTGCGGGAGTCATTTTAGTTTCATTAAGTTGTTGGTGTGCTGTGGATGATAATATTAATAAAAATGTTCCTTCAAGTCAATCTGATTTATGGTAAACCTTTCCAAGGTTTTCCAGGTAGAGAGTACAGTGGAACCTTGATTTACGTCATTAATCTGTTCCGGAGGTCTAGACATGTCAAACATGCCTTAAGTCAAATGAACTTTTCCCATAGAAAGTCAATGGGGAAAGTGGATTAATCCATTCCAGATGATGAAAAAGACCACCGAAAACAGAAATTTAACACAAATTTGCCTGTCTAACCAGACAGCAATAATCCATGCTGTACTATAAAAGAAATAAGACGGCATTGTAGATGAAATAAATTAACTTTTATTAAATTAACAAATTTTAAATTAACAAATTTTTATTAAAATTAACAAATTTTTATTAGATTAACACATTTTATGCCCGCCAGGGAGAGGTGGAAGAAGGTGGCGAAGAGAAACGGACCTAGCCCGGGGCAGAGCTGGGCGCTTGCTCGGGTGGAGCTCAGCCAGGTCAGCAGGAGGAGGAGGAGGAGGAGGAAGAAGGAGGAGGAGGAGGAGGAGGAGGAGGAGGAGGAGGAGGAGGAGGCCAGGCCCACGCTGGTGTTCACCGTGCTCCGGCGGTGGTGGCAGCTGCCCGCCAGGGAGAGGTGGAACAAGGTGGTGGGGAGAAGCGGGCCTAGCCCAGGTCAGAGCCAGGCGCTCACTTGGGCAGAGTTCAGCCTGGTCGGGAGGAAGAGGAGGAGGAGGAGGAGGAGGAGGAAGGCCGGGCCCGCTCCGGTGTTTGCTGTGCTCCGGCGGCGGCAGCAGCTCCTGGCAAGGGCAGCCTCGAGCTCCTCAGCCTGGCTGAAGCTGCCGCTGCCACTGGAGGAGAGGAAGAAGGGCCTGGAGCTCCCAACCCTTCTTCCTCTCGTCCGGCAGCGGTGGTGGCTCCACTGGAGGAGAGGAAGAAGGCAGGAGCAGTTTGGAGGTGGCAGCCCCAATGCTGGGTCCTGGCTGCCACCCAGTTCCGGGGCCTTGCATCAGGGCTCCGAGCCATATGTTGGAGCCTGCGGCACAAGTCAAACAGGCCCCTAGTTAACGCAGGTCAAATATGCCACAGGTAAAGTGGCACGTAAGTCGGGCGTCCACTGTATTCAGAAGTGGGTTACCTCTCCTATCTTCTGGGAGGTACCCTGAGACTGTGCAACTTGCCCAAGGTCACACAGACTGACTCGACTAGCAGACCGACTTGACTAGCTCCACAGCGGGACACCTAAATTACTCAGTTTTCCAGCCAGGTAGCATTTTAAGTAAAACTATTTTTTTTTAAAAAAATGTTACTGCTTTCTGTCTTCCTTCAACTCTATTGGACCTTCTTTGACTGTTTGTTGCTGGAATACATAGGGAAGAAACTGGGAAACAAGAGAGAAATAGTAAGAAATTATAAATGTATCAACATGACAATCAGTTTACTCAAATATGTTGTGACTAGATATACGGCCACCCTGCCACTGATAGGAAACCAGCACAATAGCAGTCAGCAGCTGTGGCTTCTATGGGCTCTTGCCCATGCATTAAAAAAACCCCAGTAGAATTCTGCCCAAGGTCTTTTTTACCTTTACACAAAATGTGTTTGTTGCAGTATCTATCTATCTATCTATCTATCTATCTATCTATCTATCTATCTATCTATCTATCTATCTATCTATCTATCTCCATCTATTCCTTCCTTCCTATCTATCTATCCTTTTGTTTTTATCTAAATCTATCTTTATCTATTTCCTTTGAGAAATCTATCTAAATCTATCTATCTATCTATCTATCTATCTATCTATCTATCTATCCTTTTGTTTTTTGAAATGCTTTTGTTATTTGAGAAATAGCAAAAAAACACCTCCTGCCCTTTTTTAAAAGAGCAAAAAAAAAAAAAAATCTCACAACAATGGGTAATTCTTTTGATGGGGTGTCTTTGCATGGATTAAAAAAATGCAAGCATTCATTACTTCCTTGCTATGAATACCTGTCAAAGCATGGAATGGAGTGAGTAGAAAGGGTGGCTAAACATGGAAGCTCTCTTCAGGAAGGCATGTTGACTGGAAAACACATCAAACAACAGGTTTGACAGCTGGAAAGGGAAAGCAGCACAGCTGTTTGTGTGGTTAAAGAGAGTCTGGTGCATGTTGCAGTGGCAGTAACATACACATTCTGAGCTCGGATGGTAGTTCAGGTAGCAAGAAAATATGCTGCCTAAGTGAGCTGTTCTTTTATGTTGAGCCGTGCGTGTGTGCGGAGGGTACACTTCACCCTGCCTTCTGCTTTCTTACATCTGCTTCTGCTTAGGCAGCTGAAGCGGCAGATCTGTGTGCAATTGGAGAACATTGGTCCCCGCGGCTGATACGAATCAGGAGAGGGGAAAAAAATTAATAATCCTTTGTGGGTTTCTAAGGTAACTGACATTTCTCTCCTTATTGTACTCTGATATCAATGATAAGGGCAATAATACTTAATAATGGACCTACAGATTGTGCATTAGAAGCACTTTGTGGAATTAAAAACTGGGACCTGGGCAAATAGTCTTATCCATACACCTTCAGGCAAGCAAGTTAAATTATGTTTAAATCATCTCTACCAAATGCTTTGGGCTATATTTAAAAAATGAAGGTTCCCTGCCCCCACAATGCAAACTCTTAGGAATTTTAAATTTTATTTTGTTTATATTTTCTTTTCTTTTTTTAATCTTTTTAAAGTGTCTTCTACTTTAAAATGTATCTTACTAGTTTGTCCTACATTTTCTTACGGCAAAGTACTTGATGATCCCTTAAGCCTGTCTCCCATCTTGCCCCCATTTTACTTGGGGGGGGGAGTTCAATTCCCTCTGCTTTGACATATTAAAACAAAGGCAGCCCTTTGTCTTTTCTCTGTCTGAGATTGCTTACATTAGTGCTCTTTTCAAAGACCCCCCACCCAGTCTGTCAGAGCACTCACCTAGGCATCACAAAGTTGGCACTAAATTAAAAGACATGACTTAGTTGCTTTTTGTCAAGAACATCTAATTCCTGTTAGTCAAAACTGGATTCTTAGTTTGTTACTCATTTTTTCCCAAAAGGTTTGTTGGTATGGTCTGCTCAAGAAGCTGCTTCTTGCCAATCGAAGAGTGGGTCATTTCAGACTACACATCATGATCAGTCACTGTCCCCTTCTGGGACTGTCCAGTGTCCCAAACAGCAGAGTGATGATCTTACAAGGTCTCAAAGCTTGAGTAATTACATTCATTGAAGTATAACGCTGGTGATCTGCTTATGAGTAGCAAAGCAATGTGTAGTCTAGTGGATAGAATGACTGAATATAAGAAGACCTGCGTTGAAATCCCCACTTGGTCATGGAAACTAACTGGGGTGTATGGAACTGGTAAAGCCACTCCTGAATTATCTCACTTACCTGGAAAGCCCTATTAGGGTCGCAGTAAGTTGGTTCTGACTTGATGGACACATGACAAATGAAGAAATGTTGAGCATGACACTGTTAGATTCCTCCTCTTTATTTAGTAGACATCCATAACTAATGTTTTGTTGGTAGTGAAACTAATGGACCTTTTATCCATATATGAGGTACCAGGATATGACCTGAAGCCTCAGCATCCAGATTTGCCTGCATGCAAGACTTCCAGGAAACTCTCTGGGGTTTTCTTGAGGCTTGGTCACATTCCTTGGGAGAATGAATGAAACAGCAATGGCATAAATAAAATGAACATTAGCAACTGTATTTCCCTGTAACTACGATCCCTTGCAAATCTAAAACAACTCACGTCAGCATTTCATTTATATTTTGAGCATTAGAAATGCTAGGGTGCTTTTTTGCCATATGACTGCTTCTTCTGCATTGAGTAGCAACTGTGGATCTGCTCTCTTCTATAAGGTCTTGTCCCCAAAGCAACTCTGATGTGGCATTTACTTGGTCAAGCAGGCTTCTAAACATCCTAGTGGTGTCAGGAGGAAAGGCGGTGTGTCATTCAAAATATGTAGAAGACACTGAGTAGATTGATTTGAGGGAGGGCTTTTATCCCATTTGTAGAGCATATCTTTTGACTGGCAAAAGCCCTAGGATCTGACTCTGACATCTCCATGTAGAAGAATCAGATCGGAGAAAGACTCCTGTCGATGGCATTAGAGGATCATGGCTTGCTAGAGCTGACAACGTTGGGTTGGAGAAAAGTTAAATTTTATTTATTTATTTATTTATTTATACAACTTATATGCTGCCCACTAGCCAAAGGCCCGCAAAGTGGCTTATTCTCTTTCTCTGCTGCAGCTTCTGATCTAAGCAAAATTCTCTTTTTCTTTTCCTTAAAGCTACATCCAGAATTCCGCTCCTGATGTCAGCTTAGACCTGACTGCTGTTAACTGTAGCACTCTTGTGGTTGTCTAAAAACAAACCAACCAACGCTGGCTGCCTCCCCACCCCTTTCCAATTGCCTGTGTTGCCTCCCGCCTTTTTCATTCCACTGCCTCCACTGCCGTCTTGAGAGATGGCCGGCTCTTGCAGGCCAGCTACCTATGTGCATGTGTCCACCTCTCAGCTAAAAGGTGGGCACATGCACAGATGGAGAGAGAGATCGAGCTCCAGAAAGGAAGCCAGGTAGCTGTCTATATCCTGGAGGCAGTGGTGGCGATGGAGGCAATAGGGCAAAATAGGCAGTGTGAAGGGAGGGGAATGGGCAGGCTGGGGGGGGGATGGACCAGGATATTTGTTAAATCGTGAAAAAAATTGTTGGTTTGGAAAACCAGTAATTTTTTTTACTAATTTCCTGGTTTGTTTTTGTATTCTTGCCCATTCCTACTCTTGATACATAGTGGCTTCCAGAGGAAGTGAGAGGCAGCATAAACTACCTACATTGTACACAGCAAGGCTTTCCATAATAATAATAATAATAATAATAATAATAATAATAATAATAATAATAATAATAATAATAATAATAATAATAATAATAATAATGATGAGGAAGAGAAGGAAGAGCCTGAGCAGGTACAAGTCTTTCATTTGTGGCTGGTCAAAGACATTTCCTTCCTCTGAAAAAGCAACAAGTTATAATAACCCTGTTTGTGGTGGCAAAAGGTTTATCATCCCCTCCATAGTGTTGAAATAGGGAATCATAATATATCAATATTTTAAAATGTGCTGTCTTGTCTGTGATACCACAAACTTGCTGCCTGAGGTGCTTTCTTAATAAGCAGAGGTTGCCTTAGTTATAAGCTGTTTTTGCTAGGCAAAAAGAGCTTAATCTTTACATACAAGATTGTGTGTGTGTGTGTGTGTGTGTGTGTGTGTGTGTGTGTGTGTTTGTGTATTCTTTTCCAGGAAGCAGCAAGACTTTGTTATTCCTTCTGCATCCATTTATCTGAACATCTTTTAGCCACCCAACTCACTCTCTCAAGGGACAGCCCATAGGCATGTTGAGGATGTAATTTGCCTTTGCGGTGTTCTTCATTCCATGTTTGCTGTACATGGATTAATGTAAGATTAGTGGAGTGTAAATCCTTAATCCCCTGGGTATCTGGCCTCTGAAATATATTGTTCTCCATTTCCCCCAGGGCAGCAGTGTTCCATCTTGTAATTGTAAAGTATTTATCTGAGTCACATTAAAAAGCATTTGATATAATTTTAAATCTGGCAACTCTCGGCTGCTTTTGTTTCAGACCAGTGTAATTTGGTTGCTTTTAATGGTCTTTTTCTTCATTTTTCTTTCTTTTCTGTCTTTTTGATATACTCTGCCACAAATGGGCAAGTTTTTTTAAAAAAATTAATATTTATAAGTAGCTTTCTGCAATGCCATTTGGCAGCAGCAGAGAAGGGTAATAAGCACAGGGTGCTTGAAAATTCTTCTGAATGCTGTTTTTGATGTGGACCTATGGTACAAAATGATTTGCATCTCCCTATCGTTCTGAAAATCCACATCACTGATGGGCTTGTCCTAAGCTCTCCAAAACAACATTTTTGAACATAGAAGTTTAAAACTAGGGGATTCTGGGACCTAAATATTATCTACCAATCAGCTAGCATTCGCACAGAAAGACAAATCTCCTACAATATTCTCCCAGGAGTACAGAGAAAAACCATCCAAAATAGAGGTTCAGACCGAGCAGCATAGCTAAGGACCAGGAGAAGAGGTCTAAAGACTCCATTCCACCTGATGTGGAGCTGAGAGGTGTAAACTCAAACATATATAGACACTAAGATGTTCAGAATGGTGACACTAGAAACAGCGCTACCATGTCTCAATAAAGAATACTGTTTTGCTGTTAGAGATCTCAAGAATGCTTAGTTTCTTGTTCCCCTGTGTTGGGACCCTTGGTGCTTCCTCCAATTCTGCATCTCAACATTTTTGGGATCTAGTTCTTAACAAGGTTATCAAGTGGTCTGAAAAATATATACAGTATCCTGATGTGCAGGGATCACTGTCACAGTGGTCTTTCATCATTATGTCCTCATATCCCAGTGCTGGTAAGTGAGCTTGTTAGTCACTCACATATGTAACTCACACAGACACAAGGAAGAAGAAGGACAGGTTGCTTACCTGTAGCAGTTGCTCCACAGGTAGCCATCTGTGAATTCACACAATCCACCCACCTTCCCCTCAATAGCACAAATTTCTCTTTCCTTTTCCTATCACTGGCAGACTGGGGAAACAGAAGATCCTGCGTAGGCTGGGAGAGCATGCGCAACACAGGGAACTGGCTCAATGAACTTTAGGTTCTGCACCTGTTTTACACAGCTACGGGAAGAATCCACATGTGTGAATACAGAGATGACCATTTGAAGAACTACAGTTACAGGTAAGCAACCCAGTCCTTGAATTTCCTTCCATTCAGGAAGCCATAGCTAATAACAACTGCCATAAAGAAATAGGGCATCCTAACAACTCACACCATATCCTACATAACATCTATGAAATTGCTTGTGGAAATGGTGGTTTTCCATGCTGGAGAGGGGGCGGCAAGATCCATAACTAAAAAGTAATGCAGCCTGTTTCTTATAATTTCTCAAATGATGTTTAGATATGGAATAGTGTGGGGTAGATGTGGCATTTTGTTTTGTATATTGTTTTGTTTGGGTTAAAAATCAAGGCATTGATAGGCACATCTCTTCATTTGAATGCAAACTGACTTCTTCCATGTTTTCATTTGTCTTTTTGTTGCCCTGTGCATCTCAAGGAGGAATAAAAAAGGGCTGCCAATCAGTTTGGAAACAAAAGGCAAGACATATAACAAAACATGCCAACATCTTGGCCCTGTAACTTTTATCGAGTTGATTTTAATTTCAATTCACCATCCAGGTTTCCTTCTTTTGGGGGCTAGCTTGGTTTTTGATAGTTCTTGGGTCTCTATGTTTTGTGGGTGGCATGGGATTGTGGTATTTTAATTTTTCTTAGCTGCCCAGCGTAGGGTTTTGGCACTAGATGGATGGAATATAAATATAATGAACAAACAGACAAATTAACAGACAAACAAGGAAGAGCTATACAGTGACATCTAATGATTGACCATTTTGTTAACTGCCCTAAGTAGTGCAGTTTGTATTAAGAGGGAGGTATATAAATATAAATAAATAAATAAATCGAATGAGAAGCTATAGGAAAGAGAACACTCTCTGGACTCTCTCTGCTGGGAGCTACATTCTAGAAAAGTTACTTTCTTCATTTTTGCTCAAGCAAGCTCTGACAACTGGGGGACTTGAAAGTTCTTTTCATCTTCTCCTATGCAGGTTTAGAGTGGAAGGAATGAAATAGGTTTTTCTCTGTCTACAAAAAGCAAAGGTGGCCCCTGAAAGCCCACTGAACCGTACTCAGAATATATGACGACTTGTTGGATCTATTTTAGATCCCTTTGTTCTCGGGATGGTTTTGACTACAGCTTCCATAATCCCATACCAATGGCTCCACTGGGTGGAGCTGTTGGGAATTGTAGGCCAAAGTACCTGGGTTGCCAAAGGTCATTTATACAACTGGGGGGGGGGGGAAGAAACATTATTTATAGGAAGACCTAATATGCCAGTCCCCTGACTCTTAGAAGAGTAGAAATTATCTTTTACAGAGTCCCTGGCATTTCACGGAAATTGAAGCCCATGAAATGGAATACAGTTGAACTACCATATACTTGTGATAGAAAGTGCTAAGCTCCTTCCATGCTCCAATTGCCAGTATTGTCACAGTGTATTTATATTTGTTCATGAAACCCTCTTGGTCCTCTCCAATACAAACCTTCCTATAAGCCCAAAACCATCGATAGCTTATTATTACTGAGAGAATGTCTTGGTGAGGATGCCAAGGAAGAGCAATACTACCTTGTTATTATTCTTGTTATCTGGACAGACAGTCATAAAGAAGCCATCCAGGGCAGTTTCCTCCAGGGCTGACCCATGTTTTTTTGTGTGTGCCTGGAGTGAAGAACAAGACAGTGCCTCTTCCCACCGACGAGACAGGCTGCCAAGTCTTCCTTTCAAAGATAATGGGACTGTATTTTCCTCCAACTTTACTGTGGTCTTGCTGCAACCAGGGCCAGTGCTAGGTTTTTTGCACCCTAGGTGAGGGGCGGGGGGCAGGTGGGCGGGGCAGGGGGCTGCGGGGCGGCAGGGCAGTGGCAGATGGCGGGGGATGGCGACAGGTGCGGGGGCAGATGGCGACGGGCACGGGGTGGGTGGTGATGGGTGCAGGGGGTGGCGGGCGGACAGCGAAGGGCGGCTGGCGGGTGGTGGGGGATGGACAGCGGTGGCCAGCGGCGGAGGGCAGGGGGTGGCAGGCTGGCCAGCGCCCTCTCTCCATTTTGGCGCCCTAAGCAACTGCCTAGTTCGCCTTAATGGAAGCGCCAGCCCTGGCTGTAACTGCTGCCTGAGGGGCCACCTATGTCTGCCTGATAATAGAGCTGCCCTGGATTGATTGTCAATGTACTGTTAAGTTACATGTTTCGTTCTGCCAAGTGGCAAGAGGAATGATCTTGTATCAGATGCAGGTAGAAACAAGATGGACCTAAGATGGACGCATATATGTCACTTAGGGCAGAGATGTCTCTCTTTAAGCTACAAGGAATGCATGAGATGAGCATAACGAACAGAAACTCTGCTCTGTATGTAATGAAACACCAGAAAAGCTTCCTTGGCACGGGTCTGTTGAGTATCTCAGTTTATCAACAGCACAGTAACAGGCTGTTTCCAGCGAACCTTCTCAGCACTGAAATGATTTAGAAAGTCATTGAGGCAAAGAAGCAAACATGTCCATGCGCTCATGTACCTCGGGGGCTGAATCATTATCGGCTGTCGTTTTGAGTCTGTTTTTATTTATAAGCTTACCACTGGTGGTGTGTTGAGTACTGTGTAAGACTTTAGACATGCCTATTGCCTTGAGTCGGAGACATGGAAAAAAGAAGACAAGCGTGCCACCTGACGTGATGGAACTAAGATGGGATCTCAAGTGCCCAGTTGTTGTTTTTTAAAAAAATCCTCATAAAGCATAAGTAATGCTATGGTGAATTAGGCATCCTTAATGGATGATTTTCTTTATTTTTTCTGTGCACCAACAGCAGTCTGAGATTGGGTGCAATTGTGAATATAGTCTTCTTTGCTTACTTGCAGGCCCTTGGAAAGTTGTTTTTTTTTGGGGGGGGGGGCTCAGAATCTTCCAGGCAGCAAGGCCTGCTTCAGTGAAAAGACAAAGCACACATCAAGATGGGCACATGGCTCATTATTTGGATCACTTTGAGTTCTGTTTTGTTCAAATAAAAATATGGCATCCACGATTTTTTCTTGTTTGTAGACTGCTCCACTCTTTTTTTTGGAACAATGCTAGGGTTATAGTTTTTGGCTCCTGATTACTCCAATGTATAGCCCATCTGGATGGTCAATTCATACCAAAATAGAGTTGTGGACAATGTTACTGGATGACAACTATTTGGTGGGTTGTGGCATTGAAAGGGATGGTGGAGAAATCTCCCTTCCTCTATTTTCATCTATTTTGTTGTTCTATTTTTAATATTTATACAGTATATACATTTTCCTATTGATTTAAAGGTATTAGATAAATGAGAAACCCTGGTGGTATTATGTGAACCGTGCTGTTAGGTTGATGCATTGCTGTTTTGCTATGTCACTTTCTTTATTTAGCAAGGAAAAGAAAGTTGCTGTGGCCTGCTGAAGGATGGCTGTGGGAAAAGGCAAGGAAGGGGAATGTCATTAATCGAAAGTGGGATAAATTGAAGTGATCCAAAGACCTGCCTGGAGGACCCTTCTCACAGGAGGAAAAATGTTGACCGGTGTGAATGGAAGGGTTGCTCAAGGGAAAGATAAAATAAATTACACTAAAGATAAGAACCTTTAGAGTGCGAATCAGACCACTCCATCTTCCTCCATCTGGATATGCCTAAATCACTGCCTGTCCTTTATCATTGGTTAATTTACAGCATGGGTTAATTGGCTAATTTATACCCCTGACAAACTGCCTGTCTATTTGGGTGCTCAATTTAAAGCTATGGGTTTGGCTATTGAAGCACTCAGCTAGAGATTTCCCAATGTTATAGGTAACATTTACCCTCAGCCCTTTGCCATTGTGGCCAGTGATTGGGCATGATGAGCTCTAACTTTTTCATTTGATGTGGTGAATCTTTGCCCTGGGTGAGGAACTGCCCCCTTCCGCCTATCACTGAAAACCACTAGACTGATAGAAACCAAGGTTCTTCCTTTTTGGCGATTCTTCATTTCACCAAAGAGGCTCTGGAAGCCACGCGGATCCATTGCAATCTTTAAAAAAATCCTGTATATTCATTTTTATTTCAGTCTGTATAGGATTAATTCCTATGTTTTGGATTTATGTTTACTTGTCCCGGGGGGGGGGGCTCAATATGTTTTGAACTACCTCCCGATGTGTTTCCTCTTAAATTTCAGGTGAGTCTCATGCCCTGAACAGAATTTGGAATGAATTAATTCTTTTATACAAGGCACTCTCTCTCTCTCTCTCTCTGTGTGTGTGTGTGTGTGTGCATGTGTGTGTGTGTGTGTGAGAGAGAGAGAGAGAGAGAATAAAATAAAAACATGGGAACCCATTTGCTGAAGAAAATCTCTGCTGGCGAAATATTTGGTTGTCTAGGTCAGAGATGGCCCTAGTTTTTCACTATTCTGCAGTACTCAAGGTGAGCTTTTGATTTAATATACTTGTGGTGTTCTGATTAAATCTAACAATTTCTCAAGAATATATGGATCCTTAAGTGAGCTACAGGCATTTTCCACCCAGCTTGGACCTATGTAAAAAAAGGCATCAATGTGTAGCGCTCCCAAGGATGAACTGAACTGTGTCTTCAGCCCAAGGATGGGGCTCTGCCTATTTCCAGACTTTTTGGTGCTTTCTGAATCGTTTTTCATTATTTTATTAATCAGGTTTGTCATTGTGGCTTTTGTTTCTTCCTCTCCTTCTGGCCTGGTGTAGGCTCGATTTGCATTAATTTTCCGTTTCAAGTCCCTGCCATGTTTTTCTTCTTTTCCTTCCCCTTCTTCTGAAAAATACTTTTGTTGTAGTTAAAAAAAACAAAACAAAAAAACACCTTCATAAACCAAGCCAGCCAGCAAGCCAGCACAAAGGTAACCACAAAAATTGCCGCTGGGCTCTGATCAGCCTTTCTTGGATTCTCAAGGTGGGACACTGTAGGCTGAATGCCCCCCACTTTCTTGGATTTCACTTTTCTGTGGGTACGGATAGACCAGCATCAGAATGAATCCAGAGTCTGCTACATGCATGCAGTTTTACATGGGCTGTGAACTTGTGTAGCTTGTATATGGCATTGGAGTGCAGCTCCCATCAACCCTAAGCATCATAGCTAAAGAGGAAGAATCCTGGGAGCTGAAGTCCAACAATATTTGGAGGGGCACATATTACCCAAGCCTGTTCTAACTAGGCTCATTTGTAACTTCTAACATGTCTCCCAGCTAGAGTAGATCCACAGAATCAATAGAATGTATGCAAGTGTTGGCTTACCATGTTCCCATTATTTCAACTGGTCTACTGTAGTGGGAACTAGCATATAGATTTAGATCCAGGTCTAACCTGGCATAACTTCTGAATTTGTCAGGACAGGAGCCTCGTGGCACAGTGGTTAAACTATGTACCTCAGCTAAGACTGTGCTCACGACTCAGGTTTTAGTCTCAGCTCACTAGGAGAGCAATGAGTGGCCTGCAAAATTAAATGGTAAACCTCCCAGAGAGTGCTTTGCTTTTTTCGCTTTTTGTCAATCCAGTCCAGCATTCTGTCTCACACAGTGGCCCACCATTTGCTTCAGGGTATTCCCAAGCAGATGTCTTCACCTCATTATGATTCCCTGCAAATGGCATTGAGAGATATCCTGCCAATCTCTCCAACCTGGAGGTTGTCCTAAGGCATCCATATAATGATGATAGCCATTGACACCTGTGTTCTCCATGAACTTGTCTAACTCCTTGATAGGGGTTAGATTCAGTGAACTTTAGGGTCCCACCAGCTCTGCAGTCATTTTCGTCATCATCATCATCATCACCATCATCATCATCATCATCATCAGCAGCAGCAGCAGCAGCAGCAGCAGTCTGTCTCAGTGGAACTAGCTTCTTGTGTAATGGAAGCAATGACAGTGATAATCGTAACTCAGTTGCCAAGAATATCTGAACAGACATACTGGACGGCCTTTTCACACGACCCCTAAGATCTGCTGGCCACTTAAATTCGGACCAGAGATCTTAGGGGTTTGTCGCTGTTCCTGCGTTCCCACCCCCTCCGCACTCCTGGCTGCTGGCTACGTGAGGAGAGGGAGAAAAAAGGAAGAAAAGAATGCCGCTCACCTCTGTTCTGCCATCCCGGCACTGCATTCCGATCTCTTAAAGGGGCGGGGGGCAAAAAAAGAACAAACAGAAGCAAGGAGAGCCGGGCAATCACTACTTTATATCCGCATCAGGAATTTTCACCTCCAGAGAGCAGGTACCTGAAAAGTGCGCTGGGATGCGCTTAGGTGGGCATGGTCGCACTTAATTATCTGTAAACTCCGGAGCTGGTGGGGAAACAATTTTAAGCTCCGGAGCTGGGAGCCATTTGCAGCGGAGTTTAGGGGTCGTGTACAAAGACTGTATGTTCATGCAAGAGGATTTTTCCTTCCCCTTCTTTTTGTTGCTGTCCCGACTACCTCCAGTATTTACTCCAGGAAAATTCCTTAACTCTCTAGAGCAGTGGTGGAGAACCTTCAGCACTCCACATAGTTTGGACCACAACTCCCACAATCTTTTGTCATTAGCAATCTAGGCTTGGAATTCTGGGAGATGTGGAGTGCTGGAAGGGTTGCCACCACTGCTCTAGAGTAATGGTTCCCCAATCTTAGGGCGTTTATACACGACCCCTAAACTCCGCGGCAAATGGCTGCAAGCTCCGGAGCTTAAAAATGTTTCCCCACCAGCTCCGGAGTTTGCAGAAAATTAAGTGCGACCCCGCCCACCTAAGCGCGACCCAGCGCACTTTTCGTGTACCTGCTCTCCCGTGGTGACAATCCCTGATGCGGTTTTAAGGGAGTGAGTGTCGGCTCTCCTCGCGCCTGTTTTTTTTTTTTTTTTTGCCTGCCGCCCCTTTAAGAGAAGGAACCAGGAAGCCGGGCGGAATCAGGAAGAGAAGGAATCAGGAAGCCGGGTGACTTCGGAGGTGAGATGCATTTTTTCCTCTCTTTTTTTCTCCCACCCGTCACGCAGACAGGAGCAAGGAAGTGCTGAGGGGTGGGAACACAGCAAGAGCAACGAACCCCTAAGATCTCTGGTCCGAAATTAAGTGGCCAGCAAATCTTAGGGGTCGTGTGAAAAGGCCCTGAGGTAACCCTGGTCCTTTTGGACGGCAACTCTAGAGCAAGTTTGGGTGGCTGGGTAGGGAAATTAATCCACTGGGCAGATGGGCTCAGTCTGTGTGCAAAATATTTTAAGTCAGGTCTTGTTTACTAGCTAATTGGGTGAGGGAAAGGAGAAGATCTCAAAAAAAAAAAAACCAAGCCACACATTTAAATAATAGAATCAAGCCAGCAATAGCCATAATCGTAAGTTTTGTCATATTGCACTAGATTTAAAAAATCAATACCCAGAAATAAGTCAGTACACTAAATTTGGATTAGCAAAGCATTCTAGGCAGAAGGACCCATTCACCTTTACAGTGGTGGTTCAGGATTGGTGGGATGGCAGGCCTATATATAAAGGGAGCTAAGGAATATTTCTGGTGGTCAATGAAGGTCTCTGACTTTGGTGTTCTATGTAGTTTCCTCAGCAAAAAACATGTTATCAGTTTGATATATTTTTATTTCAGGTCACAATTTAGAATTTGTTTGTCCTCAGCAGAGCAGTTGATTATGGGACAGCAGTAGCAACAGCTTCTTCAGCCTGGTGTTTGTTTTTTCTTTATAAAAATAACCATTATTAACTAGCCAAAGGAAAAAAAAACTTTGCAGAAAACAGTCATTTATATCTTAAATCATCTTAATTCTTATTCTCTCTGCTGGGAGTGGGTGGGGATGGAAATTATGTTGCTAATGCATAGTTTGTTTGTTTTTTGATGTGGCACTTATACTGCCTAGGATGGATTCAGACACCAAAGCATCATATGGCTTCATGTTCATCCTGTGTCCATCATCTGTATTTAGGCAGGCAGATGAGCATGGCTGTCTACAACCAAGCATACTGTGCCTTTATACCCTATGTCAGTTGCGGAAACCCTTCAGCACTCCAGATGATTTAGACCACAACTCCCATGGTCCTGTCATTGGAAATCTAGGCTCAGAATTCTGGGACTTGTGGTCCAAACACACCTGGAGTGCTGAAGGTTCACCACCACTGTCCTTTGTGGTGGCAAGAGAGTGGTCAAATCAGTCTACAGTGTTGCTGATCAGTCCTCATGTGTGAGTGCAGTTCCCGCTGCTGCTATTCCTTGAGATTAAACAGCCAACAGGTAGTGGCATGAAGGATGAACTGTTCTCTCTGTGTAGCTGAAAACTAGCATATTTCAACATGAACAGATGTTGAGCCAATGAATGATTTTTCTTGGCCAATTTTCCTGCTAAAACAAGAACTAAAATGGCAACGACCTTTTAACAGAATTTTGTCCTTTTGACGCTGTGGCTCCTGGGAGTTATATTTCCCTCTTACAGAATTTAAATCTCATTGTGACAGGATTCTCACCACCATGAGAAAAGTCAGTTGATGTTGCCTTTAGTGACAGAGCACTCAGGGCAACTGCCAGTGGAAGTGCTGAAAGCTGCTGTGGGAAGTCAGCACAGACAGGAGGAAGGTCCACAACCAAAACACCTCTAATCTGTCAGAAAGATTTTTTTTTCAGCTGCCTTTTCCCCTCCCTCTAGGGTGGTGAGGCCTCCTTTCTAGGGTGCTGTTCTATGGGAATGAAGACTGGAACCTCTGCATGAAACATTCCTGTTTGACCAAGCTGCCTGCTTACTAGTGGAGGCACAAGGAGTTTAACGAAGAGAACCTTCCAGAGTTGAATATCATGGACAGAGGAAAGATACAGTAGATAACCCTAATTTCACATAGACTGCCTAACGGTTCTAGGAAGTGATTTCAGGAAGGTGACGTGTAATAAAAAGCTATCAATGCAGAAATGTCTGGATCCCACCCTCCCTCAAAAGTATCTGTTGGGAATGGGTTGTCTTGCTGAGAATCATTGTCGCAGGCCAAATACATCTGACACTGTCTGTGCTTCAGCTTCTTCGATAATCTGGAAGTGCCTTTACTGTCTTGGTATACTAACAACAGCAGCAAACAAAAAAAGAAAAAGAAAAGGCACAAATACCCATGTGTTTTATCAGCAACATTCTTCCAAGTCAAAATCCAGAAATACAAACATGCTGCAATAAACACGCAAAGAATGCGATAAGTCTGCATCAATATCTCTCTCTCTCTCTCTCCTTGCTTCCCTCCTGGTTTTTCTCTTTGGGTTTTTAAGGTTTGTGGCAGGCTACAGTTCCTCAACAGACACTCACCATACAATTGCAGGGGACATGTTTACTTCTACTTGAACTTCTGCTAAGACAAACAGGAAAAATATGGGAGACCAGTGAACGAAAGAACCATCTAGATTTGTACTGAGTGTGTTTCAGCTCAGCAAAGAGAGTTGGAAAGATAAGATAAAGATATGGAAACACACGGGCAGAATCCAGCCAAAGTAAATCACCTAAGTCCCACTAATTTCACAGGGAACTGCTTCAGCACACATTCACAACACTTCCAATGGAGTCAGTTATAGAACTTGACTTTGGCCGTGCCTTATGACTGTAAATATGAGTGTAAAGATGGGCACTTACATCTCAGAGGACCTCTCATGGACTGCAAACATCAATATGGTTGGGAAGAAGGCACAGAAGAGGCTGTATTTCCTGAGAATGCTCAGGAAGATGAATTTATCTCAGCATCTACTTCTGTCTTACTATCACAGCACTATTGAGAGTGTCCTAACTTATGGCATGCTATCATGGTATGGGAGCAGCTCTGTAGCGGACAAAAAAGCTCTACAGAGAATAATTAAAATTGCCGGGCTCCAGCTACCAACCCTGAATGACATCTTCACATCTCGCTGTTTGAGGAAGTCACACAACATTCTGAGGGACTCTACTCATCCTGCTCACAATTTCTTCGAACTGTTGCCTTCTGGCAGAAGATACAGAACAATTAAGAATACGTCTTCTGAACAGTTTTTATCCCAGAGCTGTAATTGCTCTTAATAATGAACTCAAGGACCACCAGCAGTGAGCACTTTGGACAGGATTACCTAGCCTGTTCTGTAGATGCTTGTGTTTTTAGGTGGGTGGGTGGGTGGAGGAGTGTTCGGGGATTTTTTTATGTGTGTGTGTTGAAGGTTTTTTTTAATGTGTGTGAGAGTGTTTGGAGATTTGTGTGTGTGTGTGTGTGTGTGTGTGTGTGTGTGTGTGTGTGTGTGTGTGTGTGTGTGTGTGTGTGTGTGTGTGTGTGTGTGTGTGCTGAATCTGGTCTCTGGGTGTCTGAATTTCGTTGTATGTGTATACTGTGTATATACACACAATGACAATAAATTATTATTATTATTATTATTATTAAATATTTCCATCAAAAGACCAAGGATCCATCTGGCTCCTCTGTGCTGTTGTGACAGCAGCCTCCAAGTCTCTTGGTGGGTTCTGATTCAGGAGTGAACACTTTCAGGTGACCAAGGAAGAATGATCGCAGCACGGTCCTATGTGTACTTGCTTGGAACAAGCCCTGCCAATGGACTAAGGCTTCCGAAAACTGTCAGCTGCAAAGTCAGCGGCTTGGCAGTTCAAATCCCAGGTGCTACACAGCAGAGCGAGCTCCTGCTGATAACCCCAGCTCCTGCCAACCTAGCAGTTCAAAAGCATGCAAATACAAGTAGATAAATAGGTACCTGTAAAAAGCTGTAAAAAGTGGGAAGGTAAAACAGTGTTTCCTTGCAGCCATGCCAGCCACATGGCTACGGACATGCACAATGCTAACTCTTCGGCTTGAATACAGAGATGAGCACCGCCCCTAGAGTCGGACATGACTAGCACGCATTTGCGGGGGGAACCTTTACCTTTAAAGCCTTGCCAAGTTTTTTTGGGGGAGTAGGGGTTTGTTCACTGCCACAGAATGGCACAGAAGGGCATTTTGTGTGATGAGCCACATATGACATGCATGCCAACAGTGTTTGTAGGAGCCCTGTTGCCACACCACTGAATTTTGGCACCACAACAGCTGTGTAAATCATCCCTTTTTTCTTCCAGGATATTCAAGGACTCTGTGCTTTGTTTTTAGATGGAACATGCTCTTGGAAACCCCTGGAAAACACACAGAAGTCCAAAATCAAGGTGTAATAAGTCCCATGCATTGCTTATGTGGAAAAAGCCATAATTTTTAGAAATTCAATGGTGTTGGCAAAATCACTGCATTTCCCCCATAAACAAGTCACGGGAAGGGCAGGGCTTGTTTCAGAGGTGAACTCTGCATTCCTAACAGCCTCCACTTGCACTGCTTGGAGTTAGGAAGCCAATCATCCTTCGAAAGGAGGTGCACAACCTTATTTTCTTGGGAAAACAGCATCTTTGCTGTTAAAATGTGCAGAGAAAATAGATTTACTACCAAGAGTGGGTGTGGGGTCAGTGGTCTAGAGCAGTGGTGGCGAACCTTTGGCACTCCAGATGTTTTGGACCACAACTCCCAGAATTCCAAACCTGTATTGCCAGTGACAAAGACCAAATGGGAAAAGGAGAACCTTATGCAGTATGTTCTAAACTTCTCCCAATAGGTCATCCAGAACAGGGAAAGGTACCATCACCATGCTATAATTCCTGCAACTCTTTGGCACACATATCCAAGGAATATGAGTGTCTGGTAGTGTATTCCTTTTTCCAGATTATGAAACATCTCAGGTTGCTTTCCAAGCATCTAGATAATTCCATGAACTGTACTTGTAAATATTCCTACTCAGTTTCTGGAGGAAGTGACTATTTAAACTTTAGATCGGCAAAAGGAAGGATAAGGTCTTCCTCAGCCATGAGCTCTTTCCAACCGCATGTCTTGATGAGCCTGTGCATTCCAGAGAACAAATAAGCAAGGGATGCTGCTCTTCCAACAACAGTACAGATGGAGGCTTTAAAAGTATCCATTTATCCACACTGTTGCCAGCCTTTCCCAAGGTGCTCAGGAAGTTTCCATTGTAGGAGCTGATAAGCAGAGAACATTTCAGTGCAGAGAAGCAGAAGCAGGAATTCCAAGAATCAATGTTAATAAAGTCTGCTTCAATGTGATTCATCCCAGAGACTGGTCAGTTATTACCTCCCTCCATCTATATCCTGGGATCAACCAAAGAAAGTAACTAAACAACATATTCCTGTGCATTCTTCTTCTTCTTCTTCTTCTTCTTCTTCTTCTTCTTCTTCTTCTTCTTCTTCTTCTTGGAAGATAAGGCTGGACCATTAAACTCTGCGTAGAGTAACTGAACTGTAAAGCTTCCATAGGTAGCCAGCAGAATCCTTGAATGTTGGAGATTCTACTACAATCTATAGATTATTTGATTCATTTTCTAAAATGCTGAAACAAGAATCAGGCTATGTAGAGGCAAGCTGCGTATTGTATCCGTTTTAGGCATTGCATTCATTGGCATGATGCTTATTCACTCACACCTTGTGATATATCAAGGGACTTATTATGATACGTTTTGACATATTAATTTGGAGCCTGATTAATTCTATTCTGTTCCACCCAGTGATGGCATATCCAGAAATAATTATCAGGCATGGCTTTAAACATGAATATTTTGGAAATGGAGTTCTCTAGACAGGGAGTGGGGGCAAGTAATGGTGTCATCAGCACAGAGTAGTCATTCATTCATTCATTCACTTAGTGCAATGGTTCTCAACCTTCCTAATGCCATGACCCTTTAATACAGATCCTCATGTTGTGGTGACCTCTTGCCCTGCTTGGAAGAGGCCACAAGCCCCCTTTGGCAGACCACTGCCACAGTTGCTACAGAGAACTTCCCTCTACAGGCACCCTCAGCACCTCACTGCGTCCTTCAACCTATCAAGCTGTGACTCACTCTCCCCCCCCCCAATCGTCCCCCTTCTCATCCAGACCCAAGCCGTTTGTGCCTTTTTCTTCACTGGCTTGTGGCAACCCCTGTGATATGGTTGTTGGACCCCCAAAGGGGTCCCGACCCCCAGGTTGAGAACCACTGGTTTAGTGTGTACTGTATACTCTTTCTGTTACTCCTTTTGTGCGTCTGCAGCACCATCCGCCAGACATGAAATGCTTTCCTTTATTTGGAGCCGTCCGACAGCTTAATGGCCCCTGCCTCCTTTATGGCTTCCCCATGCAAAGGAAGCTGTAGGGAGCGAGAACTCAGTGCTTGAAAGTGAGTTCTTCCAGCCCTGGTCCTTGCTGCGATTAGTGGTGCTTATTCTCCTTTAAGCCCTGCTTTCTGGGCAAAGTAGTTCCCTGCAGCCAGTAGAGTTCCCAGCAGTAAGGGGACAGAGCCCAGTTGCTGCCACCTTCGCTATGATGCTTATCCCCGCCTCTGCATACTCTTTCTGGATCCAACACATTGTTCTTCTCTCCAGCCTATATCTCTTTCATTTCTGATACTGCATGGATGGGATGGGTTTATGTGTCTAAAACAGGAGGATGTCTCAGCACAGACAGATTGCAGCTTGAACTGCTTGCGGAGGGGAGCTGTGTGGCATGATCTATTTCCAGGTGATCACAATGGCTTCTACTTTGGAAGCTAGACTGGAGCAGTTCCCCCAGAAAACATAAGTATTAATTAAAAAGAAATTGCTGCCATCAAAGGGACCCTTTCCAGTGCAATCAAACTGTACTAACCAAACACAGCCACAGATTGTAGAGATTTCCCTTGTTTCATCTGTGAGGGCAACTATTATCATTTATTTATTTTTAAAAAATATCTCCATAGCTCCAACATATTTGGCTCATGCTACCATTGTAGTCCAAAAGTCCCCTCTGGGATTGATATGACTGGCCAAAAAAGCAGAATGGCCAGTAGACATGGCAATGAATTAATTTGTGCCACCTTGCATAAAGCCCTCCCCCCACCCCCGATTGGCTGGCCCTCTTCCATTATGTCACATGCTGGCAGGGTCCTCTTTCTTCTGTGGTCCTCAAGTATGGGCAAGAGCTCAAGTTGCCCTTCCCCGTCTACTCCAGAGCTGACTCTCCCTGCACAGCCACTGAGAGGTCAGCTGCTGGAGGAGGCGGGGAAGGGCAGCCCAAACTTCATATGGATTGGCATGTATTAATCCATGCCTATCTCTAATGGTCATTCATCCAGGTAAGACTTGTAGAGGCATGTACCTGTACATCCAGCCGATAGTTTTGCAGTCATCCTACTCTGGAAGCCAGAACAGCTCCTAGGGAAGAAATCAGGAAATTAAATCTTTGAAGTTCAATTCATCAGACCAAAAAAAAAAAAAGTAAAAGGTTGTAACAGACTTGGCTAATGCTGCAGAATGACCCAAGTAACTTTTCAACAAGAGAGTCGAGGGGGGGGGGAGAAAGAGATAGAAACTAAAGGCCTTGATATAGCTGATTTTGCACAGGAGCGGTGTCCTCAGCTCAAATGTCAGTTCTTCAGCTGTGAACTCATTACGTTGTCTTGAGTAAACTAATGCCTCAGGCTTATCTTCTGTACAGAGATTAAAATATTAACAACCTAATAATAGCTAACCTAAACATTATCTCGGTTATTCTAATAATTCTGAACTGTGTTCACACAAGACTACCAGTTTTATGTGTACTGGTATCAACAGGTTACTGACTTGTGAGATTGCTTGTGTACTAATATTCTATATAATCTGGCTAAAGTGTATCCTCAGTGCATATTATTCTGTAACAGCATTTAATGAATATTGATAGATACTAGTTATGACACACCTCACCTGTTTGGATGGGGGAATGGAAGTATTATTCAAACTTTTCAAACTATTATTTAAAAAGCAACTGTTTAAGTACTGCTCATTGGTTGTCAACTTCCTTTTGTAAACTTGTGTTCTCAGAGCATGCCTTCCATCTATTTCCTTGCCCCAAAAAGTAAATTAAAGAGGGAAAGATGAAATATTTGCACAGCGGCCTTTAGAGATTGTGAGGGGATAAATCCCTGGAGAGAATACTAGAAGGCTCTGACCTTTGTTACAGACTACATTGTGTTCCATGCACTTCCTAACATCTTCAACACCCCCATATGGAGCAATATGAAACACAAAACACAATATTTTTCCTCCACCATTTAGTGAGGCTATACATACCATAACCATAAAAGAGCCTCGTGGCGCACTGGTTAAATGCCTGTACTGCAGGTAAAACTGCTCACGACCTGGGGTTCAATCCCAGGTATCTGGCTCATGGTTGACTCAGCCTTCCATCCTTCCGACGTTGGTAAAATGAGTACCCAGCTTGCTGGGGGGGGGATGTGTAGCCTGCATACTGTAATTAAAAACTGTAAAAGGCCGAAGACTACTTGAAGTGGTATGGGACGGTATATAAGCAGAACACTTTGCTTTGCTTTGCTTTGCGCTGCAAAAAGAATGAGCCTATTTTATGTCACATTATAAGTCTAGTGTAAATTAGTTATGCCTTTGCTCTTGGGAAAGGGAATTAATTGCAAGTCAGGAGTTATAATGAAGTAATATAAAATAAGTTATTTCTCTAAAGTAACAAAAAAGTGGTTTGCCAAAGCAGAAAAGTGTTCAGTATTTTCTCATCTCATCACCTCAGTGTGTGTGTGTGTGTGTGTGTGTGTGTGTGTGTGTGTGTGTGTGTGTGTGTGTGTGTGTGTGTGTGTGTGTGTGTGTGTGTGTGTGTGTGTGTGTTAAATTATTCCTTCAAAATTTCTGAAAATGTTACATCACGATATAATGCTGGCCAACACAGCTTAGTTAGTGAAATTATCTGTGACTCTACTATAATGAAAGCAAAAAATGTAGTTCATTTCCTTATTAAAAAAATTCTACCCCATCTCTTTACCCTCAAAAAAGGACTGCCCAAGGTAGTTTACAATTAAAAATACTAATTTACACAATTACACAATTAATGCAATCAAGATCTGAGCTTGTGGGACAAAAAAAGCAGGAGTCAACCCATTAAAAAACACCACACACAAAGTAGGGAGAGAAAGAGAATTTAGCTTAGGCCAAAAGCCTTGCAAAACAAAAACATCTTAGCAGTTAATCTGAAAATTGTTAGTATTGGGGCCAACTGAACCTCTCCAGAAAGGGAGGAATTCTGCAGCTGAGGCAACGCAGCTGGAAAGATCTGCTGTTGTGTCTTCTCCTATTCATACCAGTCACACCTCTGAACAAGAGGGGACTCTGAGGGGACATTGAATGGCACAGGCAAGTAGGTTCGTAGCACTGAGTCTCAGTCACAAAGGCCGCTGCTTGTGGCAGCACAGACATGCACGCCCAAGAGATACAATGGTGAGTCCAACTTTTACAGAATGACAAGCAATTCTGAAGAAGATGGGGGAGAGCCCTAAGGGCAGAGACACTTCAGCAGCCCATGGGGGACGGATCATGCTTAGTGGGTGTGGTATGCTGATGGAAGAAAAACCAAGTGAAGGAAGGGGACATGGAATATGGTGGAGAAAGGCACAAGTCAGGAATGGCCCGTACGGCAACATTCTGTGGAGATCTGTTTTGCAGGTTGTGTTGCTTTTCTTTCTAACTTACGCTTTGTACTTGGGCGTGCATCCTGTCTGTTTCTAGAGAGATAGGCCCATTAGTCTCTTGAAGCATGCTGACCAAATTAAGACAGCAGTGGGGAGGAAGAATGACTGTATCTTCAGCCAGCCGTGTGCCTACCACAACTAAAGGGGGTGTATATATACATACAGATGGCATAAAAGTGTTTCTTTAATTAGCCGCAGTCTACTGTGGTGAGATAAACAATTTTGCTTACACACATGGAAATCACTCACAAAAGTCTGACAAGCACGCCAGTGTTATAATGGGTTTCGCCGGGTTGTTTGGGACCCAACGAACCCCATTACAACACTTTCTCTCACTCCCCCCCCCTCCATCGCCTCAAACATTTATGGTCCCTTTTCACATCTTGGTATTAAGCAGAATCAGAAACACTGGAGGAGCATTTCCTTGAAACTTTACTCAACAGATTTTGTCTTGCTTGGAAGAGCCCATGTAAAGCTACCATTGTAATGAGACTTTATAGGTCTTAATATTTATAGGCAGAGAACAGACAGGACACGTCCTGTTCTGTGTATAGTCTTGCAATTTATATGTTGGCAGCAGTGTATGATGGGAGATGCGTTCTGAAGCTCACAAGTATGCTTAAGCTTTGTAAATATGTTAAGTTCAAGCTGAAGTGAGGGAACAGTGTGGAATGTTTTGAGGCCAAATCTGACATGGAGGCGAGCAAGGAGGGGGAGAAACAGGACTCCGGTGCTACTTGAGTCTGTTGTGAATGCAGGCATCTCTCTAAGTACACACTGTGACCCACAGAGTTTCAGTGAGGGACCCTGCTATAGTTGGTGAAAATTAAAATAGTTGTTCCAAGACCCAGTACGACAGTACACGACTAATATAAAAAGCCTTTCTGAAAAGAGCACCGATGCTGGTGGTCCCAGAGCTTCAGCATTGCTTTGCTGGCTCTTCTCCGCGATTTTTCACAAACATAAATAATCATAATCCATATAAAACTGTCATATTGGTTCAGCACAGACGTCACCAAAGCCCTGGGTCTAATTTGTCAGAGATTTAATGTTCAGCCACACAGTTACTTGGAGGTGTGTGTGTGTGTATATGTCTCCCCCCTTTCTCTGTGTGTTTTTATGCAAATACAGTTTCCTGGATGGTCATAACCAACAACGTTTCGCATCACATCAAAAGCTCTAAAATGCTAAGGAAGATTAATATTTGAAAACATAGGAATAAACAGTTCTTGTTAGTTATTTGCAGTTTATGAATTACAAAAAAGGAGAGGATTCTGGAAGTTGTGGATACAGCTGTGGATGGATTGCCATGCTATATGCCAAAATTACAGCAGTGAAAACACAATCAGGACAGAGAGTTCTGTTGACAAGTAACCCAGCAGATCCACAGAGGGATTGTAGTAAAGAAATCCTGCTCTATATGGAATCAGTTGCCTGATTCTTTCATAACCAATGAAAATACTGTTCCTGTTTTTCTCCTTTTGTTTTAACACATGTACTTGTACATATAATATCCTCACTCTTACCTTGATACACGCTATACAAGCTGAGAACCTTGCATGTTCTATGAAAATCTCAGCATTCATTAATGTGTGGTATGGGGACTCTGGGTTTATGTATTCAACTCTCTAGCCGCCCAGAGACCTTTGGGTAGTGGGCGGCATATAAGTTAAATAAATAAATAAATAGTGTTTCCAAATGTGTTCCTGCTGTCTGTTGGATTCTGCAACAAGAGGACATCTAGGGCATAGTTTCTGGAAGTTGGGAGACAATATGTGTACATACATATATATACTTTTTCAGAAGTGGAGAACATAAGAAGAGCCATGCTGGATCAGGCCAAAGGCCCATCTAGTCCAGATTCCTGTATCTCACAGTGGCCCCACCAAATGCGTCTGGGAGCACACGAGACTAGATATCTGTCTCCTGAAACCACTCCTCTGCATCTGGCCCTTGAAGTGCCCTGGTTTTAAGACTAGAGATTACACATCTCCATCATGGTTTGTAACCTGCGATGGACTTTTCCTCCAGAAATCTGTCCAATCCCCTTTTGAAGGCATCCAGGCAAGATGACATCACCATGTCCTGTGGCAGGGAGTTCCACAGGCTAACAACACGCTGGGTAAAAAAAAATCTTTTGTCTGTTCTCATTCTCCCAAACCTCAGTTTGAGTGGATGTCCCCTAGTTCTGGTATTTTGTGAGAGGGAGAAGAGTGTCCCTTTATCCACTTTACTCATGCCCTGCATTATTTTGTACGTCTCAATCATATCCCCCGTCAGGCGTCTTTTTTCCAGACTAAAGAGCCCCAAATGTTTTAGCCTTTAGTTTCTTTGGGGATTCTTGTCAAGGGAGGCAGCAGGGCAGAGGATATTTGTACTGAAAAAGGTTGTGCACAACAAGCATTTACAGCAAAATCTTCCAGACTAATGAGCAAAGATTAACATCCCAGTTCTACACAATGAATCTGACTGGACTTGTAATTGAATTATACTCCAGTCTAGGTGGATTATTACTGAAATAGCCTCTTGCCTGAAACTTTGGATTAAGACACCTTCCTCCTTGATCCATGACCTGTCCCTGACTTCAACCAGGATGATAGAACCGTACTCCAACATGCTTGACGGCCACGGGCTATGTTTGAGGGGGCAGGGTAAACCATGTTGTGTTTGTATTTGTTCTGTAATGTTAAGTTGGAAGTAACTGTAGGAATCTTAGCAGGGCAGCTACACATCACGCCAATTCTGTATAACCTTCATTGGTTACCAGTTGTTGCCCGAGCCCAATTCAAAGTGCTGGTTTTGATATATAAAGCCCTAAACGGCTTAGGACCTAGATACCTGAAGGACCGCCTCCTTCCATATGAACCTACCCGGCAATTAAGATCTAGTCAGGGAGCCCTCTTGAAAGAGCCATCCCTCAAGGAGGTGAGAGGGATGGCTTGCCGGTATAGGGCTTTTCCAGCAACTGCCCCCAGACTATGGAATGCCCTCCCAAGTGAGATCCACCTGGCGCCAACGTTGACAACATTTCGGTGCCAGGTAAAAACCTTCCTGTTCCAGAAGTATTTTAACTAATGATTGTGGGTCCTGATGGCAATTTTAGTGTTGCGTTTTTAATGTATTGTATTTATTGTATTTACATGTTTTTATTGTCCTAATTTTACTGTAATTTTGATGTTTTAATTGTCTATTTTGATTGTGAGCCGCCTAGAGACCTTTGGGTAGTGGGTGGCATACAAGCTAAATAAATAAATAAATAAATAAATAAATAAATAAATAAATAAATAAATAAATGTACAAGCAGCCATGAAGAAAAGCAAATGTCATTAGAAATAAATGAGACTCCAAGACTATTATTCTGTGGCCAGTTTGTTATTATCACTCCTCCAAATCCAGTAGTCTCTATTCATTTATCTCTAGCAAAAGCTAGAGCAGGAGAGTATTGGCACCTGAAAGGAGTAGAGGTTGGAACAGGCATTTATGTGTAAGCAGACTGTGGGATGCGTAGTGAAAATCCACAAAGAATCCATAACAGGTCTTGAGGATTTTGGCAATATAATATTGCTGAATCCAGGCTAGATAAGGGATTCGGGAAGGAGGGGACCATTATATTTACTAACCTACTGCTATTGAAGCAAATAAAATCACAGTAAAAAGGCTCAGACTGGCATGCTTTTGGGAAAAAAGAATAAATGAATCCTCAAGGCAGATTTCTTTTCTTTCTTTCTTTCTTTCTTTCTTTCTTTCTTTCTTTCTTTCTTTCTTTCTTTCTTTCTTTCTTTCTTTCTTTCTATTGCACATGTGTGGAATTGCTGCTTACCGCTTTCCTTGGTCCTTTGGATACATGGAGTCCAGGAAGAGGAACTTGGCAAGTAGAGATGGGCACGACTTGAAAAAATTTTTTTTTTCGTTGTCGTTAGTCGGGCCGGTTCTGTTTTGGGTCGGTTCTGTTTTTCGCGAAAATTCACAAAAATTAGTCGGTTTGTTTTTTTCATTTTTTCATTTTCGTTAGTACTGGTTTTTTGGGGGGGAGCGGGCTCCTGGAGGCACCTCTGTGGGGTGGGTGCCTCCTCTGGCCCGTTATAAAGGGAAAGCGGGCTCCTGGAGACACCCGTGGGTGCCTCCTATCCTCACCCACTAGGAAGGGGAAGCAGGCTCCAAGAGACCCCTCAACATGGGGGTCTCCCCTCCTCACCTGCTGCTGCAAAATGCATGCATAGCCATATGGATATGCATACCAGTTGCAGACAGTGAGACTAGTGATGGCAGTGAACCCAGAGCCATAGGTTGATGCCTAAAGCTCTCGCACCACCATGTCTCACAAAGAAGGGAATTGTACTTGCGTGTAGTGCAATGCAAGTAGATCTGGCTTAGGGTTAAGGTGGGTTAGTGCAAGGGCTAGGGTTAGGCTAGTGACGGGTAAGGTTACGGTGGGCTAGTGGGTTGCACCTCTGGGTGCCTCTCTGACCCACTAAGAAGACAGTCTGTGACGTATGGGTAAGTAAGGAGTCAAGGATTAGGGTTTGGGTTAGGGGGCTAGGGCAGGTTTTAGAGGGCTTTTTGGCACATCCCAGAAGTCTCCATGGCTAAGTGGCCATGTGATTGGTGGGATGGCTCCAAAAATTTGCATGGTCGTCCACTCCCACATGGCTGGCCACTCGGCCAGCCCATCATTGCGCAGGTGTAAAAAAAATAAAAAAATAAAATCAATGGAGGACAGAGGAGGAGAGGAGAGACATTTTGTTGCAAGAAAAAAACCACTGCTACTGTGAAAAATCTGACAGTTTATAAATTTTCGCGTGTTTCTGTTCTGTTTTGGACCACAATTTCAAAAACAATATTGCGTTCGCCGCCCCATTTTGGATCCCCCACCCGCACCGCATGGCATGGCGAGTCCGGCTGCCCAGGACGGGGGGGAAGCGGGACCACCCCTCCAGAAACCACCCCTCCGGTAGGTGCCCTGCGCCCTTAGTCAAGCAGGCATTTTTCCGACTGCTTTTTTGGCCTGGGAATGGGTGGGGGGAGAGTTTAAAAGTTTTTTCCTGTGCCGTCCGTGCCGCTTGCTTCCGCTTTAATTGCGGCGGCCGGCGGCGAGACTGGGCTTTTTGCTGGCTGCGAGCCTGCGGCGAGTCCCACCAGAGCAGCCCAGGACGGGGGATGGGGGGGAGGCTGGGGACCTCCAGAAACAACCCCTCTGGTAGGTGCCCTGAGGCACGGCAGGCATTTTTCCGCCTGCTTTTTGGCCGGGAACCGGGGTTTTTTAACTTTTAAAAACTTTTTTTCTGTGCCGCGTGGCATTGCGCGATCGCGCGATGCAAGGAATGAGCACGACAAATCAGACCAAAATTGTTCGTTTGTCGGTTCGAGCTCAAAGTCTGGCAGAGTAATTCCCGTTACCGTTTCCGTAGAGTAACGGATACGAGTAACGGAAACGGAAACGGGAATGCCGCTAAGTCGTGCCCATCTCTATTGGCAAGTCCCCAGTGATGAATGGTGTGATTAAACAGGAGCTTTTGGACCAAAACAATGCTCCCCATGGAAATGCAGATGTGTTCCATAAGCATTTGCAGTGAAGCAAGACATCCATCTGTCCAGCCAGCCATGTGTCCAGATCCTTACCTTTGCTGCAGAAAAGAATAGGGAGTCCTTTCCCTTATAGTCTAGAACTTAAAAAAGAGAGAGGTTGACATGAGTGTGGCAGCAACACATGGCACATATTAAAATAGGAAGGTATCATACTTCTTTGGCATATGCTGAGAGGGCTGCTGTTTTAGTTCATCCTGTGGATGGTGGCCTTCAGCAGTTTATGAGAATGGAAATAATTTCACCTGCCCAGGATGTTGTGTCTTGGGGATTCACAGAGCAAACAGAATACAGTTGAGATGGGCACGAATCAAAAAAAAAGCATTTCGTTTGTCGTTTGTTGTTTGGAAGGTCCGTTTCAGTTCATTTTCATTTTTCACGAATTTTTGAAAAAAATTCGTTTTTGTTTTCATTTGTTTTGTTACCATTTCATTACCATTTATTTCATTTTTTGAGATTTTTTTAAAGGATTTAAAGCAATTCACTCCTATTGCAGTAATGGAAACGAAACACACGACAAAATTTCTGTTTGTTTTGTTTCATTTTAGAGACAAAATTCGTTTGTCGGTTCATTACGTAACGAAATGAAAAAATGGAAACGGAAACGAAAAATTGTTCATTTCATGCCCATCTCTAGAATACATTCTAAATTGTATGGTCCTTGGTCATAATCGTGAGACTTCCTGAGTAAACATATAGCAAAGAAGTGGAAGGGACTGTTTTGCACCGGATCCATTGTTAACTGCAGGAGACTGAGGTTTCAAAGAGTTTCACTTTAACTCCTGGTGATTTTGCTGCAATACGCCACCGAGATTCCTGCATTGATAGACTCATGACCGGATTATTGCAACAAACATTGTGTGGAGCTTCCCTTGAGACTGGTCCACAAACTGTAACATGTGGACAGATTATTGAGGAGGACAGACTGTTGTGAAGACCTTATACTTTTAAAAACATACTGCCATGGCTACCAGTGGGCTGTCAGGCTCTGATTAAGCCATAACAATGCTATTCACATATTAAGGCCTTGCACAACCTAGGATCAAATTATCTGACGGAGCACTTTTCATGTGCTTGCAGTTGTCCTAGTTTTTCCATTGTCTAGGCATTTGGGGACAACCAGAGACCCCTTTTACTACTGTGGCCCTCTTCTTTTGGGATTCTCTCCTACCTTGCAACAAGACAGAGATGCCAGCCATTTTAGTGTTTCATTGCCTGTAAAAAACACATTTAACTGGCCAAGCGTATGCAAGTTAATAACTAGTTTGCTGAAGCTTCTTGATTTTACTGTTTTGTGCTACATTCTCATTGTTGGTTAATTCTGTTCTTGTTTGATCTTATTTGTTACCTACAGTAACTGCTTCTAGGCACAATTCATGGTGCTGGTTATTTACTTTTTAAATCTTAAGTGTGTGTTAAAATCATTTCCTCTGATACATTCATGCCCTTGCTTGAATATATCAGCTCCGTGCATCCATGCAGTCATAAAATCTGGAACATGATCATGAGAACAGGGCTTTTTCAACAGCAGAACGTTGCATTTGAAATGCCTTACTAAGAAATGCTACTTCATACCATCATTTCTTTTCTTTTCATCATTTGGCAAAATTTTGGCTCTTTGCGTTGCATTTGATGGTGGCTAGCTAGCTGTTGGTTTGTGGTATTCTTTCTTTTTTTGCCTGCCTTTTTCCTGATTTTTTTTATCTTCTTTTTTCTTATTAGTATTTTTCTACTATCTTCATATTAATATTTTTACTCCTGCTCCCTTTTGCTATTTTCATGTTATTTTTCTAGTGATCTGATTGTCTTAATCATTAGTTATTCTTAAATATGTTAATGTACTTACAACTGGAGTTGCCTTTACTTTTTAAAAAAATGAATAAAGTTTTACATGAAGCATCAACTGTGTGTTGAGTGCAAAAGTTTAAGTGTGCCCTAGAATTCAGATGTTTCAGCATATAATTCTTTGTGAACCTGAGCACAATATTTCCTCTCTGAGTTGAAAAAAATTAAATGTGCAATTGGGAAAATAATATTCTTTGAAAAAGAAAATTTAGTGTTTCTTGATGAGTTCTGCCCTTGGGTTTTATGGGTCTGAATATCACAAAACATTTTATAGTTATATCATATCTCTGCATAGTTTCAGTTTCTGATTCCATCAAATTTTAGTTTATAGTTTTCTATTTCTCTTTCTATTCTACACGCCATTTCCCCTAATACAATATTTTATATACAGTGGTACCTCGGATAACAACTGCCCCAGATAACGAATAATTCAGATAACAACTGCAAATTTCCGGGTATAGGGCTGCCTCTGATAACGAATTTTCCCTATGGGCTGCCTCGGATAACAAATCGCAATTCCTAGGTATAGGTCTGCCTTGGAGAATGAATTTTCTCTATGAGCTGCCTTGGATAATGAATCTTCCTATGGGCTGCCTCGGATAACAAATTTCCCTTATGGACTGCCTCAGATAATGAATTTCCAGCATGCATCAGTAAAAAAGTTATCCCAGGTGAAATTCCATCTGTACCTTTAAAGTGCACTTTTTAAAGAGTGTTGAGCAAAAAACCAGGTGTCTGTGCCTTTTTCCTAGACTCCAGAATGGATTAAACTGTTTCCCATTCATTCCTATGGGAAACTGTGTTTCGGATAACGACATGTTTTGGATAACAACTAACCTCGGGGAACGAATTACTGTCGTTATCCGAGGCACCACTGTATTCTGTTGTCATATATGTTTGCACAACTGAAATAAATTTTCTCCTAAGCAATGCTTTCTTTGTATATACCCCTAGATTAACCCATCTGCTCTTTCATAATTAATATGCCTTGCAAATTAGACTTGCAAATTAAGCTTACATTTAACTTACAATGGACTATCACAAATCAACATGTTAAATGTAAGAGACATAACTGAGGAAAATTGAATACTATATCAAAAAAGACATTTCTGCCATTTTAGAAACTTCTTGGGCTATCATGTAGTTTGCCATGCCATTTCAGTAGTTTCTCTCTCTGAACATACAGGATTTGGATTTACTTTCAGGTAGGTATTGACAGGACTGGGTTTTCATATGTTGAGAAAATGGGCTACTAACGTCTTCTTTGTGACTCCATCCCATACCAGTCTAGATGTCTAGAGAACATGATTTGGATAGATGGGGCTGTCAACATGGTTACTTCCTACTGAAGCATGCTGCACCCTCTGTGGCAATGCCAGTGTGGGAAGCAAGTGTGCCATTAGTCCCTCCCATGTGGACTACCCTTTCCTAAGCATTAATACTAGAGCAAACCAAACATCTGGGAGTAGACAAAGGCCCAATACGTTCCCATGTGGGCCCTGTGCCCTCTTGAGCTGCTGAGGTAAAATGAAGAATGAAGAATAGAAACGGGGTGAAAGAGATCTCCCTGCAACTACTGATACCCTGACCCACTTGAATAAAAGAAAATGAATTGTACACAACCATCTGGTTTGAGTTTAAAGTAATGTGCAGGAAAGGTTGCATGTTTCCGAGGACCTGGTGCCTAAGTAGTAGATTGTCCCACCATTTATTACACAAATGAAGCCTTTTATTGCTCGGCTTTGTTGAGCTGCCAGTTGGGATAAAGAACACAACGTGCCTCATAGTCCCTATCAGGGGCAATTAGGAAGCATTCAGTTCTGCTTCAACTATGAAGCATTGGAGAAAGTTGTAATTAAATCCAGAGAACATGTGTTGGATTTCCTGGTGTCTTTAGATTAATAAGTACCTCTAAACATCTAATAAATTCATGAAGAAAAATATGGCCATGATGTGGGAATCCAGAACAACACCTACAAGCTGTTCTCACTGGGCGCATAACGTTTCGATCCCAGTGGGTGTTGAGAGTAAACCTGAGCCACACAATGTCTATTCCTTGGACAAGCAGTCTCTGTTGCATGCATGTGTTTCAATTTAAATCTATATTGTAGTCAGAGCATGCTTATTAAATGATTATCTTGTCCCAAGATCGTTTTATCCTTTGTTCCATATAACCAGGTAGTAGATGTATGTAGAGGGAGATTTTCCATGTTAGCTCTTGTGCTCAGAGCAAATAAATATTGCAAACAATGTATTGAACTCAGGTGACAGCTAATCCCCTGATGAGATATCATCCCGCTGCCTTGAACTTTGCAGCCGCAACTTTAATGCCACTTAAATCAGAACGTAAGAGCTAAAAGAATTCCAGGAATGTGGTGATATAAACTGTATTTTTAGAGCTGTGAATGACTTGTGAGAGCAAAACGGCATGGTGACTAAAGATAGCACAAGTCATTTTTTCCATGATTTATCACAAGAACTTTCACCCAAAGTAAAAGTGCTTTTCAGTCTGTTCATAAATGACCTGGAGACAGGGATAAGCAGTGAGGTGGCCAAGTTTGCAGATGACACAAAACTTTTTCAGGTGGTGAAGACCAGAGAAGACTGTGAAATGCTCCAAAAGGAGTTCTCCAAACTGGGAGAATGGGCTGCAAAATGACAAATGTGTTTCAATGGAGAAAAATGTAAAGTAAAGCATATTGGGGCAAAATAAACAAAACTTTATCTATTAACTCATGGGTGCTGAGCTATCTGTAATGGATCTGGAAAGAGATCTTGGTGTGTTGGTGGACAGCTCAATGAAAGTGTCGACCCAGAGTGTGGCCGCGGTGAAGAAGGCCAATTCCATGCTAGGGATCATCAAAAAGGGGATTGAAAATAAAAACAGTTAACATTATTATGTACAAAATGATAGTAAGGCTGCACCTGGAGTATTATGTACAGTTCTGGTCAATGCATCTCAAAAAAGCCATAGTGGAACTGGAAAAGGTGCAGAAGAAAGTGCCTAAAATTATTACTGGGCTGGGGCGCTTCCCTTATGAGGAAAGGCTAAAACATTTGGGTCTATTTAGTTTGGAATAAAAGGTGCCTGAGGGGGGATATGATTGAGACGTACAAAATAATGCAGGGCATGAGGAAAGTGGATAGAGGGAAGCTCTTCTCTCTCTCCCAAAATACCAGAACTAGGGGACATCCTCTCAAATTGAGGGTTGGGAGAATGAGAACAAACAAAAGCAGCACACATAGGCTGGCAAGATTTCACGTCATTCATTGCATATTTTGTCACAGGAAAACATTTCCATAATATACTACAATTCCAAACTACATTTTACTGGCACAGAATTGCTCCAGGATAACCAAGAAACATTACTTATACGTTTTATAATTTCCCAGCCGCTGCACAGGATACATCACTGGAGCATTCCCCTTTCCTTCTTGATTCAGAACTATATTTCCCCTGCCCTTCAGTTCCCAGTGCCAAGTGGTTTCATATCCTGTTCTGGGCCACTCTGTGGTATCTGATGATCCTGTTCAGAAGATATCTGCCCGGATCAGGAGGAACAAAAAAAGAATGTGTCTCTTAGGGGTCTACTACCTTGGTAGATTTCTGATACATGCCCTAATGCCGCATATTGCAAATGTAAGGTCCAGATGTGAGATTGAAGTGGCATGCTAAATGGCTGTGTTCATTTTTTTAAAGATCAGAGAACTAATGTGTTGAGAATATGAGGAATTCTTAACTCTACTAACTCCTGGCCAGACAGGAGTCTTTATATCTTAAGACGGCCTACTGAGAAATCACTGGGATAGCCTATGGGGGGGGGGGGAATCCTGAGAAACTACTGAGCACTGGGAAATATCTCACTTCTGTTCTGAGAAGGAAACAAGGATTCCACCCCAACACACACACACACACACACACACACACACACACACACACACACACACACACACACACACTTTTTAATGGCTGTGATTTTAGTAATCTGTGCAAAATGTTTTGCACAATCATCTTCCCCTGTTTTGAAGGACACAGATGTTGCAGAGGGACTGGACTGGCTGATTGATTTAAAAAGATGCAAGCAACCCAATTAATGCTTCTGATCCTTAGTTACTGTTGTGCTACAAAAAGAATGAATGATACATTGCAAACCCAGCTCTACCATTCACACTTGTTGAAAAACATCCCTGGCAATTGCTTTATGTTTGGGTAAGAAATGGTTAACTGATGGGGGGGGGAGAGAAGTCATCTTCTGTGACTTTCCCTTGTGTGGTGGGTGTCACAGGTATGAATAATAGTGAGTAGATGGGGGTTTCCTGTAGATCATCTTGACTTCCTCCATTGGTCAACATGCAGGCTGCCCTTTGTTATGTAAAACTTGACAACCTTTTCCAAGATAGCAAAGCAGACAGAATATTGTGCATCAGTATTGGGCTATTTCCTGGCTTTTAAAATTGTGGCTACAGAAGCACAATGTCCAACATTCATAAACTGGAGGGGTTTTTAAGGGTTTGATTAGATCTGGTACACTTCTAGTGCCCTATCATTCTCTACTGGCCTCCAGGACATAGATGAGTTGATGGCTGTGTGTGGCACATTCTTGTCGTGCAGCATAATCTTGTTGCTAATTGGGTGACTGAAGCAGCAGAAAGCAGCATGAAAGAATGCACACAGATTTTACAAAGAAAATATTTGTGAACGGAAAAACAATGTGTACTGTTTCCCCTATGGGCATAATTTCAAATATCAGTAGATGTGGGGAGAAGTGTTTGGGTGAAGAAAAGACAGGGTCAGAACAGTCTCTGCTATTAGATCTGTTCCTATTAAGTTCGCTCACCTCTGCTTTATAAGAGGAAGTCTCTTTCTCAATAGGAGACCTTCTGTGCAAAAAGCAAATATTTTGTGTGAATAACACTTTGTGCAAATGTAGTACAGTACAGTGAATAAACGCAAGAGAAACACCCAGAGAAGAGTCAATGTATTTCTGGAGAGAAATGGGAAGGTAGCACCTTAAGATATCTTAAGGATTTTAAGCATGAATTAAGTCCCAACTGGCAGGTGGGTGCCACAGGATTTGATAGGAGGATTGTTCTGTTTTGTTAAGATGATTGTTTTGTTTTGTGTAAATATTATTTTGCTTTTGTTTTTATATTGTAGTTATATTGTAGTATATATAAATATATTCAACTGCAACAACAAACAGTGCAAAATTTTAAATCCCTCATCCTAAGTGGCAGCAGACCTAGTCTTTGTATTTGTCTTCAGTTTCTGCAAATATTTGCAAGATGCACTATAGGAATTGACCACTAGGGGGAACTAAAGAGTATCACAAGGTAACCCCAGAGCACAGAGACTTGAGCTATTTGCCCTCTGAAGATGCAGACCACAGAGACTGGCAAAACGTCAGGAAGAAAAACTTCCAGAACACAGCCAAACAGCCCGAAAAACTCACAACAGCTATCCGATCCCAGCCATGAAAGCCTTCAAAACACAGTGCCCCACTGTTTTCCCCCTCCAAGTCTGGTGGCACTGATGGCATAAGGAACTAACAGCTTATAATACAAGGAATTTCTTGTGTAATATAATGACAAAGTCAATGACAACATGTCCATATGTAATGAGTAACACAAGTTCATTTTCAAAATAAACATTCCAAGCTTTGCACCTTCCCCCCCTGCACTTACATAGGTGGTCTTTTAAAAATATATTGAAAAGCCCTTTTAAAAATGCAGCAAAATAGGTTTGCTCATGGCTTTTATCCAGAAGCAGTCATGCCAGTACCCAGTCACAACTATGATAAAATGGGTTATCTCTCACCTTAGGAAGAGTTTGAAACCTTCTGTGCTAATGTAATCTTAGGCATTCCCTATTTGGGAATAAGATCCCTTCTCTCGTTTCTTCAATTACACTGGAGGTTTTGTGTGCATCAGACAAACAGCTGTGTTTGTTTGAGCCAGTTCGCTACTTCTTCATCTCTCCAGAAATTATTAGTGGAGCCCTAAAATCATGCCCTTGGGGTTAAAAATGTGGAACTTGAAATACTTACACTTGTACAGATACTAAACTTTTTTTTTGTAAAAAAAATTAATAAGCAACTGACAAGATACGATTCTATCTTTTAATCCCATCCAAGGATAAGGCAGAGTTCTGCGGACAGAGCTGGCAGAAGGAGCTTCTGTCACCAGAGGAATCCAAAGGGGATTTCTCCCAGCCAAAGAGGCTTTTACCTACTAGAAACTCTCTGCATCCAACTGATCTTTACATTAGGATGGCAATTAGAGTTCATTTTTTTCACTCTCACACACACAAAATGAAGTCTCCAAGGTGCTGACCTTGCAGTGCTTGCCCTCTGGCATGTAGTAAGGCCCTCGTGTTGTAAACTAGAAAAGTTAACAGCTACGCTGCCAAAAGAGTTAAGGATACATTGCAAGGGCCATATAATGTAAGATCTTCAGTAAACCATAGCTTGGAATAAGCACTCTTTACGGTTGGGCTGTAAAGCTAAAAAGCAGCTAACTAAAAGAACCTGCAGACTTCCTGGTTCCTTTTCTTGACCAAGAGAAAAGCGGGCAGGAGGGGAGCACCAGAACCAATAGCCTCGATTGTCATTTAGGATTTTGTCTGAATCAGTCAATTCTAATTCTTGAGGGAGAGTAACTAAATGGGATGTCAGCACAAGCCGATCCTCTAAAATGCTTCTTGGAGGAGGCTCAAAAGCAGGATTGTCCTGTTTCTTCTTCCCAGGCCTTTCCTTGGTGTGTCTGTTTTTGGGCAGAGCTATTGACCTCTGTGCGCTGTGGCTCCAGAAACACTGGCAGAGGACCGTGCCAGGATCTGTGGAGGGCTGGGCTTTGCTGTACGCTGACAGCCATGAAGCCCTGAGCTGACTTGGGGATTTGCCATTGCTACAGCAATTCCTCTCTTCCCCCCCCCCAACACCCATCCGTCCGCAAAAACATCGGGATGGAAGTACGGCTCGCGTCACCTCTTTCCACGCCACTTCACGAGCCTAGCACAAGCTGTGCTGCAGGCTGGGCTTGGGAGCTGCCAAGGCTTGCCTTTCCGAAAGGCTTGCGGTTACTAACAAGGATGTTAATAAAGCGGGAAGAATTAAAATAATAGCGCAAACATGACAGATTCCTTCCTGATGGACGCAAACATCCCGTAAACATCGTGGTCACCGCAGGGCTCTGGCCCGCATTCCTGAAGGTGTTTTGAAGTGAACTGCAACCTTACTGTGGAAGTTGCTTGGGGGGCTGCAGGGGGGGGCTGGAGAGCAGCACCCAGCTGTTTGCAATTGAAGACCTGCTGCTGGCAAGATCACGGGAGGTGGCCGTGAGTTCAATGGCTCCTTCCATTGCAATAGAAATAGCCGCATCCCTTTTGTGCAAGCAGCTCAGCTGGTAGGACTAGAGATGCTCAGACATGTCATGCCTTCTGGCCAGGATGATCCTCCCCCCCTTGCTCCCCCCCCATTCTTCTACCTCTGCAAATTGATGGGGACTCCTTGAGACTCCAGTGGTAAAGGGAAGACACTCTGTACATGGGCAAATAAACTATTGTTTTATACGTATATAAAACATTATATATCTGTGAATGTATATCTGAACTTTTGGCACTGGAAACTGATTCTGGAGCTAAGGCAAGTCAAATTCAAATCAGGGGAATCTCCCTCCTTCCCCTTCTCCCTGTCCAAGCTTGGAGGAAGGATATATCCACGTGATAATTGAAAATACACTTTAAATGATATGTACAAAAATATTAATACAGTGGACCCTTGTATAACAAACAGCTTGTATAACATAAAATCTGTACAACATAAAAAATTCTGGAGATAGGGGAAATTTGCTTAACATAATCGCCTATGGGGGAAATCTGTACAACATAAAAATTGGATTACTCCATTTTCAATGCATTCCTATGGGAATTTGTATAAAGGAAAATTTGCTTAACATAATTTCATTTGGAATGAATTAATTCCTTTATACAAGGTACCACTGTACCTGGATCATACTATGCTAACAAGATCCACACTAAACATGGGCACGACCAGAAAAAATGATGTTTCGAGTTTTCGTTTGTCGGAACGGTTTGGTCCGTTTGTCACGGTCATTTTGTTTGTCATTTGTCATTTGTCGTTTCCACAGTGATTTAGCAAAAGAGCATTTGTCAATCAGGGCCAGCACTAGGTGTTTTTGCGCCCTAGGCTGTGGGCGGGGGGGGGGTGGTGGGCGGGGAGTGCAGGAGGGTGGCGGTGGCGGGGGGCCATGGGTGGGTGGCGGTGGCGGGGCCATGGGTGGGCCAGCGGGCAGCAGCAGGCGGCCGCGGGCGGGCGAGTGGGCAGGCGCGGTGCGGGCCGCAGGTGGGTGGCGGTGCGGGCGGACGGGCGAGTGGGCAGTTAGGATATCACTTAGGATAGAGGTTCTGTTCTTGGCTTGCACCCCAAATGTGTGTGTGTGTGCAAGCAAATTGATGTTGGGAAAATAGAAAATAAATGGTAGTATATAATATATTTTTAAAATAAATCCACACCTCCCACTCCCAGTTGAACCTCCCCCTTTATCCAATATCAGAAAAAAATCCTCACAAACTGCCAGAGAAGAAATAAAGAATAAACTGCTATTCCCTTCAGCAGACAAAGCTGCAGGGAATCAAAGAAATTATTTTCTAAATCCAATTCCCTCCCTGCCTGCCTAACTTAAATCCTAAAGCCACCAGCCTCCCTCCTCAATCTCGATCGGATCACACCAGCACCAGCAGCCAGCCCTCCTCCCTCAACCACATCCATACACCCGACTGCGATTTCTGGAAGGTGCCTCGGCTTTTTATGCCCTCCGAGACATCCAGAAGTGTCAGTCAAAAACCTGGCGATGCCATTGGTGGAATGGTTCAAAACAATTGTATGGTCCCATCCCATGCCCAGCCCAAATGAGCAGGTCTAAAAAAAATAAAATAAAATAAAATAAAATAAAATAAAATCAATACGACGTTTTATTGCTATTAAAAAACCCACTGCTGCTATTATTAAAATTCAGGCATTTTAAAATAAACAAATTTCACATGTTTCTGTGGTGATTTGGTGTGTTTTTTGACCACGATTTCAAAAGAAAAATTGTGGTCACCATTTTGGATCCCCCCACCGCATGGCATGCAGCGAGACAGACCACGAGGATGACCCCCCCCCTCAGCCTGGTGCAGGAGAAGGAGGGGAAGGCTGGGGACTCCCCCCCAGAAACCACCCGTCTGGTAGGTGTCCTCAGGCAGGCATATTTTCGCCTGCTTTTTTGGCCAGGAGTCAGGTTTTTTTTTTTTTACTTTTTAAAACTTTTTTTCTGTGCTGCTTGGCATCGCGCGATTGCCGCAATGCCATTAACGACAACGAAAAACCCGACCCAATTTTTCTTTTTTCGGGTCGGGTTCGAGCTTGAGCAGTGTAATCATCATTACCGTTTCCGTTATGTAACGGAAAAGATAACCGAAAACGGAAACAACAATTTTGCCGCTCCGTGCCCATGTCTAATCCACACTTACCAAACAGGAATTCATTTCTGTAAAAACCCTTCTAAAGTAGCTCCACTGGCTGCCAATCACCTATCGGGAACAATTCAAGGTGCTGACCAGGGCTGGCGCGTCCATTAAGGCAAACTAGGTAGTTGCCTAGGGCACCAAAATGGACAAGGGACACTGGCCAGCCTGCTGCCCCCTGCCCCCCCCGCTGCTGGCCCCTGCCATCCATCCCCCCAGCACCTGCCCCCCGCGCCTCCCCACCACCACCCGCCCCCCGCCCCTCGCCTAGGGCACAGAAAACTCTAGCGCTGGCCCTGGTGCTGAACTTACCCTACAAAGCACAAAATGGCCTGGGTACAAGCTACCTCAAAGACTGAATCTCACAGTATGAACAGGCTCAGGTGCTTAGGTCATCAGGAGAGGCCTTTCTCTCCATCCTGCCACCTTTGCAGATGTGTCTCATAAGAACACATGAAAGGACCTTCTCTGTTGCTGCTCCCAGACTTTGGAACTCCCTCACGCTGGAGGCCAGGACTGCCCCATCTCTGCTGTCTTTCTGGAAGCAGGCAAAGACCTTCCTCTTCAGGCAAGCTTTCCCTGAATGAGGGGCTTCCTACTATGTGACTGTATATGGATTACATTGATTGATTTCATAACACTAGTGTTTTCCATGTTCCTTTTTACCCCTCATAATGGATTTTTCTTCTTGTGTGCTCTTTGTAGCTCTAACGTTACCTTTTAATGCTCTAAGATGCCTCTTCTAATTCCCTGTTCTTGATTTGAATATGTCTTAAACGTCCTGGACTATATATTGTCCCTCATTATTGTAAGCCATTTTGGGTCCTTTTCCAAGGAGAAAGGTGGGGTAAAAATATTTTTAAAAAAATCATTGTGGAAAGTACACTTGCATGATTTTTGTCTGATTTTTGGTTCACCTGACTGCAGACAAAGACCTTTCCTCTTGCATGACATCAAGGGGAAGTGTTAGTGGAAAGTTCAGTAGTGGATCATGTATGTCTTTTTATTGTCATGTAATGTCATGACAAAATTTTATTGTCATGTAAGCCGCTTAGAGTTTCGAAAGAAAGATAAGCGGGGTATAAATATAAAAATAAATAAATAAATAAATAAATATTACTCTCATTTGTACATGTCAATAGGTGAAGTTCTTCGAAAGATTTGCCACTGAATGTTAGGGATGCCAGGCAAAGATTTAGTCCTAGGGAACTGTGTCCAAAATGTGGGTTTGTAAAAAAGACAAAACTTAGTTCAAAAATCCCTCTGTCAAAACCAGTTGTTCCCGGACTTGGATCTTCAGATGTTATTGGCCTAGAGCTCTCATCAGCTCTAATCACAGGCATCGAGAATCATGGATGTTGTTGTTCAAAACCACCTGCAGACCCAAGCAGATTGAACTCCTCCTCTAAATCAAAATATGTAATCATGTGACAGCACTCTTAATCAGCATCACCAAATATTTCCAGCCAATCAAGCCTAGATCCTTTGAACTGGGCACAGGACCACATTCACTACTGCTTTCCATACCCTAGCACCTTGTGCACCTCACCTGCATTTGGCTTGCACTGCCTTGCCTTCAGGTACAGCTGTTCCCAAGCTTTGGATGCAGAAGGACCAAAGTCCAGAGTTTCTTTGGTTTACATCTCCGGTTCAAGGAAATTGGTAGCCATCAGGTGAGGCTGGAGAATGGCAACCAGTTAGACTAAACAAAACTAGGCAAGATGAACCAACAAAACTAACCTAATTTCTATGTACCTGTGGCTCCTTTTGCCCTCCTTCCCCTGCTTTGGCAGTCTAGAATTGTTTGGTGTCACTCTTGCACTGCTGACCCCTATGTCCTTGACCCCCCCCCAAAGGCTTACTTTCAGGCTTCCCATCAGGAATCCCTTGCTGTGTGATTTTGCAGCAACATGGATGGGAGTCTTAAGAAACAGGGCTCTGCGCTTAACCCAGCTTCACTTTCACTGTACAGATGCAGTTGTGAAGAAGATATTATGCTAACAGGATCAAGGGTATGGCAGCTGACGCCTGCAAAGAAGCCAAGAGATTAAAAATGCATCTCTCTCTTTAGCAGCCGCAAGGTATTTGGCCCCGCTACGTTTAAGCATAAAGAGCAGTTCCGCTGCCTTGCTGTGCTAGTTTGTCCCAGCAAAGCCTGAAAGAAGATTTTGATTTTTTCTTTCTTTTCTCCATCAGCTCTTCTCTGTTAGCCTTGTTCTTCTAGATGGGTCGCATTCCTTTGCACTCCTAACAATTGCAAACCTAGCAAACTGGGCCAAACCGAGTGTGCCTCTGCTATCAAATGTCAAAATACGATCACCCTGGCAAGCCTCAGGCACAGCATTAAAAATAGCTTACTAAGTTACACTGCGAAAATCACTAATGTAACAAGACTTGTTTGTCTGATCCCATTAATAGGAGGAAGGCTAATGTGGTGATTTCATGAAATACTGATTGAAATCAATAAAGGGATATTTGGTGGGGGGAGGAAGAAAGCACACGTTCCATTATTTAAGGCATTTCATGCAAAAAAAAATTTTTTTCTAGAAAGTAACATTTTAACTTGCATGTCTCTTGTCCAATTCAATAAAAGTTATTTTGCATTGTTAAGGCTTTTGCTCCAGTTAAATGAAAATGAGGTTACAAGGCAGCTAGATTTTTGGGCTCACCCTTTTCAGTCAAGCAGAAAAGTCAGTTCCAAGGGGATGAAAGATGTTCTCCAGAGCATTTTACTATGACTTCTTATCAGTGCAATTGGGCCTAATTGCTTTACGCTGGCTAGAACTTGGAGCCTGACTACGGAGTGCAGGCAGCCTGCTAGGAATTTGTGACAATGGAGCAGAGGGCGGTTATGGGTAAAGGAAGAATTTTGCATAAGGATATCGGTTTGTGCCACATTCCTTGACTGTTTTCTGGGGGGGGGGAATTCTTATTTGCTTTGTTCTCCTATGACTGTTGAAACCACTGCCTTAATGTTGCTGAATCTCTTGCACGTTCATCAGCAGAATCCCCAGATATCTGAGAAATGGACGGACGGAGAGGAACTATAGTACAACCAAGCAGCAGTTTATAGGAGTGAGCAATTCCTGTTTTGGAGTTCAGTTCCCAGCATTCTCCAATAATTCCACAGCCAGAATTCTGGAAGTTTCACCTCACAGACCCATAACTGCAGTCACCTTAATTTCATTCATCTGGATTGGACAGAAGAGACCTTTGAGGCTGCCTAGTAGAGATGGGCACGAATCAAAAAAATGACGTTTCTTTTGTCGCTTGTCGTTTGGAGGGTCCGTTTCGTTTCGTTTCTGTTTTTTGAGAATTTTTGCAAAAAAATTTGTTTTCATTTTCGTTCATTTTGTTACCGTTTCGTCACCATTTATTTCAATGTTTTGTGATTTTTTTAGCATTTAAAGCAGTTCACTGTATTGCAGTAACGAAAACGAAACACACGACAAAATATCCGGTGTTTCTGTTCGTTTCGTTTCATTTTGGAGACAAAATTCGTTTGTCGTTTCGTTGCGTAACGAAACGAAAAAATGAAAATGGAAACGAAAAATTGTTCGTTTCATGCCCATCTCTACTGCCTAGCATTCTAAACCTCATTTCCTGGTACGTCGTTTCCCATATATCATGCAGGGCTCTTAAGGAACAACTTTGCTCTGGAAACCTCACAGCAGGAAATAAGGTGCTGTACAGCCTCAGAGGGTTTGTCCTTTTCACTTTAGTAAAAGAAAGGTGTCTGCAGGTGTGGGTCTGTTGGCTTGAGCTTCCAGAATTCTGCCCTGAGGGGTTCAAGGAGAATTCTGGGAGTTGATATCCAAATACACCTGAATGACATTCACCCCCTAGTAGTGGCATTCCAGTGCCTTTGCTTCTGCAATTGGATTAAATTGTGCAAACAAACTCAGTTTGTCTATTTATTCTGCATGAACACATAAACACAATTTATAGGGATGTGCCATTCTGGTATGTTTTGTTTTGGATTTGTACTACATATCTCAGAGTTCTCCATTGTGGGAATGTCACTGGACAGATCCACACCTACATTTGGCTCATCTGGATAAAATCCCAGCTCGAAGACTTTATGGTCTAGGCTTTAAGAACGAAATTGCTCCAGTGTTCCCTGAGAGGCTGTCACATGTGCCAATGATTTCCCAGCTATAGCTGTCCTAATCACTGCATCTCATATTTCTTCCATCCTTTTCCATATCGCACATAGTCCAGGGATTGCTTATCATTCTATGGCACCACTTTAAAACAACAAACACCAAGTGCTGTTTAGACAATCAGCAGGAAGGATAGAATCAAGTAATGTTCTGCTTTGGACAAGTGATACATAGCAAAGGAGTCCGATCTGTTCTGTTGAAAGGTTTCTTCCCATATCTCTTGCATTCTCTGGTATTACAAGGTGGGTTTTCCATCTAGGGACTCAGCAGGTCCAGTTTTGCTTCTGTCACCCCTACCTGGCATAGGAAACACTGAGGCATTATGGAAGCTATACAATACAGTGGTACACCAACTTAAGAGCAGCTCAACTTAAGAGCAATTTGACTTAAGAGCGGAAAACTGTTGGCATTTTAACTGCCACCTTACAAATTTTAGATATGGTCTGCTCAACTTATACTAATTTTCATTTTTTTAGATAGGTACCATGACTTAAGAGTAGTTCGACTTAAGAGCATGCATTCGGAACGGATTAAATTCGTAAGTTGAGGTACCACTGTACTGTGGTTTCAGTTGCACCTATGGGAGATCACAAAGATCCCTGGGGCTGCCTTTGTTCTGCTGGGGATTTATTTGCACCATGTGTGCAAATAAAAACATATCAGAAATGTAACAAGTGGGATAGTTATTTTTAGCATACCTGTAAGATACTGATGTGTGGCTCCCATTGGCCTTATTGGACTGTTTGATTGTTTCTGTAAGATGATGTGAGTACACTAACCATAGTATAGATCAGTGTTGGCACACCTATGGCACGGATGCCAAAGGTGGCACTCGGAGCCTTTCTGTGGGCACCCGACATCGCCCTTTCACAGCCACCTGTATTCAGGTTAAATGCATGTATTGGCATTTTGTGAAAAATTAGTGGGTTTTGAATCACAGTTTGGACACTCGGTCTCTAAAAGGGTTGCCATCAGTGGCATAGATTATAAAACAAATGATAAAAATCTGGGGAAGAGAAAAGGAGGTATGAACTGTGGCATCTGTGCAGTTAGAAAGGCAAGGAGAGAGAGAGACATCCAGGGAAGGTAAAAGGCACCAGTTGCCATTGGATTGGGACCACATGCCCCAAATTTAGGCACACATCTTTCAAACACAACGTATACATGATCTTGAGGGAGAGGGGTATACATCTAATTTGTATACTGCCATCCCCAAGAAGACAGGCACACGGGTTAATCTGTTTTGCAATTTCCCACCTTTAAGGTCTGGAAAAGGAGTAGAGGAGGTGCATCCAGAGTTGAGACTCAGGAAGAAAAGCCTAGATTTGGTAGAAAGATGCACAGTGCCATCAGCTCTCCGGCTTGGGCAGATTTGTACAGAGAGGTCTTCCTTAGTGCCTCTTCTGGAAACAGGAGGGAACTGGCTGCTTCTTTTGTAGCAGCCCTTCCTTATCCATTTCTTTTGGCTTTAATCATTGACAAAAGCAATGAAGAGAACTTGTTGGGTTTTTTGCTTCTTCCACAAATCAACCTTCAGCCGAGTGATCTAGCTCCAACCCACTGGGTTAAGAGATGGGCACAAAGCTATCTGATTCTAGCAGAACAAAACAAATATTCTGGTCCTGCAATCTTCTGACCATATATAGACTTAACTGGCCTTTTGGAAGATATGGACGATATCTGTGATCAGTGCAGAGCAATTAGTTATGAAATGTCTGTGCCGCCAAAGGGTGGTTTATACAGATGCTTTTTAACCACGCTCTGCCGTCATATGATTGTGTGTGTGTGGATCGATTAATGGGGAAAACCCTGCCCCCCTTGTTAATACTGAAAGTTGTAGCTGATTGATGTCTTGAAATAGTGAATCCAGTAAGAAGGAACAAAAATGAGAAGCTCTGGAATCAAAGGCTGTTAAGGCTCCTAACTGAGCCTTGTGAGTGGCTGCTAGGGTTCCAGATCTCAGGGTACTAGATTTAGTCTCAGGGGATTCCTGCGCTAATGCGCATCACAAGATGGGCAGACAAATCTCAGGATGAGCAGAGAAGAAAAAATGATTTGGGGACACAAAATGTCATGAAAAGCCAAAGCACCCATCTCTGTTGATTTGTAGGTGTGGCAACAGAGCTCACTGTCCCAGTACAAAGATTTCTCTATGTGGCATTTGTACTGAGTTAGTGTGCTCAAATGCCAGAAGCAGGCAGAGGGAGACTAGGAAGAGACACCGTGTGTGCAAAAAACAAAAAGCAATTGTATACAGTATGGATTATGTTCTGCTCCCACCCAATGCAGCTGGGTATTCCATTTACTGACTTTAGAAGGCTGAGTAAACTTTGGGCTAGCTACCTGAACCTCTCAAACTTGAACTCAGTCTTGACTGAAGAACAGTGCCATGAGATCCTGCAGACTGGGACCCATGCTTCTCCATTGGGCCAAGACAGGGAGCAAAGCTTGCATGTTACACCTTGTGAGCCTTTTCATTGAACAAGCTCTGACAGCAAAGGTGCGGGACCTACAGAGAAACTCCCAAGTGACCTGATGGTCATATTTCCACAAGACCCAGCAGTAACATAGGGCCAACTCCGACAAAAAAACAAACGAAAAATAATATATTTCCCCCCGTGGGCTATTTATGATCATCCATGGGAATTATTATAAATAGAGATGGGCACATTTTTGTTTCATTTTTTCCATTTCATTTGAAATATTTTTTAAAAAAAATGTTTTATTTTTCATTTTTCATTTTTCATTGTGTTTTAAAACCCCACACCATTCCCTCTCCCGATGTGCCCAATTGGGGCGAAGCACAGGGTTTTAAAACTTTTTTTTAGCCACCAAAGCAAGTGGTGATGTCTGCGGCTGCTACTTGCTTTGGTGGCTAAAAAAAAGTTTTGAAACCCCATGCTTCCCCCCTCCAATCAGGTGCATTGGGGAGGAATGGCGCAAGGTTTTTAAACATTTTTTTTAAGCCACCAAAGCAAACGGTGGCCACAGCTTACCTCAGTGGCTAAAGACATTATAAATGTGACATTTACATGTGAAAGGGATCTGGGAGTCTTGGTGGACCACAAATTGAACACGAGTCAGCAGTATGATGTGGCAGCCAGGAAAGCCAATGTGATTCTTGGTTGCATCAACAGAAGCATAGTGTCTAGATCAAGAGAAGTGATAGTGCCACTCTATTCTGCTCTGGTCAGACCCCACCTGAAGTACTGTGTCCAGTTCTGTGCATCTCAATTTAAAAAGGATGTTGATAACCTCGAGTAGGTACTGAGGAGGGCGACCAGGATGGTTGATGGTCTCGAAGAAATGTCTTACGAGGAACGGCTTAGGGAACTGGGAATGTTTAGCCTTTCAAAAAGAAGGCTGAGAGGAGATATGATAGTTATGTTTAAATATTTGAAAGGATGTCATATTGAAGAGGGAACAGGTTTGTTTTCCATGGCTTCAGAGACTAGGACTTGGGGCAATGGTTTTAAACTACAGGAAAAGAGATTCTATTTGAACATTAGGAAGAACTTCATGACAGTTAATGCTGTTCGGCAGTGGAATATGCTGCCACAAAGGGTGGTGGCATCTCCTTCTTTGGAGGTTTTCAAGCAGAGGTTTTCAATCTGTCGGCAATACTGTGATGGGGGCTCCTGCATGCCGGGGTTGGACTGGATGGCCCTTGAGGTTTCTTCCAACTCTCTGATTCTCTTATTCTTGATTCTATGATTCTAAATGACCCATGCCTCCCCCCCCCCATGCACCAGATTTGGGGGAAGGAGCAGGTTATTTAAAGTGGTTTCCCATAGGAATGCATTGCTTTTCAATGCATTCCTATGGGGAACCTTGCCATTAATGAAAAATAAAATGAACAGAAATTTTCCAGTTTGTTTTGTTTAGTTTTTCTTTAAAAACAGTTAATTTTTTTGGTTTTATTCTGAAATGAAACAAAAATGAAACAAAAAAATCATTTTGTGCCTATCTCTATTTATAAATGCCAGGAATCATTCAGTATACAAATACTACTATGTCAGTTTGGCACTTCATCCCCCCCTCCCAGGTGCTGCCCTGGCAAATCCCACATAGATGGAAGGGTCACTATAAGGGAGATCGCTTCCAGCAAAGCAGTCCTTTCCAGTATGATCAGATGTAATCCTTACTCACCATCTGATCACACCCTGAGGGTGTTACACTTTGGGGATATTGTACTAGGAAAAGGCAAGTTTTTGGGGTGTTTTTTTTTAAAAGACTAATTCTAGGAAAAGTGGAAGATAGACAGAAATGAGGAAGACAGAATATGAGATGGACTGACCCCTTAAAGGAAGCTATAGACTTGCATTTGCAAGAGGTAAGCAGTGCTGTGGAGGACAACAGCAGCAGCAACAGCAACAGCAGCAGGAATGACAACAGGATGCCGAGCAGCTTAGATGCCATATTGCTTTGCTCCCCGATTCCAGAACAAACGCACAAGAGACAGGTGATGGGGTAAACTCAGGCCTCAATTAATTTGCCATTAACATTCACTTAACCAATTAGGGGGCTGTAGTAGTGCGAAGTAAGGATTGGGCCACCGAGGTCCACCAGGAACTCCCCAACCACTATGCCATCTTCCCAGGGCGAGTCCAATATCCCCCCCCCCATTTAGGGAGTCAACAAGACAATGCACAGGGGCCACTAAAATGTCCAGAAAGCACTCCTGGATTGTCAAGCACTGCTTTTGGCTCCCCTTGGCCTGGGGGTAGTTTCCAGCGCATCCTTCCCACAATGCTGTAATCTCTTGATTGGCAGCATCATAAAGTTGGATGAGGCTAGACTAACATTTTAAGTGTGGACTCACCAGATTCTTACTCTCCACACTACCCTCAAGTGTGACCAAATACAGTAATAAACATACCCTAACTACGAACCTGCCCTCAGCCAAGACCCCGAACCAGTGTGGCATGAATGAAAAAATACCCTATTTCCTCCCAGCCAATTGGAAATGAAGGTACAAAATTCCCATCTAGCCAGACCTGTCAAGTGTCATGTTTTTGGTGGGACATTCACGGATCAATCACTTTCCCCCCACTATCTTCCAGGAAAATTATATCTCCCTGAAAGGTCCTGCATTTACAGCAGTGGGCGACTGAGCTCCAGATGCTGCTGGGAGGCCCACCAGAGAGCACGTCTCCCTGTGCAGCCCCTAACCCACACCCCATCAGCTATCCAGATTGGTAAATATATCCCCTAGAAAGCCGAGGCACCGAGCATTTTGAAGCTACCGCAAGGGATTCTGGGAACCCTGTATGCAAATGAGGCTCCACCTCCTAGCCAAAGGGCCCCGCTGCCAGTGCCCCACCTCACTGGAGCTCCCACTCCCAGGCAGCTGTGGGGAACACTTGACAGCTATGCATCTTGCCCCAATAGGCAACCAGTCAGACTGGTTGTAGGGTGAGTGGGTGGGATTGAAGCCTCAGAAGAGGCAGAAACCCCGGGATGGAGAGACTTTATAGCCTGCTCCCTCCTGCTCCCTTCGAGTGCAAGCTCTATGTCTTCTGTTGTCCTGAACGGGAGGCAAAGCTGCCCCATATGCCAAGGCAAGCTTGGCAACGCGATGCCATCCCCTGTTTTATAGAAACAACAAGGTCAGAAGTGGGATTTGCAGATGGACTTGTGAAAGTATTAATATTTGATTGGGGTGTCTAATTTCATAAATATGATGATGTTACCAACTTTACATGTTAACATATATGTGTGTTTATAGCTATGGTTCTGAACAAGTGGTCCTGAATGGCAAGAGAACTCCTGCCATGGGGAAGAAATGACACGAGAGAGCTGAATTTGATAGAAAGGGGAAGCAAAGCCTTCCGGGGCACCCTCCACTTTCATCTGTTATTAAGAAAAACCTGTTAGTACTTTAAATGTGCAGCCTGAAAGTCTAAAATCAAGAAGGCAATCAAACAAGTGTAAACGAATCTAGTGCAGTTATGAGTTTAGGAGCATGCAAATTGGAACCAGGTGTCAAACGATGGAGAGTAAGAGTGCGATGACAGGGCCATGCGCTGAATGAAAAGAGAAGGGTCTCTATCGGCTGAACGGCCTCATTTGCAGTTGGTCTTACTATTGTTTGTCGAGATCAAGATAAATAAAACTGAAGCATGGATCAAAAATTCAGCTGGAATCCTCTTGCTCCTTCAAAAAAACAAAAACACAAAAACAAAAACAAAAAAGACCACATCAACCTGTTTTGCTTTGGACATTCCTCTATGGGAGTAACTAGAACCTTGTTGTTCTGCCTGCACCATTCCATAGATAATTCAAAACTGTGCTATGTGTGGATTTGGAGTGTCTCCCAGGAGCAGAGCCAGCAGCAGATATCCATCATTAAAGAGATGTCCATTCTCTAAATGTGTCCTCTGCTAGATATTTTTGCAAGCTGCATCTGGTCAGTGGAGGCTAGAAGGCGATGGTGTGGACAGTTTACATATTGTTTGCCAGGAGATGACCAGCGAGAGTTGATCATTTTCAAACAGGGCGGTGACATTTGTGGATATAATATGTAATTCAGGAAGCAGTGCAGAAGTGTCCATTGAGTCTGATTATGACCCATACACAAATCACTGTTTGCCATTCTAGTTTAACTTTCTTGAATGGTTTTGGAGCTCGTTCCGAAAGCTGAGTCTGACGGCTTGCTCACAGAACTATTTGTACCTTCCAAGATTCCTTGCACTTCTCAGGAGCCTGAAATATTTTCGGCATATACTTGAGCTGGTGTGTTCCAGATTCTGCTAGGCATGGTGTAGTTTATGTTTTACGAGAGAGAGAAACTAGCAAAATAATAAAAAAGAAAAGATTAGCAGTAAATCACTGGAGATGGCCAGCCAATATTTGGAAGATAGTTGGAAATTCGCTCTTCTCTCCCTTAAGCAGATAGTTCTCCATAAAATATCTTGCTTCTTCACTTTTTCTCTGGCACTTGGTTTTTCACAATGAAACATCACACCAATTGGGGAATGGTTTTATTTTGTCTTGCCCTTGTTTTGTGCACAATGTGCATTTTCAAATGGTTCTTAACATGTGAATGCTTTGTTGGAGGTCCTCTGCTGACATTTAATTTAATAATGAGCTACTCCATGTTCTTGATCCAGTTGTCTCTCGCACCCCAAAGCTGTAAGATGTTCATTTGCAAAGTTGACAGGGATCATAATGTGATCTTCTGGGGCTAGGTTTTGTTTGGTTATGACCCATGCACGATAATTGCATTTTCAGATGTGGCTTTTTTGAAATACAAAGGATTGACATGGAACATTTTGTGTCCAGTGAAGTTTTAAAACTATGGTTATAGGTGTGGATGTGTGTTGATTCCAAATACTGAAAAGGGTATGCATGAGGAATTTTTTGAGGTGGTACTAGGTTTCTTATTCACAGTTGCATTTACCATGTTGTAATGTAGAAGCTATGGACGAGGGATGGGTACGAAATGGAAAAATAGAGTTTCATTTTGTTTCGTTTCTACTAGTGGTTCATTTCATTTTGTTTTTAAACAAATGTTTGTAAAAATAATTGTAACAGAATGAAACAATAACATAATGATTCGTTATTCCAAAAAATGGCTCCCCTGAGTCCTAGAGGCACCAAATTTGGTGGGTAGCTTTTTACAAGGGAACCTTTTATAGAGTAACAAAACATTTCATTTTCAAGGGGGAAAGAAGCATTTTGCTTCATTTCATAACAAAATGCTGTTTCCCAGTTCGATTAATTTTGTAACATTTTGAAAGCTTACAAAATGACAAAACAGAGTGTTGTTTTTTATAAGATGCCCATCTCTACTTATAACCAATGTGTCTGTGCCATGTCATTTTCTGGGGACAACAGAGAGCAGAAGGGCAAATTTCATCTCTCTAAGGGAAATATATTACTTTATCCATGTTTAATATATGTGTAACTGTTGTATTTCAGATATTTTGTCTAATGCCTCACAGAGATTAGCTATCAGTGCAAAGTCACACTAATGATTTACATTTCCATTGATTTGTAGCAGCCACAATAGTCTGAACAATATGATCATGTCCATATGTTCAATACATACACAATGCACACTTCAGAATGCATTGTGTTTGGTAGGGCTCCTCTCAGTGAGAAACATGGAGTAGGACTATGTTTATTGATATATAGCTTGGATGAGGTCTAGTGTGAGTGAGCTGGTTCAGAAATCTTTGATTCTAAGCATGTAGATTGCCCAAACGGTCTGTTTGTTTGAAGTCTTCAGCAGAATCCTACCAGAATATTGAGTCTGAGTATGTTAGCATTCTGGGCGAATGAGAGAGATGGATGGATGGAAAAGGAGATGTCAGACTAGTAACAGTAGTTGGGATTGACAAGTCTTGGGACATTCAGGACCCTTTCCTCTTGCCTCTCTACACAGCAGGATTGGGTCAGAGTATCTGAGAAGGAACACTGTGTTTTATTACCTCCACTTAGTCAGAAGGCTTTTGCAAGTGTGGTGTCCAGTAGCCCAAATCCAGCTGGTGATCCTGATTAGAGGAGACCGGTTCAACCAGTAGCACTTAAGAAGAAGAACTTGTGTTCAGAGGCTTCAGCAAGCCCTATTCGGTTGAACCAATTCATTTACTAATCTAGTTAACATGACATTTGAATGTATCCCTTTAAGTTCAAGACAGCTATGAAATCTGACTCCAGTAGCTTCCGTACTCATGGTTTATCTGGAATTACCACTCTTCGCACCCACTTTTTAAATGGAAAATTTAGCTGGCAATACTGCAGTCCATGGTCTTCCTTTTCTTCCTCCTGTGTTGTCCATCTCTTCTTCCTTGAGACCCAAGTGTAGCCAAATGCACTTGCAGTGCAGACGTGCTGTGTGGAAGGGCAATGCACTCCTAAGATGTCATTTAGTGGTTAGAGCAGGGGTGTCCAAACATTTTGCAAGAAGGGCCAGATTTGGTGAGGTGAAAATGTGAGGGGGGCTGACCATTCAGCCGCATTTGGCCCCCAGGGATGGATTTTGGACAAACCTCTAGAATAGTGGTTCTCAATCTGTAGGTCCCCAGATGTTCCTGGACTGCAGCTCCCAGAAATCCTGGCCAGCTCACCACTGATCTCGGACATGCAAGGAGGCAGGGAGGATGCTGTAGCAATGGAGGGTGGGTAGGCTGGGCAGGTGGCTGGGGGGATGGACGGAGGCAGGGAGGGCAGGCAAACCATAAAACTCCATCTGGTATGGGGAGGGGCCAGCTGGCGGGGATGCATGATAGGATAAGCTGGTGGGGGAAAGAGGCTGCGAGCCACTCAAACTTTGAAAACAGGCTGCATTTGGCCCCTGGGCCTTACTTCGGACATGGCTGGGTTAGAGGATGCACTTGGTTGCTGGTCTACCTTTCTTTTCAAATTTCTGTTTTTGAAAGACTAAAATAGGTTTGACAAGCCTCTTTATTTCTTATGATAATATTCCATGGGGAAATTTCTATTTATTTGTTTTATGACGAGGATGTGAAATTTTTTATTATTTATTTATTTAATTAATTATTAAATTTATATACCGCTCCATCTAGCTACATGGCTACTCTGGGCGGTTTACAAGCTGAACAGAAATCAAACCATAAACAGTAAAATACAATATAACAAATAAGCACAAGTATATAAATAAAAACACTATAACTAGTAAATAATATATAACAACAGCATAAAACAGGAGCAAGATGGGCTACAGATAAAAGCAAATAAATATATAATAACAATCATTAGAACAGATTAATATCCGGGGGAAGCCTTTTTAAATAGCCACGTCTTTAGATTCTTCTTAGACTGCGAGGGAAGGTGCCAGACAGATCTCAGGAGGAAGTTTGTTCCAGAGCCGAGGGGCCACCACTGAGAAAGCCTGATTTCTCATCAAAGATTTATGGTCCTCCTTCAGCGACGGCACCCTCAAATGTCCTGCCTGAGATGATCGGGTGTTATGGGCAGTACTTTGCGGCAGGAGCCGTTCTGCCAGATAGCAAGGTCCTAAACCATTAGGGCTTTATATGTCTTCATTAAAACCTTGAAATCAATGTGGAAGCGAATCGGCAGCCAGTGCAGTGCAGCCAGTGTGGGGGTTATATGTTGATGTTTTCTTAACCCTGTAACCAATCTAGCCACAGAATTGTGCACTAGCTGGAGCCTCCGCACTAATCTACAAGGCAGCCCCATGTAGAGAACATTGCAGTAGTCTAATCTCGAGACTATGAGTGCCTGGACCAAAGTGGTGAGAGTGCCAGGGTCCAGGAAGGCACGCAGCTGAGCGATCTGCCTAAGATGGAAATGAGCAACACGGACCACTGATGCTATCTGGGCCTCCATGGAAAGCATAGGGTCCAATATTACGCCCAGACTGCGCACCTCATCCTGCACGGAGACAGTCACCCCCCCAAAACTGAGGGGCTTCCCAAACTGCCAACCACTGGCGCCCCCACCCGAAGGACCTCCGTCTTGTCCAGGTTCAACCTCAGTCTGTTCACCCTCATCCATCCCATTACGGCATCCAAACAGGCATCAAGGGACGAAATGGCATCCACTGCGAAGGAAAAAATGAGATATGCAGCTGCGTGTCATCAGCATATTGATTACACGAGACCCGATACCTCCTGACGACCTCTCCCAGCGGTCTCATATAGATGTTAAAAAGCATGGGGAGATTACTGACCCCTGTGGCACCCCACAATTGAGGCACCAAGGGGTAGAGGTAATCTTGCCCAGCTGCACTCTCTGGGGCCGGTCCTCCAAGAAGGAACGGAACCACTGCAAAGCAGTGCCTCCAATTCCTAACTCCGAGAGCCACCCCAGGAAGATACCATGGTCGACGGTGTCAAAGGCCACTGAGAGATCGAGGAGGACCAGCAAGGACAATTTGCCCTTGTCGGCCTCCCTCAAAAGGTTGCCATGCAGGGCGATCAGTGCCGATTCCGTTCCATGACGTGGCCTGAACCCTGACTGGAATGAATCAAGAGCATCAGTTTCATCCAGGAGCCCTTGAAGTTGGTCAGCCACCACTCTGTCCACAACCTTGCTAATGAATGGTAAATTAGCAACGGGCCTATAACTGCCAATTTGGTCTGCTTCTAGCTGAGGCTTCTTCAGAATGGGCCTAATGAGTGTCTCCTTGAGGGCAGGTGGAACCCTGCCCTCCTGGAGAGACCCATTAATTATTGCTGTGGCCCATTCAGTGGTAACCGGCCTGGCCTCTTTTATAAGCCAGGACAGACAAGGATCAAGCGTGGAGGTGGTGGCACAACAAGATCTTCTTGAAGTTCTAATCTTGGCTCAGTAGATAGTCGACACGATCTTGACGGCAGCTAAATTACCTACCATCGGGGCCCGCCTCCAAATGCTCTCTGTTGTTGTTGTTCAGTCGTTCAGTCGTGTCCGACTCTTCGTGACCCCACGGACCAGAGCTCGCCAGGCCTTCCTATCCTCCACTGCCTCCCGGAGTTTTGTCAAATTCATTTTGGTTGCATCGATGACACCGTCCAACCATCTCATTCTCTGTCGTCCTCTTTTTCCTTTTGCCTTCAATCTTTCCCAACATCAGGGACTTTTCCAGGGAGTCCTCTCTTCTCATGAGGTGGCCAAAGTACTGGAGCCTCAGCTTCAAAATCTGTCCTTCCAGTGAACATTCGGGGTTGATTTCTTTCAGAATGGATAGGTTTGATCTCCTTGCAGTCCAGGGGACTCTCAAGACTCTCCTCCAGCACCACAGCTCAAAAACATCGATTCTGCAGCGATCAGCCTTCTTTATAGTCCAGCTCTCACTTCCATACATCACTACTGGAAAAACCATAGCTTTAACCATCCTGACCTTAGTTGGCAAAGTGATGTCTCTGCTCTTTAGGATGCTCTCTAGCCTCCTTCTATTCCGCTTAAGGGCCCGGAGATCCTGGTTAAACCAAGGTGTTTTTTGAATTTTTTGAAAAGGTCAACAGGCACATGGATTTGGGTGAACCGGTGGATATAGTCTATCTGGATTTTCAAAAGGCTTTTGACACAGTCCCTCACCAAAGGCTGCTGAGAAAATTGCACAGTCAGGGGATAAGAGGGCAGGTCCTCTTATGGATTGAGAATTGGTTGAGATCCCGGAAACAAAGAGTAGGTGTCAATGGGAAATTTTCACAATGGAGAGAGGTGAAAAGCGGTGCGCCCCAGGGCTCTGTCCTGGGACCGGTGCTTTTCAATCTGTTCATAAATGACCTGGAGACAGGGATAAACAGTGAGGTGGCCAAGTTTGCCGATGACACAAAACTTTTCCGTGTGGTAAAAACCAGAGAAGATTGTGAAGAGCTCCAGAAGGATCTCTCCAAACTGGGGGAATGGGCTGAGAAATGGCAAATGCGTTTTAATGTAACTAAATGTAAAGTAATGCATATTGGGGCAAAAAACTTCATCTATCAACTCATGGGCTCTGAGTTATCCATGACGGATCAGGAAAGAGATCTTGGTGTGTTGGTAGACAGCTCCATGAAGGTGTCTCCCCAATGTGTGGCAGCGGTGAAGAAGGCCAATTCCATGCTAGGGATTATAAAAAAGGGGATTGAAAATAAAACAGCGAACATTATAATGCCTTTATACAAAACAATAGTAAGACCCCACCTGGAGTATTGTGTACAGTTCTGGTCACCGCATCTCAAGAAAGACATAGTGGAACTGGAAAAGGTGCGGAAGAGAGTGACTAAAATGATTACTGGCCTGGGGCACCTCCCTTATGAAGAAAGGCTAAAACATTTGGGCCTCTTTAGTCTGGAAAAAAGGCGCTTGAGGGGGGGTATGATTGAGACATACAAAATAATGCAGGGTATGAGTAAAGTGGATAGAGGGAAGCTCTTCTCTCTCTCCCAAAATGCCAGAACTATGGGACATACACTCAAATTGAGGGCTGGGAGAGTAAGAACTGACAAAAGAAAATATTTTTTCACCCAGCGCGTTGTAAGTCTATGGAACTCCCTGCCACAGGATGTGGTGATGGCATCTGGCCTGGATGCCTTCAAAAGGGGATTGGACAGATTCCTGGAGGAAAAGTCCATCACAGGTTACAAACCATGGTGGAGATGTGTAATCTCCAGGCTTTAAACCAGGGTACTTCAAGGGCCAGATGCAGGGGAGTGGTATCAGGAGACAGATATCTAGTCTCATGCGCTCCCAAACGCATCTGGTGGGGCCGCTGTGAGATACAGGAAGCTGGACTAGATGGGCCTTTGGCCTGATCCAGCATGGCTCTTCTTATGTTCTTATGTTCTTATATTCTTAAGGTGCTCCACAGGCCCGGCAGCGAAGGGGGCGTTCAGGAGCAAGCGTGTCAATTGCCCTGGAGGCAGCAGAGTGCCACCCATCCACCAAGGCATCAACAGGCACGCCAACAAGTTCATCGGGAATCCCACGCATGACCTCCTGGAATCGCAAAGGATCCATAAGTCTACGTGGGCGGACCATCTTAATGGGTCCAGGCTCCCCGTGGACAGGGGGTGCCACTGTAAGGCTGCCTTTCAAAAGGTGGTGGTCCGACCATGACAACGGGACCGACACCAGGTCGATCACCATCAGGCCACTCTCTGTGTGTACATTAGAAAACACCAGGTCTAGAGTATGACCCCCCACGTGCGTGGGACCGTTGCCAAGTTGGGATAAGTCCAGGGAAGCCATGGTCTCCAAGAACTCAAGAGCTGGCCTTGTGACCTGTGCCTCCGCATGAATGTTGAGGTCTCCCAAGCCAATAAGCCTGGGGGGAAATCTGTCATTTTCACTTTCATGGCATTTCTCAGAATTCACACTCAATCCAAGTTCTATATTGGCTTGTGAGATGTGTTTCTCTTTCCCTGGCAACTGTTAGTGTTCATTTTTGGTGTGTCTTCTCTTGATGTATACATTTTATGTATCCTTCCTGAGCAAAGAGCCTCATGGCACAGTGGTTAAACTGCTGTACTGTAGCTATATCTGTGCTCACAGCCTGGGGTTCAATCCTACGTAGCCAGCTCATGGTTGACTTAGCATTCTATCTTTTCAAGGTCAGTAAAATGAGTACCCAGCTTGCTGGGGAAACAGTGCAATGTGTAGGCTGAATAAATTAATTGTAAACTGCCCATAGAGTGTTTTAAGTGCTGTGGAGGGGTATATAAGCAGAACACTTTGCTTTTGCTTTTAGGTGTGCATTCTTACACATTTCCCTTTTAGCTAAAGTGAGTTTGTATACATTTATTTACATATAATTCAGAAAAGAACAGGGGGAAATCTGCTGGTTGCAGTTTCCTCCCCATGGGTCAGGGGGGCAGAAAAGGTGTGTTTTTGTTAATGGAATGGGAGACCATGAATGGCTACATTTAAAAAAAAACTCAGATTTCTTTTCCATCTCAACTATGTATTCAGGAAACATGTATTATCATAAATGTCTCTGAACTGAACTCGCTATTCCTCTGTCTGCTAAAACCCTTGGGAGAAACTGCGTACATTGTATGTACTTTCTAGACCAACTTGAATCCTTGTCTTGACGGCCAAGCATGTTGGATCTGGAATCGTTCATTTTCAAGCTGACAAGTGAATGTGGTAATTTTTAAATGGTTTTCTTTGTTCTCTTTTATTTCAAATAATTATTTGGTTACGATGCCCAGACTTAATAGCCAGGACTTTGCAGTGGAAAGAAAAAATACCCAACAACAGTAAAGTCATAAAGACTGTTGCTCAGTGGAAGATCTTTTTTTTCTCTCCCATGCAACGTTATAATAGAAGACAGGAATGAAAACCCTTCCTTAAACAGCAGTCCTATATCTTGTTCTGAGAGGCAAGAGAATTGGCTTTATCTAGTTCTGCTTCCCATTCTTGTTACAATGTTTGCTTTGTCCAGGCAGGAGGCAAGGGCAGCTGTGCTTTAATTCCATTAAAAGTCTTATGCTCCTATTCCATGAAAGTACAGTGGTACCTTGTATAAAGGAATTAATTTGTTCCAAATGAAATTATGTTAAGCAAATTTTCCTTTATACAAATTTCCCATAGGAATGCATTGAAAATGGAATAATCCCTAATCGCAACGATTTTTATGTTGTACAGATTTGCCCCATAGACAATTCTTTTAGGCAAATTTCCCCTATCTCCGCAATATTTTATGTTGTACAAATTTTATGTTATACAAAATGTTTGTTATACAAGGGTCCACTGAACTACTGCAGAAATTATCCTACAAAGACTACCTACAGTCAATATGGATGTTAAAGGGAACAAGTGTTTCCTTGGGTCAAACTTTCAAATAAAGCCTACCTTCACCTTCTGATGACCAGTCACAAAACAGATCACACTGAATAAATGGCAATGATCATGTGCTAAGAGAGGTCTTTCTCCAGTTGGGAGGTCGCTCTGAGGTGGTGGGTGGCGGGGGAAGACAGGAAAAAAAAGCAAAATATGCTATTCAACTTATCAGACAAAAACAAAAATGAAAAGCAAACATAATGTTGCAGCACTTGAAAGACGAATAGTTATGTTTCAGAGTATCTGAGGACATGAGTCGCAAAATATCACACTGAAATATAATAGTCTTGAAGGGGCCACAACGTGTGTATTTGACTTGTCTTTTGCTTCATTTCATTTTTGTTTCCGCTTGTTTTTGTCTGATCTGGCGGCACAGACTAACACGATTCCTTCTTTGAATACTACTTGGCTTGGATCTAAAAAATATATGAATGATATCTTAATGCAGTGGTCCCCAACTTTGGGTAACCCGGGCATTGTTGGACAGCCACTCCCAGAAACTGCAGCCAGCACAGCTGGTGGTAAAGGCTTCTGGGAATTGTAGTCTAAGAGTATCTAGGCCAGTGATGGTGAACCTTTTAGAGACCGAGTGCCGAAACTGCAATTCAAAACCCACTAATTTCTTTGCAAGGTGCCAATACAGTAATTTAACCTGTATACAGGTGGCTATGAAGGGGCGATGCTGGGTGCCCACCGAAAGGGCTCCCTGGGCCACCTTTGGCACCCGTGCTATAGGTTCGCCATCACTGATCTAGACTACCTAAGATTGTTAAATGTATCTCATCCTTTTGGGGGCACAGGAGGTGGGTTAACCCATAAGGTGTTCTTGCTTATCCTCCTTATATTACTGGAGACCACTCGAGTAGAGACACATCTGGTTTGGTCCCTGCCAGTGGTCCCGCTGATGTTCTTCTCCCTTGCAGATGGTGATACCTTAGAAATACCGTCTGAATTTTTAACGTAAGCCAAGCCCTCTTGCACATTTTGTAGGACAGAAATGATTTGAAATGTGTAGGCTACATAATGCTACCCAAAATAGCCCATAATGAGAGGGAAGGCAGAGAGATTAATGGCTTAAAACAAAATAATGAAAAGGTTGGTCAGACCATAATTGTCAGACCCTCCCTATTCTGTCTCATACCCATATCAATTCTGTTTGATGGTGACTCAGAAAATGATCCCTGGCATTTATCTTTCTTTCAGACTTTATGAGAAATTGATTGACTCCTTTTGCCCAAGAACTTGCGTTAAATAAGAAATAAAATGTTGTTTATGGGCAACTTTGCCTTATAGTAATCATAAAGGGCCAGCTTTAAAGAACAGGGCATCAATTTTTAATACAGCAAAGTACCTGCATGTTTGACATGGCAAACAGAAATCTTTGGATATTATCCTCTCTGGAATGATTCCTGGAGTTAAACAGAAACAGCAGCCCTTTTTCCATTCATCCCACCACTACCCAGACTCTAGTAATACTTGTGAGCTCTGAAAGAGAGGGTAGTAACAGGGGGATTCAAGTTTAGAGGTTCTTTGGATTCCTTCATAGGTAGATAGATTGCAGCAGAATTCTGCTGAGATAAGTATTAGATGCTAAATTTGCAGGTGTGTCTTCCCCCTCCACATTAATATTGTTTCAAACAGCTTTATTTTAGTTCACTGATATCTAACTTAGTAACATATAAACCTCAGATCAGTAGTACAAACAACATGGGGTTTGATACAGTGATGGAGTGGATCATGTTTCCATTGCACAAATGCCAACCAGTTGAACTACCTGACCTGCTTCCCAAGAAGGCTCGTTGGTTAAACCTAAGAAAAGTCAACCTGGTTGCAGAACAGGGGCTTTCTTCATTTTCTACCAGTTTTCTCATTCGTCTGTTCTCCTTATGGACATATTGGATTGATTCATGGAGCAGAATCTGGTCCATGTACCAGCCACAGACTAATTCAGAAGTAGGGCTCCTTTGACTCTTTCAGACATCATCATCATCATCATCATCATCATCATCATCATCATCATCATCATCATCAATCAACAACAACAACAACAACAACAACAACAACAACAACAACAACAACAACAACAACAACAACAAAGACATTATGGGTGTTGTAGCAAAGATGCCCGCTATAGGCTAATTGAAAAGGCCGTTGTCTTCCCAATCTGTCATACTAGCACCTTCCATTCTGCTATAAACCCATTTGAACCTAAAAGGGAAAGTGACCCAGATACATTGTTGCACACAAGCCCTCAATTATACACTGTCCTGCAAGCATCAGATAAAGCAACAACAGAGAAAAAGGTCACCACAACACCAGCTATGTCATGAATAGCAGCCACAAGTAGCGGCCAGAGACTTGATCCAGTCTAGGACCGGAGCGATGAAGAGATAGAAATGCTGCTGGCCAAGAGTCCTTTTGTAGTGTGTTCCAAGCAGCTGTCAACTGCTCGAGATTTGAACAACCGGGACCTCCCAAAGGAAAATAAAACCTTCAGAGCGGCCAGCTGCAAGAAAACAGTGGATCTTTGAGGGTGCACTGTTGAGGGAAACATGAACAAATGGGGAAGATAATTTCTTGTCAGGCTAATGTCCTCCAGGAGGCATATACACAGAGCTGTGGTTCTTCTGGGGGTCATGAACTCAATGGACTCACTAAATGTGAAGTGACGTATGAGAGCGAAGACTGGAAATGGTTTTTTTTTTTTTTTTGAAAAAATCCGCTCAGACCCTGGGTTTATGCTAGGAATAACATCTCCACTAGCCTTCTGCACCAATCCCGTGTACCTCCATCCATCGTAGGCGAGAGTATGATATATTCACTTTGGCAGCTGCAGTCTGCACTGCGCAAGAGACATGACTGTCCTCTCCCAACTTGATAGGCCAGCTAGGATCTTTTGAATCAGAGCAGGGAAACATTGTTTTCTGGACCGTGTCTTCCAAGCAAGCATAGCCAGTGCCATGCTGGTTGGAGGTTGTGTAGCCTAAAAGCACAGCTCCACAACCTGTTTCCATGGGGGAGGGGGGAGACATAGCCTTTTGCATTTCCTGTCCCCATTTCTTCTAATCTTTCCTACCACCTACAGCTTCCCTTTTCCATTTCATTTTAGTGTTAACCATCATTTTTTGCTCCATCCAAACTGGCAGATGGTTGCTAGCTCTTCCAAACCATACCTTAGAAGTCACAGCAGTAAACTATTATTAGCAAGTTGGACTTAGGTTTAGCATTAAACTGAAATGGAGATACTGTTATGTTTGAAATAAGAAAGAATCATGTGATCCCATGTTCTGTTGTGGCATAAATAGGTTAACAATGGCACTCAGTAATAAGAACAATCCTCAGTATAGCTAGAAGGGAGTACAGTTTTCTCTAAAGTAAACCTCATTTTTTGTCCAATTAATAAAGTGTTGCCCCTTAGCTCTACTATTAAGGTGTTTGTTTACTTGTTTTGTTTTTAACCCACCCAGCTAGTGTGTATACACTACCATGAGAGGCTTACAAATGGCAAAAAGCTGGACACTGCAATAATATAATATAATATAATATAATATAATATAATATAATATAATATAATATAATATAAAACAAGACAAAAATGCAAGAAAGATAAAGATAAAATAACTCCACAAAAATGCAGAAGCTAAAACAATTTCACTTTAATATTAACTGGGTGTGTAAGAAAGTTTTGAGAAGTCTGTACTTATTTGCATTTGTGGTGGAGCAAACCAAAATAAATTGTGGTGGAGCAAATTAAACAAGCTAGCATGTCATTAGAAGTGGTGCTTCCTTGAGTGCTGGAAGAAATCTGATCTTCCTAGCTTGTGCCCTTTTTTCACCCCATACCTTTCTTTCAAGTGTGGATAGCTTTGGGATTGATCATGAAAAGGGCAAAAATGCTTAATTTGACAGTCTGATCCTGTTCCATTTATTTATCCATAAGGAAGTCTTGATGTTGGAGCTATGTGAGAAACACATGCTCCCCTAAATGGCAAATTTGACTCCCCCCTCTCTCCTTGTGTGGAGGGAGGGGGCAGGGGGAGGGAGGGGGAGAGGGTGTTGTTTATTTGGTATTGTTCATTTACATACAAAGGTCCTGAGTTTCTATATAGCCTATGTACCTTACATACTCTCTGTAGCAAAAATAACAGAGGAAATATCTCCTTACCTTCCACTCCCAATTGAGGAGGATGGGGGGGAATATTTGAAGTGAGGGGTTTGGTTTTTCTCCCCAGCAGTATCATTTACCCCAGCATTTGGTATAGGCATAAACATCTTCTCAATAAAACTCCTGTTACCACATTTTTAATGTAATCAGGATGGGAATTTTGTGTGACAAGTAGATGAGCACCGTGAGAATCAGTGCTTAGTTTTGTTCAGAGCAGCATCTGAACCCAGTGAAGTCACTGCAGTGCACTTCATACAACACGTTTAGGTTCTAACAGTGATAATCTCAAATGTTTCCTCTTAAGCATGTCAGACAGAACCCCAACTCGTTTTAAAAAAAGACAAGCAGGCAGATAGCTCACATTTGCCCTGAGAGCTACTTGGAGTCCCCTGTTCAATAGCTTTCCATGTCTGTTCTGGTCAGGATCCAAGAAAGCATAATGATATCACTCACTTGGATTAAGGCTATTCCTTCTTGGCTCCCCAAGTCATGAGGCTGTTCTCACTATCCCTGTAGCTTTTTCCTGTGTTTTTAATCAAGACAGCATCCAGCGTTCTTTCCAAGGTGTGCTGGCTCCAACTCGGCTGTTGTGTTGATATGACTAGCCTCCAGCTCCATCAGGAAGCTGAGGATCCGACTGCTACTGTTGACAAACTGTTGTGCAGATAATCGGAAGGCAGCACTCTGATCCCTTAGAGCAGGGGTCCTCAAACTTTTTAAACAGGGGCCCGGTTCACTGTCCCTCAGACACTGTTGGGGGCCACACTATAGTTTGAAAAAAAAACCCCTGAACAAATGAACAAAGTGGGGAGAGGGGACGCATGGACCACGCCGGGCCCTCCCATGTTTAAATGCCCCACTCTTCAAGCAGTGCTGGCATGCTAGTCATCTGGGCAGGGGGGGAGCGGGGACCATGCCGGGCCCTCTGATGTTTAAATGCCCACTTGGCTCAAAGCAGCACCGGCGTGCTGGTCATCTGGGCGGGGGGCAGAGGGAAAGAAGGGACCACACCGAGCCATCACATTTCAACCTCCCCGCTCTTCACAGCAGTGCCCAGTCCAGCCCAGCCTCCCCACACAGAGCTCCCTGGCTGCCTGGTACCTGCAAAGGAGTCTGGGTAAATTGACCTCGAGCTCATTGTGCTGCTCTGATCGCAATCACCTCTGCCAGCAGAGGGGACCCATATAAGCGCCCACCTGTGAAGCAAAGAGGGAGGGAGGGAGGAACCGAACCAGAAGAGCGGCTGAAGGGGGCGGGGTGTAGAATACAGTCCATGCAGGTGTGTGTATGTGCACTGCCTTGCCTCACCCGGCTGGCTCCTCCTCCTCCTCCTCCTCCTCCTCCTCCTCCTCCTCCCTTTTGCTCCATCCATCAGGTGCGGGGGGGGAGCAGTGGAAGCAACAGAGTCCACCATGGTGTTTAAAATGGCAGTGGAGGCCAGCTCACTTGCTTATTTTCAGAGCAGGGTGGGGAGTCTGCAGTTTCTCCCAGGGGCTGGATTCAGGACCCAGGGAGGCTGTATCTGGCCCACGGGCCATAGTTTGAGGACCCCTGCCTTATTGGATCCGGATACTGAAAAATGGGCTGAGCAATACCTTCTAGCTCCAGGGCCTGGCATGGTCTTGCAACCTGAACTGAGCAATCTGTCCGGCACAATTCTTCACAGCATTTCTCTGTCTACAGATCTCTACAAAGACTCCAATTGCTTCAGATGCTGACACAAATTAGTTACACATCCAACTTGTTAATGGAAAGTCAAAAGCCCTTGCTGTTGCATACAGCTCTGTAAAATGTGGTGCCCTTTAAATTAATTGATCCTTAGTCACTGTGACTTTTTGACCTCTTAGAGTAGTGTTGGTGAACCTATGGCATGGGTGCCAAAGGTGGCACTTGGAGCCCTTTCTGTGGGCACCCGACATCACCCCTTCACAGCCACCTGTATGCAGGTTAAATGGCTGTATTGGCACTTTGTGTATAATTAGTGGGTTTTGAATCACAGCTTGGGCACTTGTGAACGCTGTCTTAGGGCATTGATTAGGGGGTCTTTTTTTAATTGCGCATTTCAACTTAGACTGCAGTGAATACCTGGGAATACTGGGGACTTACCTTAGCACTGAGGTTCTGTATTTCAAGCTGTTGCAGAACAACTACTAATTTTGTGGATGGGCTCCAGCTTTCCATCTGCCAGTGGGAGGAACCTCTAAATGGGGGTACCCCTCAGAACGTTCCCATCCAGAAGGAAGGTGGAGGAAAATTTAACCTACCCTCTGTGACATCCAGTGCTGCTCTCCCAGCAAGTCATCTAAACACACAGAACAGATTTTTGGAAGAGGGAAAAGGAAAAAAATAATGAAGACTCCTTCTTTCTGCTAGTGGGATTTCCCCCAATCAATTGGAAGCCTTCTACAAATGGAATGAGCTTTTTTCATTCACCAGAGTCTTGCAGCAAACCTTTCTTTGGATATCTACGTAAATAAACAGTTAAGTGAATGTACAGAAAGCCACATAAACTGACCATCTCTTAATGGTCACTTGTGGGCAGAAACACCATGCCATACATTTCTTTATTCAACATGGTTGTTAGATCCTTTTCATCATGTTTGTAAAGCTGAATGTATGTAGTAAAATAAGGACGGTGGAAACACTTAGTTCTAAGAGGTTTCCTCCACAGTTTTATCTGCAAACTTCTCATTTGCAGACTTCATTGGGGACATGATGCCAACCATGCCTTGTTTCCACAGTCTTGTAAGCCCACTGCAGCCACAAGGGAAGCCACAACTTCTATATCCTGGAAGTTATGCTATTTAGCAGAAAGCTCAAGGAACATGAGATGTTCATTCATCTGTAAGTGCATATACTTTGTATAGCACTCACTAATGCAAGGGATCCAGCCTTAGGAATAAATATAAAACAATGTAAAATTAATCAAAAATATTGGGGGGGGGGAATAGACCTGTAGGCAAAGTTCTGCTCTAGAAGGGTAAAAATAACACTTGTGTATGTATCGAGTTTTTCTGTTTTGACTTTTTAAGTTCAATAGAGAATACAGAACAGTGTCAAGTACTGGACTCTTGGATATAGTTTAGGTTTCAGCAGTAATTTAAACCTACCAGGGGAGCATGCTGCAGACCATGGGGCCACTCTTATATCCTCCAAATACAATGGTATGGTTTAGGTTGTGTTGTTCCTGGTTATTACTGGTATGGGCCCATGACTGCATGTATGGCTACAAGGACCACATATGTAAAGTTAGGAGTTATATGGTATGAGCTGTTTAACCACTATGTGTATACTGATCAAAATTCCCCCCTCCTCCCAATGCATGGATCTGATATGTGCTTTAGGGCTAGTTTTGAATCAGCCAGTCCAGGACTGTGATCAGAGTGTAACATGGTAAGGCCATTTACAAGGCCCTCCCTCTTGTTACCGTTGACTCCACTGGTACAGTTTCAAAGGCCTACTACGACCTGTGAAGCCCTATATGGTTTGGGTCCATGCTGTCAGGTTGTCTTCTCCAATGCACATCTGCCTGGGTTATGACGTCTTGGGATGGGCGTTCCTCAATCCCAACACCTTTGCAGGCATTTTTTGGGACACAACAGGGATCTCCTTTCCAAGAGATGCTAGACTACTGCTTTTCTGCCAGCAGGCAAAGTTCCTTGATATGCAGGCAGGCTTTGGGCAACCAGCCAGCTGTTAGGAAAAGGAGGTTTAATACACGGATACTGCACTTTTATTGCTATTAATATTATAATTGGTGCACTTTAATTTCTTTTAACTCGGTAGTTTTCTAGTATTATTATAATTGGTTTAATCCAGTTGCGGGAGAAAGGTGGGGATAATTTAAAAAAAAATGATTAAATAAGAAGCAGTAGAGATGGTGACCAAAGAAGAACCTGCCTCTGTCTGGGAAATGTTGTGGTCTGCTCATATATTCAGATAGGCATCCATTGGAATGCTTTTTATAAAAAGCTTAAAACTTTACATCAAAAGACACGTAGATGGATTTTGTGGTCTCTTTTGGATGAATGTTTTATAATTCTGTGTTATTCATACTTACTCTTCTCCCCACCCTGCCCGTGAGGATAAAGACGTGTTCTGCTTATGATCACGTTTCAGTGGCCACGGGGTACCCTTTCGTCTACTGAAAGAGAACAGCCTTTGCTCCTTGGGCAGGACTGTAGCTGAGGCCATTCCAACTCTTGTTTGCAGGCTGGTATTCCCTTGCATAAATGTTTCATGCAGCCAAGTGCAGCTCGTGCGAAGCAAGTAACAAGATGGGTAGGTACAGAGTATGGTCCAGTTCACAGAGACAGGAGAGTGAGAAGGGAGATGTCTGCGGCCTGTTGTGTTGAGCTGTTCCCCTGGCACAGGCCCTGGTAACAAGTTTTACGGGAATTGATAAAGTCAGGCAGCTGGATGGAAGAGCTTAAATTTGCCAAACTTAAACATAAGATTGAGGACATAAATAACTGCATTCCCGCTTTCATGTTTATTATACAATTGCAACACAACCATATTTGGAATAACTATTCTAATATTTGAATACATCATGATTGGACTTTAGTTATTAAGCTTTCAATAAATAATGGAGGAAATGGGATATTTCAGATGATCTTGCAACTAATTCCATGAATCTATCTTTTTTAGGAGAGTCGGAATGGGTTGATGATCGCAACAATAGGGGATGAGAATATTAGATGCCCATTTTCATTCCCAAATTCTCTCCTGAGAAGTGTTCAGCTTCACTGGTTGCTGGTCTGTTTCCAGGCACAATTCAATGTGCTGGTTCTAACCTAATAAAGCCCTAAATGGCTTGGATCCAAGCTATCTCTGAGATTGCATCTCCTGTTATGAGACTGCTTGGGTATAAAGCTCATCAGGGGACGTCTTTCTCTAAGTCCCAACACCTTTACAGGTGCATTTGGTGGGAACACGGGAAAGGGTCTTCTCTCTTGCTGCTCCCATACTTTGGAACTCCCTCCCATGGGATTTATTTTTATTTTTATTTTAGAGTATTTTTACCCTGCCTTTCTCCTTGGAAAAGCACCCAAAGCCGCTTACAGCAATGAGGGATAATACACAGTTGAGTACAATCAAGACATGTTCAAGTATTTGAGAAAAAGGAAATTGAAGGACATCTTACGGCATTAATAGACAACATTACATTAAAGCAACACAGTTATAAGTAGTTATAAACAGAATGTCTTTGTGAACCTCTTTGCTGTCCTTTGGCAAACAGGCAAAGACTTTTCTTCTCAGTCAAGTTTGCCCTTAGTGACTGGTTGCCTTGGTGGGGTTTTTAAAATGGATTAATATGCCTTACTACTTTCAATGTGTTTTCAGTATGTGGCTGCTGCTTTTTCGGCCCAGTGAAATTTGCTAATGCCCTTGAAAAGCAGTTCCACTCAAAGCACAATGCAGCAATCAAAGTGGGATGTAATTAAGGCATGGGGCCCTATCACCAACCTTTAGGTATGGGTGCAGGTAGTGCACTAGCTGTAACTGTGCAAATACACTCTTTCACTACCTTCAGCTTTATCTAGCATATTGTTGGTGTTGCTGTTCTAATCATATGTTGTTAAGTTGTTTTTTGGAAGAACGTCGGATGTTAAAGAATGTTAAAGGAACGATTTACCATTGCCAACCCCTAGTGAGTTTCCATTGTCAAGCAGATATTGGATACTGATTCTGATCCAGTGTGTTGTCCAGTACATTACACTGAGTCTCATAAACCAATATAGCCCAAAGCATTAAGAAGTCCACCATAACCCATTGTTGCTCAAGCCAAAAGGCCACCTTAGCGTTCCTCTCCACTCCCATTTCCCAGCTGCAAAATGGAAAGCAAATAGTAATCTCATTTTATGATAATGATGGAGCCATAGGTGATCATCAAAATAAATGCAACAGTATGGCTTTATAACATCAATACCAATATGTTGCACATTGCAAAATGTTGCATATTGAGAACAACTTTGACAGAACAATTTCCTTACACATATCTAGTCAAATTAAAAAGTGGAACAGGTGATACCTTTAGGCTACTAGAAAAATAACAGAAATGTTACTAATTTTTCGAGAGCGAAACCCTTTTCCTCAGAGTAGCACCAATAGGTGATAACATGGCAAAAGATGGATTTGCCAGGAGTTATTTCTTAGATGTAAGGTCCTTGGCAAGATGGAAAAAGTGCATTACATATATCTAGTCAGTGCATTACATATATCTTTGTTGGCATTCTTTTTTGTCAAAAAGGCTTCTGAGAATCTTGATCGGCTTTAGATTTTGCAGTGAGTGGTCTAGTGTGCCCTGTGTAGACCTAACGTTTAATGTATTCATTTGGACATCAGTCCCATCTTATCCCAAGGGCCTGAGGTATATTATATCGTTTAAACTTCATGCACAATTTGTAGCATATCAGATTCAAGTATAGTGAGTTTCCCAAGCTCTGTGAGTAAACACCATGGCAAATCAGGGTCCCTGTGTCTGAAGCAAACGTGTGTGCAGAAGCCTCTGAACACTGAGTGCAAAGACCTGGATACTGCAGTGGCATGAACTGGCTGGGCATTCTTCTGTCATTCTCCATGTCCAAGAGCAGAGCCCATGCACAGATCTAACTGCTCTTGTCTGTTTTTCTCTGATTCCAACAGTCCACTATTAAATTCTTCTGCCAGACTCAACGCCTAAAGCAGGGGTCCTCAAAGTTTTCAAACAGTGGGCCGGTCCACCACCACCCAGACACCACTGGGGGCCGGATCACAGTCCAAAAGCAGCTGCAGAGGTTGGCTTGCTCACAAAACAGGGGGTAGGTGGGGGTGCAATTGGTCCCAGGGGCCGGATTCAGGACCTTGGGGGGGGCGCATCCGGCCCTGGTTCCTTAGGTTGAGGACCCCTGGCCTAAAGCATGCCTTCTCTTTGCTCATTAGTTGCACAGCCCATGGTGCTATTGGTCACGTTTCCTGTTAGGAACGGAAGTAATGAATATGGCTGGGAGGGAAAAGAGAGGAAACGTATTTAATATTCATTCGGCGTACTGAAGTTACTTGATATTGAAAAGCAGAAAAACAAAGTAGTTGGGGAAAGAAGCTTTTTGTTTGTTTGTTTCCTTTGGCAAATGGATACAACCATTAGAGCTTTTCATTCTTCCTTGTAAATAACTGCTTGGAGTATCCAACCTGTTTTTCATTTATTTTTGCAGTTCTACTGATTATCAGAGTAGGGTAGGATGAAGGAAAGCACAGGACCACTGTTTGAAACCATATTTTACCTGGAAGCAGAGGGTTAAAAACCTAACCTCTCTAATGACCCTGCCTCTGTTTTCTCCATATTTTTTCTCTTGCTCCATCTGAAGACAAGTTTTGGCAAAGGATATCCTTGCCATTAGCTTTTAGGAGACAGAGCTCTGCAATTAATTTCCCTCATTCTATTGTCTCAAAAATATCGGTCAACTGAGAGAATAATTAACCTTCTGGACTCGATTTTCAGCACACGCTGCAGGGCTGAGCAGCACGCCGGGCTGAAGGCAGACGGTCTCCAGGCCTGGATCGCATTAGGAAGGAAATGGAACCGAACAGCACATCAGCTGAAGCTTTTCCCCCCTCTGCAAATGCACACACAAACACGCAACCACGCAAACACACACACACACACACACACACACACACACACACACACACACACACACACACACACACACACACACACACACACACACACACAAAATGCTTGACCACATTCTTGCATATAGGATTCCTGAAAAATAATCATTAAAAAAATCACTGGCTTACTCACAAATTACAAAGTGCCACAAGACTGTTAGTTCATTATCCGCAGAATAATATAATCCAAGAAAAAGGATCCTGAAGGTGATTTGATCCAACCTGCTGACAATTCAGGATATACAAAAGTAAAACATTCCTGATAGATGGCCATTCAGTCTCTAACAAAAGGGAGTCCGGCCATCACCTTCTTCACTTGTCCATTCCATCACTGATTACTTTTTCTAATCATCAGGAACCTCTTTTTTGCTAAAAACAAATGGGTTGGCATATGAGGCTAGGCTTGGTCAACTGGTTGCTACAGCTCTATATTTTGCAGTGGTTTAATATTCCTAGTTAAAAAGACAAGCATAGAGAGACCAAAGAATACACCACTGCCTGGGAAACAATGGCCTATGGCAGTGGTGGCGAACCTTTTAGAGACCGAGTGCCCAAACTGTGATTCAAAACCCACTATTTTTTTCACAAAGTGCCAATGCAACAGTTTAACCTGAATACAGATGTCTGTGAAGGGGTGATGTCGGGTGCCCACAGAAAGGGCTCCGAGTGCCACCTTTGGCACCCGTGCCATAGGTTCGCCAACACTGGCCTATGGTGTGGTCCCAGGAGTGGTCCCTGAGGAGGACATGATGTAGGAAGCTGTTCTCTATGTTTGCTGAACATACAGCTCTGTCTAGAAATTGTGCACAAACCACACTGTTGAGTAAACCTGTTCAGCACACTGTTGAGTAAACCTGTTCAGCACTTGAGGTGGGCACTCAGAGCAATTTCCCTAGGTCCTTATGAAGCAAGATCACCTCACTGCAATTCCTCTGCATAACCCTGGCTGCTGTCTTGATTGCTGCCCATCTCCTATTGCCCATCAGACTGCTGTTTAAATTTTTGCCTAAAGTTTTGTAAAAGAGGACATGAGATATTTGAGCATGAGGTGCTGGTAACTCAATGTGTCATAATGAAATAAAAGCAACCGTCTTTCACCATGATGAGGTAAATATTTTGCACAATTGTGCGTGAAACAGAAGAGGTGCTAATTTAAATGATTGATGCCCTTGTGTGAATTAAAGCAGGTAAGGAAAAAAATTGAATGATTCATTTGTTCACATTCAATCCAAAACTAGCAATTATACAATTATCCTTGGTAGCCTAGAAGGGGGAGGGAGCCCTCCTTGTTAGCTGGATCATCTGCCCCACCATAAGGAAGTCTTAATGCCCATCATGGTTAAGGCAAGATATTCCTTTTTTTTTTAAATCTGAGCAGCAGGAGAAAGACACTCTGCCAGGAGAAGTTTGGATTTGGATGAAGCACTCAGGAGAAGAATACCCTGATCCCAATTCCCTTCTTTCCATGTAACAAAAAAATGAAGCATGTTGATTAAACTCCTCAATAATGAACAAGTAATAATTGCATGCCATCAAGTCAATTCAGACTTATGGTGATCCTTTCCAGGGTTTTCTAGGTAGAAAATACTCAGAGGTGGTTTACAATTGTCTTCTTCTGGAGGCTCTATGGGACTGTCCGGGTCCCCAAGGCTACACAGGTTGGCACTTCTTCTGGGATTCACAACTCCCAAACTCTGGCTCTGCTGTCCAATGCCTGATTCACTGAGCCCTCCAGCTATGTGTAGATGAGGGTTCACATGTGTGGTACATCTCTATAATACATGCACCTTTGTATGACTATGCACGAGCCTTTGGAGAGGCTACCAAGGGCCCAACATGACATATATGCTGCACCCTGTGTCAAAGGTACACCATGCCCAGGACACTGTTCATTTTAGGGTTATTGTGCTTAACTGCATAAAGGTTCTTAAGCTGCCTAGATGCCCTAAGCACATACAATCTTGCTTGATTTCAGAAGCTAAGCAGGGTCGGGCCTGGCTAGTACTTGTATGGGCGACCACCAGGGAATACTTGGTACTGTAGGCGCCTGGAGTAGGAACTGGCAAGCCACTCCAGTACTCCTGCCAAGAAAACTCCATGGACATGGAGTCACGAAGAGTCGGTCACAACTGTAACAACTCAACACACACACACATATATATACTTTCATATGCTGAAGCTCCAGTTGAAGACATAGGTTTTATGCCCGTGAACATACTTCTGCAAAGGGGCTTCCTCCAGTGCTGATACATTGTTCTCACCAACATCTGTTCACATTTGTATGCCTGGTGGTCACTATTGAGCTATCACTAGTATTTCAGCATTACACAATTTTGCTTCCCCTGCCCCATCACATTTATGGGAGAAGCTACAGTGAATGCGAACTTTGATTTGTGCTCCAGGCATTTTCACACTCAGATACACCTACCAATTCTTCACACCTAAATGTGCCACCCAACTTCCTACACCTTATGACAGTACAGTAGACTCTTGTATAACAAACGGTTTGTATAACAAAAAATCTGTAAAACAAAAAAAATCTGCAGATAGGGGAAATTTGCTTAGCACAATCGCCTATGGGGCGAATCCATACAACATAAAAATGATTGCGATTAGGGATTACTCTGTTTTCAATGCATTCCAATGGGAAATTTGTATAAAGGAAAATTTACTTAACATAATTTCATTTGGAACAAATTAATTCCTTTATACAAGGTACCACTGAATATTTCTCATAATTACTATTTACTAATACTGCATGTATTACTATAATACTGGACTGCAAGAAGATCAAACCTATCCATCCTGAAAGAAATCAACCCCGAATGTTCACTGGAAGGACAGATTTTGAAGCTGAGGCTCCAGTACTTTGGCCACCTCATGAGGAGAGAGGAGTCCTTGGAAAAGTCCCTGATGTTGGGAAAGATTGAAGGCAAAATGAAAAAGAGGACAGCAGAGAATGAGATGGTTGGACCGTGTCATTGATGCAACCAATATGGATTTGTCCAAACTCCGGGAGGCAGTGAAAGATAGGAAAGCCTTGTGAGCTCTGGTCCATGGGGTCACAAAGAGTCGGACACGACTGAATGACTGAACAACAACAACAACAACAATACTGCATGTATGTTGCAGTTTGTTCCAGGCATCGAACATTGACCAAGCCTTTTGAAAATGCAGCACTCTTCCAACCGACGACATACAACCTATGATTTTCTTGCTTGTCTTATGAAAAACTAGCACACTGTTGTTGCACTGGCCCAAGTCTTTCAATTTCTTCCCCTTAGAGGAGAAAGACAGGAACAAGCTACAAATCACAGGTTACCTCTAAGTCATTCTTCTTGCCATAACAAAGAAATAATTAAGTTATATGGCAAATGCTGAAGTAGCTGGATTTAAGTTACTTTCATGAGAGGTGAAAGTGGGCAGCCTCACAGCCCGTGTGTTAAAAGGTGCAGCTGCTAGTATGCTGATGCTGCAAAATGATAACCCAAGGTAATTGTTATCATTCCTATATAGCAACACGAGTGTATGGAGTTTCTAAAAGTTCATCTATAATAATCTATATAAAATAATCTATATAATATAATCTATAATGGCAATCAACTGGTTTCTGATCTTCAGGAATTAATTAAAAAAAAACCTATTTCTCAAACCCTGAGAAAAGCAGGGCAACATCTTCTCCTACCACTTGGCCAAAAATATGCTGCTGTGTGTTGGTTAATGATGACTGCAGCATTCCTTGGGGATTCTGACGAGGTCCTGCCTTCAGGACTTCATGTCCTCAGAAGGAGGGTCACAACATTTAGGACTTTCCATTACAAAGAGAGACGAAGAAGACTTTTTCTCCACCCACATATTCCCCACTATGCATACATACACTTGCCATTCCCTGTCACGAGTAAAGGGAGGGCATGATACAGGACTGTGAAATGAGGAGCAGGTGGATAGAGACAAGGCTTTTAGACCCAAGTGGTCATTATTTGCGTACGCGATAGTTCACAGAAAGGCTATTCAATATAGGATTGAGGTATCTTTCCTTATTTTACTGAATGATAGCACTTGGAAACGTGCCCCTGTTTGTTCTGCGGGATCAACTGGCAGCTTTCTACACACTGGAGTGCAGCAGATTTCTAAAGCATCTGTGCTGGATAGCACTTGGAAATGTTGTTTTATGGTGATTCCAGTCTTTTCTGAAGGGTTGCCTTCAGAAGGCAGTGCTGTGCCTGATGGCTTATGTTATCTTTCCAGAGTTCTGGCTTGCTTCCCATGCTGTTTAAAATGTAGATGAAACTGCTATAGGCAGATTTCAAAGAGTTGAGTCCCACCACTAGGCTGATTTATTTTATTTTATTTTTGAATATTTTTACCCCACCTTTCTCCTAGGAAAAGGACCCAAGGCGGCTTATAGTAAGGAAAGACAATATAGAGTCCATTACACTTATGACATATTCAGTTTGAAAAACAGGGAATTGAGGGGTATCTTACAGCATTAGAAGGCAACATTAAAACTAAAAATTGATAACATAGCGTCAATGCAATCAACAAGGGGAGATATAAACACAATTTGTAAGTGGTTGTAAACACAAAGTCTGTGTAACCATGTATAGTAGATTCATATAAAGACACAGTAGGCAGTCCATCATTCAGGGAAAGCTTGCCTGAACAGAAAGGATTTTGCCGGTTTCCGGAAGGACAACAGAGATGAGGCAGTCCTGGGCTCTAGTGGGAGGGAGTTCCAGAGTCTGGGCGCAGCAGATGAGAAGGCCCTTTCATGGGTTCCCACACGAGGTACCTGTGAGGGTGGCGGGGTGGAGAGAAGGGCCTCTTTTGATGACCTTAACACCTGATCCAATTCATACTGTGAGATTTGATCTCTGAGATAGCTAGGTTGTATAGGGCTTTGCAGGTTAAGGTCAGCACTTTAAATTGCGACAATTCCTGATTGGCAGCCAGTGGAGCTGCTTTAATAAGGGTGTAATGTGATCTGTGTAACTTGCCCCAGTCAGCAATCTGACTGCTGCATTTTGGACCCGCTGAGGTTTCCTGAGACTTTTCGTCGGTAGCCCCACATAGAGCGCATTACAAATGATAGTACCTCATCTTTCTATCTAAATCCCAGGAATAATCGTGTGGTTCAAGCATTGGGCTGGATGTACCCTACATGTGGATTTAGAATACTCCTGGTTAATTGAAAGACAAATCAATCTTGGCTGAACAAATTATGTATTGTTTATGGAGATTCAAGTTTTCATTGGGGATCCATTTATAGATTCAGTCCTGAATCTGCATGGAAAGAAGTCCATCTGCATAACTGAATGCCATCCATCACTGAAGACAATGCACCAGTTGCCTCCATTCTTGAAGATATCTGGTCTGGCTGTGTCGATGCCTGTCTTCTTTATATCCTGGTTGGACTACTGTAAACCGATCTGTGTTGGTCTGTCCTTGAAAACTGTTTGCAAGAATTCAACTTGTTCTGTTGCCTTGGATTGTTTAGTTGAAAGGTGTGAGTCTCCTTGTTAAAACAACTTCACTGGCTGCCAGCCTGTTGCTAGCCAGGCACTACAGTCACCTCCCCGCCAATCGCAGGGGTTAGGGACCCACCCCACCCGTGATGCATGAAAATCTGTGATATGCGGAAGTGGGGTGGGTGGGGCCTTGGGGCGGGGGGGTGATCGTGCGCCTGTCTGAGGCTTCTTGGAGGAGCGCAGGGGGTGGTGCAGAGCGACGTGATCCCCCCATGTGGCTCCAAGGTGCAGGTACTGCGATCCCATGATGTAGTGGGACCGCAGTACCTGAACAGTGAAATGGCGGGGGTTGACTGTACTTAATGTGCTATCATGTGCTTTAAAATGACTTGAAACACCCCATTCTAAGATAATTCAGGTGTTGTAGAGGCCCATTTCTCAACTGGAGGCACATCTTGTAGGAATGTGCCACAGGGCTTTTTCAATGACAGATTCAATGACAGATGCTGGGTTGGCATAATCTTGCCTACTGTTCTGCCAAAAGGCAAATGCATTTTTAATTCAGGCAGGACTTTGATATGTAAACGGCTCAGATTTTGTAGGAATTTAATTCTTTGAGTGTGTTGACTTGCCCTTTTATTGTTGCATCTTAATTCTGGGTTTCTTTCTTTGACTTTTATATTGGGTTCTATTCAATATTTTGAATTTTTGTTTCATTTTAATATTGTTAGACACCACCAGCACTGTCTTGGGCAGCAATACAAGGTATAAATGCAATTAAAAGCACAATGAACTAAGAAATTTGTTGCTGCAACATACTGTGATGGCTAGTAGCCTGGATGGTTTCAAGGAGAGGAGATTAGATAAATTGTGGAGGACAGAGCAATCGGTGGCAACTAGTAGTGATGGCTGTACATTGCTACAGGTATCAGAGCTGCCTTGCCTCTGAATCCCAATTGCTGGAGAGTGACAGCTGTCCTCATGCCCTCCTTGTGTGTTTCCCATGGGGACCTGATTGGCCACTGGAAGAATAGAGTGGTAAACTAGACAGGACTTTGGTCTGATGCACTGTAGTTCTTCCTGTGTTACATTGCTGGAATCTTTATATCTTTTAAATGTCTCTTCTATGTGTTTCTGGCTTTATTTTTCTATTTTATCCCTCAAGATTCTCAAGGTGGCATATATGGCTCCATCTCCTTATATTTTATCATCATAGAAATCCTGTGTACACCATCAGGCTGAAAGGTGATTAGTGATTAAAAAAACACACACCTAGGTTCTTGACCTTCTCACGTTTCATTTTCCTCCCATACAATCCACTAATACCAGAGTGGACTTAATGACGTGTGGCTGTCCATGCAATGCCGTTTTTTAAATTCTAAGCACACAATGCCATTTTCTTTCTGAATAGCTAACGAACTGACTAACTCAGAACAGCCAGTTGAATTTGTTGACACATCTCAGAAAGATCGCTCTGATAAATGTGCTGAATCTAAAACAAAGGCTGAAAGCATGAAATCCCTAACAGGGGTTTAGATCAAAGATAACGTAATAGTACACAGAGCACTCGGAGATGTTGGGAGCACTTCCAAAACCATGTAACGTTTGTATTCGTCAGTGCTGCGGACAGCATTTCAGGGGGCTGAAGGAGCTGACAAGATCTCAATTCCTGGATCTGTTCTGGTCTTCCGTACCATAGCCCTACATTGTTTCCAGTACCATGTCAGTGCCCTGCTTTGGTACCGTGGCCTCAGCTTGAGCACAATCACATGTATCTACAACTAAAATCTCAAGGACGCATGCTTGCAAATTTCAGGGAAAGGCCAGTCACCCTCTCTGCCCATGCATGCTCGTGGTTTGTTATAATGCTGTTTGCTCAGGTCTTCAGTATATGCTGTATTGCCTTGCAAAGGTTGATTAGTTATGGAGAACCAAAGAGAATGGTGTCTCTCTGCAGGAAGCAGGGATGAAAATTGTGTGATAACCATAGAACTTTTTTATGAACTTTCCACAAGCTTTCTTACACACGTTGATTGAGGGCAGGAAGACGTGTTCTTTCCTGTGACAGGCATGAGTAGCTTATGACTTGAGGGTCTCCCACAAGAAAAGTTGATCATGGTTGTTGTAATAAGCCCTGGGAGCAAACAAGGGTTATTTGACAGCTTCAGTAGCCCTTAACTCACAGTACTAGCAATGTAAAATTTCCCAAAATTTTGAAGCTAGAAATTTTTTTGTCAAAAAAAGGGAAAATGGGAGCTTAGCCCCAATTTCCCCCAAAGTTTCCAGAAATTTTACATCTCTGCACACCACCCACCCAACATTCCTTGCCTCTTCCTTCTCCCATCATTATGTGACAAAATGACAAGTTGAAACTTGCAACTCAAAGTGTAAAAATTCAGACTTTTCAAGCCGAGAGTCCAAATGGCCAAAAGACAACCCAAAATTTGACATTCAGCATAGCCTCTGTTCTATAGGCAGAGCCTGGAGGCTAAAATATTATAAACAATCTAGTTACCTTGCAGGGTGGGTACAAATCAGGGTTGATCACAATTGATCACAATTTAAATTAAAAAAAATATTTTTATATTAAATTATCAAAAATATCCATTTTAAAAATTTCAGTCATGATATAAATCAAATCCACCCTAGTTACCTGAAGTATTTAACATGTTTTTCGAGGGGGCTAGTTGATAATAGTCACATTCAAAACAAACATACCAAGGAAGAACAACAAATATACTTTTTAACAAAGGCAGTATTTCTTTGCATAGTTTTTTTTTCATTGTGCTTTTTACTACTTAAGTGTGAACAAGACCCCTTTGTTTTTCCTGCAACAAGAAACATCTAGTTAATTTTTAGTTGCCTCTAAGGACATTTTAGGCATTCTGGGAGAACTTTTGACTGATTTTTTCAACTTTCCTTCCATTCTGTTATGAATTGTTGTAACTGCTCCCTTGCATCCTAAACAACTAAAAGAAAGAAAGACGTAGCCAAGGAACAAGGTACTAGTTTGAGTTTTTGTATTAACGCTAACAAATTGACTTTTTCTGAGCTCTGTAGCATGTTACAAAACAAAGTACTTTTCACTACAAATCTCCAAGTCCTGTAGTTAAGATGCATCTCCTATCAGACATCCTGTGCAAGTCACCTGTGGGAAAGTGATTAGCTTTGGAAGCATCTGGCCTCTCTTGCTGCAAAGAAGGACAGTAATGAGAATCAAGATAGCCAAGTCTTCAGCTGGAGTGAATATGTGCTGCTCACTGCCAGTTCCATCAGAGTATCACTGACTGGCAACTCCAGAGAACCTGAGCTTTGTTCTTCGTGGACGTTGGGCCTTGGTTCTCAAGTGAGCGCCAGCCCTTTCTTCTCTCTGGCATGTCAGTTCCATTTTACTGCCTGGGCTGCTTTTACAAGGCAATCAGAGCTGTTTGCTGAGGTGCATAACATAGTCCCCCCAGTATATGCCAGAACATAAGGTGAGCTCTAATTTATTTAATGCTAACTAGTATTGTATTTGACTTCTTAGATGACAAGTTTTCTGTATAATAGCCAAGCCTAGATATGGGCTCATTTTTTAACCCAGTGTTTGAACATTTTGGGAGGGGTGGTGTAATGGAAGCAGCAACCATAACATATAAATAACCCTTCAGTTATTTTTTGCTTTCCTTCTTGATACAACATCATGCATGAAACATGCTTTTAAAAAAAAGGAACAGCTAAACCCTACCTTTTTCTTTGCCCTAAAATCCTTAGCATAACTACTGGGGCAATGCATGTATCAACCTGGAGTATTCACGGGCAAAGAAGTTCTCTGTCTCTCTAATGCACATGGCATGGGATGTCAACTTTGACTAGTCTTGCACGCAAATTCTCCCCACCACCACCTCCCATTCTTCTGAAAGATACATGCTCATTATTATATACCATTATAATTCAGCAATGTGGCACTCAGAAGCTGGGGGGGGGGACAGAAATTACATTTTCATGCTAAAACACTGTGTTTTAGAGGAGAAACGTATTTCCCAATTCCTAACACAGAAGGAAATAGGCTGGTACCTTGTATAAAGGAATTCATTTGTTCCAAATGGAATTATGTTAAGCAAATTTTCCTTTATACAAATTTCCCATAGGGATGCATTGAAAACTGAGTAATCCCTCATCACGACCATTTTTATGTTGTACAGATTCACCGCATAGACAATTCTGTTAAGCAAATGTCCCCTGTCTCTGGATTTTTTTATGTTGTACAGATTTTTATGTTATACGAGGGTCCACTGTATTTTTAAAATCATAACATGTGTGAAATTCTGTGGCAGAAGGTGCTCCTGCGGGTGTAGAAATAGCTGGGTGTGCATGCAGGGTGAAAAGAAAAGACATCTGTTTTTGAAACCAAAAACGCCAGCAGTAACCCAGATGTGTCCCATGTCTTATGGAAAATAGGTAGGACCCTAAGTCGGCAAGCAGCTGAACTAAAGAGGAACATTTTTTTTACCATAACTAAAGATTAATGTTCGGTGTAGCACTACATTGAAATGGTCAAGTGAAAGAGAATTGTGTGATATTACCTAATTGCTGGAGGGAATGGTATTCCCCAAAATGCAAAGTCCTTCTTCAGGTTGTAGAAGAGTCATTACAGAGTATGTGGCCATTTTAAAAAATGATAGGACAAACTTTTGTAGTTGCTCTCAGTTCCAAGTCAGAGGAAACTCCACTTCTTAAATGCAAATTGTTTTGCATTTGATGTCAGTGGTGATCGGATCATCTTTATACCTGGTTTCAGTTGCTGACATCAAATGCAAAACAATTTGCATTTAAGAAGTGGATCTTTTGGAACTGGTTTCAGTTTGTCCTACATCAAATGCAAAACACTTGTAATGACTCACAGGCAGGATCTGATAGCTGTTGTGAGGTTTTCGGGCAGTTTGGCCATGTTCTGGAAGTTTTTCTTCCTGATGTTTCACCATACTCAGTGGCTGGTGTCTTCAGAGGGCAAGGAGCTCAGGGAACTACCCTAGAGCACAGAGAGAAACTCCTAGTTCCCTGAACTCCTTGCCCTCTGAAGATGCCAGCCACAGAGTCTGGTGAATTGTCAGGAATAAAAACTTCCAGAACATGGCCAAACAACCAAAAAAAACTCACAACAGCTATCAAATTTGGCTTAATTCTGTTATGTGGTGACAACCTCTATGGTCTATTTGGCAAGAGATGGCAGTGGGAAAATGTGAGGACAGTGTGGCCTCTGATCTTTGCAACATATTTGTGTCAAGTGCCCTCCCCCAGTGTAATTTTGGGGAAAGATGCTCTTCATCCTCATCCATGAGGATGTGGTCTGGCTCAAGGCCACCCTTAACTTTAATAGCTCAGTAGGATTTAGAACTCAGATCTTCCATGTCTCAATCCATCGCTCAATCTGTCATTTTAACCACTCCATAATATTGGCTCTGAACCATTCAAGATTAGTTATAGAAGACGATATTGGTGCCTCCAATAAAATCATCTTGCTGTGGCACAATCTGCTTTCCATTGGGATGTGTGAAGACCTCTGTGCAAAGGTCATGCACAGTCTTCAGGAGCATAAGGTGCAGTCTTTTTCTCCAGAGTAGACTTGCTGCAAATTTCTAAGGTAGGGCTTTGGCATTGAGACAGCCTGCTGAGATGTTTAGCTTCTCCCTTAACTGGTGCAATAAGGATTTTTCAAACCTATCTAGTAGAGCTGCAGTCTTTCCAGACTGTGTTGAACTGAGAAAAACGAATATCTAGTCTAGCCATCACAAACGTAAAATGATGAATATAACTGGCTTCACATGAAAAATTATTTGGAAAGAAAGAAGACATAAATTTAATTAGTTGAAAACCCCCGTCCTCTCCAACATGATAGATTCCATGATCTTCAAAATATTATAGGTTTGTTCCCATTTTCATAACAAAATTTGGTTATAATTTTGGAGGACTTACTAAAGCACTACCAAATAAAATAAAATAAAAACTCCCAGTCTCCTCCTGCTGTCATAGAACCTGGACAAAAATTCAGGCCCTGAAGATAGTTTGCATATTATGGAATGCAACTAGGAAAATATCAGTATTTTGACAAAGTAAGAAGCGCACAGGGGATTTCTGACCCGCTCAGCTGAGGACTTGAGCCAAGGATTTTGCATGGTCTTTGAGCACATCCACTCAGTTACGAAATTTGTTCAGAAAGTTTATCAAGCACAATTTAGATAGCTGATAGCTAAGGACACTTGATAACATCGTTCCTTGTGAATATGGATGTAGATTGACCTGTCTGCACTTTCTAGACTGATCTGCAGTTTAGAAAGCACGGTAATTAGCCTCTGCATGTTTTAAATTTCGCAATGAACTTCTACTCATAACATTGATGATATACCCAATTGCATGCCAACATGCCAAGTTTACAGGAGAATTAGTTTAATAAATTTGTATTTTTTTAGATAAAATGTTTGGAAAATGCATACAGTAATGTGTGAATAAAATACATGGCAAATTCATATTTGAATATGAATCATCATGTGGCTTTTAATTGCAGATTGATATGGCTTAGAACTGGCTTAGGAATGAACATATTTAGACTTGGCATTGACTGAAAGTAGGTTGACATCAGTTTCTTATAGATAGCATAGGAAAGTTAGAAGGAAATTTTATTAAGGATTTTCAGCAGGCATCCATGAAATCCTGTTTGTGGAAGGCAGATGAAGTAACCAGATTTGGGCTATTAGAGGAAACAAATCATCACAAACAAGTGATTAATAATTAATTATTTCTCCAGATCATGATAGCATAGTGTGATTGTAATTTAATTAAGGATTGCCATTGAGTTGTGTAAAATTATCTTTTTTTATATAACTGTACGTTGTACCACTGTCCCATGACGAGTGACTTTCAAACTACCTACCATACAGTGGTACCTCAGTTTAAGAATGCCTCAGTTAAAGGAAAGCTCAGCTTACGTAAAGAAATTACTAGAAACGGGGATGCCTTGGTTTAAGGAAAACATTCAGTGGAATGTCCCAGTTTACTTGTTTTTTCGTAAAGCATTAAAAGTTCATGTGTGATGTTTGCATGATGAAAAGAATAGGGATGCCTCGGTTTAAGAAAACTTTAAATGGAATGCCCCAGTTTGTCTTTTTTTTCCCCCTGACCTCCGGAATGAATTAATCAGTTTTCAATGCTTTCCTATGGGAAACCGTGTTTTGGTTTATGAATTTTTCTCAATACAAAATGGTCCGGAGAACGAATTAATCACTTAAACCGAAGTACCACTGTAAAAAGAAACAGTTTTGTGAGAATTGCAGCTAGAATAGCAGTGCACAATTTTGAGTGGTCTTGAGTTTTTGGTTTCTGCATCTCTTCCCTTTATCCTGTTGCTTGTGATTTAGGGAATAGATTGTCTGAAAAGGTGCACAGGGGTTGTAACTTTATTTCTTGTTTGATTCTTTCTCTTTGTTGGTGTAAAGCCTGTTTTCATGTTCCTTCAGTAGTCTTCTGTCTCTTGAAGCCAATTTTTTTTCCAGTGTGGCTCAGCTTGACCTACAAAACATCATTGTTGGCAATTAAAACGGAAAGATTTTTGAGGAACTCTCTTTTCACTTTTAACCAAGTCATTAACAGACTAAAATAAATATTATCTCACCCCGGTGCTTATGATACGTGGAGACTGTTTAATTCAGCAGAGGTATTTTTCTTCATATTTGAACTACTATCTTAAAACACATCTGTGAATTAAGACATGTACTTAGATTACTTATACAGGTGCCACTGACCCAGAACCTTTTTATTGGGTACAGTTCCAGATAAGTTCAGAGATGGAATTTGGTCGAATGGTGTCTGTCAGGGCAAACAATACCTTCCTTACCCCTTGTGCATCTCCAAAATGTGCTCTTGAGGGTTAAAGCGGAGGAAGAGAAATATCTTTTGCACAAGCAAACGTGACCATTGTGATGTGTTGTACTTTGCTCGGAATGGACAGTCATACTTTTAATCAGCCATGAATGTATTGGTTGATTTATCTAACTGAGTAAGGCACTGCCTCCAGACATAATATCATTATAACATTTCTTCCTGGCAGAGTAACTCACATTGTGCAGTATCCCGCTTATTGTTTGAATGCAATGGGTGTTAGTTTTAACTTCAAAAAACATTCTGACATTGTATGCGGTTCTTGTTTTGTTTGTTGAATTATTTGTACACTACCCAGAGTGGCCTTGTTGCTAGATGGTGCAGTATATAAGTCTAATAAACAAACATTGCATACATAAATTTACTGGTGAACATATAGGTCAGCTTTAGAGGTGGAAACGAATCAGAAAACCCATGGTTCGGGTTCATCTTGTTCGGGGCCCACCCTTGGTTCGGTTTGGGTTGAGGTTCGTACAATTTAAAAAAAAATCATATGAACCCGAACTGAACCGAACCAGTTCAGGTTCTTGCCTGCACTAGTGGCAGCTCGGTGGTGGCAGTGGCAACGGTGGATCCTGGTCCCTGCGGCAGGGGCTTTTTGAGGTGCTGGCATGGGGCCAGTGCCTTTTTTTTTCAAGTGCCCACCGTGTGGCCCCTGGGGCCAGGTGGGTGCTTCTTTTATTTTTTATTTTTTTCTTGATTTTAGAGCACCAGCCCAACCACCCCCAGGGTGCTCCTTTTTGTTTGTTTGTTTGTGGTTTTTTTTTAAGTGCCGACCGCGTGGTCCCTGGGGCTGGATCGGCGCAGTGGTTAAATGCCTGCACTGCAGGTAAAACTGTGCTCACGACCTGGGGTTCAATTCCTGGTAGCAGGCTCAAGGTTCACTCAGCCTTCCATCCTTCCGAGGTCGGTAAATGAGTACCCAGCTCACTGGGGGGGGGGGGCAATGTGTAGCCTGCACACTGTAATTAAAAATTGTAAACTGCCCAGAGACTACTTGTAGTGGTATGGGGCAGTATCTAAGCAGAACACTTTTTGCTTTTTTATTTTTTATTTTTTATTTATTTTATTTATTTTAATTTTATTATTTATTTATTTATTTAGAAACCTCCGACCACGTGGCCCACGCTACAGGTGTAGTGCAGGCCTGTCGGCTTTTTTTCCCTGGTCACCCCTCCCTGCAGCCAGGAAAACTGGACCAGGAAGACCAGCACTAGGTAGGAGACATCTCCGGCGCTGCCATTAATGTAACAAAACGAAATGAAACGAACCATTTTTTTCCAGTTCAGTTTGTTTCATTCTAAATTCATTCTGGGGTTCTAAAAGTTCGTTTCGTGCCCATCTCTAATCAGCTTCCCACTTGAAAATGTCAAAGCATTAATTATAAAATGTTTTTGTTCATTGCTTTTTTTTTGTGCCACAGATTTTTGAAATTATGTACCAGTGACGTCCTGGCTGGACTACTGTAATGCGCTCTGTGGGGCTACCAATGAAAAGTCTCAGGAAACTTCAATGGGTCCAAAATGCAGCAGCCAGAATGCTGACTGTGGTGGAGTATAGAGATCACATTACAGCCCTATTAAAACAGCTCCACTCACTGCCAATCAGCTATTGAGCACAATTCAAGGTGCTAACCTTGACCTACAAAGCACTATATGACCTGAGTCCTAGCTACCTCAAAGATTGACTCTCACAATATGAACCGACTCGTGTGTTAAGGTCATCAGGAGAGGCCCTTCTCTCCACCCCGCCACCCTCACAGGTACATCTTGTGGGAACCCATGAAAGGGCCTTCTCAACAGCTGCGCCCAGACTCTGGAACTCCCTCCCACTAGAGACCAGGACTGCCCCATATCTGTTGTCTTTCCGGAAACAGAGTTTCCCCTGAATGATGGACTACCACAGTGGTGGCCAAACTTCGGCCCTCCAGATGTTTTGGACCACAATTCCCAGAATTCCAAGCCTAGACTGCCAATGACAAAGGACTGTGGGAGTTGTGGTCCAAAACATCTGGAGGGCCGAAGTTTGGCCGCCACTGGACTACCATGTGTATTTTATATGAATCTATACGTTCACATAGACTTTGTGTTTATAACTACTCACAACCTTGTAGCTTTAATGAAATGCCTATTAATGCTGTAAGATGTCCCACAATTCCTTGTTCTCAAATACTTGAACATGTCTTAATTGTACTGGACTGTATATTATCCCTCATTACTGTAAGCCGCCTTGGGTCCTTTTCCAAGGAGAAAGGTGGGGTAAAAATACTCTAAAATAAATAATAAATAAAATAAATAAATAAATAAAAGTCTAGCATGATAACAATTTGAAATTAAATAATTGGTTACATTTTACCTCACATGTTTTAAGGTAGGTGTATTTTGTACAACTATCCTTAAACAGGACATGGTTTGATGTAGTGGATAGAGTGATGGGCTAGGTTCAAGCCCCCATGTGGTCCTGGAAGTTCACTGAGGAGGTGTGTCAGTGGTAAAACCACTCCTTAACTATCTCTCATAGCTTGAACATCATATTAGGGTCTCCATAAATTAGTTCTGACAGAATGTAACACACATGCCTTGAAAGCAGAGGATGCAGTACCATTCTATTTTCTGTGGTTCTATAGCCATCTTAACAAAAATAACAGAAGCACTGAATGCAACTCGATTATGATTACTTAGTTCCATAAGTAAGCCTTGCTTAGGAATTATCTGATCTAGCTTTAATATGAGGATACAAATTTGCAGTAAGCACTACATGTAACAGCAGCTGTGATTAGACTCCATCACAGATTAGATTGATCACTGGTGTGTATTATTTCACATGTTTTAATAACGTGAGGTTGTAATTAGAAGCAAGAACTTATTAACCTTAATGACATGATAAAATGTGTGTGTGTGTGTGTGTGTGTGTGTGTGTGTGTGTGTGTGTGTGTGTGTGTGTGTGTGTGTCTGTGTGTGTCTGTGTGTGTGTGTGTGTGTGTGTGCGTGTGTGTGTGTGTGCATGTGTGTGTGTGTGTGTGTGTGTGTGTGTGTGTGTGTGTGTGTGTGTGTGTCTGTGTGTCTGTGTGTGTGTGTGTGTGTGTGTGTGTGTCTCTGTGTGTGTGTGTGTGTGTGCGTACCTACTCTTTGGACAAAGGGAACATTCCATTCAGGCACTCTACTTTTCACTATATAGCCACACATGCAAAAATTGTTCTCTGTTTTTTAGCAACCCGAGTTACATTCACGTTACTTTCAAAAAGCAGTTAAAACAATTTTAGAACATTTTGACCAAATTTTAAATGTTTTAATGCTTTCTTTCATCAACCCTCAGTGGCAAAGTAAGTATTCTTTGACTTGTTTATTTATATATAAATATTATTAAATATTATTAAATATAAATATTATAAATATTTTAATAAATATTTATAAATATATTCCTTTATAAATATTTCCATGGTACAATATCAGAATTGGCCACTAGAGGGACCCAGACTGTCTTCCTCTAACTTTCCAGCTTGTTTAAGGCATTAATAATACAGAATGTAACAAATTAGTTGCATAGTCAGAGCAGCCTGGCCACTGAAAATCAGTGACTAATGCAACCACTTCCTTTTAAAAATGCAAAGTTATTAGCTCTCTTTTTGCCATTTTGGGATACAATCGAAGCAACTCAGCAACCCCAGCTCAGAAGCTGGAAAAACACAGCAAAGACAAAACAAGACAAAAGCTCAGAGCTGCCTTATAATTAACATAATTCTGTTTCCTATATCACCAAAGCTACTGTGTATGGCAGCTGTCATGTTTAGGCTGAAGATACTGACTGGGAAAGGGGACCCACCTAATAGTGTTGGAATGCAGCTCTCATCAGTACTAGCCAGCATAGGATTTACAGCCCTACAAGTTCTCACCCACTCCATCTTAAACGGTATGAAATAGTAAGAGCAAATTGCTGTTTCCTGTGTGTCGAAAATACTATGAATCTGAAACACTCAACGGCATTCCAGAAACGAGGTGATTGAAGGTGATTCTTTCTATTGTCTGCAGTTCTTCACATCGGCTAATAATGATGAGCACAACAGCATTCAGTGCATACCACATGGTATTACACCATTTATTAGTTTCATTTTTTGCAGCGAACATAATGTTTTCAATTGTAGGGAGAAAAATTCTTTATTTTATTAAGTTGCAAAATGGATTTGCAGGAATGTGCTATTTGTCTAGCATTCTTGAAAGCACCCGGTACTTCTGCTTACGTTGGCAAATACGTTGGGAAACAGAAAAAGGTCCCCTCCCCATGTTGTTGTGTTCTTCTGGCCTGCATCTTTCCTGGGGTCTCTTTTCCTTTTCCTTTTGGTAGTTTCTTCAGGTGCCCGCACAAATGTGAGCACAAGTAGACTTACACACTCAGGTTTCTCAATTGCGTTCCCCTTTTAGACACCCAGAAGCTACAAATCAAAAATTGCAATAAGTAAAAGTATTCCTTCAAAAACAGAAACTCATTCTTGTTAAAATTCCCATCTATAAATAACTCTGGAAGGGACAAGAAAGTTTAGATTGGCTGAGTAGTGTGGGTGCCCTGCTGGTGTGCCAGCTATCAGTGGTACAGAGCAGGGTCTGGTTGCATAGGGATATAAAACATCCTGTTGAGAGTTTAATAAAAATTGGTCTTTTCCAGTAAAAGCACCTTGCCCTACACAACAAATACTGGGGCCAAACAAAAAGCCACTGGAATGTTGAGGAAGTTTTAGCATAATCTGATTGGAGCAGGTGCTGAACGTTCATTTCACACCTGTGCCTTCTACCAGTAAGTCAGCAGTAACCGAGACCCATTCATATTTCCGGAAGAATACTCACAACATTGAGAAGGATTTGTTTTCCTTCACACGAAGAAAAGAAAGTGTGAAAAAGCAAAATGAAGATGGCTGCTATTACTTTTTGTATAATATTTTGCCCCATAATAGTGGAAATACAATTCACGCCACGTCTGCAGTGACAGGATGATTTTCTATTTGGCTTGCTTTTCATGTTCTTTGATTTGTGGTGTCCCCGTGTGTTTTGATTTAGGTAGATCCACCTTGCCCCCTTTTAGAGCATTTTGTTCCATTTTTGGCACAGCAATAGGGCTACAATTTTTAGGCAAATGGAGAGCTCGGAATTGTCTCTTTCAGTATCCCGAACGGCCCCACTTGACTAAAGAATTAAATCAAATACAGGTTAAAAGAGAGGATGTTTGAGGTTTAATTGATAAATTGAAGATCAATAAGTCACCGGGCCCAGATGGCATCCACCCAAGGGTTTTTAAGGAACTGAGAAATGAAATTGCAGATCTCTTAACAATAATATGCAACTTGTCTCTTGAAACGGCCACAGTGCCGGAGGACTGGAGGATAGTGGATGTCACACCAATTTTTAAAAAAGAAGGAGGGGGGGACCCAGGAAACTACAGGCCAGTTAGCCTTACATCTGTCCCAGGGAAGATGGTGGAAATCCTCATCCAAGAGAAAATCTTGAAACACATAATAGAACAAACCTTGCTGAGAGAAAATCAGCATGGTTTGTGTAAGGGTAAGTCTTGCCAGACAAACCTTTTAGAATTCTTTGAAAAGGTCAACAGGCATGTGGATTTGGGTGAACCGGTGGATATTGTCTATCTGGATTTTCAGAAGGCTTTTGACACAGTCCCTCACCAAAGGCTGCTAAGAAAATTGCACAGTCAGGGGATAAGAGGGCAGGTCCTCTTATGTATTGAGAACTGGTTGAGATCCAGGAAACAAAGAGTAGGTGTCAATGGGAAAATTTCACAATGGAGAGAGGTGAAAAGTGGTGTGCCCCAGGGATCTGTCCTGGGACCGGTGCTTTTCAATCTGTTCATAAATGACCTGGAGACAGGGATAAGCAGTGAGTTAGCCAAGTTTGCGGATGACATGAAACTTTTCTGGCTGCCAAATGGCAAATGTGTTTCAATGTAGGAAAATGTAAAGTAATGCATTTTGTCGCTAGAGATGGGCATGAACCAAAAAAAAATGGTGATTTGTTTTGGTTCGGTTTGTTTTAGGGTTTGTTTTGTTTTGTTTTGTTTTTGATGAATTTTTTTCCAAATATTCGTTTCATTGGTTCATTTTGTTCATTATTCATTTTGTCCCCACTTTGCACGATTTAATCCATTTGACAGCACACTAATTTTAAAAAATAAATAAAAAATCACAGACATTAACAACTGCACAAACTGGACTGGCATGCTCCTCCTCCTCCTCCTCCTCCTCCTCATCTTCAATCATCAACACCTTATTCTTACTAGGCGGCGGCAGTGGCAACAGAGCGATCTTGGCCCCTGTAGCAGGGGCTCTTTGCGGCGTTGGCTTGGGGCCAGGGCCTCTCCCCCCCCCTTGTTTTTCAAGCACTGACTGTGCGGCCCCTGGGGCTGGGCCGGTGCTGGTTTTATTTTTTATATGTTTTTCTATATTTTAGGTCACCAACCCAGCCACCCCTGGGGATGGGTTGCCACTCCTTTTTATTTATTTTATTTGTTTTTTATTTGTTACTTTATTTTTATTGTATTTTTTTTTTTTGCTGCTGACCACGTGGTCTGCACTACAGCTGTAGCACGGGCTGGTTGGCTTTTTTTTCTTTTGCCCTGGGGCCGGTTTGATGCCCCTTTTAAAATTTTAATCTTTTTTTTAACTGCCAACCACGTGGCCCGTGGCCCGTGTTACAGCCGGTCATTTTTTTTCCTGGTTGCCCCTCCCTACAGCCTAAAACATTTGGAGCTCTTTAGTCTGGAAAAAAGGCTCCTGGGGGGGGGGATATGACTGAGATGTACAAAATAATGTAGGGCAGGCATGAGTAAAGTGGATAGAGGGACGCTCTTTTCCCTCTCACAAAATTCCAGAACTAAGGGACATACATTCAAACTGAGGGTTGAGAGAGTGAGAACAGACAAAAGAATGTTTTTTTACCCAACATGTTGTTAGTCTGTGGAACTCCCTGCCACAAGATGTGGTGATGGCATTTAGCCTGGATGCCTTCAAAAGTGGATTGGACAGATTCCTGGAGGAAAAGTCCATTGCAGGTTACAAACCATGATCGGGATGTGTAATCTTCCAGGCTTAAAACCGGGGTACTTCAGGGACCAGATGCAGGGGAGGGGTATCAGGAGACAGATATCTAGTCTTGTGTGCTCCCGGACACATTAGTTGGGGCCACTGTGAGATACAGGAAGCTTGACTAGATTGGACTTTGGCCTGATCCAGCATGGCTCTTCTTATGTTCTTATATTCTTATTTATGTGTTGCTAAGTGATAAATCAGCACTTTTATCCTATTACATCAGTAGACCTTCTTTAGTTGAGACTATCAGGAGGATATTGACCTTTTGTTTTAGCCTTGTTTGTCTTTTAAAGTTTACAAAGCAGAGTGTAGTGGACAGAGTGCTGGACTTGGGCTCAGGAGACCTGGGTTCGAATCTCCAGTGGGCCGTAGAGATTTACTGGAAGGGTGAGGCTGGCAAACCCACTCCTTAAATAGCTCACCTACTTTGAAAGCCCTGTTAAGAACATTGTGTCCCTTTATTGGAATAAAGACAGGTTATAAATAAAATGAATGAAGGGCACAGCACTTTACTTCAGACACTTCTGAGCTCTTCTGTGGACACACTAGGGATGTGAAAAATACTTTGCATCCTGATACTGTGTTTTCTAATGGCCAAGTGGTGCTAAAAGAAGGAATCTAAAGAAAGCCCTGATGTCACTTTATCTGGAGATAAGAAGCACAATACAGTGTAAACCACAAGTACTGCAAGCTGTGTTGCCTCCACAACACAGAAGAAATCCTCTGGACCCCCATTAGAGGGTCTCTGCTTTTCATCATACAAGATTTTCTGGGGGAGGGGGACAATCCACAGAGACAGAACACCTTTGCCAAATACAAAACTGCCAAATTACCAAATAAAAATCAAGGAAATTTCATCTGCATATCCATACATGTCTCGCACCATTCAGGATGAATTCTTGTACTTGGTAAAAATCAAGGTTTGAATAATCTGCATGTCATCTTTTGAAAATTCTTCTATTGTAAATCATAGTTTATAAATTTGGCATATTTTATGATTAGCTGACTCAATTATTTTGAGTGTGTATACTTTGAACAAAAAAAGTATTGAATCAAGTGCTGAATGTGTTATTTGTAAATGCATGCAGATTTTCATTCTGATTAATAGCATATAAAATCACACATTATGTTTCCACTATTTAAAAAGCAAGGCTGAAATTCTGTTCTGCAAATTTCACCACATAAAGGTGATATTGTCATCAACTGTGACAATTTTCAGAAATGTCATATTTCCTCAACCACCCCAATGGTCCTGAGCTTCCAGGTGAACCACTTTCATTGTGGATTTACTTTAGAGTAGTAAGTCAGAGTTAAAGTAGACCTATTTGAATCAATGGGGTTTATGGAGGAGTTGGCTCACCCAACTCTCATTGATTCAGTGGGACTAGTTGAGTGCAGTGTCGTATACTAAGCCACAGGATCTTAGTCAGTGGATATGTTTGCTTGTCTATATGGTACTATTCCTATATACAGAAATTTATAGTATATATGGCAGTTTTCAAAATAATGTGAAAAAGCAACAGTAACAAAACAAAATGATGGTCTTTCCCTTCCAAAAAGCTCTACTGGTGGAAGAATTTGTGAACAGTGAGAATTAACAATATTAGCACAGACAGAGGATTTGGCATGTCAGATTGTTTTCTGATCTGTGTGTGCATGTGCCCAAATATGCATGTATGCACACACACACACACACACACACACACACACACACAGAGAGAGAGAGAGAGAGAGAGAGAGAGAGAGAGAGAGAGAGAGAGAGAGAGAGATGAGAATGAGAATGAGAATGAGAATGAGAATGAGAATGAGAATGAGAATGAGAGAGAGAGGAGTCCAAGTGTCTCTCAGCAAGAGCAAGGCTCAACTAATCTCCATATTAACGTCTGCTGGCAGCTCAATGTGAAGTTGACACCTGTCATGGAGATATCAGTGTCAGCTTCCTAAACAGGCCTCTCCTTAAATCCTTCCAGCTTTATTATGGCAAATGAAATGAGGCCTCCCACCCTTATCTCCTAGTTCTGCGACTCTGGGGGTGGGGGAACCTGAGGTGTGGGAAGGTGGTGTTATCACTGCAAGTGACAAACAGCCTTGGCCAAACAAGCTACTGGGACAATCTGGGGCCATGCAGTAACAACAGGAGATGGAAAGCGGGACTGAGCTGGGACTAAATAGGGAAATCCCTATCCCCCACCCCCAGCCTACTCCAGACCTCCACTGTTCCACTTGGAATCTGCAGAACCATTTCCTCTCCACAGCTAGCCCACTCTTTTTTCACCTGACAACCCACATTCCACCTGATAAGCCAGATGAATTTTCTTTGCTATTTCCTCGGCACAGAAGACTCTCTGATTCTACTGTCAGAGGTTTCTCTTATTTCGTCCTAACCTTTGTCCACCCAGCCCGAAATAAAGAGACGAGACACATTTTGGGATTAAAAATGGGCCACACTTTATTAATATTTCATTGTACTATTTATCCTACTGTTTAGTCTTTGAGGGAACCTGAACGGGGCAAGTGGCATTGGGGGATTTCGCCATAACCAAACTCAGGTATTACCCGGTGGGGCAGAACCCCCAGCAATAGAGTTATGGGCAGCCCTTTGCCGATATTTATCTAAATGGTCATAAATCAATATTTACTGTCCTTTCTATTTCTAAGCCTAATGTGGGAATTTAAGGGCTGCTCTCGTACTAAGCCGTATTTCCTCCTATTTCCTTAAGGGACATACCGCCACTTGCCCTTACCACCAAGTGTGACCAGTGATATTTAGGTGGATCCCCATAGTGAAGAGAATAGAATGGGCAAAAACACACCACTGCTCAAGGACAATCAGAGCGGCAGCCAAAAATTCCCATCCGGTCCTTACACGACCAGCTAATCTCATTCTCCTCATGGGGAGTGTGGGTGGGTGAGTGAGGCTGGGAGACAAAGACCCCTTTGATGGGGTGCTATCCCCTTACCTAGAGGCTATTACCAGGGGTCAGCTGACCAGTGGGTCAGCCTCTGGCCAATCTTGCCAGCTGTGCTGGCAATGCCTGATTGGCCAGCCTGGCAGCTGGCCAGCATGTCCCTGTTGGGCGAGCGGACAAAGAAGCCCCTCCCAGGAGAAGCCTGGTCGGAGCCCCTTAATAAGACTCTGGTACTAAGAGACTTAGTGTCTTGAGGTCAGCTCACCAGCTGCGCTGAGTTTCTCTCAGACTATTTTAAATTAAATCTCATTTTCAGCACTCTCTCCAAACCTCTCTGACTTAAAGCATCTTCTGCTTGTGTTCTGCCATTTAGCACAGTTTTTATAAATGTGATCTGGTCCTGACCAGCATTTCCTCCAAGCATTTCAGGACAGTTTTTTTTTTTAACTTTTCTGTCTTTTGTTTGGACACTCATCTCTGGTTTTTTGTGGTTTGAGGAGGAGGGGGTGTCTCACCCTGACATGTCATCTCGTCAAAACATGTCACATCAAAAGATTATTCTTAATTAGTAAATTTAAGAGTAGGCAAAAGGTGAAATCTTTGTAGGCCACTGATTAAAATAAATAAAAAGCATACAACATGCAAGCTTTTGTGGGTAGATCCCACTTCTTCAAAGCAAGCACCAAAAGTCCATATTTTATTCTGCCAAGATGGTTACTTTTATTCTGCCAAGGAGGTTACTTTTAAATGTAAAGTTCTGAGCAAGATGAGTTTCACTAGTTTTAGATGAAGCTGGTAGCGGCCACATTGCCATTCCTGGCAGTTCTCAGTCAACATCCCCAGCCCCTTCCTTTTACTTAGCTAAAAGTGGCAAACCAATGCAGCTGGTGAGTAGGAAGAAAAAAAGACCAGAGCTTAACTTTTTGTTTTATTTTTTACCTCTCCATCTCCTTCAGACACTGAGTCAGCATTAGCAAAAGGGCCTTAAGCATGCAGCTTTCCCAAGTTTTTCTGAAATAATGATAGTTGCTATTGCCCATTTTGCAGTGACCATTGGAAATAATGTGGGGAGGGACAACCTTTTTGTTCTCCTTGAGAATTACAGCTTCTCTCCCTGACATTGCTTGACATAGGGTGTTTATACACGACCCCTAAACTCCGGGGCAAATGGCTCCCAGCTCCGGAGATTAAAAATGTTTACCCACCAGCTCCGGAGTTAACAGGAAATTAAGTGCGACCACGCCCACTTTAGCGCGTCCCAGCGCAGCTTTCAGGTACCTGCTTTTTGGATGTGAAAAATATTTGATCCTGTGTAAGGATAGTGAGTGTGGGGCTCACCTGGCTTCTGTTTGTTGTTTTTCTGCCCCCTGCCCCTTTAAGAGATCTGAATGCTGCCGGGAACAGAACGGAGGTAAACCGGCATTCTTTTCTTTCTTTTTTTTCTCCCTCCCTCACGCAGCCAGCAACCAGGAAGTGCGGAGGGGGTGGGGACAGAGGAAGAGCGAGAACCCCTAAGATCTCTGGTCCGAATTTAAGTGGCCAGCGGAACTTAGGGGTCGTGTAAAAAGGTCCATACCAGGTAAATGGAGGCAAGAGGTATGTTTTGACAAAAGAGGAAATAGCTCTTGAAGAGTTTTGAATGCCTGGTAAAATTCCTTTTGCTCCACAGTAGAAATCCAGATATCCACAGGAGAATAGTGAGAGGCTCTGCAGAGTCCGCCCCTTTCTCATTAACTGGCACTCAAAGTTCAATAGCTCACTCTGAGACTTTAATAGATGAAAGAATATCCAGCAACCAACTGAATGGATCAACAGCAAACAAGCAACTTCCACCAAACAAAAAGCAAAGTGTTCTACTTATATACCGCCCCATACCACTTTAAATAGTCTCTGGGTGGTTTATAGTTTAATTATAGTAATGCAGGCTACACATCCCCCCCCCAGCAAGCTGGGTACTCATTTTACAAACCTCAGAAGGATGGAAGACTGAGTCACCCATGAGCCTGCTACCCCAGGTTGTTAGCACAGTTTTAACTGCAGTATAGGCATTTAACCACTGCACCATGAGGTGGGGGGGGGACATTCAGTAAAGACATGAGACTGTCTTTGAAAGCAAAGATTGGAAGGAATGATTGATTACTGCTGGAAAGACACTAACCTCCACTCAGAAATATCCCTTCTAGTCACATAAATTACAGACAACATGCAAGGTTGTAAACCAAACTCCAACAATAGCTGGCACCATTGTGGTCTATAATTTTCATCCCCACTGTGTGGGCCTCTTTCCCATGTGCACATGCTCAAGGTGTGAAACCTCACCCCACAATCACATGGGTTCCATCATGACCATAACAAAAATTGTCATGAGAGGTGTGTGAGAATGGGAAAGCTCCAGGCAGAGGGGGAAGGGCTGAGGTCTGTGTGAGTGTATACACATGTGCCTAAAAAGGTCCCCTTGGCTGGCACATTTTCTGAGCCACCCAGATTGTTTGGGAAATGTTTTGAACTGTTCCCATATTTTTCCTCAGATACTTGGGAAATTTCTCAGCCAGCCACATGAGAGAGCTTGCCTGTTTCTGCTGTAGACTAAATACATGTGGTGGTGAGTTTCATCCATCCTTTTCTCCATTTTCCTCCTAAAACTGCCTTGAAAGAGTTCCACACAGTGGAAAGGGAAGAAAGAGAACAAGTTCACACCTTCAAGTATTTGGGAGTGCACTTTGATGAGAGAAACTGCTGGAAAACACAGGTTCAGGGTGTTAAAATCTCAGCTCAGAAATCTAGCCATGCTCTAATCAAATTTTTCCACTCCAATTTGGTACCCCCAGCTTTAAAGGTCTTCACAGGAAGGGTGACTAGACTACACAAATGCAATATGGAACCAAACAATCTGCATACCCTGAGGTGCATCCTGGCAATTCAGCAGGGGACCCCAGCAACCTTCCTTAAAGCAGAATGGTCTCCATTAAAGCTAGGGCATTTCCATCTATATTCTCTTACTACTACTCTTATGTGACATGCCTGACCATTGACTCCCTAAACATCTGATGCAGCAGTGGAAGAGTGGTGGATGGGCTATTTTGGTACAAAACATTTTGAAATCCAAATCCCTCAACACTGACATTTATGTGTTTCCAGGAGTCAAAAGTATGCTGAGGGAGTGGATATATAAACAGAGCAATGATCAGGATCTTGCCCTAATCAATTCCTCAGCCTTCTCTCTCTGGTACAACCTGTGGAAAACAGTCAGTCAAGGGCACAATATTTACTTTCACTCACTATTCCCTCTTTGAGAACAGATTTCACAGAGCTCTGCTTTTGAACTACGCCAACTGCTGTCCTGGATGGTACACTAATGTACCTAGACATCTAAGACTTTGTATCTGTGGTGCAGGAGGGATACAGGATGTGGCTCACTATCTATTAAATTGTCAGCTTTGTCATAACTAGGGATGGGCACCAAACAAAAAATGAAATGTTGTTTCATCAGTTCATTACATAACAAAACGAAACAAAATGAACCAGGGAAGCAGCATTTGTTAGTAACGAAACAAACCAGTGGGGTTTTTATTTGTTTGTTTAAAATGAACCAATTTGTTTTCTTGTAAAACAGCTCTCCTGGGTCCTATTTTGTTTCGTATAATTTTGTTAAAAACATTCATTTCTTACAAAATGAAACAAATTACAGGGGAATGAAACAAAACAAAACAAAACACAATTTTTCCATGTCATGCTCATCCCTAGTCATAACCCAAGGGCAGGTCTACTAGGAAGTATCTTGGCCTCCCTGCAGGCTAAAGTGGCCAGTCTGCTTTCGGACCATGACCCACACATCACCTATAGAGTTGCTAGGTTTGCCAAAGCAGCCAGGACAATTAATGCTAACTTTTTGAGAACAATCACAGTAAGCTGTGCAGGGGACTCCCTGAAATGAGGCAGTATCAATGCTCTCTTCTACCCCCTCTTCCCTGGCAAGAGAGGTCAACCCCGGACATCCTTACCAAACACTGCTTCATTTATTCTATTTTATTCTATGCTATGATTGTTTTATTTAGTTGTTGTGAGTTTTTCGAGCTGTTTGGCCATGTTCTGGAAGTTTTTCTTCCGAATGTTTCGCCAGACTCTGTGGCTGGCATCTTCAGAGGGCAAGGAGCTCAGGGAACAAGGAGTTTCAACTCTCAGATCCCAGCCGTGAAAGCCTTTGAGAATACGTTGTTTTATTTATTTCCTCTTCTCTGTAATCTTTGATTGTGATGGCTTGTAGCCAAGACAATAAACTTTATTGAATTGAATCGAATTGAGAAAGAGTTAATATGTTTCCTTTTTTCAGATGTCATTTCCCCTCACCCATATCCTTTCCCAGTGACAAGTATTTCTCACTGTAGGAAAATCCTTATGTACCTCTGTATGGGAAAGAGAGAGAGAGAGAAAATGTTGAAGAAAAAAAAGTCACATGCTGCTCTGTTTTGCTCTGGCATGGCCCCTTGAACCACGCAGGTTCCATAATCACCACAGGAAACAACATTTTAAAAATATTCTAGATGGACACAAACTCCTTTTACTCTCTTGACAAAATATCTGAATGGGGTGGGGGCAGCATAAGTGTGAGTATTGGAGGAGAGGGACACTCAATCCCATTAGGGCCCTTAGTTTATGTTTAAGTTCAGCAATTAAATGAACAATAGTGCAAGTCTTTTTCAAGTGTCTTTTTCCAGGAGGGGGGGGAGAGGAAAGAAAAGTTTCCGAATGTCACTTCCAGTTCAGCAGATTTGCGCTTTTAAAAGAATTCCCACCAAATTTTATGTCAACTATTTTAAGGAATGGTTTAAAATTAAAAGCCTTTTGCTAAGTTTAAACTTGACGTTCCCAAGAGACCTGCGATGTTTAAAAACACTTTTGCCATTTGAAAGAGTTCAAAATAACATTCCAGAACAGATCTTTTAAAAGACATCCCTGTGACGATGAGCCCAGTCTCTGGACTTAGCTGCCGGCTTGCACTTAATGTGTAACATTTGCTTCTCATTTAGCCATGAAATGGGTGCTGAAATGTAGACCTCGTAATTAAAGGTAATTTAATTGGAGCTGCTGTACGTTTAGGCTATGCAGTTAAGGGACAGCACATTCCCAGTTTTGTTAACAAGATCAAAATGGCAAGAGGTTTGGTGAGGCTTTGAGGACTGGAAAATCTCATTGAAGAGCTTATTTTTCCAAGGATCACATCATAGTTTGACTTTTTTTTAACATAGAGAAAAGTTGGGCATAATAGAGTGCTTCTTAAGCTGAGTCAGACGAGAGCATTTTTGCCTGGGGCTGTCTACTTTGATGGGCAATTTCTTTTGAGGGTTTGAGGTGGGAGCAGATGAGTTTGGCACATTTTCTGCTTGCAAAATATGTGCTCTGACTATGTATCACTTAAAAACAAACAAACCAAGAAGTGTTAGTTCCACCCGACACACACACACTTATTCGATAATCACAGGCTCCCCTCATTCCGTTCTTCTAGCCTTTAGGACAGAGTGAGGAATTGATGGACATCCAGATGGAGTGGTTCATCAGACTAGGGGAGGGAAAGGTCTCATATACAAATTTGTGAGGGTGAGGAGGCTGGATATTTGTTTATGTCTCTGAGAGTTGCTTAACAGCAGGTCTTCCAACACTAGCTTGGTAGCCTGATATGACTTGCAGTCCAAAACATTTGGCAACCTACTAGACATTAATTACTAGGAACCTAGGCTTTTCTTACATTTCACACGTTCCCTAAACAATTATGAGACTTGTAGTTGGGTGATGATATGTGAACATACAGTGTGAATTAATTTTTAGCCCTTTTTGTAGAATTCTGTTTAGAGGGGGCTACTTAAACACATTCAAGCCAAACATTCTGCATGCACTTAGTGAGGTGGACAAATAGCTTTACTTCTGGCTGATATATATCTCACTTAAGAAAATCAGAGGTTTGCCTGCCTGTGTGGCTTGCTGTCTTATTGGTGGCTCAGTTAAGTAATTTCATTAGAAAACTGCTGTTGTTTGTACTGTGTGATTAGCCTTAAATTCACACAAGACTAAGTGTTTGGAATTGCATGTTTATTGCATTCTAAGGGCGTTTATACACGACTCCTAAACTCTGGGGCAAATGGCTCCCAGCTCCGGAGTTTACAGGAAATTAAGTGCGGCCACGCCCACTTTAGCCCGTCCCAGTGCACCTTTCAAGTACCTGCTCTTCCGGGGTGAAAATTGCTTGATGCAGTGTAAGGATAGTGAGTGCGGGGCTCTCCTCGCTTCTGTTTGTTGTTGTTTTGGCTCCTGCCCCTTTAAGAGATACTTTACAGAGACAGGAATGTTGCCGCGGCAAGAACGGAGGCAGAACGGAGGTGAGCCACGATCTTTTCTTCCTTTTTTTTCTCCCTCCCCTCACGCAGCCAGCAGCCAGGGTGGGGACACAGGAAAAGCGACAAGCCCCTAAGATCTCTGGTCCGAATTTAAGTGGCCAGCGGATCTTAGGAGTTGTGTAAAGGTGCCCTAATAGACATTGGATTGGATTCATCTGTAGGGTTTTATACCATCCTTTTACTAATTCTATGTGGCAAGGGAATGTTTCTTAGGTTTGTCTTTTTATGTTTACATGGAACTATATCAGAATTGGCCACATGGGGAGCCATAGAGTATTTCCTTGTATTTTTTTTTTTTTACCTTTAGGCAATGACATTATATAAGTTAACATGAAATAGCGGGAATGACTTGTACGATCAAAGCAATGGTAATGGCAGCAACAACCTGGCTGCCCAGAAGTAATGAGTAATGCAGTGAGTTCCTGTTAAAAGATTACTTTCCAAGCTGTGGTCACAGTGCAGACCCCGAGAAAGACAACAGTTCTTAACTTGAGGCGTTCTTTTATGCCAGACTAAATCTGTGGTGATACAGTAGCATAAATTGCAAGAAAGTTCTTTCTCTAGACTGATTAGACTAGTTGTAGAGAAAACAAGCTGTGCCTTGGTCACACAACGTCTGGCAACATTCAAATTAGAATATTGCAACACTGTCTCTATTCAGCTTTTAAAATGGATTGGAAACTTCAGCTAAGGCAGAATTAGGGTCCTGTAGGAATGTGTGGAGATTTGGTACATACAGTGCCTCTGCTGCACCGGTTATTTATTTATTTATTTATTTATTTATTTATTTATTTATTTATTTATTTATTTATTTATTTATTATTGCATTTATATCCCGCCTATCTTCGAGAACGAACTCTAGGCGGCTAACAACAGAAACCAATATACAATAGGAAACAACAAACAAGTCAATAACAATACAATATAAAACAATTAAAACAGGCACACCCTTTCATCGTGAAAGGTGATGAGCCTGATAAGAATCTTAAACAATCTATCTATTGATGGCGGGTAAAAAAAAAAAAGTGTCTGCTTCTTCATATCCAAACCCAATTTAAAATGTGCATGGGTGTTAATATTTAAATACCCAAATGACTGGTCCAACCCAAGAGGTAAAGACTGATCAACGAGATAAACATACTGGGAACTTTAGACAGAGATAACCATTCCCTTTTGGGAATTATTATATTATACCGAGAAAAAAGGAAACTGGAGAGTAGAGCTACACTTGCTCTGGACAGCAGGAAAGCTGATTTCAGTAAGAAATACTAAGGGAGATCCCATGAGGGCTCGAGATATCCAAAGAGAAAGGATTACTCAATGAATGGGCATTTCTTAAGGACATGTTGAGTAAATGGAAAGAGAGGAGGGTCACAAAGGAGGAATACAACAGTTAGTCAATACTTTTAGAAGTAAGGTTAGGAAAAATACAGTAGGACCCCAGTATCTGCAGGGATTGGTTCCAAGCCTTCCCGTGGATAATGAAAACCGTGGATAAGAGAGAACACCAAAATGTCCCCAAAAGTGCTGTTTTGTGATAGTAACTTGCTTTACAGCTGCTGTTTTACAACAGTAGCTTGCTTTACAGCTGCTGTTTGTAATGGTAGCTTACTTTACAGCTGCTGTTTTATGATAGTAGCTTGCTTTACAGCTGCTTTTTGTGACAGTAGCTTGTTTTGCAGCTGCTGAATTATTTATTTATTTTTCCTCTGCCAACCGTGGATAACTGAATCAGTTGATAATGAATCAGTGGATACGTGGGTCCTGTTGTAATGCTAAAAAAAGCTCAGATTTGCAAGAGGAGGGAAAAGGAAAAGGTGGTTCCAATGTGTGAAGAAGATGGAGAAGAACTCCAAATGACGAAAAGACAGAGCTCCTGAACACATCCTTTGTCTTCTCCCAGAAGGAAGATAGAGCCCAAGTTGGATGTGTGAAATAAAGAAGTGAAATAGTTGCTGCCCATGATAGATACAACATGTAGCTGCTTTAAATGGGTTACAGAGCCAGATGAGCTGCACTCAACAGTACAAGAGGAATGTACAATAACAGACTCTCCATCTATGAGTTTTGAGAACTCTTGGAGAACAATGGGACCCCTGATGGCTGGAGGAGAGCAAATATTACCCCATGTTTTAAAAAAGGAGACCAAAGAGTTTCTGGGCAATTTCTGACCAATCAGTTTGACATTGATGGTAGGAAAGATTCTAGAACAGATTGTTAAACCAGCCTGTAAGTATGTAGAAAGGAAGGGCAGGACATCTAAGACCCAGCACAGCTTCCTCAAAAGTAAGTTATGACAGACTAATCTTTTTTTAATTGGAGTCACAAGTTTAGCTGATAGAGGGTATGCTGTAGGTATAGTATGTCTTGACTTCAGCAGGACTTTTGATGAGGTCCCTTATAATATTCTTGTGACCATGCAGTTGAAACGTGGGTTAGATGATCTTATCATTAAGTGGATTTGTAGCTGATTGATGGGTAATTCCCAAGGCAGCTCCCAAGAAGTGCTTGCCACTGGTTCTTCATTGTCCTGGAGGGAGGTGATTAGTGGGGTTCCAGAGGGTTCAGAAAACTTGCTATTTGGCTCCTTCCTTTAAAGTTTTAAGTGTATATCTTTCAGCCTTCTTAGTGCCAGTAATGTGAACTCATCTGAGCACCTTAACTGCTGCTGCCATTTGTTCTGTGTGATATATCCCTCAAGAATGTTTTATGCTTAGATGTCAATGTACCACTGGGTGCTCAGAGGCTTTGGACATCACCTCCCAGGATGCTTAGCCAATATTGCCAAGTATGGATTTTGAGAACTGTCTAAAATATGTGACTGGTGAAAGGGTGGGAGCCATTTTTGTAAGGCACTTTTGAGGGATGTACCTTGAGAGGCAGTTCATGTGTGAATAAGCACATGCTCATTTAACTATTCATGCTATCTGACAGGTAAAGCAGATGCTCAAACATGCTGATTTCCCATAAATGTATCTTATATATCCATTTGTATTTGTAACAACAAGCTAGGCATGGTAAAGATGTGTGAATGCACCACAGAAACCACCAGCACACAGGAATTTAATGGAGGAGTAGTGGGAAGAAGGGTGTTACAAACCTTTATCTTCCAAGTCCTTGCCTTGAAGACGGTGAGCCCATATGTTACTATTTGCCCCAATCAGAAAAAGCCTGCTAGGACACCACTGTAATTTCAATATAGCTTCTCCTCAGATCCTCACCTCTGTTTTACTCCACTGTTCTGTTCCATGGCGTGACATGCTTCTAGGAGAGGGGAGAATGCTGGCATAAATGTTCTCCTTCTTTGTCTTCCAGTCTGGAGTGAGGCTTAGAAGAACAAAGGCGGAAGTTGTTCAGTACAACTAGCCTGGTGCAGCACATTATATGGTGCTCTCTCTGTCTCTGCCCTTGGCTACTCCCGCCAGTGTGAACCTGATCTTCTGTAGCCCCTTTTGGCTTCGAACTCTGCCTTCAGCTCTGAGCCAAGAGGTTGTTTCCATTCACCAAGAGAATTGTGCCCAATGGACGGATTCCAAGAACAAAACAGTTCCTCCCTCTGCCACTTCTGTATGTCTTCATGGAAAATGAAGTAAACCCTCCCCCCACTCCTTTTTTGAGAAGCTAAGCAAACAACGAGAGATGGTTTTATTAAGTGATTTGCAAGAGGCCTTTAAATATCTCAGCGGTTCACCATAATGAAATTATCTACTATACCCCCATAAGGAAAGTAATCCAATAGTTGGCCCAATCTGTTCTCTCACTCACTCACTCCCTCTCTGCTCACTTCACAGAAAAAATGTTTGTTTATTTGATTTAATGTTTAATTTTCTATTTTGTTTTACCTCAGTTTTGAGCACTTCAGTAATTGCCCTCAAGAATAATTTCTTCAGCACATTCTGTGGCTTTAAATACTATTTTCAGGCCAAAATGTCTGAGCTAATTGAAATTCATCTTCTATTCAAATACAGTGCAGTAGTAAGTCAATGTAAAAGATCATTCCAAGGATTCACTTATGTTTGTAGCCAACATTTAAGTCAAATGATTCATCATGAATGTCTGTGCCCCTCAAAACCTTTGAGATAACTATTAATTTTCCCTAGAGTTTGCAAGTAATGTGTAAAGTGACAGTGTTACTTTTCATGCTTTACTTTTAGAGCAAGAGAGGCATGGAGATATTTATTTTAAAAACAAAGAAATGATTTTTAAGATACTGTTTTTAGTGTGACAGGTGTTGTTCATTGATTTATCCTAAAGTGTTGCTTTTGGGGGAGTGTTTGGGAGAATTTTGGCTATTGATGTGTCTCTGTGTTATGGTATCTTTAGTTTTTAAAAAAATAAATAAATGAAAAGTAACAGTAATGAATTGTTGTTGTGTTTTTTTTTAAAAACCCAGTAACAAGCAATGAGCAGCATTACTTTTTAAAAATGCAACTCCTGGCTCAGCTTTTTCTCAAGGGCTCTTAACCCTTTAAGGCTCCCACTAGAACAAAAATAAACCTTTTTTTAATATACCAAACTTTAGAAATGACAGCCATTGTTGATTATGGAGAACCAGACAACAGGCAGGGACAATAGGATATGATTACAGCCACTGTATGGGTTTGGCTTGGAACTTACTGGATGTTATGTTGAATGTAGGAAAGGAGAAAATGGAAGAAAATTGACTGTCTCTGCTTCTGACCTCTATGCATCCAGATGACCATACACATGTATACAACCGCTTACATAAAACAATCTCTGTACACATAGGAATACTGTTTTCTTGGGTATTCAATCCATTTAAGTAATAAAAAGGGAAAGTCCCACACATGGGTGCAGTTGTGCACCCGTAAAATCTATGTACACGTTCATCTAAATGTGCACAGATCAGGAGCAAGGAAGGTGTTCGCAGTCCTGTTCCCCAATAGTCCCTGCAGTGCATATAAAAGGTGTATCCTGCCCTTATCGCTGTTGTACACATTCAACTATTAACCTGGGAACTCCTTGTGGGAATCAAAATGTGTTTGCATCTATTTTAATTATTGTTTATTTGTTTATTTCTTTGAAAACCTCCCAGACTTCATTTGGGAAAACCAGTGCGGTACGTACATACATACATACATACATACATACATACATACATACATACATACATACATACATACATACATACATACATACATACATACATACATACATACATACTAATGGAAATGGTGTGCAGGGAAGATGAAGGATCAGGTCAGCCTGGGATATATAGATATCCACCAGTCATGGAGATGGCTAACATCATAGAATCCATCTCTTTTAAAGCCCTGCCACTTTCCCCAATAATTATTTGTATGGTATTGGTTTTAGATGTTTTTTAATATTTATTGTTTTAGTGTGTTTTATATTGTAAATCACCCAGAGTTCCTCTGGAGAGATGGGTGGTGACAAATATAAATAAATAAATAAATAAATAAATAAATAAATAAATAAATAAATAAATAAATAAATAAAAGGGAAATGCATATGCTGCAGAGGACATGGTAGCTGAGCAATGCTGTCCCTAAATTTGGAAAACAAAATCTGTCAGCTTTTTGAATGCAATGAGAGAAATTTCAATCTGAGATGTTCTAGATCAGTGTTGGCAAACCTTTGGCACAGGTGCCAAAGGTGTCACTCGGAGCCCTTTCTGTGAGCACTCGACATCACCCCTTCACAGCCACCTGTATTCAGGTTAAATTGCTGTATTGGCACTTTGCGAAAAATTAGTGGGTTTTGAATCGCAGTTTGGGCACTTGGTCTCTAAAAGGTTCGCCATCACTGTTCTAAATGGAAGGCATTTTCAGTTTGAGTTGGCCTAATCTCGAGGTATTCCATTGTAACCTGATGTCACAAGGTATCCTATTGCACAATTGCTCAAATTACAGTTACAGTGTCCTTGCTTGGTGGAAGATTCTGGATTTGTTGCTCGAAAAGTTAAAATGTCCAGGTTATGGTAAGCACTCTGGAGAGAGCTGATTGATCCTTTCCTCTACACAGCTAAAAAATTAAAAATGCTCAGGGGAAAAATCTTCTTCCTTTCTCTGCAGATGAAGAGGTGGGATGCAAAGCTAAACTGAAAGGAAGCCCTCGTTGATTCGGAAGGCTGTTGAACCTGTGAATATTTTCCTCTGGATTATCTCAGGTTTCTGGTGTTGACAGTAGCCATGATTTCTTCTATAGCAAGAAAGGGTGCCCAGAATCTTTTGCCAGCAGGAAGGGTGTTTGATATGAAGATCAGTACTGGCAACCAGTCTGCATTTGATTGGAAGGTTGGATATTTGTTCGGTTTAGTTGCTGAAAGAGCGTCAGCGTTACCAACCCTGCTGCTTACTAGATTGGGAAACAGAGGGAGGGGTGCTGGACAGACAGCCACCATCTACTCTTCCTGGGAAAGCCAGAGCCTCAGAAGCCTTATCTTTTAAACAATAAACATCAAAATCTGTGCTATAGATGAGAGGCAGATATGGGTGTGGGAAAAGAATTCTCCCCAAGATACGATCGAAGCCATGTTGACTGAAGTAAGGAGCTGAGCTGTTCTGAGTAATCGACATTGAAAGCATCTATCCAAAAAACAAGTATTAGCAAAAGAGATGGGCATGAAACGGAAAAAAAATCAATTTTGTTTTGTTTTGTTTTTCGTTTGGGGAGGGGGTTGTTTCATACAAAATATTTTTTAAAAAAAATTCATTTCATTTTTCATCTTTTAATTTTCCTTTAGTGTAGTGTGTGGTGTGTGTGCAACCTTTCCCCCCCCCTGCCATCCCAAGCACCGATCACCTGGCGTTCGAGCGGCAAAAAAAAAGTTTTAAAACCCTGTGCTTTCCCCCCACTGATGACAGCTCGGCAGGAGCCCTCTGAAAATGGTTGGGTCAGAAGTTGGGGAGCAGCACAGGATTTTAAAACTTTTTTTTGTTTTGGCTGCCCGAAGCCCTGTGCACGAGCTGATCGGCTCTTGGAGCGGCAAAAAAAAAAAAAGTTTAAAAAGCCCGTGGTTTCACCGCCTCCGAGAGCCCATTTATAAAATTTCATTTATTTTCCCTAAGTGGTACTTAGGTAGCTTTGGTCCTGGGGAGAAAAATCTGTAGTTGTGACTTGCAGGTGGAGTTGGATGCTAGGTATTACAATGTGTATTACCAATGACTAATCTGTTTTTCCCTGCCTAGAGTGGGATTTCATCAACCTTCAAACTTGCAAATCAGGGCTGTCCATAACCTCTAGGGGACAACTGCAGAACAAAGCATGCTAAATGCAAGAGATGCAGGTGACGAAAGCCGCGCTTATGATGAATAGGCATGTTTCATGACCTGGAGAAGCACCAGTACAAAAAGTAATGTGATCAATGTTTGTGTCTCGTTGTTTGATGACAGTAAAGCATGAAAAAATGAAACAGCAAAAGGAAGAGATGCAGAACAGGCTTTTCCAAATGAGACTAGTCTAGTAAAAAGCACCTATTGACAAGGCTACCCAGTGTCCCTCTGGCTGAACATTAGAGAACCCCATTAGCAGTGGGGTCCCATAATTATTAACTAAAGTTCTTTCCAGTCGACATTTGTGCCACTGGGCACATTTCTATTCCATGTTGCAGTGTAGACATGGGCACAACTAGGTGAAATTGTCGTTTCCGTTTTCGGTTCTTGTTATCGTTACGTAACAGGTAACGGTAACGAGAATTACTCTGCTCCAACTCGAACTCAAACCGAAAAAGAAAAATTGGGTCTGATTTTTCGTTGTCGTTCATGGCATCGCAGCGATCACGCGATGCCAAGCAGCACAGAAAAAAGTTTAAAAAACCCTGATTCCCGGCCATAAAAGCAGGCGAAAATATGCCTGCCTCAGTGAGGACACCTACCGAGGGATGGTTTCTCGGGGGTGGCCTTCCCCCCTCCTGTCCTGGGCTGCTGGTACCAGGCTGGGGGGGGCATCCTCGTCGTCTCCATTTGCCATGCGGTGGGGGGGATACAAAATGGCGACCGCAATATTTATTTTTAAATCATGGTCCAAAAACCCACCAAAGCACCACAGAAACATTTGAAAATTAGGTATTTTAAATGCCTTATTTGTTATAGTAGCAGCAGTGGGTTTTTCTTGCAATAAAACATCTCCATTGATTTTATTTTATTTTATTTTATTTTATTTTATTTTATTTTTTTTTACACCTGCGCATGCGCAATGATGGGCTGGCCATGGGATGGGACCATGCAAATTTTTGGACCCATTCCACCAATCGCATGGCCAGGTTTTGACTGAGACTTCTGGGTGTGCCAGAGAGGGCATTAAAAGCCCACAAACGCTAACCCTAACCCTAACCCTAACCCAACCCTAACCCATACGCCAGTACGCTGTCCTTCTTAGTGGGTCAGAGGCACCCAGAGGTACAGCCCACTAACCCACCCTAACCTTAACCGTAACCCTAAGCCTGGCCCTTACCCTAACCCCAACCCTAACCCAGATCCGTACGCAAGTACACTTTCCTTCTTAGTGGGTCCCAGGCACCCAGAGAGGTGCCTCCCACAGCCCACTATCCCCTATCCCATTCCCTAACCTGTACGTCAGTACGCTAGTACGCTCCCCTTCTTAGTGAGTCAAAGTGAGGCCCCCAGAGAGGTGCCTTGCAGAGCCCACTATCCCCTATCCCATTCCCTAACCTGTACGGCAGTACGCTACTATGCTTCCCTTCTTACTGAGTCAGAGGCACCCAGAGAGGTGCCTCTGCCACCCCACCCTAACATAATGTAATGTAAATGTATGGTACTCGGCGGCTCCGTGAAACGCTTCCCTTGCTTCCCTTCTTAGTGGGTCAGACATCACAGAAGCACCCAGAGAGGTGCCTCCCAGAGCCCACTTACCCCAACCCAAACCCAAACCCAAACAACAAACGGAAACAACAAATTTTTGAAAATTTCCTCGACAAACGGAAACGAGCCGAAACGGACCCGTCCCGACAATCGAAAACTCGAAACGTCATTTTTCCTGGTCGTGCCCATCTCTATTGCAGTGTATATTCAGCAGTGGAATATACGGTTTATATTGTTCAAATTTTGCAATTGCACAGTATTGCTCTGTGTGCAATGTGGGAAACAGTAGTCCAACCTGGACCTATATTATGGAAATTAATGGATCCTGTAATCGCAACTAACTTAAGTTTTATTGATTTCAATGGATCCACTCTAGATAAGACTGATATTTGTTTACAAATTGCTTATTTTCAGAGCAAAATAATTACTTGTGCTTTATCTTAGTCTAGAAGGTCCTATCTGAAATTTTAGTGTCTTGTTCTGTGGATGTTGTCCCATCACATTATAAAGTAAGGATGTTATATTCTTTGCAATAAATTGATAAATAAAATAGAAAACATATGTGGAGCCCTGGTTACAACAAGTAACACCATCTGCAACAGAAGAACTCTATAAAGTTGTGAGATAGCCGACTATCTCTGAGCCGGATGCCGAACTTTGATTGTGCCCACTTTGTGATTGACTAATCGCATATGATGGATATAGCACTTCTGTTATATCTTCTGTTAATAATCACAAAAAGATTTCAAACCATAAGAGGACTAAAATGCTGGAAGAGTCTCTCTGGGGCAGTTGTAGAAGTAAATAGTATCTCTCTGTTCTCCACCAACTTTTTTATTTCTTTCACAGAGCTCAGCTAAGCACACATTTGATCGTCCCACAGTGACTCCTTACAAGACAGGCCTCATCCAAATAAAATGAGTAAGATAGAGATGGCTAGTATTGTCTTCAAAGGGGAATTTCCCCTTCCCTAGCATACAAAAAGGAATGCCTCTTCTGAAGTGTTAGATGCCTGTTAGAAACATCCTCCTACCATTCTTTCATTTGAAATGAAAGATATAATACTCCTTGCTGCAGAATGACTCATATGCAGGTGAATGAATGTTTAGCAAGTCAATGATGAATTAGTGAGTTAATTAGCTGGAGTTTACATGCTTAATTAACGAAAAAATATCTTTGATTGCATGACAGCTGTAGCTAAATGCCCCACCAGTTTGTTCATGATTTCAAGAATGATTGTTGAAGCTGGGATTTGAAGCAGGTATCTTAGGACGAAGGAAGTGAAAAGAGACCCAAAGACAAAATGGTCTCAGGAATGTAGGGTATGAACATGTTCCTATCTTCCACTTTGGCTAGCAGAGAGAAGCATCATTTGCCAACTGGATCTGGACACCAGCCTCGGCGGAGTATGGCCTCCTTTGTCCGTGCCCTCGTCTTCTTTCAGACACACCCCAGGAAACATGCCAGATTATTATGACAGCAGACCTGATGTGAGATAATGCATCTTATCTGCGTGAGCAACTTTTAACATGCTCCTCTTGATTAGTGTTTAGAAAGCAAGCAAACAATTGGTTTAAAATAATTGGTAAATTATGATTAAATGAAAATGTTTATAGAAAGGAGTTTGTCATTGATATGATAAAATAAATATTTGCAGAAGGAACTTATCCTTGGCCAAGAGCCTGGTCCACGAGCTCTATATGAGATTGACCGGGGTCTCATTTTAATAAAGACCAGAAAGCTGTTCAAGAAGATATCATGCCCCCCCCTTCGCTTAGCCAGGGTGTATCTGCCTTCATCCAGTTCCCTGGCGCACAATAATGTCATCTCATCTGAGATATCCTACCAAGGCCTGACATTCAGCCACCAAGACTATAGCTCTATCCAGTTGTTATGAACACTCAGGTTCCCTACTCACACTAAAATAATAAAAATAAATAAATAACAGGAGTGGGGAAACATACATTTTCATAAAAATATATATGTATATAGTGGACCCTCGTATAACAAACGGTTTGTGTAACATAAAATCTGTACAAGGTAAAAAAATCCAGACATAGGGGAAATTTGCTTAGCAGAATCACCTATGGGGTAAATCTGTACAACATAAAAATGGTCGTGATTAGGGATTACTCCATTTTCAATGCATCCCTATGGGAAATTTGTATAAAGGAAAATTTGTTTAACAGGATTTGGAACGAATTAATTCTTTTATACAAGGCATCTCTCTCTCTCTCTCTCTCTCTCTCTCTCTCTCTGTGTGTGTGTGTGTGTGTGTGTGTGTGTGTGTGTGTGTGTGCGTGCGTGTGTGTGTGTAAATCAGATATGTAATATAAAATATATATAATAAATAAATACATAACAAGACCCATCCCCCATCATTTCTGTCATGTGAAATCAGCTGAATAGGGAGAGCCTGCCCTACTCCTATAGACTACTTGGAGGAGCCTTCACAGGTAGAACATTAGGCCCCCTCATCCTCATTATGCTGTCCTTTTTGTTGTCATAAGTAAAATTTGCATCCTTGTCATAAGTAAAATAAAAGCTTTCTGTAGTTACTGTTTGGTTTTGATTGAGGAAGACAGATAATCATAAAAAGAGACTTTTAACATATCTCTTTGGTTGTTTTATACCAGGGGTCCTCAACCTAAGGCCCCGGGGCCAGATGCGGCCCCCCAAGGTCCTGAATCCGGCCCCTGGGACCAATTGCAACCCCCCACCTACCCCCTTTTTTGTGAGCAAGCAAGCCTCCGCAGCTGCTTTTGGACTGTGATCTGGCCCCCAGTGGTGTCTGCGTGGTGGTGGACCGGCCCATTGTTTGAAAACTTTGAGGACCCCTGTTTTATACAGTAATTTGTAATATGCAGCTACTTCATCCCCAAATCTGTGCGTTTTACACCAGTGCCACCATATGTGAGCCATTGTTCCTTTTTCTTTACCACCTCTCCGTCATAGGGAGATTGCCCCATCTATGAGCCTGGATAATTTTACAGTACTTTTGAATGTTACTCCCTTTAAGAATACCAGTGACAGTCAATTCAACAAAGCTGAAATGTGCTTGTGTTTAATGAGAAGAATCTTACCATGCAGTGGACAGTTATCCACATGCAAAAAAAGTTTGTACCATTTTTTGTGGATAATAACGCTGTCTACCATCTTATGGTAAACAACGCCATTTGTGTTGATTCCTCATATCTGTTTATTCATGTTCTCTTCAGTAGTAATTTCAATCCCAAGTACTTTAGGTGTAGGAATATTGGGAGTTTCATGCAGAGAAGCTACCTTAGAACTCGTAGTTGCAGTCAGCAGGTTCCTACCTTTCTGTTCCAGGAAAACAAATGGAAGACTCTAGTTCTTGCAAACCTCTTTCTTGGTAGACTTCTGACTAAGACTTAAAGCTCCCCCCCCCCCCGTTGTCAGTGTCTTCTATAGCGAAGACTTGAAAAAAAATACTGCTTGTAAGCCCTTGTAATTCAAGAAACAGAAAGGAATTTAAATGTAAAGTAGCATTTGTACTTTTCTGGGATATTTTGGCAGATCATACAATAATGTCTCTATGGGATACTTCCCATTTTGTGGCCCTGACCACAGAATTCGGTAACTTTCCTTTATTTATTTCTACTCAAAATTGAGGTTATTCCAGTATCCCAGTAGAAAGAGTGCCCTACTGTTCCTTTTTTCTTTCTCATTTATTTTATGAACACATGAACTATGTTTACTAGGTTTTCCAGTCTACATTAAAGGATGTCTGTGAGCCGGAGGTCTTCCAATTGTCGAAGTTTATGCCCATGTTCAGAGCCTTCTTGATGGAAGCTTCCATATTGGTCATTTTTGTGGATCATTTAATTTAATCTGCACTTTTCAGACTTAACAAAGCAGGTCCTTAATAGGTCCACTTTGGTAAGGGTTCATATTTGATGCTTTGGCACACTTGACATACGGTGGTACTATATTATATTTTTATACCTTACTGATCAGACCTTGCGAGTCTGGAGAAAGTTGTGTTTTTCTTTTAGAGAGAAATCTATACCTAGACCAGAGCTTGTTTGGGAGGGTTTGCATTTAAATCAAAACTGGGTGCAACAGTAGTTCGTGAGCCTTGTGTCACAGTGGTTAAATGCCTGTATTGCAACTAAAACTGTGCTTACGACCTGGGGTTCGATCCCATAGCTGGCTCATGGTTGACTCAGACTTCTATTCTTCTGAGGTTGGTAAAAAGAATACCCAGCTTGCTGGGGGCGGGGGCAATGTGTAACCTGCATCGTTAAATTGTGAACCACCCAAAGTATTCTTGAAGTGCTATGCAGCGGTATATAAGCAGAACACTTTGCATTAGGTGGTGGAAAGGGAAATAAGGAAGTCAAATGATAAAACTAGCCTGCCATCTTGATGTTCAGTATTCCAAGCCATGCCACAGATTCTCATATGTCTCTTATGGTTTGTTAAGGTAAGCCTTTGCATGGTTAGGGTGTTCACTTTCCAAGTTGGCATGTTGCTCACTTTTGATAAGAAAGCCATTTCTCCTGGGGACCTTTACTGGGTCATCCCCTGTGAAGTGCTGAATGCATACATTGATATGTACACATAGGCTTTACATCTGTTAGCAGTACAAGAAATGTGCTATAGCCTCCAATTACAAACTGAAGGTTCAGTCCTATGCTTATAACCCATCATAGGCATTATACACAGTAAGGTCAGAAATTAGTTTTGATCCTAAACAGATTTAAATTATCCCCTTTTGCTTACCTCATCCTCTTTCTTTTCCTTTCATTAATTTTTTGATGGAAAGCGGGGTGCATGCACTGTGCCTATGTAATACTAGACTAATATGGTCAGTCTAATTAAAGTTGTTGATATTTTTAATTGCACCCATCTTCCAAGGAGCTCTGGGTAACAAACAGGATGTTATGTGAGGTAAACTAGTTTTAGACTGTCCTCAGTCATTCACTTTGCTTTATGCTTCAACAAGGACTTGAAATCGGGTTTCTCTTTCCCAAGCCCAGAATCATTTTTATTACACAATTAATTAGCTACTAATAAATGCTTTCAAACTGAGTCATGGTAGTGCCATTTGGGTTGTTGTTGTTGTTGTTTTATTTTTCATTTTTCATTTTTGTTTGATTTTTGTTGGTGAGTGCTTCCCTTCCCAACTCTGGTTCTTCTTGTTAGGTCATTTCAACAGCCAAACTGCCACCCAACCCAGGAATTGTATTTGGCCATTTAAACAAACATCCACCCAAACATCTCTCATGCTTGTAAGTGAGGTCTTGCTACCAAGAAAATTATGATTCTACATGTGTCTATGTGATAATTATTTCACTGTTTGCTTGCACAATGCTTCTGAGGAGCAAGTATTTTATTCCCTCTGTTCTTGTTTGGTCAATGAAGTGCTGAATTTCTTTTAAGCTCAAAGAATGTTGTAGACTCGCTGTGCATTTGAGGTTAAGCAGTTTTCTCTTAGACTATAGTTTTATTCTATTAATTGGAGTTGCAGCCACTGACTTTTACAGACCTGTGAGTATGATTTATAGGCCCAAAAGCCAAGACGTGGAGCAGTTTTCCTGAGGAGCACCCCTAAGTGGTGAAATATTTGATCATGGCCTGCAGTTTTGGCCAACTTGATATCTTGCACTTAATGAGCTTTGTTTTGTTATTGGTCACTGGAAGGTAAACAGAGGCTTAATTTGCAAACCTGATTCAAAATACATGTATCTCTGAATAAATCCAGGAGAGGGCCTTCTCTGTGGCTGCTCCCAGACTTTGGAACACCCTCCCACAGGGTGCCGGCATGGCTTCATCATTTGCTGTCTTTCCGCAAGGAGGTGACAGACGGGCTTTTCGAGAGAGACTGGCTGACCGAATGGGGTTTTTTTAAATCAATTGTTGTACCTTACAGGTTTGAATGGGTTTTGGTGTTGGTTTTGTTTACCATGTTTTTTTTAGTATGGAGTTTGTTTGATCCTTTTTAATATTTGTATGCTCACTGAATTTGTTAGTTGTTTATTGTTCTTGGCGCTTGAGTCATTTATCATTGCTTTTTAATCCCCCCCCCTCCCTCCTCCCTTGGTCGCCATGTCAGCAGGGACTACTATTTCTGTAGTGTCGGACCATGGGAGATACACTAGACGCTACGGGATTAGTAAGGTGAGAAGAACTAGGGCCAGGCAATTGATGCCTCTCCCCTGTTCTGATCCGCCTACTCGCTGCCACATATCTGGGAGCCACACCGTCAGCACCTCCAGCCTGTTCTGCCTCTTGGTTAATGCCAGGTCGGTCAATAATAAGATCTTTGTCCTCTATGATGCCATCCTGGACGGGAGGGCTGACCTGGCTTGCACCACCGAGACCTGGGTGGGAGCAGAAGGGGGGCACCCTCTCCCAGCTGTGCCCTCCCGGGTTTCTGGTCCAGAGTGTAGGCAGGTCGGAGGATCGGGGGTGGGGTGGCCATCATTTACAGGGAATCCCTTTCAATCAGTAGAGCCTTGATGTTGGTGAGACCAGGATTAGAATGCCTTTCTCTATTGGTGGGTCAGCGGGACAGATTTGGCATTGTGCTAGGGTACCGCTCTCCCCGCAACCCTGCACAATCCCTTCCAGAGCTCACTGAGTTCATAGCGGTGGCTCTGTTGAGGTCCCCCCAGAATGTTGTTTGCCCCACCCACAGAGCTGGGCACACCCTGGACCTGGTCTTTTCCTCCACATTGACAGATTTCAGTCTGAGGGTTGGTGACGTTGTTCCCCAGATGATGGTCAGACCATTATCTGCGGTCCTTTTCCCTATTGATTGCTGCCCATCCCACGGGGAGCAATGGCCCCTTGTTTGGGCGCACCCTCGAAGGCTTCTGGGCACTGGCCAGTTTCTGGAGGCCTTTGGGGAGTTTCCTGACAGCCTGGCTGACGACACGGTCAAAGCCCTGGTGGATAGATGGTATGAGAATACTACCCGGGCCATAGACTGGATCACCCCTATGCGCCTTCTCCGATGTGGAGCTCGCTCATCGTTGTGGTATACAGCGTGGTTGAGAGCGATGAAGCAAGAACGGAGAAAGCTTGAGAGCAGATGGAGGATGGACCGGTCGGCATTTAATAGGGCTGCCGTGTATGACCTGACCAAGCACCATGTTCGTGCGATCAAGGAGGCTAAAAGATCTTTTGTCTCCTTGAGAATTGGTAAGGCCTCGAACCGCCAGGCGGAGCTATTCTGTGTGGTTCACGACCTCACCAATCCTGGTCAGTCTAAGCCTCCTCCTAGTGATTTCACTAGTGAGACATTTGCAGCCTTTTTTAGATCTAAAATTGAGGCCATCCGATCCGGTCTAGACTCCGGTTGCCCTAGCCTATCCTCAAGTATCCCCGGCACTGCACCCCCTCAGTCTCCTCATTTGGTTGAGTTTGGGCCTGTCTCCTCTATTGAGTCCTCCAGAACCCTGGCTCATTGCAGGCTGGCGGCGTCCCCCTTTGATCCTTGTCCTTCCCGCTTATTAAATCTGTGGGAGGGAGCATGCCTGAGTGGGCTTCTTTTATTTCCACTGCCTCCTTCGGGGAGGGTTTTTTTCCCCTCTCACCTGAAGGAGATGGTGGTGAAGCCCACCCTAAAGAAACCTGGCCAGGCATTGGACGAATTAGCTAACTACCGTCCGATTGCCAATGTTCCCTTCCTGGGCAAGGTTATCGAGAGGGTGGCTGCTGTCCGGCTCCAGTTGTTCCTGGAGGAAGCACATGTCGTTGACCCATTCCAGTCCAGGTTCAGGCCGTGTTGGGGGACTGGGACAGTCTTGGTCACACTGCAAGATGACCTCTTCCGGGGGGCTGACAGGGGTTGCTCTACCCTGTTGGTCTTTCTGGATTTGTCAGCAGACTTTGATACCGTCGACCATGGTATCCTGCTGGGCCAGCTCTCCGGGGTGGGGATTGGGGGCACAGCGCTCAGTTGGCTCTGATCCTTCCTGGGTGTGCAGCTTGTGGGGGGGGGAAGCTGTCGGCTCCTTGGATGCTCCATTGTGAGGTTCCACAGGGCTCGTCCCTTTCCCCCATGCTGTTCAACATCTATATGAGGCCGTTGGTTGAGGTCATTCGGAGATTTGTAGTCTATATCTCTCCTTTTCCACTTCTGCAGTTGAAGCTGTTCAGACCCTCGACTTATGCCTGGATGTGGTCATGGAATGGACCAGAACTAACAGACTCAAACTCAACCTGGAGAAGGATATGTTCTTTGGGACTCCTTCTTCCAGATATGGTGGCCCTCTCCCCAGTCCGGAGAGTGTTTCCCTCCAGCTGGCAGACAGTGTCCGGAGTCTGGGCGTGGTCCTGGACTCGGCTCTCTCCATGGAGGCCCAGGTGGCTGCCCTTTCCAGGTCCACCCTTTTCCATCTCCGGCAGATTGCCCAGATTCATCCGTATCTGGATGACAACTCCCTAAGAACTGAAGTGCAAGCGCATGTGATCTCGAGAATAGATTATTGCAATGCTATCTACGTGGGGTTGCCCTTGACTCTTATTCGGCGACTTCACCAGGTGCAAAATGCAGTGGCCAGACTGGTGGCAGGTGTGTGTCGCTATGACCACATCACCCCAGTGCTGGCCCGCTTGCATTGGTTACCCGTTGCATACCAAATAAGATTGAAAATCTTGGTTTTAATTTATAAAACCATCCACGGCTTGGGACCTGAATACCTGGCAGAGCGAATCTCCCAAAGATCAACTGAGGCCTGACCTACCACAATGTCGCGGGCGCTCTCACTTTGGGTGGCCACGCCCATGGAGGCTCGGAAAACCTTGACACGTAACCGAGGCTTCTCTGTGGCTGGCCCTGCACTCTGGAACCATCTCCCAAGTGAGCTGCGCCTTGCACAGTCCCTGCCCGCCTTTTAAAAAGCCTTAAAGGCTGTTTTGTGAGGCATTTGGCGACAGTTAATTCTTTTTTTCCCCTTGCCCCGCCATCATGCCAATTATATATATTTTCTCTTTTTGTAATTTTATGACATTTTATCAAGATGTTTTATTGCTTATTATTATTGTTTTCTTTCATTGTATCATTGCTTGTATCCTGTTGTAAACCGCCCAGAGTTCTTCTGGAAGATGGGCAGTATATAAGTATTAAAATAAATAAATAAATAAATAAATAAATAAATAAATAAATAAATAGGGAATATATGCTTCCCCTAATGTCTAATTTAATGCCAAGATAAGGAAATACCCTTATTTAATTGTAAGAATAGGGTAAAAATGAAATATGAACAGAAAACTGTGTCACTGTTTTTGTTATTTCTGCTTATTTTGAATGTTGTATGCTGCTTCTCCCCAATGACTGCACAAGTGTACAGCTCTTTTCCTCTCTGCTTTATTCTTATCATCCACAGTCCTGGGAGGTGGTTGGGCTGAGACAGTGTGCCAGGAGCCTTGGATGCAGATTCCCACAGTCCTAGCCCGTGCTCTGATTGCTATGCCTCACTGGCCAGCCGATTCTGACAATTTAGATCCAATCCCCCATCTCTGGTCACTGATAATTGTGCCCTAGGGACAGAGGAAGGTGGTACAGTCTGGCTGACATTTGAACATCCTCCCCCCCCAACCCCCGCCCCACGAGCCTCTTCTGGATTCTCAGTGTGTGTCCCGGGGAGTTCTTATGAGGACATTTCAGACGAGCCCACCAGCGTTACGTTGACTGCAAGATTAGGCAATGCACACAATAGGATCTCCAAGTGGGATGGAATATATAGTAGCAAAGCCAGCCTGCCCCACCCTGCACTCAGTTCACATTTTGCATCCCTTCTTTAATAAACACAACAGATTGCCATTTTTTACAATTAAATATTTACACTAAGCAGAAAACATTTTGCATGTTCTTTTAAACAGCCATGTCATCTCGTTCTTTTCATTCTCTAATCTTTCAGTTCTGAATCAGAAGTGAAGGTTTTTAGCCTATTTACTAAGAAGTAAATATTATGATGAACACATCAGACAGCTTAGTAGTGACTTTAGGGGAATGGAGAAAGCATTTTCGGGCAGTGCTGTCAATTGCAAAACATCCCACTGTGCCTGCAGCGATTCTGCCCTGATATTTGTGATCTTGGATGCCTTGGAGCTGGAATCAACACTAGCCATTTAGTCCAAAAGCCCAGTCTGGCATTAGCTTTGGATTGTGAGGCTACTTTTCACTTGTGTCCTTGATGGGCATCTCTCGTGGCACAGAAACCTCTGGGTCATGAGGCAGGAGACCAAAGTCGTAGAGCTTCCAGGATGTGACCAGGCTGAGAACACGCTGTTGTCCTCCCATTTCCTAGCAGTCCACAGGCCGGGTCCTTTCAATGTCAATCCCAGCCATGAGGGAATAGCACGGGCAGCACTTTTGCTTACACACCACCAGAGGGTCACTGGAAGTACACTTGCTTTCAGGGAGAATAGTTCCTGGGCAATTGTGAGGTTCATGATAAAGCAGACTCCAGATCTAAACTCAAGTGGTGGTTGTAATGGTACAATTTAGTCTTGCAACAAAATTTTGCCACGTGCAACTGTGTTGTTTCATTCCTCAGTCATCCATGCGCTCCCTTATGATTGCTTTCCTTCTCCTAGTCATTTTTCTGTTTCTCCTCAGGACCGTCAAAACTCTCTTCTTGGGCACGGACCATGTTTTAGCTCCATAGGCAATGGTGTCTGCTGCTGAATATCAGAAACGGGGGCAGGGATGATTGTGATAATAATTTCAGGTATGATATAGCCTGAACAATCTGTAGGGAGTGAAGGAGGGAGTGAGGAACACAAAAGCACCACATAGAGATATCATGGCCCTTGTTGCCACATGAAATTATCAGTGGTGCTTTCTGTGCTGTGTTTTCTGAAGGACTTTCAGCTTGTACAGGACTGATAGTGGTACTATCCAGCCTTTGGTGCACCACAGGTCACTGGATTTTCATGGTGAGATCTAGAGGTCACACCATTGGCTCCCTGTGACACAATGGTTAAACTGCAGTCCTGCAGCCAAGACTCTGTGCATGGCCTGAGTTTGATCCCAGCAGATTTAGGTAGCCAGCTCAAGGTTGACTCAGCATTCCATCCTTCTGAGGTTGCTAAAGAGAGTACCATCTTGCAGGGGCCGGCAGTGTATAGCCTGCATAATTATACTGTATGGGTTTTCTGACCGTCAATTTGCTGCAATTGCAGACAATGTCTTAAAGGAACATGGGACTGAAGAAGGCAAACAGTTGCCGTAATAGCCATAAGTCATGCCAACCATGGCTTGTAGCCACAAGTATGCAGGATTCTGTTTAACTTCAAAGTGCTAACTGTGGAAGACAGATCCTCCAGCTGATGTGGATGTCTGCCTGGAAGACACTGTCCTATAGGGAGGGAGGTGATTTACTCCAGCAGCAAATTTGAAGAAAGCTTTCAAACCATTTCTTCTGAACCTTCTGGCTGTTCTTTTCCATTGATGAATGTAGCCCGCTATGCCACGTAACATGTCCTGGGCTCTTTGACCTAACCTGCTGATTTGGGTGCAGCGAAGAACTGTGTCCCACGGGCCAAAGTCAAGGTAACAGCCAGTTGCCAGTCCAGTTAGCTTTTGCAAATGTACACTGAAAAGGGGGCACCATATTTTATTTTGATTTATTTATTTTAGAGTACTTTTACCCCACCTTCTCCTTGGAAAAGGACCCAAGGCGGCTTGCAATAATGAGGGACAATATACAGCCCAGAACATTTAAGACACAAGCTTAAGAACAGGGTATTAGAAAAGGCATCTTACAACATTAAAATCTTGTTGTGCTCCCGACTGTCAGATTCTGGAAAACTTCCCACATGTGTCTCAAACAGCCTTAGTACAGGAAAGATAGGGAGTATGTTTCAGTAATAATAAATGGTGTAGCCTGTCTTCAGAGTAACTAAGAAGACCCATGTCAAGACCACATTTTTTGCCTATGAGTAAAATTATGCCAAGTGAATTTGAGATGGGAAAGAGTGAGGGTCTCCAGATGTTGTTGGAGTGCTGCTCACATCAGCCTAAGCTGCCATATCCCATGGTTAGGGATGATGGGAGTTGCAGCTCAACATACAGAGAGCCATGATCTGCCCATCCCTGTTTTCATAGTCTATGCGTGTGGATGGAAGCCTTTCATGGAAATGTATCACTACCCATATTTCAGGGGAAATATGGGCAGTGTTGCTTACAACAGGTAGGGATCCTGAACGTCTAAAGTAACAGGTGGACATTACAAACTTACAATGATCCATCCCCCCCCCCGGGGTTTCCACAAGTAAATTTGGGTACCAAAGCTACATCCATGCAAGGTTCTGGGTCTCGTCATTTGCTGATAATTTGGGTGTGTGTGGTGGTGTTTTTTACTTTATTGTTGGGATTTATTTACAGGAAATTTGCCTATAAATGAGAGTGGCATTAAAGTAAAAAATTAATCTTTGACCCATAGCTGTCTAAAAATCGCCAGTGATGTCAGCCAAATGCTATCCTTCGGATGTGAGCTGTTCAACTCGGCTGCCAGCCTAGTTCGGCTTGGGTGCCCTTCCTCCTCTTTGCATTCCTCCTGGTAGCTGCAGCTCCGTTATAGTGGAAAGAGTTAAGCGGGAGTCTGTTGATAGTTCCGAGTTGCTCTGAACCCCTTGCAGTCAGAGGGAGAGAGCGCCTTGATTGGCCAAGTTCCTGTTGGTAGTAATAACGGATCGGATATCAAACTTCTGTCTTCCCTAAAGACCCTTTAGGGATCGTCGACTCCCCACCAGACTATGACATCAGTCAGGACACCCGGTGATGTTGCAGATAGTAAACTCGGAGAGAGGAGGGGAAGGTGGTGGATGGAAAGGAGGGGTCTGCTAGCTGAAAGTTAATTAGCTCGACACTCGGCAAGGGCATGCAGTAGGGTTTTGTGGAAGGTCAGTGCTGGATGGGACCGGACTTTTCCTAAGACATTCTCCTGCTGCTTTCTGCAGTCCTCTAGACTCCAAAGAGAGTTAGATGAATGGTGAAATATTGGTGGCGGTCAGCTTCTCTTCCTGGATCCGGTTAATGGTTTGAGCTGAGGGGCTTTTTCTGGCACTGGGAATTGTCACCAGGCAAGCATCACCATGACACTGTTGGGGTCTGAGCATTCTATGCTGATTCGGAGCAAATTCAGATCAGGTAGGGCTAACACCGCAAGCCTTTCTCTTAAAACTTTCTTCTCCGGCATGTCTCAGCCAGAGGCTGTTTCTCATTAAACAGCATGCAAGTAAAATAACCAGGGACTCATAAAGCTGTCATGGGCTTGTTCTCACTGAGAATACTCTGGAGATGAAGAAATGCATTTTCCTTGTTTGTCTGCTCCCTCACTTTCTGCTCTTTCACTCCTTGCTGTTGCTTCACGTTGATGCCTGTGAGCTAGTCTTTCCCTTTTATAACCGCCTCTACGGTTCTGAACTCTCCTAAATGTTCGTGAGAAAGGGCGATCCTTGGGTTAGCCTCCCTTGAGGGCTGTGGTGACCGTCCACCTCTTTCGTCCCCTCAGCGTCAGTCAGGTGACTGCCCTGTCCAGGCTGGCCTTGAGCTTTCCTCCAGCATCCAGGCAGCCAACTTGGTTCCTTTTGGGTCGTGACTAATTGGACAAACATGAATTTGCAGAAAGGCATCAAATCTTTTTTTTTTTAGAAGTACAAATAACAAACGGAACAAGCAAAATATTTAAAATGACATCACCAGGGAAATAAAGCGACGGCCAAATGACTGATTGCCCTTTTCTGAAGCTGTGTGGAAAAAACCCCAACCCTCCAAAAAACAAACCCCAAACAAAACAAAAACCCATGTATCAGATCTCATCCAGAGAGGGATGAAGCCCCATTGCGGGCTTCTACGTCCTCGAGGACTTCCAGCATAACTCAAGGTGAGTGATGGCAAACAAGGAAGGACAGGAGATGGTCCCTTTGAACTTTGTCCGTTTTCTGGGTAGGGCCTCAAGAATACCTTTAAAGACATTCACTGTACTATATGGTCAAATGGAACATTCTTGTTGTAAGTGCGTTTGTCTTTATATTTTGTTCTTGTTGCTCTGGGATCTCATAATTTGCCCCTGGAAGAGCATTCTTGCCATCTGACAATGAGTGAACCTATGAACATCCTGCATGTTTGCACTCGAATCTGGCTGGTGCAATTCGTTTGTGTCATGCCCCCATTCCAGACCTTCACCCACTCAGCATGGGGGAGAGTAAGGGCCACAGTGTTTGATCTTTGGGACAGCAGAGATAATGTAAAGATCAGAAGTAATATGGTTGTGAGGGTAATTCGCTTGGGTATTGTCCGGCCGTTTGAGATAGCTGGGTGGCCAGTTGCTGTGTTTGCTTAGAAAATATAAAATTGGCAGCTAGTTGTAAACTCCAGAAGTTGTGTGTACAAAGGCAAGAAGCTCCGGCTGGCTGGGGATGTAGCCGTTTTGAGGCCAGTGCTTTGCTGTGGTTTTTCTATCACAGTGATCTTACATTTCATGAGAATAAGTCATTCCTTAGTATCCATTGGTATATTGCGGTAATGGCACCAAGACGTTCACTGGAAATGAGGCAGCCTGCTTTCTAAACCCAGTAATTCCAAAAGCAATACTGCCACCTTCCTGAAGCAAGAAGGACACAAGGGGACCACTGCATTCTTTTACAGTGAGCCAGTATTGTTTTTAAGACTCATTTGTGTGTTATTTTTAAAGGCGGGGGTGTCGAGGGGTAGAGAGATTATAGAGCTGATGGTAGGATTGGAGAACATATTTTTGAAATGATTCTAAGCTAAAAGTAAACTTTATGACTCTTTGAGTCTCATAAATTTTTTGTTCCTTTTAGTGTTTCTAAGTGTTCATAAGGCATGCTTCCAGTCAAGGCTCTATCTCATAATGACCACCTCCTTGTCTTAGGGCAGTGCCATCCATGATGCCACCATAGGTGTACCCATATTGGTTTAGAGCCAGACGATGGGCACTCTGTCCTGCAAGATGAAATACCTTAAGGACATGCCTGGGAGTGGGGTCCCTGAAAGCTGGTATTCTAGAATATTAACGGTGGCGCTGAACAGGAAATGGTTAGGATACCAAGGATACACAAATGTTTTTGTGCTTGTTTTGCATTTTGGATGATGGAAGAAGAGCACGGATAGCCCAAGACATTTGGCTGCAAGTGGCATCCTTAAGCTCTGTTAGAAGGCACAGGGCAAGCTGTGTGGGAATATATGCCACATTGTGCTCCAGCAGAAGCCCCAGGGCTGCTTTGTTTTAGGCTGCTTGAGGTGACTGCCCTCAGTCTGTTTAATGGTAGAGCTGGCACTAAAACTGAGAAGTATTGGATAGCCTACTTTGTACAAGGGGGGGGGGAGATTGTGGGCAAAGGGGTTAATTACAAACATCTTCTTCCTTCTCGGCTCTCTTATATGGTATATATCACCATTTTTCTCATGAAATTGGGATTAGACTTTTATGAGGATACAAGTAGATGAGATGAGAGCAAATCCCTCTTATCTAGCTTTGTGTCACATGCCACCCTCTTTAAAATGGAGTTAAAGCACTGCATAGGAAGACTGTGAGTTATCTATTAAAATGAGACAAAATACTTCGCTTATGAACTGTAGTCGGGGGGGGGTATTGATTAATGATTGATTCCTTACCATGTTGAGAACCTTGTTTTGAGAATTAGCTTTCCTATACTTCTGCTTTTGAAGTTAATATTTAATCCTTTCCTTTGTGATGTAGTGATTTTGTCGTTTACCAAGCTGATTGGTGTAAATCTAAGGGTAGACATCCACAGAATGCCTTTCCCTTCCACTTAATAAAAACATGAAGTACTTTCTCTGTTGTTGGGTGAATCAAATTAATGCTCAGATAAAGTAAAAACAAATGTATGTGGCCCATTTGTATGGAAAAGCATGCAGCGGTGTTGGCTGTCACTTGCAGGTTGAATGGTACAATCTAGGTATAGCCTTTGCTGTGTCAGTGACAAGTCAGTCAGTGAAAAATAGGCAGAGTCAAACCACCATTCAGCTCTAGTCAGCAACATATGCTTGGCATTCCTATTGAAGTTGGTAGAACCTAAGAGTGCTTAACTTTTATGTGTTTTATATATATTTCCATGTGTTTGCTGTTTGTTATAATATTCATACATTTTGGAAAGAGCTTAGCTACTGGGAGTTTTGGAACCATACATACATACATACATACATACATACATACATACATACATACATACATACATACATACATACATACATACATACATACATACATACATAGTGTTTGCATATCTACTGAGAAAATGCCAGCTATTCTCCTGGTTTTCCTGCCACCATCAGCTCAACTTATCTCTGTGCCAGATGGAGAGATAAATTGATAAACAGAGCCAACAGCTTCCTAGGCATTGTGGTGTTTTCCTAGGTGTAATTGGGTAGTAGTGGGATATGTTGTAATGAATCTCTTTTTATATGATACCAGTGGCATTGTTCAAGTAGAGAGTACTATCAGTGATGAGCACTCTACCTTCAGTTTTTCCACCAGATAGTCTTTAATATTTCCAGTGCTTTCTCAGTAATCATTCCAAATCAGTGTATCAGTCCCATATATATATGGGAGCGTTGTTGGGATATAATAGTTGAGGATGCTAAAAATAAAAATGATATCCTATTTGTAGATTGTAAAATAAGTAAGATATGGAAATATGACCTTCCCCAAATTTGTGGTATGAATTAGGATGGAGAATTTCATTGACTGTTAAGAAAGAATGCTCAAAATGTGCAAAGTAGTTTAGTCTAGCATTCCGACAGTGTACAGCCCTATGCATGTTTGCTTGGAAATAAGCTCCACTGTGTTAGATGGGGATTGAAGCTTTAGTCTATAAAAACATTGTCACTAACATTAACCCTAGCAGGTGTGGAAAATCATCTTCCATACTACTTTCTTATTACATAGCTGTGTAAAGTATGGAATGTCACAGGCTTAGTCTGTCCTACTACCAAGTACACAGCCATTCCCACTGTGTGTGTAAGCATTAGAAAGCAAGTGGAGCCTTAGCATTTTTAAAATCAGTCCATAAGTGCTCCTTGCAGTCTTGCCTCTAGTGACATCCTCAGAACATACAAAGAGGAATCCTTTAAGATGACAGTCTGGGGTATTGTTCCAAGAGACGAGGGATCTGGCCATTCACTTCTAAGGAGGTGACAAAGGCTTGTGGGTTTTCTTGTCCATGATGGAAAAGATTGACCCAGCAGATCAAGACAACTTATCGAAAAATTTGTCAACTGATGAGACAGTTTTTGCTCCTGTGTAAGAGTGAAAACACCAGAGTGCTCGTTCACCAGAGTGTTAGCCAGAGAAAGAGAGAGAGAGATAGAAAGAAAAGAAAAAGAAAAGAGAGAGTACAAAAAATAAAAATAAAAATAAAATTAAAAATAAAAATAAAATTCTGTAACTTTTTTTCTAAGAAGAAAAAACCCCTCCCACAAAAAATGTGATCTTAACTACTACAGAAAATACTTTGATTTTCACCTGCTAGAAGAAAGGAGATATTTGCATCCCTTTTCATGCTTTGTAAGTTTTCAACTGGGATATTTCAACGTTGTCTACATGAATTGAGAAATGTCCACTAGGGCAGTGTACAGCAGGTGCGGCCTAGCCCCCATCCTACCTGATCCAAGGACTACTAGGCTATTTTCAGTGCAAATTCAAGGTGATTTTAAAGTTTTAAAATAACCTTAGGATTAGGATAAAAGAGAAATAATGTCCCAAGTACCTACCTTCTGTAACAAGTTTACTGGTGAGTTTAAAACATTATTTTTAAGAGGGTGTTGACTACTAGCATGCCCTAGAGCTGCTTAGCTAGTGGCCATGTTTGCTGGCAGGTTGTCGTTTCAAAAAAGTAGCTTTTCAAAGCTCTGGGTTACTGCCACCATATGTGGAATTCAAGAGGTTTTTGTGTGGTGGCACCTGTATTCCAGAATTTCTATTGAGACCTTTAGAGAGACCATAAGCACAATGTCTTGTTGTGCCTTCTAAACAAATTTTAATTCCATTGTAAGTTGAAGGCAATGGTATTAGTTATTGTTGTAGTAGTTTGATTTACATTTTATTTATTTTTATTTATTGTTATATTTATATCCCGCTTATCTTCTAAACAGAACTCTAAGCATGCCTTTCAGCAGAAAAAAATAATGTAAGATTTTGAAAGGGTTTCACCAGTCTTATACCTAGAGAAAATGGCTGAGAGTCTTGTACAGTACAGTACAAAAGGGAAACATCTTTTCGGAACGAAATGGAAGGCAAAACAACCCCTTGCTTCGAGTGTGGTGCGACTCTGACATGCCTGATGTCTTCAGCAACCTCTTGATGGCAAGGAGTTCCTCCCACGCCTTTTGGGTTCGGAGACTAAGGATTTGTGTGCATGTTTATTTTGTCTATTTTGCCACAGATAAATATACAAACCTGAGGTCATCCTGACAAATTCCATAGAAACAGTTATTCTTTTTGCTCGCCTGCTTGCCTTCCTGCCTTGTTCCAAATATCAATGGGACAGCATTAAATCAGGGGGGGGGGGACAAAGCATGAGGGTTCAGCCCAAAACTATTCTCCCAAGCCTTTAACTCTTCCTAGGAAAGTGGACAAAACTACCCAGAAAAGCGTTGCTCCATGAAATATGAATCCATATATTTTGTTGCTGCTGCAGGATGCAAGTCGGAAAGGTCACTAAGAACTCACTTCTCAGCCACTCATCAGCTGCACAAGAACATTGTAGTAAGTTGCTGCATTCTACTAGACTGCATTGGGACTTGTGGAAATCTCAGTTCATGGGCTCAGCCCTATTGAGTCAAGTCAGTGGAGATGGCTCCAGAGCATCCATTGTGCCAGCTGGAGAATCTCAAGCATTCCACTGAAAATAGGTTAATTTTCAGGATGTCTCTTTATGGTGAATTTCTGAACAATGGTATTTGGTGGAGAAAGGAAAATGTTTTGGTTTACTCGGTGGTGGATGAAACTTGGTCGGCCACTCACTATGATGAATTCCTCCTGTGAGGCTGGTTGAAGGCATATTGTGCCCTAGAGAGTATATCTTGTGAATGGAAAGTTTACCGGAGTACTCACAACAGAGAATATTGAATACAATCACCGTTTCCTTTGAAAAATGGTGGGTCCAAAGTAATACGAGACCTTTTACCTGAGCTGCGGCTTCTGACATAACATGCACCTTTAACTGCGAAATCCCAGGCTTCTGCTTCTATGGCAGAACTGACCCACTTGCCTCCTCACTTCCTGTGGCGGGAACTGAAGATTGTGTGTTTCAGCATCAAGACCTGAGCTAAACGTGTACAGTCACCATCAGAACAGGGAGTAAAACACGTTTAGGAGTACAGTGTTGTTTTTATTGACACAATGTATTTTTTAAAAGAATTTGGGAGTGACTGATGCTTCATTAAAGAGAATGGTAGCTTGCACTAAATTATCCATATCATATTGTAGAAAAGAAGTACTGATCAAGAGAGTAGAATCTCAATGGTGAAAAGATTAGGCAGATTTCATGCTTGACTTGGATCGCCCATCCTCCACCACCACTGTTTGGCTTGTCAATTTTGAGTTTGCAGAACAAGAAGGCTTTTGAAAGCAATCGTGATTTTTTCCCTACACAGTGAGTAGTTACTTTGTTGGTTGTTTTTGTGAAATATGTAGTAAATCCACTGATCCATCCCTTTAGCAATGGGCTGGAGGTTGCTGTGTTTTTTTTTTTCCGGGTCTTGTCTCCTTTCATTATAGACAGTGGTATTTTCAGGGTTATGGATGCATAAGGGGGGAAATGAATCTGTAAGCACCTGAGTGTATAGCATAACCTGGAGAAAATAGCAGACATGTGTCCGCTGCATGAATTGTAATCATCAGAAGAACGTAGACTGGTAGCAGCTCCTTTGTTATTGAATCGACTATTGAAATAATTATTTCAGCCATTCCCACTTCTTGCCTCTTATGCATGAATTAATTCCACTGAAGTGGCTGGGACATACAAGCAAGTGCATGGGCTCAGTGTCCGTAGCTGGCATTCATCATCCTATCGCTTGAATGCAAGAACGTAACTGAGTTATGTGAGAGCAGCCGTTGGTATAAGATGTTCTTCCAGGACAGAGGATGCTACATTGAAAGGGAAGTTATTTGACATATGTGCAGTTATGTTTGAGTGGTGTCAGAGGGTTGCATCTGGTCCTTGAGACCACATGAAACAGGCAATGCTTTCAGAAAAGGCCAGAGCTTTTGGCAGGTGCCCCCCCCCAGCTCTCTATCTCTTTCCTCCCATGTCTTCCTGCCGAAGTGACATCTCTGAAGTGTGCAAGTTCCTTGACTAGTTCTTCTGATTAAAGCTGCACGCAAACAGATGCTTTAATCCCTCTATAGTGCTAAGCCCGTGCAGGCATAAACAAATCATGAGAGCTTTTCAAGAGGGTGCTGGTGCCCCGAGGAAGCCATTTGTCTCAAGAACTCACTCCTTGGAGACTGTTTGTGGAAATGGAAGGGGTTTTTCCCCTCCCCCGGTCTCTCCAAACAGGGGATGTTTCTGATTACAAGGGCAGAGCTCTGCATTTTTCATAGGAGTGTGCTTATTTAGACGGCTATGATGCTTTATCATCTCTACAGTGTTAAGTCTTTCAATTTTATTTATTGTAATCATTATATAATGGGACATTATGTGCCATTAACACACTGCAGAATCAAATAAATGATCAAATCAAAAGCATGGGGAAGCATAACTGGCATCAGGATGGTTAGGCAGAGATGAACACAGAGATTAAATTCTATATCAATGTGAAGTATTACCCTATAAATGACCACAATACAGAGGAGGCGCTGCACTGTTCCAATTAATGTAATAAATGAATGCATGCCATAAAAAGCAGGAAGATGTTCCTCGTAATTTGTTCTAGCAAACCACAACTACAGCATTGATCTCCACACCGATACTAATTGTCAAACATAATTTCTCTACTTGACCAGGTTTTTTTTTAACTTCCCCAATTTCCATCCTAACCACAAACCATAGAAAATTTTGTGAGGTCTTAATAATAAAAGTTGTGCCATGTTTATTATTTGACCCTTTAACTTTTTATTTTTAAGTTGTTAAGTTGTTAAGGGAGCTTTTGGTTATCTGGTTTGTCACGTGTAGTGAAGTACAGCAAAGATTTTTAGAAGGAGCATTACCCACATGTATGCACTTAGGTGTTTGTTTCTGAATAATAAGGTATATTAGAAATGTAATAATAATAATAATAATAATAATAATAATAATAATAATAATAATAATAATAATAATAAACAATAATAATAATAATAATAATAATACTACTACTACTACTACTACTACTACTACTACTACTATATGGAAAACAGTAGGCATATATATATTTAAAGTTAACAGTAGTAAGAAATGTATTGTAGGGATATATTGTAGAGAGATAAAATTAGTAATTAGTATTAGTTGTAACATTAACATTAGGTGAGCGAAATGTTAATGTTACAACTAATGCTATTACTGTAATCTGTGCAGACTGTGCTTAGGGCCTTGTACAGGAGGGTGAACAGGCATTCAATGCAGTTGTTAACCATTCATATGTGGCAGCTCAACTCTTAGTCAGGGTAACTCTTATCCGTGAAATAGAGTGTGGGTAGGGAGATGGCAAACATCATCCTCTCATAGTCAAACATGCTGAGAAAAATGCTCCACTAAACACTTACACAGATCTCTATTTCCTACTCACTATGTAGGGAATAGACTTCAATCGTAGAATGGCCAGGTATTACAGAAACATGATGTTTTGGGCAGTTTCTCGCGGCCTCTTTGCAGACTCCAATGAATCAACCCTGGTCTTCTTGAATAAAAGGCTGCATATGTTGGCAGCCTTTTATTCAATATTTTATTCAACGTTTATTCAATTCTGATTCTGATTTTGATTTTAATTATGGCCTGTGTTTGTTATTATGTTTCATTATTTACCTTAAAATTCTGTAAACTGCGCAGAGTGGCTTTTATGCCAGATGGTATGATATATAAATCAAATAAATAAAAATATGTCACATCTCTCTATCAAAGGAGATGAGCCTGCTATTGATGTTTACTGGGTTATGCTCTCCCTCATTTTCAATTGCAGTTCCTTTTAAAATCTGAAATTTTCAAAATTGCCTTAGGTTTGAGTCAAGATTTGCAAACAGATCTGTTAGTATGGATTTGCAGCCCTCAGAGGTCAGTTGTAAAGACATGGGGGCGAGTCGGAGCCACCATGCTCACCTACAGCGCAAACGTCCATTATTCCGTGTAAAAGTGATTAGCTGTAGCAAGTGGTAGAGACACGCTCATTCTCATTGCTTCTGCTGTTGGCTTTATTCACTGGGGATGGAGCTAGGGAACAGGCTGGACTTCATAAATGTCAGAGCCTTCTAGATTAAATTGAATTATTTATCACTGGAGTTAGACCTCCAGCGAAAGACAATCCTGTAGCTTCCTGTATCATCTTTAATTCAAGTTACAGGCACTGAAATCACCCAAAATTAAAAGAACCCATTTCATCCCTAAACATAATGATCCAAGTGGCTTGCTTCCTGCAAAAATTGAAACTGCAATCTCCATACGGTCTTTCAAGAAAGCTAGACTCCTTTTACCCAGTGGGATTGTTCCAGTGTAGATAGGCATGAGATTGCATTTAAAAACATGTTCTTTTTCCCTTTTTCCCCTTGGCTTAATTTGGTCTGTTTACCACTTGAATCCATTAAACCCCATTTAGGTATCATTGAATTATTACTTTGCTATGAAAGGCATTATTTATAAATGCAGGTGGATTGACTTCTCTTCATGTTAACATGTACAAAGCAGAGTTATTTGATGTCTTTACCTTCCTTTGTTTGTTTTGCCTGTTTGTGGATATTCTTGTTTACACCAATAGAATGAATGGCCAGTTGTCCAGAGTTATATTTTGTGACTCTGGGCCTTTTTACACGACCCCTAAGATCCGCTGGCCACTTAAATTCGGACCAGAGATCTTAGGGGTTCCTGCTCTTCCTCTGTCCCCACCCCCCTCTGCACTTCCTGGTTGCTGGCTGCCTGAGGGACGGAGAAAAAAGAAAGAAAAGAATGCCTTCTTACCTCCGTTTTGTTCCGGGCAGCATTCAGATCTCTTAAAGGGGCGGGGCGCAAAAAAAGAACAAACGGAAGCCAGGAGAGCCCTGCACTCACTATCCTTACACCGGATCAAATATTTGTCACCTCCAAAAAGCAGGTACAAGAAAACCGCTGTTTGGTCTTGCTAAAGTGGGCGGGGTCGCACTTAATTGTCTGCAAAGTCCGGAGCTGGTGGGTAAACATTTTTAAGGTCTGGACCTTGCAGCCATTTGCGGCGGAGCTTAGGGGTTGTGTATAAACGCCCTTAGTTCAAACCTGCTTCCTATGAGCTTAAAAATGGACATTGTTGCAGAAAACATAAGGGGGTAGGGAAAGACTTTGACACCTATATACAACTCTACCGAAGTGGTTGAGCCAAACAAACAAAACACAACCATTAGTTCTAAAATCTTAACTGAAACAAATACAAAAGCTCCGTACCATTTTCGTAGCTTCTCTGCAGCTTAGCAAAATTAGCTACAGTTTCAGTTGTTTTGTCGTCCTGCTAGGCTATAAAGTTTGAATTTATACATCTTCCCGCCCCATCTCTCTCTCTCTCTTTCTCTCTCTCTCTCTCTCTCTGTCTGTGTGTGTGTGTGTGTGAGAGAGAGAGAGAGAGAGAGAGAGAGAGAGAGAGAGGGAGGGTAGAGAAGGGAAAGTGGTCATTTGACCAAACTGCAGGTTAATTGGCTTAGTTTTAGTCAGAGAATGAGAAAACTGCATTCCAGTAATAAGGAAGATCTACACCGCTGTTATAAGGAGAGTGATTCCCTTCCTACATGTGATAAAGCTCTGAACCATCCTTCCGTAACAGCTGAGGTCTGTTGTTTGTTTGTGGCCAGCGTTTGACTTCCCTCCCTGAAAGATGCACTCTTTCCCAGTTTTACAGTTGCGGCTGCAGCAGCGAAGAAGCCGAGAGCAGCTCACCCACCAGAGAAGCATGCCACGTGAGTAATTTTCCTCTCTCGCCATCTCTCTCGGGCACCAGCAGGCCCAGGCAGTCTTAGGTGAGGCCATACTACCTACCTACACATGGCCGATGTAACATTGCTCTTGGGGTGAGGAGGACTCCTGGTCCTAAAGCAGGGTGGGATGGGCCTGGATAGGTACAGCACTTCCACCAACACAGGGGTAGTGTTCAAATCCACTCTTCTGCAAGAGGGTTGAGGGGCAAGGCAATGGCAGAGGTATCTTTTGTTTCCACACCACTCACCTTGAGGGAACAGTAATGCGGAGACAATGATTCCCTCCTCCTGTTTGGAAAATCAGCCCCGGGTTACGTTGAGCAACTAGTTTTGCACTAAAGATGGCATAGAATTTTTGCCATCACTTACTCAGCTTGTTCCTGCCATATTGTTCAAGTTCTAGAACGTTTACATGCATCTTCCACCCACCCCCTGCCTCTAGTATTCTAATGAGGCAATAGATGCACCCCCCACAAAGCCTTAAGAACTTTGTGCACCATGTTCTCAGAGTCGCCTTTAATACATACCCACTGCATAGCCCAGTTTTTGGAGTACAAAGGGTGTCTCACTAAATAACCCCCAAGCCCTATGAGGTAGGTCATTATTATTCCAATTTTTTGCAGATGGGGAAACTGAAAGTGAAAGAGATAACACCTTGCCCAAGGCCACCCAGTGAGTCCATGATCAAAATAGGATCTGGATACCAGGTCTCCCAAGCCCCAAGCACCCTCTCTCTCTGCTGGATCACACTGACTCTGAGCCACACACGGTTAAGGCCTAAGACTTTGGGTGCAGCATGTCGTGAGCTTCTCTGCTATTGCTTCCCTCTTAAGCCCACTTCTTGCAACAACAACAAAAAAAGGTTCTACGTGAAGGTTCTACGTGGTTGGCACGGAATGTCTTTCGCTTCCATTACGAATGGTGCATGCAGCCGTTTGGCATTTTCCTAGGGCATTTCAGGTACAGGTACAGCATGTGAAGCATGGCAGAGTGGATCCACGCAGATTGTTTATTTAATGCATCGCCCAGCGTTCTTGGCAGTTTTATTCCCATCCCCACTGTCAGAATGAACTGTCTTGTCCTGCAAAAATGAGGTGCCGCTGGTGTTTGCCAGCTGTCAGGGGAGGCTGCGACACCCCATAAAAGCTTTTGGTTTACCCTCTAAAAGGCATTTTGTTTCTGAAAGAGAGGAGAGAAGGAAGTGGCAAAGACAAGGGAAGCAAAAATAATAACCTAAGTTTGAAGCAAATGATCCCACACCATCTGTAAAGACCTGAGCTACGAATCTTCATGTATCCCAGTCTTCAATTTTTCCAAAAGTCATTTTTTCCCCTAGGGGACAGCCTTAGGTGAAGGCTTCATTGTGGTTAAAATAAGGGCAATTGCATTTTCTTAGTTACATTTTAAAAAAGCATAACAGTATATATAGGAAAGCAGCCAAGAAATGGGCAAATATGTGTATTTAGAAACATCTGTTTCTCTGTCTGCCTGTCTGTCAGACAAGCCAGATACATGAGATTCATAAACTACATCAAAAGTCCATTTTCCCTCTTTGTATATAAACTTTGTAAGAGTTTTCCAAACAAGGACTTTCCTGTATCTAGGGAAAAAACAACACTTCTAACAGCCTAGAGAGCATCTAAAAGGCTTCCCTGCTCCTGTTAAGAGAAAGAAAGGACATAGGTTCTTTTAACACCTGACCACTGTCTGCTTGGTGCTCAGAGATGTTTATCATGGATGGTGTCTCTGACGGTTACTTCACGTCCCTCCTCATTCCGAGATTACGTTTGTTTTGTGATAACATTATTTGCAGTCACGTGGTTTTGTCCCGGTTCTTTCCCTGTTTCCGTTTACCCATGGGCGTGATTGATGGTATCATGACAACTGTTACTTCATGTCCTTGTTTCATGACAATTACTGAATTTTCCTGGCTTCGTTTACCCATAATTTTTTTTGGCCCGGGCTTCTGTTTTTCAATATTTCGAATCTCTGCAATTTTGCCTTTCATGTGTTAAGCAGCAAAACACCCAGTTTCATGCCTTCTTCCCTCTCTGCGATGCATTGTTTATGCCATTGGGATTGTACTGGAGAATGCAACTTTGCACTCCTGCCACTAGATGGAGAATGTGTGCGTTGCATGACGAGCCTTACTTCAAAGGCACTTGTCTCGAAATAAGAACCGAGACAAGAAAATTCCCGAGGCCAGGGAGAGGCATGTCTCATCACGCTCCAGTTCAGGGGGCGTGCTCGGGACGAACTCCCACCATCACGCAATGGACGTGGAGTAACCTTTTTTGGTACCAGTCCCAAGTGGGACAGCGAACCGCGATGAGAGTGACATGAAATAACCGTCTCTGAGAGAGTGAGAGAGACTTTACATCAAGCTGTCTCCAGTTTTTAGTCACTGCACAGCAAGTAACAAGGAGACAGCTTATGTTGCAACACAATCAATGCAAAGTGGGTGTGGGTTAGATATAATAAATTAGACTGCAAGTTTTAGCCAATTGATTACATAGGTTAACTGGTTTAGATAATTTTGCTTCAAACTATGCATTCCCAATTAATTAGCGGTCTGTCTGTCTGTTTAACTTGATCTCTACCATCTTCTCGATATCTTACAAATCTGTAGACAAGTTGTTGATGACAACCCAAAAAGAGGCATTCCCTCCTGTGTCAAAGAAAATGGGACTTGTTTTGGTTACCTTTGTAGGCTTTGTTGAAAAAGAAGGAAAACCTTTGAAGGATGATTGAGGGTTGTTGTCTTCCTGCACAACAAACATGGGCAATGAGCTAAAATGCAGGTAAATAATTAAATAAGATGCCTTAGTTAGCCAACAGACCGGGTATTCCTGATTTGCTACCCTTTAGTGCAGAAGCCGCAGGGGGAATTCCTCCACAAGCAAGGCACTTTGTCGCTAGGTCCCTCTGCCAGAGTAGCAGAGGGCCCCATGAACCACCGCTTCCAAATTTCATGCCACGCTTTCTAAATGGAAATTATTGTGACCTGTGCATGGTCTCAGTGCCAGGAGAAAGACAGGTCTGCAGGTATTCAAAGTGTGTGTTGCCAGATCATGTGAGGATTTGAAGCTGTACCTGGAAGAATACTTGCCCTCATTATCTTTTGGTATAGAACCCACATGATTTTAGGGTTCTGTATTTCATATTAGTTGGATGGTGTAGATTAACATGTTTCTTGGGGTTCCTTGTATGCTTGTTTCATTTGGCTGCACACCAATAATTGTACCAGCTGTTGTGTCTACTTTTATAGGACCTGAAAACAGAAAAGAGCTTAGGGTGTATTGATTTTACCAGATTCAATTTCATGTCCCATCTAGCTTTTTTTCATTAGGTTTCCTCTGTCTCTTAAGCTCCCTTAGATGCTCCAAGAGTTTTCTTTCCCCACTCAGTCTCTCGTTTGTGCCTTCTCTCTTTGACCCATTGGCCTTTTCATGAGTTGTTGCTTGGGATTTGTGTCATCTTCAGGACAAGTATCTGTCCTGTCTGAGGATTCAGTTAGCTGCATGAGGCAACTAATAAATTAGTTCATCCAGTTGCGTCAATGCAAAATGACTCATGTCTCTGACAACAAATCCATTTGATGAAGGGAGGCAACAATTGGCATGCAGAGCCTGGAGAAGTCATTAGTTAAAAGCAGTTTATTTGCTGTTTTCTCTGCATTACGTTCTTTTGGGAGGGGGATGTTTAAAAAATGTAGTAACTCAAAATACAATACTCCTGGCTTTTGAGTCGCCAGTGGAAGAGTTTAACGGTGCTTTCAGTTGTGTTTTGTTCAAAGATAACATGCACTGTGGTTGGACACTTACTAAGAAGGGAGACCTGAGTTTTTGCCACAATCTTTATTTTTGGAATCTGGACAACTTTCAATGTATAAATAACTAGGCTACACTTTAGCCATGAGATAAAGTTCTAGGAGCTTTGCTTTTCATGCCCTTAACACATGATGCTTTGAATGAATGCTGAGGTTCAGGAAAGATCCAGAGAAAGAACGAGGCCCAACCAAGGCCAGATATCTCCTTGGAGCCTATGAAAACAGGGGCTGCTTCTCTCTTTTGCTGAGAAAATTGTTTGGAGTAGACCTTTCCTGGAGGCAAACTCTACCAGTCCTAGTAAGGTGGAGGAAAAGAGGTGGGTTGGAACCTCTTCATCATGTTCCCTTTAGGTGCCACTCTAGAAGTACTTGTGGGAGGTTAGCATGGTACAAGGGAAAATGTCAGTCTCTACAGAAAGGATTTTGAAGAGAGAAGGAAAGAATGAGTTTCTACTTCAATTGCTCCCTCCTACCCTCTGTGAGTTTTCAGTAATCGTTCACATTTGAATATGATCAAAAACTGAACTTTGAAGGTACATCTGTCTGAAAAAAGACCACCACAAGAGGCTTAAAATGAGCAAGAGAAGTTCATGACCTCGCCAGGATTGGAACCTGGATTCCCCAAATCCCAGACCATTTCTACTCGCTCTCCTGCACAGACTCCTCAACACCCATGGGAGTCAGAAAATTGGTTTAGACATCAACCCTTATGGAGCCCCTTTCTTCCTTGTTATTTTTCTAAGTAGCAGTAAATAGCTGGTGGCCACTGCTCAGGGAGCAAACTCGCCTTTTGCCACTGAGAGTGAATAGTGGAGGCCTACCAGGCGAGGACAGATGTAGTGTGCCTCTACAAATAGGAAAAAAGGGGTGCAATGCATATTTCAGGAGCCTTTGAAACTTAGTAAGTTCTTCCTAGTGACTACCCATTACAATAATGGGTATTTTGTTATAATTTTTGGTTTTTGTATTTAGATGAGGTTACTCCACTTCTCTACGTGATATTCCGGAGTGGTTGGTTTATAACTGAGAGCAAGTAAACTATCAAATGTTCTACGCGGTGTAGTGGGTAGAGTAACAGAATAGGACTCAGGAGATTTGGGTTTGAATCGGGTCTCTGATGTGGAAGCCCATTGGGGAGGTGGAATTGTTAAAACCACTTCTTAAATATCTCACTTACCTTGAAAGCCCTGTTAAGGTTGCTTTAAGTTGCTTTACGAATTGATAGTACCTAACAGCAACAATGGTGGTTATCTAATACCAGAATTTACCTGTACTCAAGAATTTTGGAAACTCAGGATGCAGAGAAGAGGAAGGCCATGGGTTGAGCAGGTAGAAAAAAGCTTGAGGAAGCAAAGTAAATAAAGGGAATTGCTGTCTGCCCTTCTTGTTGATTATGGATGTGCTGGCACCAATGTGGCAAAAACATGACTCACGCAAAAGTTTTGTTAGTATGTCCTCTGGATCCAAACCTTAAAACATTTTTTCTTCTCTGTAATATAGTTTCCAAAGTTCCTCGGGCAACATGGTCCCTGGCAATACTAGTGGGAGAATACTGGGAGTTACTGTCCTTTTTGTGTTTAAATTTTTCCCCAGTGTTCTCTGGACACAAATGGTCCTCCTCACTGGTGATTTGACCTCTTAGCTGGAATCCTTCTCCTTGCCTGATCGCATTACGTGGGAGAAGATTCCAGTGAAATGCATTGGGTATAGTCCTTAGGTGTTTAGGACTGATACGCAAGGCCAGTTTCTTCATCTATATCATCTGGTGAGCTGCTCACAGATATTGGGCGGACTGTGCTTTGCAACTAGCCCCCACCTGTCTCTTCTAACTCAGCCATCCCCACATCCTCACCCCCTGGTTAGATTATCATGTGCATCTTTGCTCTGCACTCTCTTCCCTCATCTCTCTCCTGCCACAAGCTGCCCTTGGACAGAAACTGGCTATTTCTGCAGATTGTCCTCATTTGTTTTCTTGGCTGATTTTGTGCGGCTTTTCTGTAAAAAATGTGTGGATAATATTTGTCTCTTGCTTTGCTCATTGTGCCTCTGTCTCCTTCTGATTGCAGCACTGAAAAGCTCCTCTCCTTTCCATGAGCAAAAGAAGAGTTTGGAGAGAGCCAAGGTAACCCTGGGTAGGCAACGGAGTGGGCGGATGGAAAGAGCTTTGCTTTGGTTGACAATCTGCTTAGAACACTGGCATCTCCAGGAAACCTTGTGCGAGGATGCAGTTGAAACCATGCTCTCTACTCACCTGATATAAATGCATGTGAATGTGTGTGACAAGGGAACTAGTTATATAATAAACCTCTGTAGGGTATTAAATCTAGAAACTGGCATATATTGCACAGGAATCTATACGTTCTTGGAATTTGCAGTCTGTGAACAAAGTCCCAGGGCCAAACTGAATGTTACAGATAATGTGTCATTAGAAAATATGGTTCCTGAACTGCCGAAAGCATTTCAGTGCCAGAGGCAAGAACTCTGTCCCACCCTAGCTCCCCTCATGGATCTTGTTCATTAATTGGTTATGCTTCTTAATTGTTATTTGGGAGTCTACCACAGCTTTGTTTCCAGCTCAGATTTCTCAGACACAAAAGGTCATCTCATCTCATCTCAGCTGGACAGATAGACTATCTGTAATGTATAGTTTGGTTTTAGAGAGAGAGATTGAAACTCATGTCTGTGCATTGCCCTTCTCTACATGTGACATGGTGAAGTGGCTTTTGGGCTATCAACCAGTGTTCTGTCTCGAGCTGGCACCAGTTATCAAGCAGAGTTTAGGCACCATTAATCAAAACTAATGGCAAAGATAAGATTAAGATGCCATTCTGTCCCCTCCCCGCCTGACCCCCCCCCCCAAAAAGTTGAAGCCCTGGTGATCAGGTCTCCTCTAGAAGAATTACAATACATTCCTAAGCCACCTATGCTACACACTCCACCAATCAACTTTGCCGGAGCTCTTAACTGAGAGAGAGGAGTTTGCTTTCTTTAGCCACTGCTCTTGGGCTGGAGCATATATAAGCACCCGAATGGCTGAGCAGACTTGGATGGATAGCTCAGAAAGCTGGGCTGACTAAGAAGCCAGAGGTTAGGAGTCCATCTTGCCAATATACTTCATGGGGAAAGAGACTCCAGGTGAAGGGAATGATAAACCATTTTCTGTGTACAGTACTGTATATGTAGAAAAACCTTCAGAAAGGGTCGACATTAGCCAGAATTAATTAATCAATCAATTGCTGTGCAGACCATTCATTCATTTAATTTATACTCAGACTTTCTGTCTTGCAGAAAGCAGCTTACAGCATAAATTTCAAAACAAGCTGAGGTCAAAAGGGAGGGAGAGAGAGAGAGAGAGAGAGAGAGAGAATAAATTAAAATAGTGTCTTAATTCTTAACTTTGTGCTGTGCACAATGGATGAAATCATCAGACGACAATTATAATATTGCATTGAACTGAAGGGTTCCCGTCTCCTCCTCCTTTGTGTTGTAACGCTCCCTAGCGCCCCTTTTTGCGCTGGAGAAGCATTAGGGAGCCTTGAAACAGGGCTGTGTGTGTGTGTGTTGCATCGTGATAGTCATGACCGACTCTTCGTGACCCCATGTCCATGGAGTTTTCTTGGCAGGAATACCGGAGTGGCTTGCAAGGTCCTACTCTAGGCGCCTACAGCGCCTGTTATTCCCTGGTGGTCACCTATCCAAGTACTAACCAGCACCAACCCTACTTAGCTTCCGAAATCGGGCGAGATCGGATGTGCACGAGATCTAGGCAGCACGAAACAGGGCTGGGGAGTCCTTAATAGCCAAAAATGGCCACTGGACACAGTTCAGCAGCACCAAATTACTTCCTGTTGCAATAAACAATATTGGGTTATCTGAGCCACTAGTACAGTACATAGCACTTTCTGAAGTTTGTTAAATTTTAGTTGTCTTGATTCCCCCCCCTCCCAGAAATGGTAGACGTATTGTCTGGTCACATTTATATAATAGAATTTCAGGTGCATTTTGTACCTTGTTTCCTTTCCTCTCTTTGTTCATAGGTCAACAGATTCTGGCTAATGTGTATGCACGCACCCATGGAGGAACCTTATTCAAGACAGTGTACTGGTTTATTCAACCCACTATAGTCTGAATGATTCTATATGCACCAGAACAAATAGGGACTGCTTTTTTAAAAATAAGATAGTTTGTATGTAGCCGTTGATAACAAACTTACCCACATATAGGACAAATGGCTATATTGCATGGCTTGACATGAGCGCTCCTAATAACAAACAAAATAAAAAAACATGTCTAATGTAAGGAAGGATCTATAGCCCCCTGTGAAAAATTAATGTGCTTAGGAGACTTCAAGCAGCCTGAAGTATCTTTGAAGTGCTGTATATTTCAATGTCCAGGCATAGGTTAATATCTCACTGTCTCTCTTCAAAGACTTTCACTGGCTGGTTGCCTGGAAGAAAAACGGATTATATGAGTCAAAAGCCTTAAACTGGATGCGTTCAGAGAGCAGAAGTACTGTAGAATCAAAATTGTATGCTAAGCTTTTATTGAAAGAACTGCTGGGGGTGTGGAGTGGGGGAGATCAGAATATGTTGTAAGTGGTTTAGTTTAAAGGGGTTGAAGCTTGTTTGAAAATCTTTGTTCACACACATAACATGAAAATACATCAATTTAATTACTGTGGATTTAAATGAATGCAGCAGTGTTTATGTAAACAGAGAGTGGCACAGTTCTAGAATTAGATTCATTCTAGTTGCTGTACCTTTATATCCAGTTGCCTAAAGTAGCCTCTTACCATATGTATTACAAGCAAAACAAAACTCAACTGGATTTAGGACATGTTATAAGCACAATGTTTTCCTTATACCAATTAGAGACAATGTATCTTTTGAGATACTTTCAAAAAAGAAATATTATTTGCACAAGTGCAGCCTTTTATATACAGTATAGTCATGTCTTGACCATCAAACATGCCATATTCAAATTAAACCTTTTTTCCGCTTTCACTTACAATATTAAAAAAAAAAACATCTGTTTAGGCAGACTTTTAATAACTAAGATTGAGTGCCTCCTGGACTCTGGGTGCTTTTTCTTTAAAGTATTTTTTAAGTTTTAAGATGCTTTTACAATATTATTGTATTTAATGGTTATTAGTGTGACTTGTTTTAATCATTGTGAGACACCATGAGTCCCCTTACCAGGAGAAAGGCAGCCTAGGAATGAAACAGACAAAGATATTAAAGTGTTAGAAACTGATATAGATTGGACTAGAACTGACTGTGTCTTGTCAAATAAGTGCTTCATCAGGTAGTTAATATAGTTGTGATATCTGCTTTTTCCCCCTATTCTGTAGACTGAAGAGTATTTAAAGCACAAGATCCGAAACAGACCTGAGCAAACAGAACTAAGTGATATGCATATTTTAAAGGGTATGAACCATTCTTTTTTTGTTAAGAGATGGTATAGTACTGTTATGACCTATGTGGGCCAATCCTGGTTGCTCCAGTTTTGGAAGCTTCTTGTAGCTGTGCCAATTCAACTCTGAGAGGTATTCCCCCGCCCCATGGTGAGAAGTATGCTTAATATGGCATCCAGTTCTTATTTGAGAAGGCTGATCTAATCTCAAGGAAGCCCCAGGGCCCTGCTTCATGGCTGATTTATAAAACTACATTTTCCAAATGTACTTGCTCTCTACCTTATATAAGAACAATTTCTTGTACTTCTGGTGTAGTTCTTGAAATCCATTTCCACTAAGATAGTGGCCATGCAAAATTACCAACCTGCACATGATACCATGTGTGCCAGCCTCACCTTTAATGTATTATTGGCTGCTATCGAATGCAAAGCATTCAGCTGACCATGATCTACAGTCCAGACAGATCCCAAGAAGATGAAACAAGAATACTTTTTAGATCACAAGGAGTCTTTTGCAGATAATACTTCTTGGTAATCTGCCAAGTTATTTAAATCAAATGGGTATAAAATCAGCAGAGGGAGATACTAATGCATAGGCATATGATAAATACTTTCCCTTCTGTAACTATGGTTTTTTACTGACTGAAATTCATTAGTAAGTTGCAATCAGAGTAGGTCTGTTGAATCAGTGGAATTTATAAAGTGTGTTCTGCTTAGATACCGCCCCATACCACTTCAAATAGTCTCTGGGTGGTTTACAGTTTTTAATTATAATATGCAGGCTACACATTGCCCCCCCCAGCAAACTGGGTCCTCATTTTACCGGCCTTGGAAGGATGGAAGGCTGAGTCAACCATGAGCCTGCTACCTGGGATTGAACCCCAGGTCGTGAGCACAGTTTCACCTGCAGTATGGGCATTTAACCACTGCGCCATGGGGCTCCTTGACTCACCAAATTCCCTTTGGCTCAATGAGTCTACTCCAATGTTCTCTCTAATGTTCAGCCCCGCTGGGCAGTTCTCTTTTTTGCATGCAAGTATGCAAACCCCCCCCCCAATGTTCTGTCATGATTGGTACAAAAAAGATTACTGCAAGTGCGCGGAGGAGCAGGAGCCCTGTGCAGAGGCGTGCCATGTGTGTGCTTGCACATGCTTTAGTGGGGACCTTGGCCTACTCTAGTTTTGATGTATACTGGAGTTGAGCCCCCGTGTCTTGCTAGACGAATGCTTTTTGCTACAGCTACATCCGGGTTCATACTTTTAGAAAAGAACTCGCCTTCTTTCATTTTGTCGAATATCTTGATATGACATTTAATTTATGGGTATTTTAAAGTGATAAGAGAAAAAAAAGGAAGATTTCATATTCTGGACCTAAGGGACTTGATGCAAGGATTTATATTTTGCACCATTGGCTTTATAGATTCATCTGCAGAAGAATCCATTCAAGCTACTCAAATGAAACTGAAAAGAGCCCGCCTTGCAGACAATTTGAATGAAAAAATTGCTCTTAGGCCAGGCCCTCTGGAGCTGGTGGAGAAGAATATCATTCCCGTTGACTCAGCTGTGAAGGAGGCCATCAAAGGTAATATAAACTAAAGTTCCTCTAGTGCTGCAAACACAGCACACTGAAGGGTGAGTGCAAAGAGATATACAGTATTTTCAATGTAATACGTGGTTTTTAATTCATCCACCCTCTTTTGGGAATGCTGTTTACAACCTTCCTATTAAGGAATATTGCTCCGTGTTGAAGAACTAGCAGAACACTGGTATCCTGGAATGGTTTCTTCATGATTGGCCTAGATACTCCCCAAACCCAACATATCTCTTTGCTAGCTGAACAGGAAGACACTTGATCAAAGCCAGACGTAGCCCTGGAAAGATTACAGTGTGTAGCAGGAATCTTCCTTCCTTCCACTGCTTACCCCTCTGCCTTCCAGTCTTGCGGAGCTTTTGTTATACAGCCTGTCTTTCCCAGCACTCTCCTTATCAGCAGAAGCCAAGGGTCAAGCACTCTTGCCTGCTAGATTGCAGGATATTGCACTGGAACACTTTCCAGAACTCCCTGAGTATGTTGAGTGGCAGAGAAGCCTCATCTGGCATAAGCCATACCGATTCTCAAATAAACAAAATGGATAACATAAAGAGCCCTTTCATGGTTTTCTTCTAGGTAGGTTACAGGGCAGAATATTCAAAAATAAGAGACACTCTAGAGCAGTGGTGGCAAACCTTTGGCACTCCAGGTGTTTTGTGGACCACAACTCCCACTGTCATTGGCAATCTAGGCTTGGAATTCTGGGAGTTGTGGTCCAAAACATGTGGAGTGCCAAAGGTTCACCACAACTGCTCTAGAGCCACAAAGGCTGCAGGCCTTGTGGATGAAGGACAATAGACTGAGGCTGAACCCAAGCAGGATGGAGGTCTTCTGGACAGGGGGTCCTGGTGTAGGTGATTTGGGTGCCCAACTCTCCTTCAGCAGAGATAATCTCTCTGCCAGGGATGAAGTGTGCAGTCTGGGTGTCATTCTGGACCCAGCACTGTCAGTAACAATTAGATATCTTCTGTGGTCCAATCTGCTTATTTCTACCTGAGACAGATTGCACAGCTACAGCAAACCATTACCTGGATACCTGGTCTCACTACACTGGTCCCTGCACTGGTAGTCTCAAGAACAGACTACTGTAATGCTCTTTATGTGGGGCTTCCCTTGAGGCTGACAGCAGGTCTAGATCATGGTGACCAGGCAGATAGGTGGAATTAGCAAATACTGACATACTGTATCTCCCAACTCCGTCCGAACTACACAGATTACCTCTTTGGTTATGGTACAAACATACTGGATAAAGCCCTTAACAGCTTGGGACTTCTGTACTGGGCAGAATGCCTTCCTCCAGCCAGACATGCCCAGCCTCTTTGTTCATCCCAGGCAAGATGTCAGAGGGTCCTGACATTAAGGGAGGCTCAAAGGGAGAGGACCAGGGGCTGGGCTTTCTTGACAGTTGCACCATGATTATGGAACCAACTACCCTCAGACATCCGCTGGGCTATTAATTTTCAAATAACTCGTAAAAGCCTGGTTGTTTTAGACAGGCACTTCAACCCATGGAATCCCATTGAAATTTTATCCATCAAAGACAACCAAACCACACCATTACTTTAAATATTTAAATACTCTGTGTTTTACTGTAAAACTGTTTAAATTTTTGTTATATTTTAGGATGCTGAATTTACTTCATATTTATAATGATGTCATAAACCAATAGGTTATAAACCACCCAGAGTGGCTTTGGCTAGATGGGTGGTATACAAATCAAATCAAATCAGTCAATCAATAAGTTCCTCACAGTATCTCTCACTGAATGGGTCTTTCTCACTTGAGGGTAGACATACATAGTATTACATTGGGGTTTTATTTAACAGTTACCATTTGGGTGCATATTCTTGCTGTATTTCCTGGATATAGTCTGGTCTGTAGTGGGTCATGTTTTGTAACAATCTTCATGGTGAAATAATTAAACAGAATAAAAACAAAGGGCTTATACCCCGTTGTTAGTCGTTTCTCCTAGAATAAACCTATACAATCAATGGGATGTACATAGAGATGAAATAAAAATAATAATTCAGTGGGCTTACTTTCATGGGAACTGACAGTTCTGTTTAAACCAGTGTATTCTGAAAAGGGAGATACCAATTGTTCTTTTAGAATCATGACTTTCTGACAAAGAAGATGGAATAAGAGGCTTGTAATGGCATCTAAGGCAAAGCTATCCTCTAAGGATATGATTTCCATACCATAGCTGGCACAGTGGTAAACTTTGATTTTCATGGGTGCAAATTATGTAACAAAATAAGAATTTAATACCTACAGGATAATCATGATTGAATCTGAATAGCTGTAGAAAAAAAGTCTAAAAATGTATGCACAGGTTCTTCTGAGTAATTAGAACCCAGAAGGAAAGTAAGATGATGCATCTAGTGAATAATGTGTGATACAAATGTATTCAGAATATTTTTATCTGTGTCCATGGGACAAAAACAAAATCCTGCAGTTATGGCAAAATGTATCTGTGTGATGTATTTTCTTTAATGCTTTTATTGGCGTATAAATTGGGGATTGCACCCCTTGCTTAGTTGCTTTCTGTGGTCGTTTTCACTGGACTGTTTGACACACAAGTAGAATGTTGCTCAGATTTGCAGTTGGTGTGAAATCACTTTTGCTTTCACAGGTCGACACCAAACAGGTTAAAAAAATCTGTGAAATGAGTGAGAATCTTATACCTGATTCTCCACATGTGTGGGTTTGTTTTTTGGAAATACACAGCCATGGCCCGCTTGATAATCTAATTGATAAGAATTTCTTCCTTCCCTTTCTCTTTCCTTAGGTACCCATACAAGCTACTCTAAATCCTCAGATGCCTTTGCATTTGAAGAAGACAGCAGTAATGATGGGATGTCTCCAGAGCAGGTCAGAAGTGAGGATTCCCAGGGATCTACAGAATCACCAGCAGGAACCAAAATTTCAGAAGCAACATTCCCATCAGTGAGCAGATCAGCTCAGGTAGAACTGTGTTTTTCGTTGCATATGGTTCATAAGATTTTGACTAATTAAAATGTAATTGATGTACTTACTGTGTAGAGTATACAATAGAAACAGACATTTAAAGAGGTTTTTTGCACTTCAATAAAGGTATAGGTTCAGATCAAAAGAGGGTTTCTAATTTCTATTATTATTATTATTATTATTATTATTATTATTATTATTATTATTATTATTATTATTATTATTATTATTATTATTAGTAGTAGTAGTAGTAGTATTTATTTATTTATTTATTATATTCATATCCCGCTTATCTTCAATTTGAACACTAAGCGGCTTACAACAATGGACTACAAGTATTACAGAAGCAGAACAAAAAAAACAATATGCATTAAAAGACAAATAATACAGCATTACATACAAAATAAAACCTAGAGGCACCTCAACGAATCATTGAAACCTAACATTATAGGTAATACGCAATACGATGGTGAAGAGAAAAAAAAATTAATAACGATCGCCAAAGGCCTCCCGGAATAGATGAGTTTTTAAAGCCTTCTGGAAGGCCAGCAGGGACTCTGCAGAGCGCACTTCAGGGGGGATGGAGTTCCAGAGGCTAGGGGCCGCCACCGAGAAAGCCCGATTTCGAGTACTCATTTTTCGGGCCTCTCGAGGGGTGGTGACCTGAAGCAAGTGCGCTCGCGCCTGCCGAACGGGCCGGGCCGAGGTGGATCGCTGAGCGATACGCTCTGCCAGGTAGTGCGGTCCCAAGCCATGGAGGGTTTTATAAACTAAAACCAAGACCTTGAATCTAATCCGGGCCGCAATGGGCAACCAGTGCAGGCGGGCCAGGACTGGTGTGATGTGCTCGTGGCGACGCACACCCCCCACCAGCCTGGCCGCTGCATTCTGGACCCGCTGCAGGCGCCGGAGAAGATTCAAGGGCAACCCCATGTAGAGAGTGTTACAGTAGTCCAGCCTCGAGATCACCAGCGCTTGGACCACTGTTCTCAGAGAGTTCGCGTCCAGGTACGGGCGGATCTGGGCGATCCGACGGAGATGGTAATAGGCGGACCTGGTCACCGACGCCACCTGGGACTCCAAGGTAAGCGCCAGGTCCAGGAGCACACCCAGATTCCGCACCCTTTACACGAACTGGAGGGGGATCCCCCCCAGACGAGGAAAAGGGCCACCGAACCCAGACGGCGAGCTCCCAAAGAACATAACCTCCGTCTTCTCGGGGTTGAGCTTAAGCCTGTTCGCCCCGGTCCAAGCCAGGACGGCCTCCAGGCACCCGTTGAGAACTTCCACAGCTTCCACAGCAGAGGTGTTAAAGGAGAGATAGAGCTGTGTGTCATCAGCGTACTGATGACAGCAAACTCCAAAACTCCTGATGACCCCCGCCAATGGCCTTACATAGATGTTAAACAGTATGGGGGACAGAGACGACCCCTGTGGAACCCCACAAGGGAGAATCCAAGGGGCCGATAACTCCCCTCCATGCTGAACATACTGGGGCCGGCCCTCCAGGAAGGAACGGAGCCAACTGCGAGCAGTGCCTCCGATTCCAACCTCAGAGAGCCGGTCCAGTAGGATACCGTGGTCGACGGTATCAAAGGCCGCTGACAGATCCAGGAGGACCAACAGGGTAGAGCAACCCCTGTCGGCCGCCCGGAGAAGGACATCTTGCAGGGCGACCAAAGCTGTTTCGGTACCCCGACGAGGCCTGAACCCGGACTGGCAAGGATCGAGGCACTGCCGATCCTCCAGGTATGACTGCAGCCGGACCACCGCCACCCTCTCGATCACCTTGCCCATAAACGGGACATTGGCGATGGGACGATAGTTTGTTAAGTCGTCCACCGCCAGGCCAGGTTTTTTCAGAATGGGCTTCACCACCGTCTCCTTCAGACGAGAGGGAAAGACCCCCTCACTGAAGGAGGCGGTGGCGATGGCTGAAGCCCATTCGGCCATGGTCCCTCTGGCAGCTCTAATTAGCCAGGCAGGGCAAGGGTCGAAAGGGGTGGAGGCAGGCCGGCAATGCGCCATAGCCTTGGAGGCCTCGACAGCGGAAACAGGCCCAAGCGCATCCAACCGAGGCAACGAAGGCGGACCAGCGACTGGGGATGGTGGGGCAGGGCCACTGCAACCGGAGTCAAAGCCGGCACGGATGGCCTCTATTTTGGTTCGAAAAAAGGCTGCAAACTGCTCGCTACTGAACTCAGTAGGAGGAGGCCTAGCCAGACTAGGATTGTTGAGGTCTCTAACCACCCGGAAGAGCTCCGCCTGGCGGTTCGAGGCCTCAGCAATTCTCAGGGAGTTAAAGGATGTTCGAGCCTCCCTGATCGTGTTGGTATAGCGACTAGTCTGGGCATCAACAGCAGCCTTACTTAACGCCGTCCGGGTTTTTCTCCAGCTGCGCTCTAGCCTTCTCCTAACCTGCTTCATTGCCCTAAGCTCCCCCGTGAACCATGGGGAGGGCCGGGCTCGGCAACGGAGAAGGCGCTTGGGGGCTATCCGGTCGATGGTGTTGGCAGCTGTTTCATGCCAAAGATTAGCCATTACCTCAGCCGGAGCGCCAGTCGTACCACCAGGAAGGCCCCCGAAGAGCTCACTGAACCGCTGGGGGTCCATAAGCCTGCGGGGGCAGGCCAGAGCTGAAGGCCGAAGGTCCCCGCGGGGAGGGGCCGGGATCTCCAGGGAGAATGAGAGCAGGTGATGGTCTGTCCATGACACAGGGAGGGGAGCAAAGTCCCCCACCTCCAGACACGAGTCCCCCGACATGGAGGAAAAAACCAGATCCAGGGTGTGACCGGACCTGTGGGTGGGGCATAAAACATGCTGGGACAGACCCATGGACGCCATGGATTCCATGAACTCCAGAGCCACCCCAGAGAGTCCATCACCCACATGCACGTTGAAGTCACCCACGACCAAAAGCCGTGGGGACCTCAGCAGTGCAGCTGCAATGAACTCTGTGAGCTCTGGAAGGGATTGTGCAGGGTTGTGGGGAGCTCGGTAACCCAGCACAATGCCAAATCTGTCCCGCTGTCCCACCAACAGGTGAAGTACCTCTAACCCCTGGCTAACCAATGTCGAGGCCCTGCTAACCAGAAAAGAGTCCCTGAAAACAATAGCGGCCCCTCCCCCCTTTTGACCCCCCAACCTTCCCACTCCCTCAACCTGATAGCCAGGTGGGCATAGGAGGGAGAGGGAAGCCCCCCCTCCGAGTAGTAGGAGTAGTAGTAGGAGTAGGAGTAGGAGGAGTAGTAGTAGTAGTAGTAGTAGTTACAGTTCCACCCTGCTTTTACAAGTACCAGGCAGTGCTCAGGGCAATTTATAGTCATCATAAACAATTTTTCAAAATAGCAAATAAAAACAAATTCAATCATAAGATCATTCCATTTTAAGCTTCCAGTTAAAATCATCAAAGTAAACTGAACATTATTGTAAGTCAACTTCAAAAGATGTGTCTTCATGTTCTTCCCCAAAGCAGTGAGTTTTCCCAAGAATATTCCTGCTTGGGTGTACAGTGGACCCTCGTACAACAGTTTGTGTAACATAAAATCTGTACAACATAAAAAATTCCGGAGATAGGGGAAATTTGCTTAACAGAATCACCTATGGGGTGAATCCGTACAAGATTAAAATGGTCGCAATTAGGGATTACTCCGTTTTCAATGCATTCCTATGGGAAATTTGTATAAAGGAAAATTTGCTTAACAGAATTTCATTTGGAACGAATTAATTCCTTTATACAAGGTACCACTGTATATGTGTATGCGAATGCACACACTGAGTACCCAATTTAGAGGCTATTTCAGATTCTAACATGCCTATTTTAGGCATTCTTGGAAAAGAAAATGTGTCTACCCCACCCCAATAGCCTTAAAAGGGCCAGTTGCACTTGGCTATTTTCATGAGTTTTTTATTTCCAGTGGGGTGATCAGGGGGTGAGGGGCACATATGCCTGCAAGAAACTTTGCCTATCCCAATCTAGGCCAAACAGCAGAGGAACATTTCAGCTGGCCTTCTCTAAGTGGCTTTGAAGGCTACTAGCAGGACAACGAAACTGGAGTTTTCAGAGTGGTAATCCTGAATCTGGAGTTCCCCTTGGCTAATGAGCTGAGTTCTTCCCTATTCAGGGATATGGGTGAAGAAGACCATTTCTGAGTTAATACAAGGGAAGCAAGAGAGAGCTCATCTGTATCTACAGAAAACAGTTTATAGCACAGTAGTGTTATAGCATTGCCTGTAGACTTTGAACAGGTTAAACTGAGGGCTACCTATGCCCTCTTTTCCCTCTCAATTCCAGATGTTCTAGGCGCTATGGTAGAGCTTAGGGGAACTTGTCTGAATAAGGGGACGTGCCCACAAAATGTTACATTAAAATATGAAAATTAGTCTTTAAGGTGCCACATGTTTCGTGTCTTGTTTTTTTCTTTTATTTTTGCCTGAATTCTTCAAAAGACTAAGACGGATAACCTCTCTGAAATTTCTAGGGGCTGCCAGTTTCCAACACAGTTAAAACCACCATGCAGTCGATTTTCAAATTAGAATAACCAGCTGATTGTTTCCACCTGTCCTAGAGCATCTGCCATTGGCTCTCTCTCATCCCTTCAACAACTTGCTAAGGACCATAAAGCCAATTTTGCCCTCTTATTCCTGATATGCCCGCTGTCTGTAGGGCATGTGATCAATCAGTGTTCTTCACTCCCTAGCCTAACATGGAGATTAAGCATTTGGCACTTTTTGGTGACATCAAATTTGTTTTCCAGGTTTTCTAGCCAATGTGTGTTGATGACAAGTTTAAAGACAAATTCTGAACATATTTGTACAAACGTACTAGTTTGTTGTGTCTTGGCTCTGGACATTCCTGTTGTCTGCCTTCCCAGGGATTCTGACATTAGGGCTTCAGTACAGAAATTGCGAGCCTGTGGTTCTGAGTAGCTGGAAGTTTATGGAAAATAAAGCTGTCAGTGGTTACTAGTCATCATGGCTATGACTAACTTCCCATAGCAATGGCATGGTGCTTTTGTGTACCATTCACAGGGAATGTGAATGTGAAGAAGAAGGTGCTGTTGCATTCATGTCTTGTGTCACAGCTGTACGTTGGCATATGGTTGGCCAGACGACAAAAGAGAATACCACACCAGATAGGCCTTGCAACCCGAGTCTGCCCTCATGGAGATAAAAGGTGTCTTTGCCCTCAGAGAAGCGGAGACATTTCCCAATCACTCCTGCTACTTTTTTAATTGCCTAAACCCAAATTTTAGCACCTAATATTGTAGAGTTAATAATGATCCTTGGATAGAATCAGATCTACATTGGAGTACTGTATAAAGTGTGTGCTGAAATCTATCAGAGGGCACCATAGCCGATGGAGGTCAGCCTCTAGAGGTTACATAAAACACAGGGGTGTCCTGCAAAGGATCCCAAGCCACTGTTAACCTGAACGTGACATATTCTTGGCTCAGATTGCCTTCCTCCATTCCAGCAGCTTTGTTACACAGTGTACTTGGCATGGGGCACCTCCATTTTCCAAGCACTTATGGCAAGGAGCCCAACGATCATCCATTTGGTTTCTCTACTAACACCAGCCGAATAAATGTGATTGGTCTCAGCTATGTAGAAACATTAGGCCGGGGAATCCTGAGTCACCAGTAGGAAATGTTGATTGATTGTGGCAGGGCCTGAGAAATTGGTAGATTTTAGTGATTAAAAAAACCCCCACATACCTGTACATAAATGGTACATTACAGTGAAGCTTTAATCTATTCCTTGGCAGAGAAGATCTAGCTGTCCATTTTTAAATTCAAAGGAGTGTTGTCCATTGCTGTCCACTTTAGGGCTATTTGCAAGTAGCCTTGTCACTGAGGAAGGGTCGCTTTTGAGGGCATTTTAAGATCTGCATCACCTTCCCACGTGGATTTGACGATGGCAAAACCAAAACGAAACCAAAACCAAACAACCTTGCCATGCGGGATCTATACAGTTTGCCACAGTCAACAACAAGTTGTCCCTGTGAAATCACCACATCTAACATACTTCATCAAGGAAGATCACCTAGATATTAGTCCATGTTGAAGCATTACGATTCTTGAACAAAATCAGCATGTCTGTTTCTGTATAAAGGGGTTGTAGTAGTGGATCAAGGAGAAGCATAGCTGTCCTCCTGCTCCCTCATTGATTATTTGATTGTATATGAAGAGCCTTGCCTGTCAAATGTCACTGAGATTTGGGTCAACAAATTGGGTGGCAAAGCTCTGGCCACCTGGGTGCATACTGCAGCTGGAGGATTAGGATTAATTTCCCTCATCAGAGACCAGGTACAGTATGTCAGATGTCAGATGGGGCATTTGTATCTGGTTGTTGGGCTAGAGAGGGAAAGTAGAGGCCCTGCTTCAGTATCATCTACCTTGCTGCTTAGCAGTTGCTCTTCTCGAGCAAGTAAAGGTAATTTTTGTTGTGTTGTTGAGAAACTGACACGAGTTCTAGAAGACTTCCATTCTTTAGAAGAGATTGAGATAAGTAGCTCTGAATCTCATGACCACAATTATGGCTCTTACAGTGTTACGATACCATAATGAATACTCAAATGCTAATATTTGTAACATTCATATTTTAGTATACCAAAAGTCTGTTTCAGTAGGCCTGTGCCCTATCAGACTTTTCAGGGCATGCTCTTGACCTTGTCATTTCAACCATGTATTTATTTACAGTATTAGATTTTTATCCCACCCATCTAGCAACAAATCTCACTCTTGGCATAATATTGAGCATGATATTGGGTATTTAGAATTCAGAGGTCTCTGTGACCTCATGGTTGTGGTCATATCACTTCCTGTGATGTTCAGATTTTCACCTGGGCAGCGATAGTAGGTTGATTCATACTCCTCATTCCTCGTGTGGAGTTTCAGATTGATGTGGGTCGTCCAAGTTCTGGTCTCATTGTTTAATTATGCTTTGCTAGGACACTTCTGCAGACTTAATGTAGGGGGCACATAAATATTGTGGCTTTGTTTTGACCTGTGCAGAGTCTATTTCATAAAACAGCAACAGCACAGGAGCTCTAAATGACCCTGGTATGACTGTGGGTGAAGTGTCCAACTCGTTCCATATGTTACCAATAATCTTACATGCTTTTTAACATGTATAGGAAGACACAGACCACAAGGTACTTAGAGGAAGATTAGTTCAATATGATATCCAGCTTTTTTCCTCTTTGCCAGCTTTTTTTCTCTTTGCCATCTGAGTCAATAGAAGCTCAGAAGTGGTGTCTGGATTCAGTGGCTTGGATGGCATCCAGTAAACAGAAGCTGAATCCCAGCAAGGTGGCAACCTTGTGGTTAGATGTTTCTCATGGTTAGGGATTTGGTGTGTAGCCTGTCCTGGTTTGTTATGGCATCAACACAGGTGCTGCTGCTCCTCTCCCTATCTCCTCAGGCTCAAGCAGCCACTCATCTGTCCCTGCTTGCTACCTTCTGGCAGCTCCTCAATGGATCTTCCATTCCTGTTTTTTTTTCCCTTGCCTCACCCTCTTGGCTAGTTGCCCAGTGGACAAAAAAGTGGGGTTGAGAAGTCGGTGTTCTGGCTGGGAGTCGAAGAGTAGTGGAGAAGGTGTGGAAAACCTAGCAAGTTGGGCCAGGCGAGTGGCTAGATGGGCTGAGGAGGGGAGCAGCGCCTTGACAAACAAGGACACACTGGCCCATGCCAACCTCTGCGGTGGGAAGCCAACTTTGTCACCATTGCTTCAAAAGTGCCTGGATTCCTGAATTGGCACTGGCCACCATGGTCCCTATCCATGCTCTGGTGACTTCTAGGTTTCAGTCATGAGTCACTATTTTGTAAGGCCACTGAAGATGATCTGGAAGTTCAGCTGGTTCTGGAACCTTGGAAGCTGAAATTTGGGCTGGAGGAGATCCCATTACACTGACCCTGAGGCATGTCGGCATTTGTAGCTGCTATTATTTTTAGAGTTACTGCACACTAATGAGATGAGCTTAGTGATGCTAATTAATAATCACTCAGAACACGCGTGTTAAAGTGGGAGAGGAAACCTTGCACTAGTTTTTTTCCAACTAATCCATTCAGGATAAAACCTTGACTTGAGTACAGAAGCTCCTAAATCTGACTTAGGTTTGTGCAGACACCCTCATGGAAGCTGGCTTGTTCAGTGGTGGGGAATAGAGGAATAAAACTGTTTCCTTCAAGAAAAGGGAGTGGTCTAAGGAGAAAGTGACCCAGGGGCAGAAATCTACAAAGGTCCACACAGAGCAGATAAAGACCAAGATGCCCAAGCTGATGTGGTTGTCTGTCTGTTCACCCCTATTGGTTCCTCTAAATACAGCTTGGCTGTGCTTGATTCAACAAGGGAGCCGTGCTTAGCTGCTTAGTTGCTTCTGGGTGCAATTCAAGGTGTTAAGGTTTGCCTGTGTCTCGAGGTCTAGAAGGGAGATTGGTGTCTTTTTCACACACTGCATGGCTAGGCAGAATGTCTTCTCCTTATGGATGTTGAACACCCTGTCAGGAGTGGTGCCGCCAGCCTCCTTGGTGCCGTCAGACGTAGTTGTTCACTTGGGCATTTGAAGCCAGTTTTCAAACCTTTTAGCTGCCTTGTTTATTGTGGTTTTCCCGGTTTTGTTTTTATTACATATTTCTTCCCTACCCTGAGGTCTTGGGAGGAAGGAGAGTTTATCCTAATCCAATTTTTCCAAAGAAATCAACACATTTGCTAATTGCTGGCTTTTGGATAATCTCCTTGGTGTTTTTTTATATTGATGGTCATTCATCAATCATGCCCTGCTTTCTGATTTCAGGGGCATTCCCATGGCTCTGAAAATGACCCTTCTGACTTAACAGCTCTGCAGAATAGCCGGCCGGAAAGTCCCAAACAGTCAAATGGGCAGCAGACGCCTCCTGTAGCTATGACCACATCTGCAAAGGTATGATCTTGTCCTCTTTCTCTGAAGAAAGACATATGACAACTATTGTCCTTTGGGCCAAAAAAAAAAAACAACTAGTATAAATCTGCCAAGGGAAGAGATGAGTTGTAGAGATGCCTGGGGAAGGCAAGTGGCAAAATTCTCAGGTGCTGGCTTTATTTGGAGGTGGGAGGAGTTGGGCTCTACCTTTTCAAATCACAAAGCTGGGTCCACCTGAATCCCACAACAGATTTAATTCTAACCAAATTGGAATTAAGGGAAGGAGGATGAATGAGAACTTTCTTTTTTTAATTTTTAATTTTTTTAAACAAAGTTAAAAACAGATACATTGCTTATCTCCTGCCATGTTACATATATCAGAGGTTTTTTCCAATAGATCAGCCTAGTTGTTTCATAATTATCTTTTCATCTTTCATCTTAAACAAGACATTTTCATGTTTCTGTACTTGCTAAATATTTTACCATTAATAGTCTAATGTTTTTCCATCAACATCATGTTCGTCTCTGTCTCTGTCTTCATCCAGTACACAAGATACATATAGTTGATTACAATATTGTATTAGCTAGTTTAATCTTAGCAATATTCCCAGTCCTAAAAACTTAATTCTTCATTTAATAAAACAGCTTAGATTATATTTGACCAATTCGATATATAATGGGTATAGGGTTACATCTATTTTTGTCTAATACCAGAATTTAAGGTACTTAAGTACAAAGCCGGTCTGTCTAATTTACAACCCTAGATACACGATGGATATCATCAACTCCTTGTATTTCCTCTGTTCCCATAAATTTTACCAAGTTTTCAAAACCTTATCTGTCTAAGATTAATACTTAATGGGTTATTAAAAGAGAAAAAAAGAGCATTACATCTTGGTCTCTCTTTTTTGCTGTATTAAAAAGAAAAATCTCAGGGTGAGTGAGAACTTTCATGGGGCTTTTAAAAGATCTACTTTTCAACTGGGGAGCAAACAGGAGAGGGAATGCAATGGCTTATTTGTTCTCCTTTAAGGCTATTTCATATTTTGAAATATTGCGCAGAGTACAACCATTGTGCTGTGTTATTTGTGAAGGAGGCATTTGTGTATTTTTAGGTGTGTGTCCCTGGAATATTTTTTTGCAGGGTACATGGTGAAGAATCAGTCTGAGGGGGGGGGGTCTGCCATGTGCATGTACACATGTGTGTACACACATACACATGCATGCCCACACCTGAGTACTGAAAGTCAAGTGGGCATCTGTTATACTTTCCCACTAAAATGTTGGCTCTATGTCCAGAAGAGCAGCATGTAGCTTAGATAGGTTTAAGGAACAATCTGAAAATTAAATGTCTGTCTTTCAAAAAGATGCTGATCAACCTTTAGATGTGAAAACGAGCTAAGTGGCAGGCTCAGATTTTCAGAATTTATTTATTTAATTTAATTTGATTTATGCAACTTAATAGTCTAAAGCAGCCAGTGATAATAAGAATCGTCACAAAAACCAAAGGAGATGAAGCCCAAAGTGAAGAAACTTAAATACCACCAGTACATTCCTCCGGACCAGAAAGCGGAGAAGTCACCTCCTCCCATGGACTCAGCCTATGCCAGGCTCCTACAGCAGCAGCAGCTTTTCCTGCAACTGCAGATCCTCAGCCAGCAGCAGCAGCATAGGCATCATCATCATCATCATCACCACCACCAGCAGCAGCAGCATTACAACTACCCTGGATCACATTCCAATCAGCTGAAGTGAGTTGGTAATGGAAACGTTTCCCAAAGTCATCTTACCATTTTATCCCAGCATTGTTTATAAAACTAGAATTACATGCAAGGGCAAAGCTTATATAATACAGAGAGCTCCTCACTAGAAGCTGAAGCCTCTTAGCATTCCCTTCTGTTCAGACCTTTATGACTGAGCAGTGGTTCTTGCTAAGGAAGCCTGTTGTACCTGTTGGACATTCTGAGCACTTAAAAGATTCCTTCTTCTAATGTGGAAGGAGAAATCATACAGTTTGGCCATGAATTTTGGGAATGGTAACAGGATTCTGGCAAAATATTCACTAATTAGCTCTGTTAATCTAAACAGGGCAGTTTACTGTGCATCAAAGTCTCTTACATTGTCCAGAATTTTGTAGATGTGGCTTTATTTATTTATAAAGAATAGAAATGGGCACGACTTGAAAAAAAATTTTTAGAGTTGTCGTTAGTCGGGCCGGTTCCGTTTCGGGTCGTTTCCGTTTTTCGGGAAATTTGCAAAAATTAGTCAGTTCGTTTTTTCATTTTTTCATTTTCGTTAGTACTGATTTTTTTGGGGGGGTAGCGGGCTCCTGGAGGCACCTCTGTGGGGTGGGTGCCTCCTCTGGCCCGCTATAAAGGGAAAGCGGGCTCCTGGAGGCACCCGTGGGTGCCTCCTATCCTCACCCACTAGGAAGGGGAAGCAGGCTCCAAGAGACCCCTCTACATGGGGGTCTCCCCTCCTCACCTGCTGCTCCTAAATGGCATGCATAGCCATATGGATATGCATACCAGTTGCAGACAGTGAGACCAGTGAACCCAGAGCCATAGGGTGATGCCTAAGGCTCTCGCACCGCCATGTCTCACAAAGAAGGGAATCGTACTTGTGTGTAGTGCAATGCAAGTAGATCTGGCTTAGGGTTAAGGTGGGTTAGTGCAAGGGCTAGGGTTAGGCTAGTGATGGGTAAGGTTACGGTGGGCTAGTGGGTTGCACCTCTGGGTGCCTCTCTGACCCACTAAGAAGACAGTCTGTGACGTATGGGTAAGGAGTCAAGGATTAGGGTTAGGGTTAGGGGGCTAGGGCAGGTTTTAGGGGCTTTTGGCACATCCCAGAAGTCTCCATGGCTAAGTGGCCATGCAATTGGTGGGATGGCTCCAAAAATTTGCATGGTCATCCACTCCCACATGGCTGGCCACTCGGCCAGCCCATCATTGCGCAGGTGTAAAAAAAATAAAATAAAATAAAATCAATGGAGGACAGAGGAGGAGAGGAGAGACATTTTGTTGCAAGAAAAAACCCACTGCTACTGTGAAAAATCTGGCAGTTTATAATTTTTCGCGTGTTTCTGTTGTGCTTGTGTGTTTTTGGACCACAATTTCAAAAACAATATTGCATTCGCCGCCTCATTTTGGATCCCCGCCCACACCACATGGCATGGCGAGTCCGGCTGCCCAGGACGGGGGGAGCGGGACCCCCTCCTGAAACCACCCCTCCGGTAGGTGCCCTGCACCCTTAGTCAAGCAGGCATTTTTCCACCTGCTTTTTTGGCCGGGAATGGGTGGGGGAGAGTTTAAAAGTTTTTCCTGTGCCGTCCATGCCGCTTGCTTGCGCTTTAATTGCGGCGGCCGGCGGCGAGACTGGGCTTTTTGCTGGCTGCGAGCCTGCGGCGAGTCCCACCAGAGCAGCCCAGGACGGGGGATGGGGGGGAGGCTGGGGACCTCCAGAAACAACCCTCTGGTAGGTGCCCTGAGGCACGGCAGGCATTTTTCCACCTGCTTTTTGGCCGGGAACTGGGTTTTTTTAACTTTTAAAAACCTTTTTTCTGTGCTGTGTGGCATCGCGCGATCGCGCTAATGCAAGGAACGAGCACGACAAATCAGACCAAAATTGTTCGTTCGTCGGTTCGAGCTTGAAGTCTGGCAGAGTAATTCCCGTTACCGTTTCAGTAGAGTAACAGAACCGAGTAACGGAAACGGAAACGGGAATACCGCTAAGTCGTGCCCATCTCTAATAAAGAATTTACAAAATTTATGCATGTAAGGCTGATGACATCAGCCTTGCCTTCCATCTTTTATCAAAAGTGTCACAGTCCAGATACCCCAGGCAGCCTTCAACTGCAAGCAAGGGCTCCGAGGCCCATTCCACCACACAGAGCACAAAGTCCCAAAGTCACTTACAGAGGCTGGAGGACAGGGTCAGGAGCTACACAGGCAAGAACAACAGGCCAGGGAACCAGACAGGACATTCACCACTGAGAAGACCTTTGTTGCTGAGGCAAGTTCTAGAAGGGAGAGCCACTCTTCAAATAGGCCCTCCACCAGGCTTCCCAGGTGAAACTCAAGAGAGATCTGGAACCTGCTACACAGGCAGGGCCCGAGTCTGCAAGCACTGCAACTGCTGGGGGAAAGATCAGGACCAAAAAAATCCTATTGTTCCTCAGGCTCTGAGGCTCCTTATGGATCCCTTTTGACTTGTGGAAGTCTTTGGAGGCCTCTGGACAGAAGCTAGTGGAACTTTAGATGTTCAAAAATTGTCAGTCCCAGGGATGGTCCAAGTGACAGTGATTTTCAGCTCTTAGAGGTGTCCCTCCCCACTATCCTGAGTCCCTCAAGGATTTCTCTGTGTGTAAAGAGGTCACTTGGGAGCCTGAGTGGGGAGGAATTGGAAACTAAATAAAGGATAAAATGTCACTACTAATGACATCATCAACCTTCCAGGTACAGACCTGTGTCATCAGGATTCCAGCCATTAACATTAGTGTATGCAGTGTTTCCAGCTACTTAGAGTCTGTTTTTGGCAGGACAGTGTCCTTTAGATCAAAAGTCTTTATGCCTGTGAGGCTGATTCAAGGAATAAGCCAAGCTATTCCCCCCCACCCCCACAAAAAATTAAATACATCCAAAATATTCCAAAACAACAAGAACCGTTATTCCTCCCTCCAGTTTGTAAGTTCTCAGAATTGTGTATACTTAGTAAAATTTATTTATTTATTTATTTATTTATTTATTTATTTATTTATTTATTTATATACTGCCCATCTAACCAAAGGCCACTCTGGGCGGTTCACAACATAGAGCAAACTGTTACAATATAAAATAATACAAGAACATAATATAGAACTAAAAGTAATGCAAATGTAGGCGCGTGGAGTAGGAACTGGCAAGCCATTCCAGTATTCTTGCCAAGAAAACTCCATGTACATGGAGTCACAAGGGTCAGTCATGACTGTAACATCACAACACACACACACACAAGTCAACAACATTCATAAAATCAAAAGTGAATAAGATGGGCTAAGGGCAGATGAAACATATCACAAAATCAGTGGAACAGCAAAAACAGTTAATAACTGGGGAAAGTAGATCTAAACAACCACGTCTTCAAACATGTTTGAAGGCCAGCGACATGGGGGCATGGAAGATGTCTAAAGGACGTTTGTTCCAAAGTGTAGGGTCTGCCACCGAGAAGGCCTGATTCTTTGTGGTCTGGCGGGCATCCCTCGGTGTTGGCACCCTCAGATTGACCTGCCTGTGACGAACAAGTGACACAGACTGAACTTTGGGGCAGGAGCCATTCTGACAGATAGGAAGGTCCTAAACCATTTAGGGTTTTACATGTCAACATTAAAACCTCAGAGTCAGTGCATTAATGGATTGGTAGCCAGTGTGGCAGCAGTGTGGAGATAGTGGGCTCGCGGAAGGCTACACTTGTACATATGTTTTATGTATGCATGACGAACTGTGAGCAGAGATGTGTGATTCCTGTATGCATTACTTGAAAAGGGGGGTGAGTAATGGATAGAGAAGGGGGAGGGAGTGACTCATCTATGAAATAATTAATTATTATGTATTTGGCAAAACTACTGTTCAGACTTTTGATGTTCTGTACTCTTAGACTGTGAAGTACTTTTCCATGCTATTTTTAATTGAAAAGATTTTGAGAAAGGTGTTAGTTTGAAACTTTAAATGGGAATGCAGCTTCACAGCAAACTGTAAAAAAGATTGGCAGAGGTGGGACCAGTGGAAAGAAGGAAAGGGGGGGGCTGTGGACTGGAATGTAACTCATATTGCATCCAGTATGAAGGGTGAGCTCATGAATCAATCCGCAGCCCCTGTGTAAGTGCTGATTGCAATTTCAAATACAATACACATTGTGAATCAAATTGGAACCCATATTATTTTCTAAAATTCAGGGGTATTATTTATAGTGTGGCAAAGCCCTCTGAAATTCTCTTTGTTGGAAAAGGCTTCTCCAGAATGCTAGCTCTGGTTGAAATCCTGTTGCTTAGCATAGTAAGTTTGTCTTTTCCCCCTTTTATAGACAATCAAATGAACAAATGGTCAAAACATCAAGCTCTTCCCCAACAGCTGTAACAAACAACCCCCTTTCTCCTCTGAAGGGAAGCTTTTCAGGACAATCCTGCATTTCTTCTCTTAAACCAGCGCCACTGCCTTCCAATCTGGATGATTTAAAAGTGAGTGTTGTCTGTAATGATATATGCTGTGAGTAAAAGTCCTCACGAGGTACCTGCAGTTATGTAAGAAAGCAAAGTCTGTATTCTTCGAGGACATGGTCAAAAGTCTTTCACCTTTCAGTCCCTGTTGAAGATTATTCACAGTTCAAGCATAATGTAATTAAAACTTAATTTTAATTAACCAAAATAGTGAACTTGTGTCTTCCACTGCAATTTTGTGTCATTCAGCATTTGAAGATGAATTGATTTTATAGCTCATCTCAAATGTGGGCCTAGTGACCATAAACCTATCTGAACAGATTCTGATATGTATGAGCTAAGCCACCTTTGACAAATTTGCCATAAGGTATACGTGCAGGTCAATTTTACTAGACCCAGGACTCCTAAAGTAGCACTTTTTAAATTCTATCCAAAATATGGTATTCCTCGCCCCCCCATCATCCCAAGTTAACAGAAGCACAATATATCAGTGTAACTGTGAACAAAAGCAGCATAGGCTAGAAGTGACAGACATCCAGAGCCGTGTAAAGAGGCACAGAAAGGCCGAGGCCGAAGCCTTACTAAGCTTCCACGTTACCACTCAGGGGATATCCATGGAAAATGTTAGGTTTAGTTTCAGCTGACAAGGGTTTGGTTCATACGGGTGGCTAGTGTGCTACAAAGCTGGACTCCGAGAGCGACATTGACATCAATGGAATGGTTTTCATTTCAGGTCTCGGAGCTGAGGCAGCAGCTCCGAATCAGGGGCCTTCCCGTGTCAGGTACGAAAACGGCCTTGATGGAACGTCTGCGGCCCTTCCAGGAGTGCAGCGGGGGCTCAGTGCCCAATTTCAGTGAAATAACTACCGTCACTTTCCCAGTGACTCCTACAAGCTCTCTCTCCAGCTATCAGTCCCAGTCCTCGGCCAGTCTGTTATCTAATGGCTTTTACCACTTTGGCTCCACCAGTTCCACTCCGCCCATCTCCCCAGCGTCCTCTGACCTCTCTGTGAACGGCTCCTTGCCAGACAGCTTCACTGAAGGGCCGATGGCTTCCCCGCAGTTTGTCTTGCATCCTTCTCCTGGGCAAGGTGGGTGTGAGGAGAGCCTGATGGGGAGCGTGAGCGGAGCTGGCCTCCCACTGGATGTGGAAAGGGTTGATATGGAGAAAGACAAGATGCTGGTGGAGAAGCAGAAGGTCATCAATGAGCTTACCTGGAAGCTGCAGCAAGAGCAGCGGCAAGTGGAAGAGCTGAGGATGCAGCTGCAGAAGCGCAAAAGAAGCCATGGATTAGAGGAGAAGCAAAGCTCGCCACATTTATTTGGCTTCCCAATAAAGCAAGAAAACACTGGATCCAGCTGCCCATTTGCCTCCAAGCAAGCTACTTTGAAAAGCCAGGCCGGCAACTCGGACCTCCTAAGCAACTGTGGCACCCCCCAGCTGCCCCGCCGTGTAAATAGCCATTGCATGGACTCTTCAGGACCCAGTGGTGTCCTGTCTTCCACATTCCTGAGCCCCCAGTGCTCTCCCCAGCATTCTCCACTAGAGGCAGCCAAGAGTCCACAACACATCAGCCTGCCCCCATCGCCAAACAGCCACTATCTCCTCTCGGGCTCCCCTAGCACTCAGGGAGAAGGAGGCGGTTCTCCACAGCCTGGCAGCCATCTGTGCACAGCTCCGGTAAGGAAAGACCTGAATGGTAATAGAAAGAGATTATACACAGGACAAAGGGTTCTCTTCCGCCCAAAAGGCACCCAGAGGGGTCTACGAGAAGAGCACTACAAATAGTCAAATGAGCAAATGGCAAGTCTAGTCATAGAGCCAGGAATTAAACATTCTGGCCAAATGAAAAGGTTTGAACCTAGCAACAAACATCCCAGTGGAAAGTGTTCCAGAGTGAGCCTTATTTTGGTCTATCTACCTCACTGTTGAAAAGAGTGGGGACTCGGTTATAGAGAAGAAGTCTCTAAAGCTGTAATATCTGGACAGCCTAATGCATAATGAGGTTACCAAGCTTGTAAAATACTTGGGCCCCAACCTGTTTAGGAGTTAAAAGCAACATTCTGGATTGTGCTAAAAATGGATTTGTAGCTAGTGAGGGTATTTCAGAGCCAATGAGATCCCCTGCCACTGCCCACTGTGAGCAATCTAGCTGCTCCATTTTGAATTAGCTGCAGTTTCTGTTCAAAGGCAGGCCCACATAGAATACTGTATATTGCAATAGTAGCAAGGGAGTAACGCCAGGGGGTGGATTAGCATAGACATGCTGTCTCTAACCAGAAGGGAGCATAGTTGGCACACCAGCCTAAGCTGGAAGGACCTGTGTGCCACAAACGTTACTGAGGCCTCTAAGAACAATACTGTGTCTAATTCTAGTTCCCCCCTCCTATAGAAGGAGGCCAACCCTAAATGGCACAGTGGAAGATGCTTCCTGTATGTCTGGAAGTTGAATCATGGCAACTGGTCTTCTTTTCTTGAGAGACTGAAATGTTTCGCTGCTCATCCAAACATCTTCATCAGTCTGAAAAAAGCTACCTGTGATTCCTCCATTTTATAGTTTGCTTTGACCTCTTGTTACCCTGGTCTGAAATACCAGGCCTATTGAGATTGTTTTCTACCTAACGAGTCTAATCAGGCCATTGTTCCATCTTAACAGCCTGTTTCAGACCAGGGTGACAAGAGGTCAGTGCGATCGCCAGAACTGCCCTCCGCACCATTTTCTGAGGGACGCCCTGGTACCGACTGGGCCAGGGTTAAAGGGCTCCAGCCATTGACAGCTCAGCAGGAGCCCTCACAAAATGGTGTGGAGGGCAGCACGATCACCAGAACTGCCCTGAGTCCCCACCATTTTCTGAGGGACCCTGTGGTACTGAGTGGGCTAGATTTAAAGGGCTCCAGCCATTGACAGATTGGCAGGAGCCCTAAGAAGATGGTGTGGAGGGCAGCGCGATTGCCGGAACTGCTCTCCGCACCATGTTCTGAGGGCTCCTGCTGAGCCCTCAATGGCTGGAGCCCATTAAACCTGGCCCAGTTGGTACTGGAGGATCTGACTGGGCCAGGTTTAAAGGGCTCCAGCCATTGACAGCTCAGCAGGAGCCCCAAAACAATGGAATGAAATGGTTCATTTCAATGGAAAAATGACCATTTCGTTTCGTTTGTAACGAAATGCTGCTTCCTCCTTTTGTTTCATTTCATTTCGTTATATAACAAAATGACAAAATAGCATTTTGTTTTTCGTTACCTGCTCATCCCTAATCACCAACGTTGGTAAGTCACTCTTGCTGCCTGGTTTCTACCAACACTACAGAAAGCAAAAATATTTCCTGAGTAAGGCAGCCTTTAATATAATTGGACGTCTTCTGCATGTTGATTGGGCCTTCTTGGCATGGGGTGTAAGGTCCAAGATTATTGGAGAACTTCAGAAAGTTCTACAAACTCTTCCAACAGTATGCAGGATTGGTTCTGGGCTCTCCTTGCCTTCGTTTTAAATTTCCACTGTACAGTATATTGCATTTCCCCAGAGCTTTCCTCCTAGAATGCTCATTTGGCCCTGTAGGCTGGTTGTAAACCGATTGACTTTGGAGGCCGAGGTCCGCTTGCCACAACCTTCTCTCAACAGACTGGTTTGGTTTCACTGCCTTAACAGGTGCCGCCAGAAGGAGGCCAGAAGTATTCCGTGCTGTCCTCTGGCTTTTGCAAGTCAAATACTGCCCTCCCAGAGGGAAAGCAGCCGCCCCCCTACGCCGATGCTGTGAAACAGGTAACTGTACGGGGTACGCTGAGGAATGCCTGCCAGAGTTTGCTTGGAGGAATCATTGTGGTGCATACCCCGGGGGAGATTCAGCACATTGTGTATCTTTGCGAGTCAAACCAGATGATTTCTAAGCAGCATCAAAAGTGGGCTCACCCTTGTTCACGTATTGAGTTACAAAGGTGAACTGAAGAAACACAAAAGCAAATCCATGCAACCTCAGATTAGTTCACAGGATGTATAAGAAATATATTTATTTATTTATTGAATTTTTTATACCGCACCGATTTCCCAGAAGGGACTCTGGGCAGTTTATATAAATGCAAATAAGAAACAAACAATGCAAATTAAATAAACAGTAGAAAAAACAAGTAAATTAAGCAAAAAACACATAAATCCTGCAAGAGGCAAAAAGAAAAAAAGAAAATTGACCTGGCAGGAGGTGGAACTGGCAGACATTGCTAACTCATTCAGTTTCTGAGTTAAGATACCATATACATTGGAAATGGGCAGCTGTCACGTCAAGAAGCCAATTCATCCTCATCTCTACTGTCCCCAGGCGGCCTTTGGCCTTTTTTTTCAAAAAGTGAAAGTGAAGAGGAAGTCATGTAGATTTTGTGGGGGAGGCTTTTGTTTTTGATTTTAAGAAGTTTATATGAAGTGAATTCCCTTAATATGGAGGTCCACTCATCCTGATGGAATGATTTACATTTGACTTAGCTACTTTCAAATGATTTACATTTGCAAGTAGCTAAATTTGATTCCTTTTTGTTGTTTTTTAACATTATCCAAAAAGCATGTAAACAACAGCAAACTACAGTGGACCCTCATATAACAAGCGGTTTGTATAACATAAAAATGTACAACATAAAACATTCCAGAGATAGGGGAAATTTGCTTAACGGAATCACCCGTGGGGCGAATCCGTAGAACATCAAAATGGTCTCAATTAGGGATTACTCCGTTTTCAATGCATTCCTATGGAAAATTTGTCTAAAGGAACATTTGTTTAACATAATTTCATTTGGAACAAATTAATTCCTTTATACAAGCCACCACTGTATTAGTACAGATCTTTCACCAGGGATATAGTAGCTTCACACCATTGCAATCCATATTGGATTAGTAACTAGTATCAATAACTACACTTCTCCCTTGAACTGAATGGGGCCAAGCACCACAGTTTGGGCTACATACAGAGAAAGGTGGGTCTGAGACTTACTGAGACCTCTGTAGTTGGTACAGTAGCACACACACAGTCCAGTGGTAACAGCCTGGTCAGCCCCTTCTCTTGGCAATGACATTTTGACATGGCAGCCGAAGGCGGGGTGGTGGTGGGGCATGCCAGGAGGCTGATGTTGGTTGGGGGAGACCACAAGGATGCTCTGGGGCATAGGAGTTATACAGAAATTCTTAATGACATGGAGGTCCAGCATCCCTAAACTCAGTGTTGCAGAGAAGGGTATATATTTGAAAACATTGAAACATCTCTTCTAAGGAGATAACAGCCCTGTGACACATTCAGGTACAATGAGGGAGTGTGTTCTCTTTCTTCCACCCCCTCTGTTGTTCATGTCTTGTTTTTGTTTTTTTTTCACTCTCAGAAATCCATGAGACATCAACCCAAACAAAGCACCATTCAAGATGTTTGAAATTTCTTCTGAATTAAAAAATGATTGGAAGAAGGGAAACCAACGGGTGGGAAGTTTTTAATACTTTGACAGGAACATCCCCCCTGCCAAACTTGTGTGAATCAATGGTACCTAAAATGGTGCTGTCTGCAGTGGACATTACAATGTGCTCTGGAGATAAGCTTTAATTACAGTTACTAGAGAATTGAGCTCTATAGGCTGTTCCATGGTCTTTCAATGCTCCGACCCCTCGGTGGGTCTACGTTTCCAGTTTTCTCCTTAGAAAGTAATGTCTCAATCAGCCCTGAGGTGATTTTTATAGGTGAGTGGCAGGAGTCTCCATTCCATGCTTCCTAAACCTCCATTTCTCTTCTTGCTGCAGCAGATGACCCGTAGCCAGCAGATGGACGAGCTCTTGGACGTGCTTATTGAAACTGGAGGTGAGTAAAGCTCTGGAGGTGTTTGATTCTGGTTTCAGGAAACCATGAGCCAAATCTGTGCCTGCTCTATACGGTATACAGATTGTTATCCACCTCCGGCCCACCACCCTTCGCTCTCTCAACAGGGGTGCCTGAAACTGCTGTAGCAGCTAATCTGCCTTGTATCCATGGATCATCCCATGCATACAGGAGCCAAACGTCCTGCTACTGCCTTGTAGTTAGCCATTTTAGCTGTGCTTGTTGTATGTTAATGGAAAGTGACGCTTATGACCAAGAACCCAAGGTACCTGAACCACACATTGAGTGGGGATGGACACTGTCAGTTACTGACCACAGCCAGTGGCTGAAATTATTTTTATTTACTTACGTCATGAATGGCTGCCTGAGAGGAATTTCAAATGAAAAATATTATACAGACCAACATATATATAAGATAAAAGCATCAGTTTGAATGGCAAAACACCAGCATTAAACAAAACCGAACCCTAAGGAGCAGTAAAATCATTAAAAATGTATTAAAATCCAGAGCCAAAGAAACCTATATGCTTGTGTTCACTAACTTCCAGGAACACACTCAATAGCCCTACACCTGGCCCAAATCTCCAAGCTGCTTGATGGTCATTTAGCAAGTCCTTGCCTTTCACCTTCATCCACTCACTCTTCCCCAGGTCTTTTGTGAGAAGGTTTCACCTGTATGACCTGCAGTGTTTCATGCCCTTATGCTTCTGCATTGATGCCGAAGCACATCTTCTGTTCCTTGGACATGATCTGTAACAGCTCTTCTCATATGCACCTCCTCCCCCCATCACCAGTCTTTCAACTGCCTCGTCTGCTATATCTTTCAGCAGGCTCTTGCATAATCTCTTTCCAGCCTTCTCTGTAATTACAGTATTTGCTCTAGTAGAATATTCAATATTTGTCAAAACGAATGTATCTGCTTGACAGCAGTCTAGACCATGGCCTGCCTTGTAATGCTGCTCTAGACATGGGTGCTTTGTGTTTTGTACAAAGCATCACTATCCAGCTGTTTCTAATCCCTCTTCCCCTCTTCCCCTGGCCCCCTGCCACCCCAGTCCATATACTGGCCTCTGCGTGCTGCTTGGGGGTGAGGGGAGGACTTTGATGTCATTGACATGCCAATCAACTCTGGAGCCTGGCTGTTCCTCTCCTGCCTCCCTGGGAAGCTGACCACTCCTGTGAGGAGGCAGGAGGGAAGAGTCTCCTCATGCAACCGATGAGTGGTTGGCTGTCTGGGGAGGCGGGGAAGGGCTGCCTAGGGCCTACTGTTTTTTGGCATGCCACGGATGTTGAAGTGCCCTAGCATCATGCAGAGCCCACTAAGTGGGTAGGTCATTGGGATTAGAGGGAGCTGGACAGCAGCTTTTTGTGCTTCATGTGAAGCACAAAGTGCCAATGTCTATGCTACTCCAATGGGTGTCTCCTACTTGAGCAAAAATAGGGATATTTGGGTTGCCCTGGTGTTATGTAAATGGCCCAGAGTGACCTCGCTGCCAGATGGGCGGTATAGAAATCAAATAAATAAATAAATAAATAAATAAATAAATAATTTATGGCTTACAGCTACCTTTCGTCCCGGCCAACAAGAGACTGTGAGAGCTGTGGTCCGAAATATCAGGAACACAAAAAGATTCCTGGTATATGTAACAGATGACAGGGGTCAAAGCTATCTGTTGTCCCAAAACATTAAGAAGCAGCGACAAACTAATGGTCCATGTTTTGTCATGTGTTAAGTTTTGGCGGGGTCATCTTGTGTTCACAGCAAATATATTCAAGTTGCTGACCTTCCTTTGAATTTGCCATTTTTGGTTTGCACACAGAAATGCCTGCAATTGCCAAAGAGGACCGTCCTTGTCTTCCGAAAGTGCCTCATATCACAGTGTCTTCGGGGACATCTGGAACACCTTCCCTCTTAAAGGCATCAGCTTCCTTTGAGCAAGGCTCAAGGGAGCTCTCCTTTGAACATTGCCCTAGCAGCAATGATAGTCATCTGGAAGTCTTGTTGAATTCCCACAGCCCCATGGGGCGATCCAGTGATATCACCCTCTTGAAGGTGGGTGGTGAGGAACCTCACTTTGAAGGGGTGATGGAAGGATTTTCTAGCAAAGCTGCAGATGAACTTCTGTCGCCTCATGAAATCCTGCCAAACCCCCTCTCCCCCATGGAAACCCAGCTGTCTCCCTCGTCTGCTGAAGGATCTGGTTTGCACATGAGCTTCACAGAGTCTCCATGGGAAACAATGGAATGGCTGGACCTCACTCCACCCAGCTCTGCCAATGGTTTTGGGTCCCTCACCACCACAGGGCCTAGCATTTTCAACATTGATTTCTTAGATGTTACTGATCTCAACTTGAACAGCGCCATGGATCTGCACTTACAACAATGGTGAATACGGTCAGCTGTGATTGGGAAGGCAACCTATGTCAGAGAGTACAGGTGTCACCTAGGGCGAAGGAACTGGAGATACTTCTCCTATACACGGTGTATCTTTCTGTTACCAGCGGAAACACCAAAGAATTACTGTTCACCCAACCAATCCTCCACCCTAGCGTTAAATCGTTCCTCACTACTTCCTCTTCAGTAGAAGAAACAAACCCTCAGGAAGCTTAGCTTTGTAGTATCTAAACATCTTCCGAGAAAGACTGCTTTGGCAGTGGAACTGCATTTGGTACATGCCTATCAGTATTATCCCGAGCAGATCTAACAGTCTTATCAGGGTGTTGTAGTAAAATATGCCTGCTGCTCGCTATGGGCAAACACGCCATTTACAGGATATTCCCAACACATTGACTGGGTGATGCTGCCCTCCAAAATCAAAGGATACACAGAATCCCTTCATTCTTTTTAGATAAGCTCGCCAAGAAGTGTCATCGGTCCAATAACTGCCCGCCTGTTTCTTGCTTTTGACCATTCACATAAGCTTCAAGGGTAATAAGGGTGAGCAACTGATGGCCCACAGGCCACATTATGCTGCCCACTACACTGCCACAGAGCCGGGGGTGGGGGCACTGGCCTTTGCCATCAATGTACGAACCGTTGAAAATGCAGCAGCCTCCTGTTTCTTTCCTTTCTGGACACTTCTGGAAGGAAAGGGAAAAACATGTGGTGTGCCTTGTGGGGCAGGACATTATGATTGTGGCCTCCACTGCAGACGGCTGCTACCGCTGCCTTCGAATGTCTATGGCAGCTGCAGCTGCAGCATCAGTCAAACTGGCAGGGGTGCAGACCCCGCTTTGGATAGGTTGGAATTTGGCTCTCTGAGCACAGACAACAGTGGTGCCTGCCTAGGGATTTCACCAAGCAGCACTTCCTGGCCTTTCTCTTGTTTTATCAGTTTTAAAAGCATCTCCAACAGAGTTGAAGCAGAGTGCTTGCCTCCCCTCCCCCACTGGTGGGTCCTCAGCTTGGAGAGAAGTCCGTCCTATGAAAGAAGCGAGAACAGAAATAAGCAAGTAGGTCCCTGCGGCCCTCGTGCATTTTCTGTTTAACAGGTACATTCCTCCTTTATTTATTTATTTTATTAAATTAAAAGGTCTATAAACATATAGATAATCTGATAGACATGTAAATCTAGAGCATTTAATACAATTTAATAATTCATCTTGCATTCAAATCAATCCTATTTTTAAATATTTTTGATTTTCTATTTGATATATAACTAGTGTCCATGAATGTGTGAAGACAAAATTTTAAAATGCACAGTCTGGTCATCAATCACCAATTTACAACAACAATTTAATACAATTCCTTTCCAGGTTTAAATCCCCTAAAATTATATGTGAGCCGAAAAGCATTCTCACTTGAATAAGGCAGTCCTGCTCCCCTGATTTCTACATATCCTGCATAGGTCTCCCATTCAAGTTCCAGAGTCTGTCTCTATATTTGGGGAGGAACAGTATCTCTGGACCCATCAAAGGCAGCTTTTACACGACCCCTAAAATCCGAGGCAAAAGGCTCCCAGATGCAGAGCTTAAAATTGTTTTCCCACCAGCTGCGGACTTAAAAAAAAATTAAGTACGACCACGCCCACCTAAGCACGCCCCAGCGCATTTTACAAGTACCTGGTCTCCGGAGGTAAAAAAAAAAATTCCGATGCGGATTATAAAGCTGTGGATGCCAGCTCTCCTCGCCTTCTGTTTGTTTTTTGTCCCCGCCGCCCCTTTAACAGCCTGGAATCCCTACAGGGCTGCTCCTACGGCAGACGGAGATGAGCGGAGGTGAGCCTGCATTCTTTTCTCTTTTTTTCTCTCTCCCCTCACGCAGACAGGAGCAATGGAGTGCGGAAGGGTGGAACACAGGAAGCAGAACAAACCTCCACGATCTTTGGTCCGAATTTAAGTTGCCAGCGGATTTTAGAGGTCGTGTAAAAGCGCCCAAAGTTGCTCACTCCATAATGTGCCAGTGGAAATCCCACACTCCCCACCTCCCTTGTGCAACATGAAGCCAGTGTTTGAGAAACGGATGCATTCATATAGAAACATGTCCTGCAATTTTCTTACAGATAGAGACAGTGGGAATACAGCTGAAATGGACTGTCTTGTCCATAACCAGATACATGTGCTACCGCTCAACAACTGGAAAATCTGAAAGACCTACATAGTGCACTTTTTCCTTCACTAAAGGCACACTGGATTTAGACTTAAATCTAAATTGTATATTGTTGAAAGCTGTACCTGACTTTTCAGGTCACTTATTTGATTAGCTAATCTAAAAACATCAGTTGTAACTGTGTAAAACCCTACTTCCGTTTCCAAAACTCTTATTATATCCATGTTATTTCCCCACTGCCACCAAATTGAGAATCTTACACAAAATCTCCTCTCTATTTATTTCCAAGTCTACTCTGTAATATTATAGATGTAGTATTTTGAAAAGGTTTGAATTCATTTTTAAATGCTAAACCTATCCTTCTCTTTTGTATATATTTTCTTCTCTCTGTAGTTCCAATTGGACCTAGGAAAGAAAGAAAAAATAGTTTTTGTCTGGGTTTTATCCATTAACAAAGGAAAATAATTTCCTTTTGTTTCAATGTCTTTCCAAAAGTCTACTTAAAACATCTAGCAATAGAAATAGAAGATTTAACAATTTAATTCAACCATTTGGTGTCTTGCTGATGTAATATACTGCTTTAAACAGCCTAGAAGACATGCACATAAAAACAATCATATAAATATGTAATGATGGATGAGAAATTATGATTTTAGAAATTCCTGTTAATTTGGAGGACCAGTTGATTAAGAAATGCTGTTGAGTTGTGTCCAGCTGGCACAACGGGAATGACATCATCATCAGCAATTGCCCCTGATTTAAGACTTCCTTTTGTGATTGTAGGATGCACACGGCTTTATCAGATTGCTTACAAACTGTGCACAACCTAAAAATCTCGAAGTCCTTTATCCAACAGCACTTTGCCCAAGATGCCATTCCCTTTGCATGGGTGGAGCTGCACAGCACAATTGCAGACACTGAAGGGTGCGGGACAGTTAAGTGGGTAAACAAATACTGCAAAAGGGAGAGAGACCAAAAAGATAATGACAGTGATTTCCAGGTACTGTAACTGGATTCTTTTCTTGACACATCTTCCTGGGAAACTGTTCACAATGTTCTTCTGTACATAAACTCCCTTCATCCAAGCCATGTGGCACCACAGGTAACCAGCGGAGAATTGTCTTATACTATCTTTTTACAAGTCTGTAATTCAACACACACATATGCTATCAACCTCAAGGCTCCCCCTGGGCCCATCGAGTGCTTTAGTGTGTTGCCTGACACTCAATGATGCTTTAACTGTAGCCGTTTGACTCTAACTTCCATGGCCACCACCCCAAAAAGCCCTAGTATTGTAAAACTCACAACGTTTTTAAAATAATCCCCAGGGGTTATTATAATCCCCACAAGCCATCTACTGACACTCTTCCTCCCAATAATGCCCTGAGTCAGGCTGAAATGAAGTCTGAAGAATAACTGAAACACGAGGGCTACCTTTCACAATTTTTAAAGAAAATGCAACTATTTGAAACTGCCTTTTGTGCACTCCGTTCCTGAGAATTTATTCTGCCCTTAAGGAACTCCTTTTCAGTATAGTAAGATGTACAGCGCAGATGCAACCCCAGGGGGTACCTCTGGGATTCATTTTGCAGGAGCAGGTGAAGGTGGACCAAGTGAACAAACAGAACAAGCAAGCACTTCATTGCTGGAGGTTTTTGGAACAAAAGACTTAGTATGCCGCTGCCGCAAACAAGACATCAGTGTAAAAGGAGGCAATTGGTTCATATTCTGAGTAAAAGTATTTATTGTAGTAAACGATAGGCTTATTTATTACAACCTGAACCGTCTCGTAGGTAAAAGTAACCAAGCCCATGCGATGCACTTATGTCTCAGAATGATTCACTATGAGTGCATCGCCGGACAGTGCCAACTACCTCTAATACGAATTTGTTTTGTCTTTGGCGTCTGAAAGCATTGGCAAGGCAGCTGTAGTCAATCCTTTGAGAAGCTATCAGCTCCTTGTACATCATATTGTGATCAGGGCAAAGAGGAAGCCTTTATAATGACCATCATGCTTTGGTGTTTGCAGCCATCCAATGACCACTGGCTTCATCTGTTCCTCTGCAGTGCCTTAATAACACTTGTTCTGCCAACAGCGGTGGGCATACATTAGCCACCTAGAAAAGGAAGAGGCAATTCTGAGCATGTCTTTTAAAATGTATTTTAAAACCATCTTTTAAAATTGCACTAAAGCACTTTTTCATTTAGGTGCTATTGTACTGACTTCCACAGTCTTTTAAAATATTAACCTATGAGTGCCAACTTATGAACAAAGCACATTAAAACCAGCCAACCAATCAAAACCATGGTGCTAAATGGAAGGTAACTAGAAAGGAAGAAAGCTGTTGGCCATTAAAAAGCAAGTTCTAAAATGTGGGCCAAATTAACATACATGTTTATGTAAATATTTCAGTCTTCAAAAATAATCAAAAAGTGTTTTAGTGCATATTAAAAGATCAATGCATGCATGTGCGTAAAAGGTAACACACCAAAGGAGATGTGTGGCAATGGGTTCACCTGCCCATATCAAGACCACAGGACTTAGAACAACACAAAATTGACACTTGTGAATGCACTCCCATTCTGTTCCATATGCAAAGTGCCCAAATATTCTAAGGTATGACGGGATGACAGACTAGAACACATAGAACTTCCTAGGAAATGCATGAAGCATGGCTCTTCCATAGCGTGCTATCATGCAGGGTCACTACACACATTCTGCTACAGTACAAGTCCAATGGAGCATCAAAGGACAAGACCAACAATAAACCCACTGAGCCATCCATAAGCAATACCAGCTCAAGATCTGGCGTGTGAGAGAGATGCTGCTGTATCTGCCTTTCACGTTGGAACCAGCCACAGCCATGGAGTCCTTCCATAAGATAAATTCTGCTAGGAGCCATCCAAACGAGGTCACGTATAGCATCACTCTTTTCAATGGCCTTACCAAAAAAAAAAAAAAAAGCCCTCTTTACAATACACTTAGGTTAAAAACCAGCCGTATATATGAGACTTGGGTACACAATATCTTGGTGTCTCAGCCATGGGGCCACTGGGTCCCCACCTCCCAGATTTCTTGCCAAATCATACCCCTTTGTTTGGAAAGCTGGATAAAAAAGATCAACATTTTTTTAAAATGTAAAAGCTATGAATCTGCAAATGAAGAGCTTGTTCTTTTAAGCTTGTTAGCAACTCCACAAGTGTTCTTGTTCCTTGCACGGACCTCTGTGCACTCCAGTTCAGAAAGGTCCATCAACTGGCCACACATGTTTATGTGGGGGGTAGTGTGTGTGTCAGCCTTTGGTTGTTTTCTATCTAGCCATTGCCTTATTTTTTTTAATCAGCCTTGCAACAAAGGATCATTACAGATGTACTTATGAATGAGTGTATTTAATATTTTTATTACTGGAAGGAGTATTTGTTGGCAATCAAGAAACGCAAAAGAAGACTATGTGCCCTCCAATGTCTTCTTGGCTGAAGATCAGGAGACCTATCTCTGTAAACCTCAAAGTGTATGAAATTCCAGCCTTGTTAAAACTGTTTAAATTCCAGAGGCTTCAAGTAGGGGACAAACTAAGAGCTGGCTTTAATACTGCTGCATGTTGTATAAAAATGTTAAGTGTTTGGTAAGGTCACTATTTAAAGCATGATTTTCCCCTTATTGTACAAATGTTCACAGTGCACTGGTAGGAATAGAATGATCCTTCACATGCTTACTTTCCTTTTTAATTTTAATATGCAGCGTTAGAGGTCATTCCATTGAAACTTTTTCATAGCACTTGAATCCAGAATAGTTTTAGGTGCAATGCTGTCATGCGGTACAGGGCTTTGATGATTACTTTATCCTCCTTATTTAAAGGGTTGCTGTCAACTACACACATACACAAAATCACACTGTAAATAAATGCACTGCCTTATCTCTGAGACAAGCACTGTTGTACTTATTAAAACAACCCCTGTGATGTCACACTGAACTCTGGCTTTGTAGTTATTGCGTTATGTGCATGTTTTATAATAGCTGGTATTTCATTTTCATTTGTGGCCATGACTTAATAATCAACTCGATGGCATGTATTTATTATAACAATTTAGATTTTTCAACACCTATTCCAAGGGTTTAGGAGGAACTATAACACTTCAGTTTAGCAAATCATTTTGAGCAGTAGATTGAACCGACGGACTGTGACTTGTCCATCAGCCTTCAAATCTGAGCAAATTCAATCCTAGCTGGCAGTTCAGCTAAATCCTATGTGGTTTCCCCCTTATTTGTAACTAAAATTAAAGGAGGAAAAACACACCCTGTCTCTAAGAACAAAAGGGGAAAGTTGCTCACTTGAGAATTCATTTTTTTTGGTGATGCTATTAACATGCAAATACAAAATATGTCAGGTAACCAAAAACAGACCTCCCTAAAGAAAGCTGAAACTTGCAGGTCATCAAAAAGTAAGAACGGTTTTAGGACTATCAAGATCAGCAGAGAGCTGATTTTGTTCAAAGAGCAATTGCAACACTGGTACATAAGCATAACTGATCTTTTTCAATCTTTGGCCTGAATTATTCAACTGGCCCAGCTAGGCCTCAAGTGCAATATCTGTGTAACAGCAGAATTAGCCTAAGAGGTTCAGGAGGAAAGAATCTGTTTAAAAAGCCAGTTCAGCTTAGGATTGACTTGCAATTGGACGAAAGTGTCAGGATGTCACCTTTCATTTTGGGTTGTCTTGTAAGAATCCACAGATTGGGAAGCCTGATCAGCGGAAGATGACATTTCAATTAGCATTTATTGATTTCTCTATGATATCTGACCTCATAACAAGAAAAACAAGGCCATCATTGCATCTTTGATTTATTACAACTGACCTGCAGGCAGAAAAAAAAATAAACTATTACATTAACACTTTGATTCCATGTAGATTAGTTTAAATAGAAGGATAAGAAGTCAAATTGGGAGAGGATAAAATAGTTGGAAGCTCTCAGAAGCCATTATGTTGTTAAAACCATTTTACTTACAGACGATAAGGCAATATCCCTGCACATCAGCTTCTCAATAAACTTTTATACATTTTTCTATGGTACAGGAAGAAAAAAAAATCAACCAGAGCTCACAATGTACAGTTCTTACACTATTTTCACAGTTTCTGAACACTATACATCTTTATAAACATACAATGTAGTATAAATGCTGCACCCCCTAAAAGTATAACAATCTATTATTAATATGCTAGATTTGTCCATCTCTCTTTTTTTCTGACAGTCTTACACTGAGCCTGATTGGGAAGCTACCTTTTCTTCCTGACTGAATGGAAAACATTCTGCTTAAAATACATAAGAGTTGAATGGCAGACAATGAAAGGGCTATGAAAACAGTCCAATTCTTGACAAAGGAGGAATGTCCAGGAATTTGGCATGTGCAGGTTCGAAGGCGCCACCTGTGAGGACTACAAAGCGGAATTGCTTTATTGGAATTTATTACTTCATACTCCTTCTGATTCCAATGCGTTATCCTAGCTGATCATGATTTTGTAAATACCAAAGGTTCCCCCCCACCACAAAAAAATAATAATCAGGTGGCAGTCGCTAGAGATTAACAGCAATGCAGCTTTGCTACCTCCTTTTCTACTGGTCAACTGTAGTACCTCTGAATTCTAGTCTTATACCTCTGACCTCCTTCTGAATTCAAACTAGGTTTTGACCTTAAAAATAGCACTTTCACCCTGTTGTTATTTAGAATCTAATGGCTTGAGTCCTGCTGCGCAGCCCTGCACACCCTCAGTAGCAAATCACCAGCGAATCAAGACTTCCTTTGGCAATTTTGGGCATTAAACACAAGTCACAACACCCTGAAATTACCTTTAATTTGAGTGATTTATTTTTTCACTGATGGTGACAGTCTCTCTGGACGCAGATGAGGTGCCTTTAATGCTAGTAACTAAAGGACTCCTTATCTGACAATAATATCTAGCATTCCTTTTTTTCCAAGTATTTTTAATAATTTAAAATTTCAATTTTCTCATTTATAAATTTTGTTAGAAAAACCCTCATAAAAACTAAACTCCATCTATAGAAAATCTCAGAAGACAGAAGAAAGAAAATATGCTTTGTATCCTTTTCCCCCTTTTCTTTCTTTCTTTCTTTCTCTTTTTGCAGTGGCTTTAGGAGTCCCAACTATTCAGCTGAAGAGAATGAAGGAAGCTTATTTGATCTCATCCTGGATATCGGACACAAAACACAGACCCATGTCACACCTGCTCTTTGGGAAAATGTCTAGCTTATGCATTTGGAGATCATGGGCAGGTGGATGGAGATGAATTACAACTATTCAAGATTAATAGTGTGTAATACAGCTCTTCACGATTTAAGGTTATCCTTCAAATGTAAAGGTTTAGCCAGCTAATGAACATGATACAATTAGAAATCAGGGGTCATAAGCCAGTTAAATTCAGTTGAGAGTTTAATAATTCTTCAGGTTCAAAGTCTTATCTCCACCAGATAACAATTTACAGGACACCTAATTCTATCAAAGAATGGCTTGCTTGGAAAATAAAATAATACAGTATTTTCCACCTCTTGTGATTTTATTAGGCATCTTTCAATGCATTTTTTTTTTTGGTAAAGTCATTTTACAGGATCACTTTCTCCCGACCCCAAAACATGAAGTTCTGCAGAGCCACACTGTCCTCAAAACATTCACTGTGACTGAAAAGCAACAGAATTTCAAATCAGTTATCTATTGCACTTTGTGAAGAAAATATATATATATTTATATATATTTATATATTATCCCGCTTGCCTCTGCTGGCTCCAGAAGGTAAAAGTAGCTCATTTGGCTGCACAAGTTCTTTCTTCCCCCAGGCAGAGTTTCTCTGTGTCCAGAATCGGACAAACCAATGCCTAACTTCCTTTCTTTTAAATTTGCTGTAACAATTGGAAGAGTTTGAGACAATAAAATCATTCCAGTAGCTGCTGAGAAGTCTCTTGAGTCTAGAAATTCAGCTTAGGTGCTATCCAATCATGGTCAACAAATAAAATGTTACTTATTTCCACATTTCATGAATATGTCCACAAAAAGAGCAAAATGACGCCTCTCTTTGACCAACACTAACACTGTGTGATCAGGTATTAATGGATGCACTTTATAAGTGACAATAATATACAGACAGAATGGAAGAAAAACACCAACATTATTGCACATGGTGTCTGGGTGAGTGTTAAAACACGGCAATATGGGGTGAAGATTCTGTACATCTTGTTTTTTTCTCAGCACTTGCACTCGGGTTTTGATGTAGCAGCAGTATCAGTCAACGTACATTGGCGAGCTTGGCGTCGCTGGCATTTGATCCAGGATTTTACAAACGTAGCACGCAACATCCACTGTTCGTTCCTCATACATTAGGATGAAGGGATGTTTCTGGACAAGAGAGAGGAATGAAAATGTGCTCATTTTTTTTGGAAAAGGGTGCCTTCATGAATCCCACCAATGGGAGAGAAGGGGCATAAAAGTGCAACAAAGCAAAGCCAAAATAACTTCTCTCTCAAATCCCCTCTGCTGTGAGGAAATGGGTCCAGATTCAGTGTAAAGATCCTTGCTTCCACATGCACAGATACAGTTGGGTATCAGAGTTATCACACCTCTCTGGTTGGGATCCCTCTAATTTTTGGGGTGTGGTGGTGTTAACATCTAGGAGCAAGAGAAGGTGGTGCATGTGCAAATGATAAATGTAGGTGTGAAGGAGGGGATTCATGGGACCTCCTTGAACGTGGGGCTGGAGGAATGTACACATAGCTACTACTACTGTTGCACCACTGGAGCTTAATTCAGCAAATATTCACCTCAATAGTAATAAGGGCATAGAAAATAGATTAAATGCTTGCTTATGCGTCTGCTTGTGGAACACAACTGCTTCTGCCATCCCCACTGTAATAAGCAAATGTTTATAAATAATGTGCCAATCTAAGTCCTGGATATAAAAATGTATGCAAAGGGTTATATGGAACCCTTTACCAACATATGGTTTATACACAATTCCAGCTATGTGGAACTACGTATCATCTATAATTTGACGAGTGTATGATTTCATCTGACAGACACCAGATTTCAACTTTAAGAGGCTTGAAAGTCTTCACCTTACAGAGAAATGGTATCTCAAAATTCAAATTACAAGAATTACAGAGGATATCATCTGGGTGGGGACACTTTATAACCCTTTAACAAGTGCAGAATTAGAGAAGTGGGAGGAAGTGTGCACCTTCCAGAATCAAAACAAATCATTCTCATTAAGTAAGCGACGTCATTCTATTCAGAAATAAAAGAAAACTTGTAATTGCTTAGGTTCAGCACCTGTCAGTTTTGCAGTACAGAATCAAAGTAAACTTTTATGTTTGATGCCATGCCCAGAATTGAGATAGAAACCTCATAGCAAATGTTGGTCCTCTGTGGGTGGAATGTGTGGCTCATGATCATCAGTCCTGTTGTAGCAGCAGCAGGAGCGTTGCTGCAGAACAAGGTTAACTGTATCCATATGCAGAGCTTTGAAAGAGTTGAGCACAGAGATTGCCCTTAGCAAGATCTAGCCTCATGCTCTCATGTATTTCCAGACACATGTACACAAGTACAGTACTTTGTCATACTCACCAGAAGCTCCTTATACTTTGGCCTTTTGGACTCATCCTTCGTAAGGCTAAAAAGATCAGAAAACAGTTAAGGAAGAAAACTCAATAACCGAAAAATTATATGTTGGGCAACACAGGTCAGTAATGCTACTGTATGTATTATCTATTTGTGCAACCAACTGCTACAAAGTTTGCCTGTGGTCTCTTTTACTTCTTTATGATCTATTTAATAGGCTATTTTAAGACAGTGGGTAGCAATGAAAATACCCAATAGAATCAGCAACTATAACCCATGAGTAGCTGTTTCATCTCACCATTGTGTTGCCTGTTTAATTACGAACTTCCTTACATCCTCCAGAAGAAAATTTGTTTCTTTATTCTTTCACAAGGCCAGTGCAGAAGTATATTCTAGCTATAAATATTGGTGTAAGTAAGCCCCAGAGCAGAGTCACAGAATCAAGGAGATTTATAAAAATTGTGACTTCTCATTCAGCAATTAAGTCAAAAAGTCTACTCTGGTTGGTCAGTACCCTAAAAAATAGTTCTGACACTAATATTTCCTCTCAGGATGTCAATGAGCCATAAATACAAGGCACTCCCATGGAAGGCCCAGAGGAAATACCAATCTACTGGCCACTTATTGCGGGGTTCAGTTAAAGCCACCAGGACACCATCTTGCACATCAGCACATGAACCCAAGTACATTTTAAAATGAAGAGAAGCTTGTCAACTGCACTACCAAAATCCACTAACAAGCACAGAGGCCACTGTTGTCTAAAGCTGCAACAAATCAGCATGGCAGAGAATCCACACCAAGATTTGTGTTTGCACAAGCAAGCACTGGATCAATAAACAGGGATACTTTCTGGCATCCTCCTTCCAAGGTAGGAAAAGAGTTAGAAAGCCACAGTTAACTGATACTGTAATGCAATTAAACTGGTAAACTATGATGGATGGTTTCACAGTTTCAAAACAAGCCAGAAAACAAAATCATGGCTGAAAGTTGTCTTCCATATCTTGGCCTCCTTGGACAGTCAAGGTCTTATAGGCCGTTTCCGTATACAGCTGTCTCCCTAATTAGCAACAGCATATTTAAAACTATAGTCTTAAACCAAGCTCTGAATATACAAAATTATGGTGCTGAACCAGGATCTCAGGAGAACAGACTCAGAAGATTCTACACAAACAACTTCTGCTTTAATCAGCCTGTAAAGCCTGCACCGGGCAAAATACCCATTCTCCTCAAAACATGCCTCTTCAGTTTCTCTTTATCCTTCATATGAAGCCCTGGGGTAATTATTCTATCGGGACTATATTTTGAAATGCTCCAGTTCCTGTGTAGGGCTACGGATTATCTCTAATGTCGATCCAATGTTCGAAGTGCTTGTTTGTTGCTCCTGAGCCCCTTCGGTTGCGCTAACTGCAATGAGAGCCAACGACTCAGATCCATCTTCTCTATTTTTGTCCATCCTATGCTGCAATCAATTCTGCCGCAGTGCAAAAGCGTATGGCCGACAGCATGTGTTTCTGCTACCACGGCTAAATAGTCTTAAAAGTCAACGCAAGGGCCAGAAGCTGGCACCAGGGTACCATGTGCTCCACTTGACGGAGTCAGCATTGCACGTATTCCCATGGAGCCTTTGCAAAGAAAGAAACATTGCCAAAAACAGGGGGAGGCCCTCATTCGCTGGAGTATTCCAACACCTGTCACCAGAGTATGGCCCGAGGCAACAACTGCAAAAGATCACCCTGTATAAAAGACAACCTGTATAAAAGACACATGTCCAGGAGAGGCCCCCCACCAACTCCATCGCACTTACTACTACTTGTCAAATGTGAGCCATCAGTAAGGTAGTTTGATATTGGTAGAAATCCAGTTGCTTAGTATAGTCACACCAGAGGAGGGGGGGGGATTTGGTGGGTCAGCTGCCCCTAAGTTCCATTGATTCAACTGGGCCTACTCTAGGTACCAGTTACTGTGATAAATGAACTATAAAATAAACTAACTAAATTAACTAATATAATAACTAGAGGAGGCCCACTGAAACCCCTGATTCAATGAACCTACTCTGGCCTAACATACTATATGCCAAGCAACAGAATTCCAGCAAGTGGACACTGGGCAGACACTGGGCAGAAAATGTTCAAGTATCTGCCAGAGCCAACATCACAGATGCAATGCAAGCAAGGAGGTCCTTCAGTAATGATAATTGCCAAGTTAGGTTCTCCCGTAGTTGCCCTTATGGCAAATTCAACATGAGCTGGATGACTTTTCTGGGCTTTTATAAGATTCACATAGTCTGAGCTTGGTTTTAAAGCCCTGAGTGTCCCGTTTCATGTTACTTTTGGTTTTATGACTTTTATATTCTGTTTTGCATCTGGCCATTGTTTTTGTGTTTATTTCTTGTACAGAGACGGTCATGATATGAAGTGATAATCTGATCTCATAAATGAAATGACTAAATACTAAGTTAAGGTTTGCAAGTCATTCAGGACACTAGTTTCCAGACATATTTTCTCAGACATTAGCTGGTTCTTCCAGAGGTGAAATATACAATATACTATCATAATGAGCCTCTGTTAAGTTGGAAAGTCCTACTAGTGTCATCATGTGGAAGTAAGCCACTTAAACTAGCCATTGCATTAGCAGAATGTGGATTTTCTTCATGGAGACATCTGCCTACACAATGGCAAAGGATGTAGGAGAAGCACAATTCTATGCTATTATGTTAACAGAACCACGTGCAATACAAGCAGCATTAAGGTGGGAAGCTTAGCCTGAACCAGCTATGTGACAGCAGTGCCCAGACCAGCCTAGACTGAGGCATACTCACCACAAGTTGACAAAGTTGATAAAACTTGGGGAGAACTCCCGTTCCTCTGAGTTACTCAGCTGTGGTGGGTCTCCCTTGACTACTTGTGTCAGTTGATCAAATACACTATTCCATTTAGGATAGGGGAACCGTCCTGTGGCCAGCTCATACTATATCAAGGAGACAACAACAGATTAGTCAGGGTAAAGCTCAGAAACAGGTAGGCTGGGCATAGTGTGTTCAGACTTCACAGCATCTCTAAGCAAGCTTGTAGAAGCACCTTAAGCAGCAATAACATGTGCATTTACTTATGCACCCCTCTCTTAAGGTCCTTCCACAGCATTTCAATCGGGTTCCAGTCTGGACTTTGACTGGGCCGTTGTAACACTTGGATTCTTTTCTTTTCATTACTCAATTTCAGCCAAGTTTTAGCGGTTAGAAAGATGGCTTCACATTTAACTCTAGAATACTTTGGTGTACAGAGGAGTTCATGGTCAACTCAATGACTGCAAGGTATCCAGGTCCGGTGGCTGCAAAACAAGTCCAAATTATCAGCTCTCCTCCACAGTGCTTGACAGCTGGTATGAGGTCTTTGCTTTGGTAAGATGCTTGGTTTTCACCAAATGCGGCACTGTACATTATGGCCAAGCAGCTGCTCTTTGGTCTCATCTGTCCAAAGGGCATTATGCTAGAAGTCTTGTGGCTTGTCCAGATGCAAGTTGGCAAACTTAAGCCGCGCTGCCATGTTCTTTTGAGAGAAAAGGGGTTTTCTCCTGGCAAGACTTTCAAACAAACCACGCAAACTTTTAAAACTTTGGTTTTTATAGAGGTGGTCACATTTGCTAATGGTCAGTTACTGAAGGGTATTTGGTTAGCAGCGCCTGGCTGCTACTTAAAACTCTTAATTCCTATGAGAGAACTAAGGTTGTGCTTAGTTTTTCATACATGGCTTCTCCACTTTGGCTTTATTTCTGTAAAATACAGTATATCCTTATATAATGTAATATGTGTCATTGTTGATCTGAGTTTGTATTTACCTAATTTTCGGAGATGCTAAGGGCCAGATATTTTTTATTATAAGTAAACCCATAGAATTCAAAGACGTTTACTTTCTTTTTCACATGACTGTATCTCCTGCTGAATATTTATTTGCATGGAACTCCAATACTGGAAGTCATCACAACCATCTGATGAGATGCCAGTTGTGTCCCTCCCTGGGCACATACAATTTGCTATACTATGACAGATTTTAAAAAGCAAAAGCGCTTAACATAAGAACAGCCATGCTGGATCGGGCCAAAGGCCCATCTAGTCCAGCTTCCTGTATCTCAAAGTAGCCCCACCAAATGTGGCCATACTCCCAGTTGATAGAAAGCCAGCTCTTTTTTCATTTATCATATACTGTTGCCTCCAATGGAAGAGCAAAGTCATTGCCCTTGAGTAGGGCTATGCAGTTCAGAAAGTAGCCTGGCATACAGGTTGTCTATGACAAAGCATTCTCCCGCAACTATAATGCCCATCTGACCTTTGCACCTTCCAAGTTCTAAAGCCACTCACAAGCAGATTTAAGGTTTATCTCCAGTGCCGTGCAATGCCTGAGATGCTTCTCACTTACCAATGTAATCCCTAAGCTCCAAACATCAGAGCGGACATCATATCCTTGCCTGGATGCACTGGGGTCTATCCTTTCTGGCTGAAATAAGACAACAACAAACAGTTATACACAGAAAAGATGAGAATGCTCTAAAAGTGGAATTTGGCTTTATAGATACAACCTGTCTCTTTCCCAATCTTTGCCCTACTGCATGGCAGTACTGTATAGATCTTACTTAAAACAATGTAAAACACTACAGCCATGTAACTCAAGTTCCAGGGAGTGTATACATCACATAAGTTAAAACTTGGAGGCGGGGGATGGCCTATTTTGCATAACATTTTCAGGAACAATACTAATAGGGACTAGAGGACCACATTAGCCCATAATACATTCCTCCCACAAACAATTGTCCAAATGTTAAATGCCCTTTTTCACCAAGAGAGGCACCAGGTTATGTATGTATGTATGTATGTATGTATGTATGTATGTATGTATGTATGTATGTATGTATGTATGTATGTATGTATGTATGTATGTATGTATGTATAAATATATTGGAGTTACTGCAACAATGGCTATTCAGCATGAGCTGGGCATGTTGCCGTACAGACTGGGGAGGTCCCACACCTGGTTAACCTGATAAATATATTTGACTTATGAAACAGAGTATGGTGATTAACAACTGATTGCTCTTCCAGTGCCTTGCTTCCGTCCTGATCCTAAAAGGCAAAGAATGCTAAAGTACAGAGAAAGGACCCATGATGATGTTATGCAAGCCTTACTCTTCATCCTAATCATTAATCCCTTCATTGCCTCCTTCCTCCTAGCTTGCACAGCAGGACTAATCCTTCTATAGAGGTCTGTGGGCATGGGCTTGATGTGCTGACAAGTCACAGCTGCACTTCCAAACTCTCCCTGTGTTGGATCCTCTCTAACTCTGCCCCTCACCACACATTTTTCCTTTATTCTAATGGAGTGCTCCCCAACCTTTTTGTCTCCACGGACCGGTATTTGTTTATTATTTTCCCGTGGCCCGGGGTGGGGGTGGGGAGGGGGAGATGGGGGGTGTGGGGGGGGGGGTGTGTGGGGGCAGGGGATGGGGGAGGGAGGAGGCGGAGGAGGAGGTGCATGGGTCTTTGGGCGGGCGGGCCCCCGCCTCCTCCTTCTGTCAGCGGCCGGAGGCAAGCGGCAGCGCAGAGGTGCCCCAATCCAGGCGGGCCGCGGCGGCGCCACAGCCACCCGGGTGGCTGTGGCTCCACGGCTGGCGGCGGGGCGCCCCGCGGCCGCCGCCGCGCCCGCCTCGGTGGGGCACCTCTGCGCCCATTGCCTCTGGCTGCCCTTGGGTGGGCGGCGGGAGGGGGAGGGAGGGAGGCCGGTGGGGGTGGCGTCTCCGGCCCGAGGGCGCGCCACCGGGACCGCCGAGCCGGCCGCGGTCGTCGGGCGACCCTGCCGCCCGGCCGCGGACCGTGGCCGCCGCGGCCGCCCGACAGGAGGAGGCGGACCCGCCCGCCCAGGAGCCCCGGGCTCCCCCCCCGCCCGTGCGCCGTGCCCGGCGGCGGCGACTCCTCCTCCGGCTGCCCGCGGGAGAAAAGAGGAGGAGGAGGAGGGCAGCGGAAAAGGGAGGAGCCTCCCGGCCTCCCAGGCGGCCCGGTGGGACACAAGCTTAAGTCATGGGTCTTTGTATGAAGTCCTCCCGTGCCACATGGACCCATCATTCCCATCCTCCCTGGGAGGAGGGTCCACTCGCCATGTGCCGACCACTTGTTGGCTGCACAGGAAGAATCACTGCCCCACCTTGTCAGAGTGGTTGGTTGCCAGAGGAGATCAGGAAGGGCAGGTTGAGCAGCCAGCTGGACCAGAGCACTGGTGGAGAAAAATGACCCCATCACCAGTTGGCCAGAGGGGAGAGGACGGGTCCGCCTGTCACTGGAGGGCTTCATATGAAGCCCCCGAGCAAGTCATGCCCCTCTCTACTCCCATGCTTTGTCTCCACAGCATGGCTTGTAATTCACAGACAAGCAGAAGCAAGGCTCAGCTCAACTGGAAATGATTGTGCTTCGTTTCTGCATTTCACATCCTTGGAAGAGTGAGCCCATTTCTCCTTACACAACCTTCTGGTTCATGTAGTCACAACTGCAGACGCCAGTGAGGAAAGATATTCGGCTTCCCAGTCTCAGCACTGACATTAGTTGCCCTCAGGGCCAAAAGCACCTGAGACAGTTACTGACTACTCTCGTGAAGCCGGAAAGAGAGAAAGGAACCCAACATCATGATGGGAAGCTCTTTCATACACTACAGAATCTTTTAAGCCTGCCAGCCTCTCCTCCAACATGTCCAGCATGTAAAATGAGGCCAATGTGGACAGAATGAAAGCTACATTCATTGTTTGAACAAAGGAGATGTCTCGTGCCCATCTGGAGGAAATAGTTCTGCTACCGGTACAGGGCACACAACTATTTTAAAAGCCTTTAAATGTATGCCTCAAAAAGATAATGAGGAACAGATACAATGCACAAAAACATTAAAATCAAGAAAGAGCAATGTTCAAAGAAATGAGAACATGAAAAAGAAAAAAACAGTCATTTAGATGAACAAGCTTTTGGGGGTGGGGGAGGAGGAAGGAAGGAAGATTAGGACTTATGCCTGTGATGCCATGGTGGAAACAGAACAGAGCCTCATATTGGGACAGGAACAAACTGGGGTTCTTTCCCAAACTCTTAAACTCTGCAAGGATCCTCAATGGGCACAAACTCGAAATACGGTGATTGGTGGCATTTTGTGCCTACCCACGATGATCCCGCCCCCTCCAAATGGGCTGTGGTTCATTTTGGGGGTTATGGGTGGGGTGGGGGAGGGGTGGGTAGCCACAAATCACCATATTTCCACCCGCCCACTACTCCCCCTCCCTCATCACCTCCCAACCTTGTCTTGAAAGTGCCACGGTCACTTCTGCCACCATCCTGAGGGTCTGCAGGCCTAACCACCCACTGCCACAGGCAGGATGCTCCGAGTTGATCATGTGCTGCCTGCAGAGTCATTCTGCGAGAGTAACCTGTCTCGTCAGGGTCAGGTGTTCAAAGCCTGGCCATGTTTGTGGGGAGCAGTCCCCGTCAGTTTGTGCAGGTCCACACAGAAGGCACGGGGCAGCAGGGCAAGCAAGGAAGTCATGGTTAAAAAGGACATATTGTAGTAATGGTGGTGAGCGGTGACCGCATACTGTCTGAAGTGGCTGGACATCTTGGGCCGCTGCTATATGTAATTACTTGGAAGGGACTCACTAAAAATGAGTCCCTTTACCTTAAATAATCCCTGCCTTCCCGTTAAGACTGTCAACAGATCACGTTGTTTTGCCCTTACTATTATCAAATGCCAAGCTGACTTGGGAGTCCTGTTACTGAATACTTTGCTTCACCCAGCACAACACTCTCACCTCACCCATCATATGCAAGTTTTCACATCACACTTACTGCCATATAGGGCCGGCAGCCGGCATCTCTGGTTTTGGCAATGGAGTCCACAAGTTGCCCACTGATGCCAAAATCACAGAGCTTAATATTTCCATTTCTATCCAGAAGAATATTGGAAGGTTTAATATCTGCAAAGGACACAGACAAACAGACATATATGTAAGTATCTATGCTTCAGGCAAAAGATTTCAATTTCAAATAGCTAGAAGATGCATAGCAAAAGCAAGCAAACAACAATAATAATAATAATACAAAAATCAGGACTGAAGATAATCTTCATACCTAAGCTTTCTTTCTCAAGTAATAATTTTTAAATCAGCTAGCTGCTGTTATGTTTTGTCCCACTTACATTTGAAGGATACTTCTCAAATAGGTACAGATTAGACAGGACATCAGTGACTGGACAGCCCAACATTATTATGTTAAAACTTAAGAACAGGTGGCAAGCAGTGCTGGGGTGTAGCGCTGATAAAAAGAAGCACTGCATCCCCATTCTGCTCTGTGTCCTATCTGGATGGTAAGAGGTGAAAAAGGACCTGCCATCTGCTTCACCCATGGCTAATGATGCCTGGAAGCAGGGGGGGGGGCACTCCACCAACTCATTTAAGCAAGGTGGGTATACATCCTTAAAAAAAATTATGTCTGCAGCCACAGTTCTGCAGTGCTGGAGATTTAAACTGAAGGAACAGCAAAGAGGGAAAGGACTATGGTCAAACCCATGGGCCTAACTGACCCCATGCCTTTCACCCTGTAGGTCTCAAACCTATCCTGTGGTCCAAAGTCTTTGTGCTTAGCTTAAGTTCCTTGTAATGTTCAAAGGAAGACAGCAGCTGCCTTCTGTTTCAAAGACAGCACCATCACAATGCTGGGAGGGAGCCAAGAATCTTGGGGAGTCAGTGTAACACCAAAATGATAACACAGACAGAATGCCAAAGCAGAAAGATGTTTTCAATTTTACATCTGGATTTTGGGAACTCAGTGAGCTTGCTCGAGGACCATTCAGAAAAAGAACTACAGAAATTCATTGGGTGACACAGTAATTAGGAACATAAACACTGATTATGCAAAACAATGTCATATCTGAACTGGCCCTGTGGTGCTGAGAAAGCACTGACGTATAAGGAGTGTGGAAACAAAGTTCGTTACAAAAGGAAAATTCAGCATCACTTTCAGAAGGCTTGCTTCATGGAGCTTAGAGAAGCTTGTGGATAAAGAATGTAATAATTTTGGGTTGGGTTATATGTTGGTCAAATGATGATGATGATGGTCAACAACTCTCAGTATTCCACCCTACAAACTATTCTGGCTACAGCTGCCAGGGGAAGCCCCTTTGCTTAACCCAGATTCCCCAAAGGGCGATCAAAGAAATTGTCAGGACAATTGAAAATCAATGTCTAGTATCTTCTGATCAGAAGCAGAGAAAGAAAATAGGGAGCGCAAATCCCAAGTGTGTGTAATTAAGAAGTGGGGACTCGTAGTGTGGTGCCTGGGGGTGAGTCATCTGGGTGAGGTAATCCACATGAGGTAATGTACAGAGCATGATTGGTCAGCATTATGAGCGCAAGGTATAAAGCTAGAGATTAGACAGCAATTTCTTCCCTTGTCATTTGATTGCTGACTGTTGCTGTTGTACTTGCAGTCTTATATTGCTAATATGATTACCGGAGAAGATTGATGTGTTTGATTTCTGTTGTGTTTGGACATGGACTGATTTATTTTCACTTAAATTATCAAGCTATTGATTGCTCATGTTCTTGAGGAATGAAGATTATGGTGTATATATGTAAATAGATGGCACAGAAAAACTACTTCGACTCTGTGTACAATTATTGCCTTTACTGGGGACTGGAATGAGGAAGCTGTTTGGATGAGCAGCAAAACGTTTCTATCTCTCCAAACAGAAGTCCAGTAGCCATGACTCAACTTCCAGATCAACTCACCTGGATGACTGAGAATCTTCACAGGCTTTACTGGGGACTAGCACCACAACCAATTTGACCCCAAAACACTAACAGAAATACCTTGTTGTTTCACCTCTAGACTTTCTTTCTGCTGGATTTTGTTTGCCTAAAAGCTGGATTTTAAAAAGGATGACTTTTTCTTAGATTTTAGAAAAACTGACACTGAAAAGCAAGTTCACAAAAATATTGCTGAAATCCAGTTTTAAAAGCATGTTGTTTTATCAAGTTATAAACCCTAGCCAGCATACCTGAGCACACCTGCAAATTTCAGTGATCCCTTTGGACTTCCTGAGAAATAGGATTATTGTGGCACTGCCAGTGTTAAAAATAAGTACAGTAGGACCCCTGTATCCACTGATTCATTATCCACTGATTGAGTTATCCACGGTTGGCAGAGGAAAAAAAGTTAATAATTCAGCAGCCACAAAACAAGCTGTAAAGTAAGCTATTGTCACAAATAGCATCTGTAAAACAAGCTACTGTCACAAACAGCGGCCATAAAGCAAGCTGCTGTCTCAAAACAGCAGTCATAAAGCAAGCTACTGTCAGGAAACAGCAGTTTGGGGATGGGTGGGCAAGTGTTCTCTCTTATCCACGGTTTTCATTATCCACGGGAAAGCCTGGAACCAATCCCCAGCGGATACCAGGGTCCTACTGTAGTAATTACACTGGTCAAAATCCCAGTGCCAATTCCAGCGAAAGTAAACTATCAATTGGTGGGATTTGCATTAAGTACTGAACTACCATCTAGCTAGGCATAGCAACTGCACACATAAAATTATTTTATTTATTCCTATGGCTGTTACGATGGCTCCTAATACTGTAGTTTAGGACGATGAAATAAATGCTTTTAAAATGGAATGGTTGGATCTGGAGTTGTCTTCCACAAATTTAGGCTTTGGGAGTGGGGGAGTCTGTTTGAAAAAAAACTTGGGAGAACAAATTTTCACTGATCTTCTATTCCCCATGAATCATTCCCTACATTGTTCTTGAAGGCCTATCAGTTATCTGAGAGGATTTTCAGGTTGAAGGGATGGGAAAGGGAACATTTCCAATCAACCTCACAGTTACAGTGCATAAAATGTCCTGGGATATAAAGGCGAAATTATCTCTACAGGAAATGCAAATCCAGAAAAACTTACCTCTGTGAATAATTTTCAAGTTTTCTTTTAAGTGGTTTAGTGCTTTCACAGTCTAGGAGAGAAGCAGAAGTTTTTATGGAGGAAGGCATGTAATTCAAGTCCTGTTGTTACACAACTCAAAAAAAATTCAATCAATGTTGATTAACTAAGGTGAGCATATCTTATGAGGCATAACTATGTACATGTTCCTTCTAACCTTTAATAGTAATAAAATTTTACAGGGCAGTTAAAGGCAATGGAGATGTTAGGGCATGTCTTCAAATGGGGCAGAGAAGGGTAGGAGAAGCACTAACCACCCGAACTTCTCCTCCTGCCCCAACAGACATATCCTTCGTGCCTCCTCACTCTTTCTCTTCTGAACATCCATGTCCTTCTCTCCCACTGAGAGACAAAAATAATTATCTACTGATTCCACAGAAGCCCTGACCCACTCCACCATCTCAAATGTATGGATAGGGAAAGCTGCCCTGGCTGGATTGCACCAAGTTGTCACTGGAACATGCCTGTTAATTCCTATCTGTCCCAAACTGAACCAGAGACTTATCTACCACCTCTTTGGCAAACACACACTCACACAATGTATTTCAATTATATATACTGTGTATAAAATATATATGCTGGTGTCTGTGCCTCCTTGTAGATTCCACTGGTGCAGATATCATTTATAGTTTTTCTCTCACCCCAGACCCCAGCAAACCCATAATAACCCCAACCAGGAGACACTGAGTGCTCAGTGTCAGAGTGCATTTAAGGTACATTTTTCAAGAAAATTACTCAAGAATGCCTGAGAAATGGGTATCACTCTCACGTCTTCCTCTAGCATGCAGAAATTTAGCATTTTGCTTTCGAACTTACAGGAGTAGATGGGAGTCTGAATACTACAAATTATTATTACAGATATTTAGAACTATCAATTTGGATCAAATTGGGCACTGTTTGGTGAATTCTGAATATTTCCAAATCCAAATAGGCATAACACTAGTTTATATCTCTTGGGAGATAAATTGGAAAGAGACCACCAAGTGGGCTTTAGCTCACCATATGTATCTAAAGGAAGACTGGGAAAGAGCACATTCTAAAAATATCTGCCCAACTACTGTAACACACCCTAAAGAGGCCTAATAAGCAGCCAGGTTATTAACTTCTACAATAAATTCTGCTCAGTCTAATTCTACAGCAAAATTCTGGTTGAGCTACAACATGTGTACTCAATCCTTGCCCTTTGTGACCCATACAAGTGGCAATAAAGAATTCGCCAAGTAGAGGAGGAGACTGGGGAATGCCCCTCTGTCGCAAGGCAGGGTGTCAGCCTGCCTAAAAGAAGTCATATTAAGATCTATACTGAAAAAGCTTTCCAGGAGATAATTACCAGACAGCCCTAGGATCAGTACATTAGAGTATGTGGTAGACCTTCAGGTCAATGTGTTCCTGGAAGTGACTAATTGTCTATATCTCTGCCAAACTGGTTTTAGGCATAGTGACAGGATATGGCCAGCTTTGGTTGCCTTAGTGGATGAAAAATAGCAGGAACTGGGCAGCAGAGTGTGTTCTGGTGGATGTCTCAGTGGCTTTCAACAGCACTAACATTAGTATCCTAGGTGGAACTGGGACTTGATGGCACTATTTTTCAGTAGCTCCAGTCCTTTATGGAAGGGTAAGCTCAGACTCAGGAAGACAGGCCTGCCTTGCAACTGTATTTACCATACACAGGAAACCACTGGACTTCTTCTCTGGAGTTTTGGGTGGGACCACAATGCCCATCTCTTATCTCTCTCCTTTCCATCTAACTTCCAGAGAAGTGCTTTGGTTCTACATCAGTGTCTTAATGTCATAACTGGGCCGGATAAGGGTAAACAAACTGAAACTTAATCCAGAAAGACAGAAGTGATCAGGATCAGTTGAAAAGCAGATGAGGAAAGCAGGCTATATCCTGTGTTACGTGGTGTTGTGCTTCCTCAAAAAAATCAGGTTCAAAGTTTAGTCATATAAACTCAGGTTCAGAGTTGCTGGCTAGAAGCTTTGAGCCTGGATACCCAGGTTTTGGTGACAGGGCAAATTGCATTAAGACAGATAGAATAAGGATGCAACCTAGTTTCTGAAGATATCTGTCCTAGCTATGGTGAAACATGCTGATGTTGGTAAGTGAGGCCACTTTGAAGAGAGGAAAAAGAAGCACACCTTGTCTATGCTGGAAAAAACTATTAATACCAGTGAATAAACAGTTTTATTCTCTTTTGACACTAGCCACTGTTGTAATCTGAAGTGCAATTGACTACGTTCTGCAAACCAAAACTTATGCCAGCAACAAACCGGAGTTTCAAGTCTTAATATTCATATTTTCACCTTGCCCCACTTTAATGCATACCCACATCTCTCTGCTTCCTTGCTCTTGCCAAGACAAGGCTTCACCTCATTCCTAACAAGTCTAGATATATGACTGTTGTAGGATGAGACTGCTTGGATTTAGGACATTTTGAATTTCTAAACGAGGAAAGAGGAATATAGAGGGCAAGCAACAAGATTTTTCAATGATTTCCACTGAAAAAGGATGTTTTTAAGAACAAGTATTTTGAGGACTGCTCTTGCTAAATGTATCTGCAAGAGAAGACCGTGTTTTCAGTTCATTTCTGTTGAGTCTATTCTGAAGTAGAAAACAGCTGAAACGTGTCAGTTTCACATGCTTTTGAGTCCCCAAATCACAACGCAAAGTGAGCCATTTTTAAAAAAGTTAGCATTAACAGCAAGATTTATTTAAGGTAAAGAAGCTCCTGTTTAGAACTTTAAGCAAAGCAGGTGCCTGCAGAGAAAGGAGAAAAGAGAAACAGAAAAAGACAACACTTACAGCTAAAGTGATTTTGCCTAGAATTTCTTCTGGAATAACGTCATCTAATACACTATATACATATTTGTAAAATTTGTCAAACGAGGTAGACATGAGCTCCATACATATCCAACAGTCACCCTAGAAAAGGAGAGGCAGAGAAAGAAAATTTTAATATTGTTGTCAAGTAGATGTCAACACCTGGGATACCCAATATGTTTCCCCTTTTTGAGCAGATTGGTAAAGCAGGAAAGGACAAAGAAGAAAAAGCAAAATGATTGGTATATTCACACACACCCCCCAATTCATTGTATCAGACAAAAATATTCTTTTCCCTCTTGTCAAATGGCAACTGATCTCATAAAAGGAAGACTGTATTACTTTTTCTAAACCTATCACTTCATTAAAGTAACAACAACAAATCTGAAAATACAACCAGTAGATGTTTATAAAATGCTTTGTAGAAACACTGAATATAACTGATGCCAAGCTTGCTGGTTTGCACTTCTTTGACCCTTCTTTACAACAGATGTAGCCAGTTTTCCTATAAAAATATCTCATCTTGCTTTGCCCTTCATGAGCCATCAGAACAAATAATTACTAACAGATCCTATTTAATCTTGTCAAACTCTCCCGCTAAGCCTGTCATGGGTAATACTATTTTGTTTCAGATAATTACACATAGGCACAAGAACGTGCAAACACACACACACGCACACATGGAGCTTTAGATAAAAATAACATGTTATAAACAATAGCATTATGTTCCTGATAATCCCTGGGTTACTTTAAAGACGTGCTAGGCTTCTCTATCTGAAGACTAGTAATTCTTGGCATGTCTTATTCAGCACCATCAATTTCTTTCTGCCATGTCCCGTCAAAGGAGAACATCAGGCATGCTTTTGGATGATTCCTAATTATCACAGTCTGACAGCATGGCCAAGAAAACTCAATCCGTGCCATGTTCCAAAATATGTCCCAGAATCCTCTGCAATAGGTAGGGATCCCACAAGCACTTCTCAGAAATGTTTTCAGAGACAATAAGGACATTGTTTCCTGAAAAGCCCACATGGTATTCCACTCAGGAGTGCTGGGCTAGGAACGAGGAAGCTCAGTGAGTGATGGTGAGCAAGAACATAAGAACATAAGAAGAGCCATGCTGGATCAAGCCAAAGGCCCATCTAGTCCAACTTCCTGTATCTTACAGTGGCCCCACCAAATATATCTGGGAATGCACAAGACTAGATATCTGTTTCCTGATACCACTCCCTTGCATCTGGCCCTATAAGTACTCTGGTTTTAAGACGGGATATTACACATCTTCATCATGGTTTGTAACCTGTGGTGGACTTTTCCTCCAGGAATCTGTATAACCCCCTTTTGAAGGCATCCAGGCCAGATGCCATTACTACATCCTGTGGCAGGGAGTTCCACAGACTAACAACATGCTGGGTATAAAAATATTTTCTTTTGTCTGTTCTCACTCTCCCAGCCCTCAATTTGAGAGTATGTCCCCTAGTTCCGGTATTCTGTGAGAGGGAGAAGAGCTTCCCTCTATCCACTTTACTCATGCCCTGCATTATTTTGTATGTCTCAATCATACCCCCCCCCCTCAGGCGCCTTTTTTCCAGACTGTGTGTGTTGTGTCATTACATTCGTGACTGACTCTTCATGACTCCATGTCCATGGAGTTTTCTTGGCAGGAATACTGGAGTGGTTTGCCAGTGCCTACTCCAGGCGCCTACAGTCCCTGGTATTCCCTGGTGGTCCCCCATCCAAGTACTAACCAGGGCCGACTGTGCTTAGCTTCCAAAATCAGGCGAGATTGGATGTGCTTAGGGCATCTAGGCAGCTTTTTTCCAGACTAAAGAGCCCCAAATGTTTTAGCCTTTCCTCATAAGGGAGGCCCCCATTAGCCTTTCCTCATAAGAAACCACAGCTCAGTCTGACCTAATAGCTCATAATGTTGTTGTGAGGACCAAACCAAAGATGCAAAGATAGGCACACGGTCCCAAACTTCCTTGAGTGATCAGCAGATCTGAAAGTGCTACTCAGGCATTTGGAAATCATCCAGAGAGTCATGCAGTGAAGGGAGGGTGCTGGTTCCTGCTCCCACATCACTTTCAATCTGAGACTACAACGGTCTGGAAAGAGAAGAGGGATGCCCCTCTTTAGGTTCGCTGGGTGAATTGGAAGTCCGCTTTTTCCATGAGCTGGCTCATGCGGTGACTTGGTGAACAAATCAAGGCAAGATGTTTAAAAACTACAGATGTACAGTGTAACATCATCATTAATTTGTTGCTGAACGATGATCAAAACTGACACTCTGTAGTCTACTGTTAACAGCTGGCGTAGTGGGTCCCCCCCCTTTACATGCATCTCCCCACATCCCAGCGAGTTTACCCAGAAAACTGCCACCTGGTTGCCCCTGGTTAGATGGATTTTGTTACCAATGAAAAACCTGTGGAATTCATTAACAAAATTGTATGTTACAAATTAAGCAATGTTGGAGTGCTTACCTCTCTGAAGAGTGCTCCATAAAACTGAACAATATATGGGCAGTCACTACTTCGCATAACTACGTCTAAATCCATTAAAAGCTGTTTTTGCTCTTTTTCATCCACTGTTGATCGAATTCTCTGAAAAAAATAAAAAAGGAAAACATACTCTCACTCACTAAGGAAGAGATAGTAAATAGGCATTTTACAGTATCAACCTAAGATTTCAATAGTGGGAATAACACAGCAACAAGCTAGCAAAGGACTTAAAAGGTTTACTTATCGTAATTTAGTAGTGTGTTAAATTTTGTGGTGGAAATGTGAATGTTTGAAATATAGTGGGGAGAATCCTATTAGTGTTTTGTCTAAGGCTTCATTACTTGCCTTAACTAATTATGGACTGCTGGGATGCATCTTGGTTTTATGTAATGTATGTAGTTTTGTGTCAGACTGCACATTTGAGAGGCATAGAGCAAAATAGCTATGCCATGTTACAAAGACATTCAACACACACCAATAAAATTATGTCCAGCCTTTTAACAACATCAGCTGAAATACTACAATTGAACGACTAATCATTTTGTAGAGAGAACTCAAAATTTTATTTATGAAGGAATCTTAAATATTGCGAGCTCAAGTTATATATGACATGACGTACTGCAGGATGGATTTTTATATTCTTCATTTAGAATATGGTAATTAAAAAAGAATAACAATTCACTAGCCATACATCTTAATTATCCTCTTTCAATATATTGGAAATCATTGTCCATGTATCCTTTTTCAGTGGCACGGGTGATGCAACTCAGGAAAAGTTTGAGAGATTCTAGAGAGCTAACAAACTGAAGGTACCACCAGTCACTGGAAGGAAAGAGAACTCTTAGCAAGCTAAACCACTACTGGTTCCTGTCAGACAGAGCCTCTTAACTATCCATATCTTGGCTAACAGCACCCTCTACAGTTAAGCATGTGTAATACTCACAAAATGAATGCCATTTTGCTGTTGAGTCTGTACGATCTCACCCCTCCTCATCATTCCCCCCCCCCCCACGATAGAACACAATCATAGTTCAACTACTACAATAAGGAAGGCACTGATAAAACCTTTTTTTCTGGATAAATAGCAGTTCTTCCAAATTTTTCATATTAAGTTTGAAAGTCAAGTAAATTGTTAAGTGCTTTTAATTATCCCGTTTTGCCAAGAAATGTCATCCAACGGGGAGAGGACAAAGTGATTTATCCTTTGAGGGAACAAATCAGCCCTGAATAAATGGAAACGTTATTTCAAGCCGTGTGTGTCACGAATTTTCTGTCACAGTAGCTCAAGTCTGAAACAGTGCATTTCCCCACTGTAAATTTCAATGCATGGACGATTATGCTGCTGCACGTACAGACCACAGGGACAGGCATAGAGCCAAAGATATTACTTATTAATGAGACCGGGTATACAAAAACACATCAGTGGATGTTGTATTGGTTAGTTAGGTTGGTATAAGTGTAATGGCAGAAACTGCAGCAGGAAAATGTTGTTTGTTCATGTCCTTTGTCACATACTGGTTGTGCTTGTTAACTAGCAGCAAATCATTGATACCATTTATGCCACTGCATTTAAATTAATGTGAACTAACCAACAGGATTTGGCCAATGAAAGGTATGCAAAGTGACCATTTAAAGGTATTCAATAAATGCTGAATCTTCCAGGAAAATGTCAACTATGTTATTCCAAGAGGTATTAACATACTGCAGTGAGCATTCTTTCAAAGGTGTAGCATTAAGCAGAACGAAAAGCAGAGTAACAAGGTGGGAATGTACTACCCCTCTTTCTAAATATGACAATCATCTTCCTTTTTCCAGAGCATGCAGGAGTCACTGCCTCCTTCAAGGAGTGCCTTTTTGTGACATACAAATGTTAACATTAGCATTAAAATCTGCCAATCCATATTCTGGTACCAATTTGAATCTGGTACCCAATCTTTTGTTTCCCAGAAGATGGTGATAGTATTTTCCAACTCAGTTAACAGGTACAGTACTACATTGGCACTGATCAATTATTGCACTCCTGAAAGCTACATCTTTGCTTCCATAAGTGGTAGAAATCTTATCTATTAAGTTTTAATGTTGTTAACAACTTTTAAAAACCATTTACACTTCTATCTCTTAAATCTGCTAAGTGTAGCTACACACTGCAAACCAAATAAATCAATCCCTTAAACCCAGCTCAGCAATTGTAGGCACATATAAAGACCAGATAGGATCACAACTGAGCTGTTGAAGGAGCAAGGGAGCAAGAAAGCAAATGCTTGAACCATTCACCTCCAGGTCACTGGCTGAAACCCATCTGACAGCCCTTCTGTGCTTATATGTAGTATGGCAGGTTTGCGACTGATCTGGCACCAATGGCTGAACAATTGCAATTATATGTTCCCATGAACGGTGACTCTAGACCAGTAGTTACCAACCTTGTGTAATCTGGATGTTCTTGGACTTCAACTCCCAGAAACCCCAGCCAGCACAGCTGGTAGTGAAGTCTTCTGGGAATCCAAGAACTCCTGTTGAAGTATGTGCAAGGGGTGGTTTACCATGGCCACCAAGCTCCTAGTAGGTTTTTAGAGACACGTGGGGATAAGAAACAAGGCCACAGTGATTCTAGCGTATCACTATACCCACTACATCATACTGTCTCTCAAGAGCCAAACTTCATGCTACATAAAAGCATTCTTAACCAACATGCCTGTAACTGTCTGTTTCTGTGCAAAAGACAAATTTAGGTCTCCCAACCTCTGTTGAGATCACCAAGGTATTTGCTGGTTCATTGGCTTTTAACATTTTCTTGCTTGCAACCACTGCCTAACTAATTCCAACCCACTGAAGGAAAACAGCATTTAGTGTTGGCAAATAGTTGCTTCTCGGGGTGATTTTTAGAGGGAAACAGAGTGGGATCATGGAGCTTTATGCAAATGGTGCAGAGTGGCATTTTCTTAAGAAAGATGTATGGCCAATTTTGACCATGTTAATTAAGAACATTTATTACCACTGACATGGACTTCTCACCTAGCAATCCAATAACAGAAACATTTCAGCTCACTTAGCATCAGCCAATTCTTCTTACATATCTTTATATCCTGATACATTCTTTAGCAGAAATATTCCAACTTTCCCCTCCACAACTTTCGCCCTCTTCAAATCCCTTAATAAATTTACAACAGAGAGGGCTGCTTTTGCTCTCTATTCTGAGGATCCAATCATACAGGCAAAAACATTGCCAAATTAATTAATTAATGCAAGTCATCCTCAGATATGTGTCTTCTTGAGCAAACCAGTGACCTTGACTACAAAAAAGTCCACAATATTCTCCTTGTTTTCATTATCCTCGCAAATCTGCAATTGTTCCAGCCATGGTTGGACCATGATTCCATGTCTTAAATACTGTATTCTGTTTTAGATATTGGATAGGTACCCTTTTCCAATTCTTTCTGGAATCCAAGTTAGTTTTCTGATTTTTGTAAGATTTTGTCCTTGAAAAGGTTTCACCTAAAAATGTTTTTTTTTCATTTCTATTTTTGGTTTTTTTTTTTTTTCATTTCTATTTTTGTTATCATTCTACTTACCCAACAGCTATCCTGGGATAGGAAGTAATTATACATAAGCATATCTCAAGCAGAGTAATAAAAATTATGCACATAGGCATTCTAAATAAAGCTAAAATTGTTTCCTTGGAATTTCATTGCACCTAGCTACAGAAAAGCATACAACAAAGGAAAGAATATTAGAAAGAAAGTAGGATGTTAAGCCTTGGATGTTAAGTGGAAGAGAAGGAAACAAAGAAGTCATTCACACAGACAGAAAAACATTAGAAGAAAACTTCGGAAGACTCACTAAATAAAATCCATAAATCCAGCGCAAACGACAACTGTACACCTGATAAGCAGCAGGTATACACAGACAGTCATCATCACTAAGTCAAGCATGCTGTATGTCAACAAGAGAAATGTGAAACCTATGGAAAGTCCAAATCTATTTCATCTTTTATAGCATGGCAAATCTCCTGCTACTACAATTGCAATATCCTCAGGAACTCTTGTGTGGATACATGAAGTATATTCCTTTATTCCACAACAAACACCAAGGGAGTCACTAGCACCAGAACATGTCTTCACACAGTCCATTAACACAACAAAGAAGAAATATCAGCTAACATCCTTAAGGAACTACAGCTTCTATGGGAGAGAAATAATATCAGTCTTTTCACATCATCAAGGAAAAGAATGACTGTGAGAAAGGCTAGAGCATTTCTTATTAAGTCTTTTGTAGCTACAGATTAGACAAGCTTTGCATGACTTTACAGGTTTCCTAAATTGCCTTTGTTTGAAAAATCTAAATAAATATATGTGTACATCAATTTTCATTTCTCTAAGACACCTATATAATATTTTCTGACACAGTGGGTAAGGATCTGTTTCAAAATCAGACAGTAATTATCAGTCAACAATACAGCGACACAAGGAAGTGGATAGGCGACAATTTCATGTATAATAGTATGCAATGATTGCTTTGTGCTGCTTTTGTAAACGTATACTTTTCAATTATCATGTTAGTTTTCATTTATACAGTGGTACCTCGTAAGACGAATTTAATTCATTCTATGGGGCAATTTGTCTTACCAAAAATTGTCTTACAAAACGCGGTTTCCCATAGGAATGCACTAAAAACTAACTAATTCATTCCGGAGGGAACAGATTAATAGTTTTTCAGTGCATTCATATGGGAAGGCTTTCTCAAACCCCCTTAATCACAGGACAGCAGAGGGCTGTTCCACCCTGCAGCCGACAGACAGCTGATTTTGACAGTTCCAAGCTGTCTGTCGGCTGTGCGGGAGCAGCCTTCCACTACAGGTGAACCCAGCAAAGGGGGGAAGCTTCCATCACAAACAGCCCAGGCTAGGTGAGTATCACTGGGTCCCTGCTTCACCCACCTATTTGGTGGGCAAAGCAGGAACCCATTGATCATCACTCAGCCCTGGCTGTTCCCTTGCAAACAGCCCAGGCTGGGCAAGGATCACTGGGTCCCTGACATTTTGAATCGTTATAAAAAAATCCCCAATTGTTTAACTAAAAAAACTGGATACAAGCAAAAGTATCAGATTTTTGAAACATTAAATTAAAATGATATGGCCAGAATCCTACTGGCATTCGTGTAAGGTTTGCATAACTAGCCAAGGTTAATTGGAGCTAATTGCAGCTAACTGATAAGATGGCAGTGCAAACCTTAGAATTAGATTAGTACCTGGTTGCATGCTGAATTGTGCAATCAAGATACAACATAGCTTCTCATCAATTAGAATCGGTTAGATAGTTGAACCAAATTAGCAAAAGCAAGTTCAGCAAACTTTACGGAAATATCAAAAGTGGCCACTCTATTACTATAACAAACATGTCTGCCACACAGATAAAGAATGTTTTCACATTTTACATGGTAGATACATTCCAGTATTTGCTGCGGCCAACAGAGAAAGCACAAAAGAGATATGAATAATCAAATGTTAAAGACCTTCACAAAGACTTTGTGTTTATGACTACATATAACCATGTAGCTTTAACGTAATGTTGTCTATTAATGCTGTAAGATGTCCCTCAATTCCTTGTTTTCAAATACTTGAACATGTCTTAATTGCCCCTCATTACTGTAAGCCGCCTTGGGTCCTTTTCCAAGGAGAAAGGTGGGGTAAAAATACTCTAAAATAAATAAATAAAAATAAACAGCTGATTATGCACCTGCACTTAAGAATGGCAACTGACTGAAGTTTCCTGACACTTGTTTAGGAGATATTTCCTGTATTTACTATAGCAAACTCTAGTAGAGATGCACAGCTACACTACAGTAGGAACTTAGTCATTTGGTATAAAACTCTCTCTTTTTAATCAATTAGTAATCATCTTTTTTTTTCAATTGATTACTAATCCTTATTTTGTTGCCCTCAGCCTCAATTCAGTGTACCTGAGAGATTGTCAGCATTAAGTATCCACTGGAACAGTCCCCACAGCAGGAAGACCTATACTGCATTGTGCCAAACATTACAGAGCTGGTAATAGCCTGCGTTACTGACTCTCAAGGGTATTTGAGGCTGCCAGGTGAAAATGACAGTTGAACTTTCCCCTCAAAGTGCCGATAGCCATCTGTGTGAATCAGAAGGGGCATCAAGAGGCCAATCTGCTCAGACTCAGCACGCTTGCTTGGTTTTGAAAAGTCTGCCTGAAGAAAGCTGGCTCGTGGGTAAAAAAGGCTACCTTTGAGCAGGATGCTATTCACAAAATTCTCCACTGACTGTCATGGTCTGCATCTCTGGACAGGTGAGGCACTGAAGGTTCCAGCAATAGGCACAGAGTGCTGGCACAGCCTGGTGCATACAGCCCCTACCTACCTACCTGTTCCACTAGATCTCTGCTGTTTGTGTCTCTGGACTGTATTCAGACTTGCTTCTCATGCTGACCCTGTGTTTGGAACTTGGAACTGTCTTCAAACTGCCTTTCTAATTTGTAGCTGCTCTATTGTTGTGCTGCCTGAAGCTGGACAGATACACAGAAAAAACAATTAGCATTCTCTGTTCCCTAAGTACTAGGAGAAGAAGGAATGAGAGAGAATTAATTCCTTCCTAGACTATCTGAAAGCTGAGTTATGGCAACTGGACTTCTTTTCTTGAGAGACTGAAACGTTTCACTGCTAATCCAAACAGCTTTGTCAGTCTGAGGAAAGCTAGTTGTGAGTCCTCCATTTTATAGTTCACTTTGACCTCATGTCACTCTTGTCTGAAATAGGCTCATAAGATCAATAGCCTGAATAGGCTTGCTAGGTGACTCAATAGGCCTTTAGGTGAGCAATGGCCTAAGGTGCTGAAACCCATAAAGTATGAGTTGTCAGCTATGGCTTTGGTGGTGGAGGTGTGAAGTATTCTTTTTATTTGTCTTGGGACAAATAAAAAGAATACTTCACACCACCACCACCAAGGCCATAGCTAATGACCCGTACTTTATGGGTTTCACCACCTTAGGCCATTGCTCACCTAAAGGCCTATTGAGACTATTGTGTACCTAACAAGCCTATTCAGGCCATAGTTCATCTTATGAGACTATTTCAGACCAGGATGACAAGAGGCCAAAATGAACTATAAAAATGGAGGACTCATCACTAACTTTCCTCAGAATGATGAAGCTGTTTAGTTGAGCAGCAAAGTGTTTCAATCTCTCAAGAAAAGAAGTCCAGTTGCCATGACTCAACTTCCAGATAAACTCACCTGGATGACTGAGAATCTTCACAGACATATTCCTTCCTAGACAGCATCCACTAGTGTAATTTGGAGACAACAACACTGATGCTGGTAGAAAAAAATCCATTGAAGAACTTCTAAGATTTCACAAATGTACTGCTCAACCCCACTGTAGCATTCACCCTTTTACTGTGTATGTGAAGTACAGGAGGGAGGATAAAGGGTTAACGCTCATGCCCAAATATGGAATGTGGAGGCGGAGTCCTTGTGCTTAAATAGCCCCCCCTAAAGGTAGTTAAGAGTCAGAAAGGACTGAGATAGGGCTAAGTTAGAGAAACTGACAGGCACTGAAGAAGAGACAAGATAGGGAACTGTCAAGTTTGAGAGAGGGAATTAGAACATTATTTGAGTGAACTGCTTTGAGAAATTTTAAGTAACTGAAAACAAGTGATCTGTACTTAACATCTTATTGTATTCAATAAACATTCATTTTATTTTTCCATGTTACAGCTTGTCTGGAACTCAGTGATTGAACTGGGATATACAGACTGGTGGTAGCGATACCCAAGACTAACTTGGTACAGGGCAATGGTCTGTGAGATGACTTGGGACCTGTGCTAGAGTGAGGTTGTGCCTTTTACTACTTTGCAGTGAGGGGAGGGTGGTAACCCAGCTGCACTCGAAAGGCTGACCTCCACAGCCACCACTTTTCATACCATATCTTAGGATTTGGCATATACAGAATGTGAAAAGTGTTCATCCTTGTTCAAGATTTTCTGTTCATTTAAGATAACTGTCTTAGACTATGCAGAGTATATTCCGGAACGCCTCAGTACTGATATCTTAGCTGGGCATGGCATTCACACCTACGATGACATCCATTTATTTTACAGACAAGAGTTGCTGAGAAAATAAAAATCCCTGTGGTCAATAACAACTAATGACAGTACAGCAACACACACACCCCGCCCTTTCGCGGTTCATATACTACAGTCCCGGTACATATCACGGGACCACAATATATGAAACAAAGGCCCCCTGGGGTAAGGTGGATGGGCCTGTTTCAATATTCTTGTACTTACCCCAGGCCTGGCGCTGCCCCAAACGAGCCTCCAAAAAGCTTCTGGGGCCTGTCAGAGGCCCCGGAAGTGCTTTCCAGCGAACCGGAAGTGACTTCCAGATCACCAGATAGCATTTCTGAGGCCTCCAACAGTCCCCAGAAGCCAATTGGAGGCCCGTTCGGGACAGTGCCAGGCCTCAGTTAAGTGTAGGAGGCCCCATATAGCCCCCAAGGCCAAACCCGACCCAGCATCCACATATCACGGATTTTCAATTATTGCGGGTCAGGTTGGGTCCTTAACCCTCATAATAGCTGGGGGGGTAACTGTATTCTTATCACCAATGAAGGCAATGGAGTATCAAGTAACTATTAGCAAAAACAACACAATGGTGGGATTCTAAAGATAAACATCATAGGTAACATTTATCTCAACACACATTATTTTGCAAATGAATTAAGTCAGATTGTGATAATATTGTATTCTATTTTTAAAGGCAAAAATTACATCCAGTGCATTTGCAAGGCTGACGAAAAATCAGAACCTGTGTGATTTGTGATAATCTTCAGCAATGTAATGAAAGAGCATCTTAGCAGTACCTCCACAGAAACAAACAAAAAAAAAAAACACCCTGTCATCTGTTGAATCCATACCCATTTTACCCACAAGATTCAAACTACTGGAGCATGTTTGAACTAAAATAAATAAGAGGGATGTTCTACTCTAAACCATTTCACATAGGACCTTTAATGGTCAACTGCAAAAATTTACTTCCTATTAAGATGAACTGGATTTAAACCAGTGACCTGGAGGTGAAAGATCTCAGATCCAACCCCCCTCACAAAAATAGCTTCTCAAGCTCTGCATATCATTTAATATGTGTGTGTTTGTGTGTATGTGTGTCTTTAAAGGCATCTTTTTAAAAGTATCATCATTTTTTTGCAAACACTACACCAGACATTGTTTTGTCAGCCAATATAAACTTCATAATTGAAGGAGGGAAAGCCAAGAACAACTGCTGAGTGCCAGATGGAGGGACATTAAATTCTCCATCATGATTCGTCTCTGCTCCTGGAAATACAATATATAGTTATGGGCATCACCTACTTTAACAGCCATAATTTGCCCACTTGGTTTGTGGACCATTTTGTTGACAGAACCATAAGCGCCTCGTCCAATTTCTCCAAGGTCTTTCAAGTCCTCTGCAGTAAAATCCCAATGCTGTTCAGGGGAAATCTTCAATTTTCCTGATGATTCAATGCTGTGTGTTCTCAGTCTCTCTCTGTCAAAAAATTTGGGAAGGAATTTTTCCACAATTTAAATCGTTTGAAACTTTTTTTTCATCAGCACTGATTAAAAGCATTTACTGTATATAGAAGAGTGTACGTAAGGTTAATGCAAAAAGAAAAGAAAAAAGGATGTACAAACTCCAAGCAGGAACTAAATAAAGGCTGAGGGTATGAGCCTGAGACTAGATTATTTAAAGTAACTACACTTTTTAGAAACTACCTAGAATCCAGTTCATGTCTTTACATTACAGCTTCAATTTGGATGATTATAAATTTCTATATAAAATCCTAACATGATCCTATGAAATGCAGAATGATAGCATAAGCTGTGCCTGGAAATAGGTGACATCTTCATTCCTCTGGAGTAAAGTATAGGCTGGTGACTAACCAACTCTCCTCTTTTTATCACTTGCATTGATAGCACCATAAAGAATATCCATTACTATTAGTTGCTGGGTTTCTAAAGAGAAAATTACTGGTTTTCATGGAAAACTGAACACTTGCATGACCCCTTCACTTAACTTCAGAATGCATGCAAACCCAATAATTTGTCAGGATATGAAAGAAATGAAATGAATGTGCATACTTGTATAATTAAAGTACACAGAATACTTCTGTAGCTAGAGTACAAAATAAAGGCTATTTTTAAACCAGAAAAATACTATACTTTTACTTCAGCATAAAGGTTCTTTCAGCTCGTAAATGGATTTGCGTGAAGAAATACATTTGTTTAAGATTTTTGTTTCTCAGCAAGCACTCATGATGTGGACTTCCTTTGTGTTTTGTATGCAGATCTTACAACCCTTCATTTCTGCCATTGTCAAATGAGAGATCTAAACGTATTTAATAAGAGGCAACATTTTGTAACTCACTAGAACCTCCCTCTGTAAAAACAGGACTAGATTGCTCTAGGCTTCTTGCTCTAGAGCTAAGAAAGAGCCTGCTAAAACTGACCCATGTGACAAAAGCAAAAGGGCTAAGAGTGGTCTGAGATACTAGTTCAATTCACATATTATTGAATGGGTACTGGGCTCATGTGCTCCATTTCCTCTTTATATGCTGTCTCACATCCTCTTCCATAGCCAGCCATTTGCCTGCAAATTTTGATTGCCCACTATAACGTGCCATGGAAGAGCAAATGCAGAAAGATGCTATAGGAAGCAGGTTCGTTTCTGTTAGGCCAAATGCCAAACAGCAGTTTGGTGGCACGGATGAACTCTGAGAATATCATAATATTCCCCTTTCTCTAATAACCCAGCTCTAAGCAGTCACTCACTCACTCACTCATATTACCAATCTGGCTACAAGACCACTCCATTTTATTCTCTAAAGTATATAAGTATATGTGATAAATAACAGGGATAATGCAATACTGAGGGCAAAAACAACCTTCCTTAACATCTCTGTATTCCATGTTTAAATTAACCAAGCACAAGGAGTTACAAGACTGGTTTTCTACAAAAGCCAGTCAATAAGAAAGGAATTAATGAAATTAAACACTGGAATTTAAAAAATCAGGATGTCCCATTTCCAGTTACAATTGCTAAAATGAGTGATTTATCTTCAAAATAGCATTACTGTACTTTGATACTGGGAATTATTTCTGTACCACTGGCATATTGCAAATTATAAATAATATGAAAACTTTCACATTTTAGGAAGAATCTAGGAGATGTCAAATGCTGCTAAGAAAACAACAAACCTACAGCAAATCCAACATTCTTAATAATACAAGCATCTGCCTTGGTGTTCTACTCATTGCCTTTTGCAGTCATGAGGATGAAAATATACAGAAAGTGTTCACAAGAGCAGACCTTGTTCTTAAACCCACTACCCTTAGCCTACTGAAGAATCAAGTAAATATCTAACAGGTGACAGAAACAACCATGTTGTCACAGTACTATTTATTTCATAAGGTGGTGAGTTATTCAATGCCTTGATCCATCACAGACATCTGCAAACACATAACTCAGCATTACCTAAGTAAGAGAAGATTTCTCTGATTTTTCAGAATGTACACATCTGTGATGTGTCAGAGGATTCAAATGGCACAATCACATCCCAATCATCTTTGAACTGGAGTAGTGGTGGCAAACCTTTGGCACTCAAGATGTTTTGGACTACAACTCCAAGAATTCTGAGCCCAGATTGCTAGTGACAAAGGACTGTGGGAATTATAGTCCAAAACATCTGGACTGCTGAAGGTTCACCACCACTGGACTAGAGTAATTAGGCAGTTATCACTTGTCTTGATTCACCCTTGTTAAAATCATTGCAAAGAACAAGATCTAGCAAGTTTAACTGGAATATTCATATTTCTATTTTAAAATATTTTAATTCTGTGGTTCTATTCTCAGACTGTTTACTCAAGTTCATATAAGTCTCGACCTCTAACAGGTTAATATATAAAATGATGCCCTTTACATATAAATCTGATTTTGAACTCCTAGCAACATATTAACCTATCAGAAGCTTGCCTGGAGACATATGTGGAAAATAAGAAGAGAAAGAACAAAGAGAGAACCAATGCACAACTGTATACATATTCAAAAATCAGTAGGCTCTGTTTTGGGCTGGTACGTTTAATTAAGGCTAGAACAACCTTATTTTCAACATACCCTATTCTTCTGTTAGGATAACCGTAACAATGCAGAACTCAATCAGTCAATATCCCCTATGGGAGCAATCTGCTGAAATGGTTCACTGAACTACATTTCACCAGCATAAGAAGGCAGTAGATAGCCAAATAAAAGGGGAAAAACAAAGCAAAGTGTTCTGCTTATGTACCACCCTACAGTGCTTAAAGCACTCTCTGGGTGGTTTACAATGTAATTATGCAGGCTACCCATTCCCCCCCCCCCCCCCCGCAAGCTGGGTACTCATTTTACCGACCTCAGAAAAGATGGAAGGGTGAGTGAACCTTGAGTCTGCTACCTGGGATTCAACCTCAGGTCATGAGCAGTTTTTGTTGCAGTACAGCCATTTAACCACTGCACCACAAAGCTCCAGGAAAGAAAGGCCCTGAGTTCAAACCTAAATCCTTACAATCAAATCTCACTGAACAAGTGTAACTTAGCTTTATGTCATGATACTTCAGATTCTACTGTAAAACTATCAGAAATCTGGAACGTTCAAAATCGGCAAGACTACATCTTTGTTTCAGGAGGTCTAAAGCTGAAGAGGGAAGGAAGCAGGTGAACATCATACCTGCTCTAGCGAGGCTGGACTCATCTGCTCTAGGGCCACTTACTACCAAAGAAGCAGATGACCAAGGAAAGTGAGGAAATGAGCCAGGAGTGTTTGCTCATTTGCAAGCAGAGACAATAGCATTACACAACTGAATAATGCATCCAATTTCTGACTTCCCAGGAGCAGCATATCTTGGTTTGTTTGTTGGCTTTTGTTCTCTTGTATAGCAAAAAGGCCTACTTGAGGCTACCACCACTTCAGCATTGTTATGTTCAAAAATCTCATTTGACAGCTCCCATTGGGCAGCATGCATCTGATTTCTGCTTGGAGTGCATGCAGTTTGGTTATCTTTGCTGGACACGTGGATGAAAAAGAGGCAAGTATATCTCTTAATGTACCATTCTTATAGATGTGTAGTTAGAAGGAAGAAAGCCATAGAATGGGTGCCACCCTATTTTTTATAGAATACTTCATGTAAGACTTATATCTTACCACCTGAACCACCTTTCCCACCCAGAGAGGGCTAAAAGTTTTTAGGACTTAGATGACTGCCAACATCTGCTGTTGATGTATATCTCGAGTTCTCTCTGGAAGAGAACAACGCATATGAACTTCCTTTCCTTGGCAATGAGCACTTCAGCCTGTCGAGATGCGCTCTGTCACAGTTACTACAGCTCATTACGGATATATGAACAGCAAGACCATTTCTGATTATTCCTGCTACAATGTCAAATGGAATGCCAATTGCGTCTCCACGGCTGCTTTCTTCCTTCTCCACAGGATCACCCAGATCCGCCCGTACCTCGATGAGTCCTCCCTGAGGACGGTTGTGCAGGCCCCCACAATCTTGAGGATTGATTACTGCAATGCACTTTACGTGGGGTTGCCCTTGACCCTTGTCTGGAGACCCCAAAGGGGGGGAAATGCGGCGGCCAGACTGGTGGTGGGTGCTCGTAGAAACGATCGCATCACCCCAGTTCTGGCTCGCCTGCATTGGCTACCTGTGACCCTCCGGATAAGGTTCAAGGTCCTGGTTTTGGTTTTCAAAACCCTCCACGGCTTGGGTTCTGAATACCTGTCGGAGCGTATCTCCCAGAGGTCATCTGAGACCAGGCCCACTCAAATGTCGAAGGCGTGCTCACTCAGGGTGCCCACTCCTAGGGAGGCATGGAGACTGGCTACGCGCGGCCGTGCCTTCTCCGTTGTGGGCCCATCGTTATGGAACCACCTTCCAAGTGAGCTGCGCCTTGCACAGTCCCTGCCCGCCTTCAAAAAGGCTTTGAAAACCATGCTTTTTAGGGAGGCATATGGCGACCTGCTTTAACTTTTTTCCCTTTCTTTATCTCCTCCCGCCCCCTGATTTATTTTGCCAAGGGTTCCCCCCCCCCTTTTTATCTGTACCTTGATGTTTTTCTATGTGTACAGTGATTTATTTTTCACTGTAAACCGCGCAGAGTTCCAGTTTGGAAGATGGGCGGTATAAAAATTAAATAAATAAATAAATAAATAAATACTTGGAGCCTTTCCACATGCCTTTCACACTGCTAAAAAGGATGTGGAACAAGGTTCCCTTTAAGCTGCATGGCTGCACAACCACACATACGCATGGATGTCCCAACTCTGTGCCACTCTTGTGACTGTTTGTCTTCCAGCTGCAATGGAATTCATGGGGGGGGGAGTTGCTCACACGTGGAACACAAAAATTAAGAGGGCACAATGGTGAGGAACCAGGACTGGGTAAGTCTCATTTTGTGCCTTCCACAAGCTACTAGTGTAACAGTGGATGTCCTTAAGCCCTGCAGAATCTGAGCTGTGTAGGCAGTAACCATCTTGCTACTGCCCACACTATGAAGCCAGTGAAATGATTTTGCCCATTCTTTTCAGCAGAAGATAGGCTCTTCCTTTTAAAATTTTTACATTTTAATTTTAGTCCAAAATGGCACCTACATGTTGTATTGTCGCATTGGTTGGAAAGCTGAAATTCTGAAGGTGATTTTCAATCTGAAATCCGACAGCAGGATATCCTTTGGCAATTTCCTTCCTCACTTTGTAACAATTAACCAGTTATTCATATGGGAGAATCGGTCCCATCTCTTTGAATTTATTCATTTCTTCAATGCCAGAGATGACAGTGTTAAGGCTTTTAGTGACTCAGGAACAGTCTGTTGTTTATGTGGTAGGTTTGATTCCAATAACAACACAGGCAGGTTGGTATTGGGTGTAAGAAGAACAGAATCTAATCATCTATATCTATCTATCTATCTATATCTATCTATCTATCTATCTATCTATCTATCTAGATAGATAGATAGATATAGATATCGATATCGATATATATAGATATATATAGATATATTACAAATAGCCTAGTCTTCTTCAATAACTGTCTCCCATCACATTGTTTCTAGATGAGGTATTATAGTCAAGACTAAAGTTGAGACCTGATCATTTCAGATTGAATAAACGGCTCTGAGTTACTGTTCCCTGAAAGAAAAATAGCAATGGAAGCAGCAAAGAAGTCATTCTTCTCTCCCACCATTCCATCTGCATGGAACCACCCAGTGGAGCTTTTTCTAATATTCAAGGGCTTGCTACATGACACACCCCACAGGAGGATAATACAGACCACACACTGTAGCTTTCTGTGAAAAATATGCACAACACTTTGCAGGCAAAATTGCTCAGATCTGCTCTGCTTTAGATGCTGTGGTTGATCCTGTAAAACTAACTGTGCCCCCTTCTGGCCCTATGTTAATGTGGAGGAGCCTTGGGAAGGTGAGGCGACCACACCTCTGCTATTCTTCCTGGCTCGTAAAAGCTGACAGAAAGGGGTTGGTCACTTGGGTAGGAATAGTGAATGCCTCCATGCAACAGGAAATGGTTCCAGCATGCTTAAAGGAGGCAAGAAAAGCAAAGCAAAAGCAAAGTGGTCTGCTTATATACTGCCCCATACCACTTCAAGTAGTCTCTGGGAGGTTTATGGTTTTTTCAATTACAGTATGCAGGCTACACATTGCACCCCAGCAAGCTGGGTACTCATTTTACCGAACTCGGAAGGATGGAAGGCTGAGTCAACCTTGAGCCTGCTACCTGGGATTGAACCCCAGGTCGTGAGCACAGTTTTAGCTGCAGTACAGGCATTTAACCACTGTGCTACGAGGCACAGTAAGACCCCTATTTTAAAAAGCCCTCTTTGGATCCCACAATACTGAATAATTACCAACCAATATCAAGAAACTTCGCGGGGTCCAAAATACTACAGCCAAACTGCTAACTAGGGCTGGTTAGAGATCACATAACACCCTTGTTACAACTGCTCCACTGACTGTCCAACAGTTATCAGGCATGATTCAAAGTACAGTACTGGTTTTAGCGTTTAAAGCCCTAAATGGCCTAGGTTCAAACTACCTCAGAGACTGTATCTCCTAGTATGAGCCAGCTCAGGGGCTAAGATCATTGAGAGGGGGCCTCTCCCAGTTTGTCTGAGTTTGAAACCCAGCCATTCTTGCAACATCTGTTAAGGTTTGGTTGACATTATTAAAATATCTGCTGGATCTTACCGAACAGCAGAAGAGTGGCATAAGAATCAGCCACAGAAGGACTCAGTGAAACAATTTCACATGAGTGAGACCATCAATGTTTAACAATCAGAAATATTTGTTTCCCAGTGGGAAAGGGAGTACTAAGATTTCCCCCCTAATAAGAAAACAAACATAATCAGCTCCTTAATTCTGCTTATTCTAGGCCTGTTTTGTGTTCCTTTATTTATCCAGATTTTCAACACCTGAGCAAAAATTATAATATGCTGTCGAATAACTTCCATAAGGCTACAAATACCTCAAATACCACAACCTGAAATTGGTTGCTCACATAATCATGGGAATGGTTGACCAACAAATTGGAGTTGGCTTCTTCTTGGTGCAGATGATGTGGAAAGTCCTAGTATCATTTCCATTTAGGTTGTATCCAGGGCACCCTCCCCAGAACTACAACTTTTAGAAAGATCTACAACACACAGGCAGTACCCCATGGCAGCATAATTGTTTTTGAAAGTGGAAACAGACTGGAGAAGTCAGCAACAGAGGTAAAGAACTGGAAAGCTGACCAGGGCTACAACTGTAGCAAATATACAATGACATTTTTGGACATCCCTTATCATCAAAGCCTTTTTGGGTGGACACTATTCATCAATTAATTTGATACAATCTTTAGAAACAGTACCATTTGAATACATTATTTTGGGTAATCCCTTGCAGTTTGATTATTTCTGAAGGCACTTATGGTTTTGGCTTCTACAGTGGCACTAGTAAGCACAAAACAAATTTTGTGATTTTTACTGATAGAATACTTCCTGAAGGTGTTTTAGAGCGCTTTTACACGACCCCTAAAATCCGAGGCAAAGGCCTCCCAGATCTGGAGCTTAAAAAAGGTTTCCCACCAGCTCCAGACTTAAAAAAAAATTAAGTACGACCACGCCCACCTAATTGCGTATGAGCGCAATTTTCAAGTACCTGGCCTCCAGGAGGTAAAAAATCTTCTGATGCGCATTGTAAAGCTGTGAATGCCGGGCTCTCTCGCCTTCTGTTTTTTTTTTTGTCCCTGCCGCCCCTTTAAGAGACAGGAATAACGACGACGGGGCTGCTGGGGCTGCTTAGACCGGCAGGCGGAGGTGAGCCTGCATTTTTCCTCCCTTTTTTTCTTCCTCCCCTCACGCAGACAGGAGCAAGGGAGTGCGGAGGGGTGGGAACACAGGAAGAGTGACAAATCCCCATGATCTCTGGTCCGAATTTAAGTTGACACCGGATTTTAGAGGTCGTGTAAAAGCGCCCTTAAATTTACCCACTATGGAACACACCATTAACAACAACATCTTAGTACAGAACTAAAAGAGATCCCATGGATTCCTATCAAGTCCAGACCGTTAAGGAGGCACAGTGAAGCACTGAACTCCCAGCCTCTGGTTCTACAGCCAGATACCTAACCTCACTGCACAATCCAGCAGTTCCTAAGTAATAACTTAGGATAAATATGTCAAAGAAATTTGACTCAGTTTGGCAACTACTGTATATACTCGAATATAAGCCTAGTTTTTCAGCCCTAATTTTGGGCTGAAAAAAGGGGCCCTCGGCTTATATGCAGGTCAATACTTTTAGCCACTGAGGCAAGTGCTTGGGTCGGTGGCTAAAAGTCATTTTAAACATTGTGTGCCGCTTCGCATGGCCCCCCTCTGCATCACAGGGGAGTCTAGGGTGGGAAATGCAGCAGGGCCTGGCAAGTGCTTGGGTCAGTGGCTAAATGTCATTTTAAACATCACACACCACTCCCCCAGCTTACAAAGGAGGAGCTGCCAGGCCCTGTGGCATTTCCCACCCTAGGCTTATACTCGAGTCAATACGTTTCCCCAGTTTTGGGGGGGTTAAATTAGGGTCCTTGACTTATACGTGGGTCGACTTATACTCGAGCATATATGGTATTTATGTTCAGACTATAGTGTTTTAGCTGTCTTTCACCCACATGCAAAATTTATTCTACACATTCTCCTGCTTCCTTAAAATGGCAATTTTGTAGAAGTACTGGCCAAAATCCTCTTGAGTAGCTACACAAATGGAATAATCTTTGGAGGGAAATTACCCAGAGGCAAGAAATCACTGTAGACATTATTAATTGTATCTTGAGTCATATAACTCAGCATGCAACTGATAACCTCTATGATAATTTCTTCACTTGGGGGTAATTTGCCTGCAAAAGTTGTGTTGTTTGTTTTGTTGCTTTGTTGCTGTTACTTAGGTAAAAGAATTTGGTCCAGCATGTTCAAATGAAAATTATAAAGATCCAGGGATGTGAATTATTAACTGGAATGGCTGTGGGTTTGGGGTTTATTTTTTTTTGGGGGGGGAGTATACTTGAAACTGTTTCCTGTTACTAAATGTACAGTAGCAACTGTAAATCACTATTCACCGCATAACTGAAATATAACCACAAAAGATTCCATTCAGTCTATTCTTTTTCAAATGAATTAGGCAATCTGGAAAGTTATTACTTGAGTGCCATATTTGTCTATTCAAGTCACTATTCATAAATTTATGACTTTCAGGGATTTCAATCCTATCCCAGAATTTTATTTTCAGTTCCCTTGTGCAGGGCAACTTTTATCAGTATTTCCCCACTTCTCATGATGAGCTGTAGGTTTTAAATGGCATAATGTCATGTTGCACAACATGGCTGTAGCTGAACCATACAAGGAGGCAGGTGCTCCACAGAGAAGCTACTCTGTTCAAGTCTATAGTCTGCAAGATTCCTGTGCATGCATTAATCTCAACTATAAATAAAAGCATTATGAGGCAGTGCCTTTTATAGTTATAGTTTTTGAAGTGGTAGCCATGTTATTCTGTGGACACATAACAGACAAGAAATATAACAAAACAAAAATGGATGGATGGATGGATGGATGAAAGGAAGGAAGGAAGGAAGGATGGAAGAAAACATGTTGGCACCTCAAAGACTATCTGCTATGTTTTAATGTGTGCTTTCATAGATAAAGCGCACTTCTTCAAGGTGGTATTCATTTATAGATGGCCCCAAGATGAAGAGACAACAGTTGGTAGTAGAAACAATTGGAAATTTGTATGAATCAGAATGGCATTTCACACTCAGGTCGTAAGACTCCCGTATGATATTCACTTCTTTTCTTTTGAAGCTTTGTTCTGTAAAAAGTGACAATAATTAAGAAGCAACATAATTGTTGTGGCGTGATCTCCCTTATGAGGAAAGGCTAAAACATTTGGGGCTCTTTAGTCTGGAAAAAAGGCGCCTGAGGGGGGATATGATTGAGACGTACAAAATAATGCAGGGCATGAGTAAAGTGGATAGAGGGATGCTCTTCTCCCTCTCACAAAATACCAGAACTAGGGGACATCCACTCAAATTGAGGGTTGGGAGAGTGAGAACAGACAAAAGAAAATTTTTTAACCAATGTGTTGTTAGTCTGTGGAAATTCCTGCCACCGGATGTGGTGATAGCATCTGGCCTGGATGTCTTCAAAAGGGGATTGGACAGATTCCTGGAGGAAAAGTCCATCACAGGTCATAAGCCACGATGGAGATGTGTAATCTCTAGGTTTAAAACTGGGGTACTTCAAGGGCCAGATGCAGGGGAGTGGTATCAGGAGACAGATATCTAGTCTCGTTCACTCCCAGACGCATTTGGTGAGGCCACTGTGAGATACAGGAAGCTGTAGTAGATGGGCCTTTGGCCTGATCCAGCATGGCTCTTCTTATGTTCTTATGTAGTTATTTATAGCCTGAGGTTCGTTTATTCACTACCTACTGACACTTTTTAGAGAAAAAAGCTTCAAAGGAAAGAAAAAAGCTTCAAAGGAAAGAAGCTAACATCTAACAGAGGCATGAAGTCAGGTATAAAATGCCATACTGCCATACTAGCTTACACAATTTCCAAGTTGTATCTACTACCAACTGGTGTACAGTGGTATCCTTGTATAAAGGAATTAATTCGTTCCAAATGAAATTATGTTAAGCAATTTTCCTTTATACAAATTTCCCACAGGAATGCTTTGAAAATGAAGTAATCCCATTTTTATGTTGTACGGATTTGCCCCATAGGCGATTCTGTTAAGCAAATTTCCCCTCTCTCTGGAATATTTTACGTTGTACAAATTTTATGTTATACAAATTGTTTGTTATTCAAGGGTCCACTGTACTTATACCTGGAGCCATGTATACGTGATTGCCATGCAATCCCACATATGCCAGAGGAAGCTGACATGATCCTACAAAAACTCATATTAAAATATAGCAGCCAGTCTTTGAGATGTCAAAATGTTTTTTTTTAATTTTTTGTTTTATTATTTTTCTCATCCACTAAAGGCAGTAGTTTATTTTTAAAAAGCAGAGTTTTTTTGCAAACGCCAACAACTATGAAGATGCCAGTATTACTACTTTTAAAAAAACTGTGTTTATAATGCCAGTGGAATGACACAGAAACTAAGCATTGTGAACTGCAGGTGAAAACATGTCTCATCATACAAAAATAATGACACTATATGCGGAAAATATTGAACAACTACTTTTACAAATACATTTATTCATAACATGATAAATTTCAGCATAGTACTATAATTGGGCTGATGGCTTTTGGAGGGTGGGAGTTATTATGAACATATCTGACAATGGGGCTAACAGACAGTTACGCTTACTGTAGCCTGCTGGAAAGTTTCACGATCATCTCCGCTTCTCTCCTTTTGAAAGTGAACGGGGCAATGTGATTACTACCCATTGTTGCTTGAGTATCACTTCAGCCAGGAAAAGAGTTGTAAAAATGACAGGAAAACACAATGCTGTTATCACATAACACAGTAACATGTACACACATTGTCATCGAGAAGACAAATTACCTACTGGATAATATACAAAATAAATAAAACTTTAGTGTTCCTTGCTGAAGATTAATCTACAGTGTTCCTTGTTGGAAAAATAAAAGAAAGAATATAGAGTTATAGTATAAAGTCGTCTTATAGCCACTATTGTTAAGGCACAGTATTGTATAGAAGCAGCATAAGGCTACAACCTGAAGCAAATTTACTTGGAACTAAATGCTGCTGAAATCAGAATTTCAAGATGTAATGACAGGCAAATCTATTTAGGAAAGGCAAATCTATTTAGGAAAACATGTAAACCTTAACTTCAAACGCTACACTTTGGTTTCTCCCATGAAATAGCTTCATCATATTGTTCTGATAAAGGAGAATTTCTTACCTGAAAACTAGTGCTTGTGTCTTGGATCCACCAATCAGGAGTGGAAGCTATTACCCCATTTTCTAGGAAGGAGTGAATAGAATTCTTCTTTGACAACCAGAAGAGTTATGGGCAAGCTTTCACTGTCCACTCTGCGATAACTTGAAGAACAAGTAAGAGTTTCTGGATCCAACTCGTTCACAAATATTTCCAGGTAAGAAATCTCCTACTCTAAGCTCTAACAGAACAACCTCTTTAATGCAGTCAGGGCAATCAGAAGGGGGAGACTCAATATATTAACACAGAAATAAAATAAATGTCAGTACAAGATGCACATGCAAAAAGGGAGCTCGCAGAATCCACCAGCTCTTCTGCTATCCAAACACAGAGAGGTATCTATTGTACGGTTTTTCTTTGCTATGTTGCTTGGGAATTCTGTATTTTCAACAGAAAGTCCAGTTTGGAGGCTCATAAGGAAGAAGAGAAGTAAGTTCTCCAGATTTCTCTATCATGCTAAGTTCTCTAACAAGAATATGGAAAAAAATAAGATGCAGTGATACTTTCTGGCATTTTTAATGATAGATAACTTCAATTTTGAAGGGCCCTTGCTAAAGAATAAACCTAAGAAGAATACACAGGTAGACAGATGTGCAACTCTCCCTAATGTAATGTACACACTGAAGCACTCTTCCAAAGATCAAAACAACAAGGATATTTATACCAGTCAATGGAAATGAACTGTTTATCAAATATTTTAAGTATTCTGATTACCACTCTCTTCTCCTGTGAAAAATAAGCCAGTTTCTGCCATTGAAGTAGCCGTCATTTTAGAACAGTATTTCTACAATTCTTATCCAATCTTTTACTGCAATCAGTTTGCTCTTTCTCTCTCTACAAATTAAGCAGAAACATGCATGTTGCCTGAAAAACGTACAATAGAGGATCTTATTTCATTACTTCATTCTTCTTGTTAGTCCTCTTCTTCAAGAATTCAGTTCAGTTTCATCAAGTTTTGAAGCCTAATATTCTAATGAATGCCTTGAAATTCAGATTAGCTTGGACATGACAGAAGCAGGAGCCATGTATAGATCATCTTGACTGCTGCCATTGGTGTTGTCAACATTCAGGTTGCCCTTTGTTATGTAAAGCTTAGCATCATTTTTCCAACTGGCAACATGGGTATGATATTGCACAGAAATATTGTGACATTCCCTGGCTTTTGGAATCATGGGTACAGCAGCACAATATCCCACATTCATAAATGGGAGGGTTTTTTTGCGGGGGGGGGGAGAGACTTTAGTGCTCAAGAGCTGATCAAAATTCTCTCTGACTACATGTGAATAAAGATTAACTGGTTTTAGTTTATCATCATCACAATCATCACCTTCAAACTGAAGAGGAGGAAGGCATGTTGTGGACCATCAATTCCAGCAACTGTCAATGGGCCACGTACAGAACCGAACCCCCAACCTCTAGCTCTACAGACAGATACCTCAACCACTGAAATATCCAGCAGTAACTCTACCCTGTTTCCCTGAAAATAAGACCTCCCCAAAAAATAAGCCCTAGCTGGATTTCTATGCATTTGTTAAATATAAGCCCTACCCTGATAATAAGACCTAGTGATGGGTGTGGCTATGGTTGTGTGCAGGGCTGACATTCAAGCATATTATACTTAAGACATCCCCTGAAAATAAGCCCTAGTGTGTCTTCTTGAGAAAAAAATAAATGTAAGACAGTGTCTTATTTTCGGGGAAATATGGTATGTATGCAATTTTCTTCCTAAGTGTAGGTTGTTCAGAACAAATGTGGCAGTCCTGAAATATAATTAATATTGGAACTGAGGTCTACTTTAGCGATCCCGCTGAACTCCTATAATTAGGAGATAGACCGTGTGGAAATATCCCCCTCAGGCTGGCCATTGACTTTCAAAAAAAAGCCATATACATCTTTTTTTCTGTCTCTTTGCAGCTGTTGTGCAATGCTGCTGTACTGTAGAAGGGACAAAAACACCTGCTGGTGAACCAGAAATGAATTCCAGCCCCTTTTTGTATCCTCATGTTGGACCCTTCTGCCTCATTCTCTACAATGTGCAGGAAAGAAATGCCAAAATACTCCTGTATCAAGGAAGTTTATAAACTAAGTAATATTACTAGATCTTCCATGACTCTCAACAATAAGTGCAATCTAAAAGACAAGTAGTTGTGTTTTATATCTCAAATTCACATTACTGTTGCATTTCTTTGTTACCAGAGTCTTTACATGTAACCATGCAATCCCTTTCTTTCTATAAATCCCACCTAAAATTAAATAACAAATTCATGTTCGTGGAAGATAATACACCGAACTAGCCACTCCTGGGAGGTAAGCAATCATAAGAATCTGCAGGTAGCCTAGAGAAAACTATAACATCTCCAATCTGAAGAACGTTATGCAAACCAGAAGCACAAAAGAAGAGACAGAAACACAAAGAGTAACAATACTGATATATCAAAGATTGTGTGAAGTCTGAGGTAGTGAATAAGACTCAGTGGCAAACCTGCCAATGCAAAAGGAATGAACTAAGTGCAGACCACGGACTGGGAATCTTGCTTCACCCATTCTATCCAGAAAAATGATTATAATTTTGACATTCAGCACAACTACCAAATCAGGAGATTTAAGTTTTGCTTATTTATAAACATGCTTTGGTGAAAACATCTTCATGTTCTAGATACATTCAAATTTCACGTAGGATAGTACAGCAATCCCCCACTTATCGCGGGGGTTAGGGACTTGGCCCAACCCGCAATAAAGGAAAATCCACAATATGCAGATGCTGGGTCGGGTTGGGACTAGGATGCTTGTTTAAGGCCTCCTGCAGTTACCACAGGCCCGGCGCAGCCCTGAGGGGGCCTCCAACTAGCTTCCCGGGCCTGTTGGAGGCCCCAGAAATGGTTTCAGTTGAACAAAAAAACCGGAAGTGCCTTCCAGATCACCCAAAACCACTTCTGGGGCCTCCAACAGGCTCAGGAAGCCCTCTGGAGGCCCGTTTAGGGTAGCACCAGGCCTAAGGTAAGTGTAGGAGGCCCACACAGCTTGCCCCAGGGGCCCTTTCCTTCATATACTGCGGTCCTGTGATATACCGGGACCGCAGTATATCAACCATGAAATGGCGGGTGACAACTGTAAACATAAAAATAGTTTTGTAAATAATTGAAACTGAATTTTAAGGTCAAATGAAGATACATTGCATATATGTTATAGTATTTTAACTACAAATACAAATGAAGAGCTCTCCAACTACTAGCCAAAACATCAGGAGAAAACTCAAGTGGATGCGGAACAGAACAACTAAGGTCTATAGTGACAAAATAGTATGCTTTATTTATATTTAGCTCTTAAATCAGGCATATTCATCTTGAACAAAATGACAGACTACAAATGCCAAAGGCAGCAGTGTATAATAAAGCTTCAGACCTGGTTATGGAAAGGGGATGGCTTTGGTCACTTATGCCAGGAACTTGACATGGGGAATTTGTCCTCCTGGACCTTTCAGTGGCTTTCAATACTATTGACCGTGGCATCCTTCGGGGGGGGGGAGCTTTCTGGGATGGGACTTGGGGACACTGTTCTACAATGGCTCTGATCCTTCCTGGAAGGAAGAACCTGGAAGGCAATGTTGGGATAATCCAGTTTGACATCTGTGATGTCCTTCAGAGTTCAGTCCTGACCTCATATTAATTAACATTTACAATAAGAATGTGGGGCAGGTTTTACTGAGGTCTGGGGTTAAGTACCATACTGAACTCTGTATGTCCTTTCCATGTGATTCTCAAGAAAACTAATTCTGTGCCTAGGCAAGTGCTAATTGTCAGCAACAGCCTGGATGAGGGCTAACAAAATGCAACTAAAATCAAGAGGTGCTCCTGGTCAGTCCGGTGGCAAATATTGGGATAAGGATTCAGCCTGTACTGGATGGGTTACACTACAGTTGCATCCACAATTGCAGATGGAGCAACCCCCTTCAGAAAAGAGCAAAACCTGGAATGAATCACTTTAAGAAAGAAAAATATTCCCTTCCTCGTTCTGCATTTAATGAAAGCCATTGATTTCTTACCTGAAAAATCCATCAGTGCAGCCTGACCAGTCCCCTGATCACAACCTGCCAATCAAGCAAAATATACCTAATAGGCAATTAATGTGGTGAGGACTTTGCAGATCACTAACTACCTCCCTTTATACCACCTTCAAGGAGAACAACACGAAGCAAATTATTCATCTCCTTCAAATATTTGGCCGGTGGGGTGGGGGGCAAGTTAAAATCTCTAAAACAGTTCATCCCAAACCCAAAAACCTCACATCACAGGGAAACCAACCTTTCTGATGCTTCTCAGATGACTGGAACAACAAACAGTATCACAAACCTATCAAAGTAGTTGAGGTTAGGCTGCACTTCCACTTAGAATAACTATACAAAGAAACCCCACAATTATTAGAAAGAATTCAATTTCACAGTAATAATTTTCCTCAATTGTATAACGCACAGACCTCCACATCAGCTAGCAAGGTAAGCTAAATATCCAACTTGAGAAGTGCCATGAAACGAGACAAAATCTACTGATGAAGCCCCACTTTTCCAAACTTTCAAACAAGATAGTGTAGTCATTGGTTAACAAGCCAGCTTCTAAATACAAATCTGAAGGGAGAACAAATCTGAGGTATGTACCACTGATGACTTCAAAACAACTCTATACATTCTATACAAGCAACTTTCAATGTGTTTGAGGGGGTTAGCCCCCAAGTAAAAGGATACTGAGCAGTAGCCTAAATCCCTCAAAAGAAATGATTTAAAAAACGAGGAAGGAAATGGATAAAAGAAGCCTCCCACATTTCATAAAGCATTTCAACTGTATTATTCAGTAAAACTTATATAGTGAAGCAGGATTCTTTTCAGAGGCTACAAAACGTGTTTGTTTCTGAAAAGGATCCTAATTCTGTACTCTTGATGAAGGATGCGACTTTCGGGGGGTGGGGGGTGGGGGGACATAACTTGTACTCCAATAATTCAGCAAGACCCCAACCCAACCCCAGACCACCATTAGGATAGAATATGTGACTGGGGCTCTCAAATGGCAGAAGGCAGAGTAGCGCCTCTTTCTTCTATGCCATCTTTGTACCACTTCTTAGCTCCTTCTGAATAGTGCCCAGCTGCACCTTTGCTAGTTGTGCAGACTCCCTGTGACCCACAAGGCCGCACGGGGGCACATGTTCCATTGGACCCATGCCCCCACATACCCTCATGCGTTGCAGGGGATCCTTATAACTCACAAAGGTGCAGCTGGGCAGTTTTCAGTGGGAGCAAAGCCACATGGAGGTAAGAGGGATACTCTACCTCCTGCCATCTGATAGTCTCCAGTGCCATGTTTTGGCCAGGGGGATTCCTGCCAAATTATGTATCTGGAAATTCAATTTTTTTGCACGTCCCATCCCTACTCTTGACACAAAAAATCAATGTTAAATGCAGGATGTGATTATTCACTAAACACCTATAGTGAATGGAAATTAACAATATTCTTGGAAGGCTAGTTCTCACACAAATTAATTTTTATCTCCCATGTTTTAAATTTCAGTTAAAATAATTAAAATGCATATAAAGCAAAACTGGCACAAAACCAGCAGCTGCTTGATGAGCCTAAAAGGAGGCAAGATGCAAGAAGCTACTGATGCAAGAAGCTACTGAACTTGAATGGACATGATCTGGAGAATTTCCCATTCAGAAAGTCACTGGATAAAAACATATCACTAGCAAAGAATGAGTTAAATAACTAGCCAATAGTGAGAAAGGTGAAATTGATCCAAGATGAGAAAGACAGGAGAAAGGTGTGAAAAACTACTGGAGAGAATGGAAGAGTGCAACTTGAGCACAAGAGATGAAGAACAGACGGTTTCTGTATTATAACATAGGGACTAAGCCCTGAGTGGTGAAAAATCATGGGACATTTTTTATGAAAGGTGGTCCTAATGGGTGTCAGAGTTCTGCTGCCCAAATGTGGATCTTTCTCTTTTTAGATAAGGAACTTGAAATGTAAGAATGTTTCAAATGTTTCCATTTTCTAGTCTTCAGAATATAAAACCTACATTTTCAGATATATTAATATCAACAATCCTTTTTATGACCTCCTATAGCTACCTGAGCAGATGCAAAATCAAATACTAGAAGAATTTCAGAAAGAAGAAACAAAGAGGATACATTCATGAGAGATAGAAAATGCTGAAGTATGTAATCAGAGCAACAATATATTCAGCCAAAAGCAGAAGGAAACTATATAATACAATGCAAGGAAACACTGGCCAAAGGAAGTTATAATCACCGGGGTAAATAACAGGTACAAACTGCTATTGATCTTTGCTGGTCAAATTCCTTAAATGATATAACGGAATAAGGAAAGTTGTTAATTTTTTTGCTATACTTAAGAGCTGGAGAAGTTAGCATCATTCCAGATTGGTGGATCTGAGGACACAAGGCTTATGTATTTCAAAAGGTATTCTACTATGTGATACCACCAACTACTCTATACTCCACTTAACAATGATTCTCTATACAATAATGTATTTAGCACACTAACTGGAAAAGTTTATCTAGTGATGACTGCAAATTCTCACTTTGCCAGTCTGATTTTTAAAATACCTTATTAAAAGTAAACATACATGGGAACAAGTACTAGCCTACTTGGAAAGGAGCAGACATTGGTCAAAATAGTGAATGAGATTAACTGTAGGGGGATAACTTACCAACAAATGACAGGGCTTTTATGTATAGTTCAATTCAAAGCAGTAGTTTCAGTTTAAGACTGTGGGTAAAATAGTTTAATATTATTCTAACGCCCAAAGATACACGTGAAAATGTTAACGAGAACAGAATATTGTACGTCTTAGTCCAAACTATAAATGTTTTGAACTGCCTACAAAATGTGAGACAAAAAAGGTGCTTTATCTTCAAAATTGTTCCATCTGCTGGAACCTCTAGATATACTCACATGTGTGGATTTTGAAAAGGAACTCCGGGATTCAATGTAAATCGTGCTGTTGATTTGAAAGGTGGGTTTGCAAAATTCAGCTTCAGTGCTCTGCGCTTACCTGAAAGATAAACAAATATAAAAAAAAACTCTTGTTGACAAGAAACAGACATTACTACATCAACAACATCTGGAATAAACCAGAAATAAACAATAAACTCTTAATCACTACATATAAGAATATAATTTATATTATGGCATCAGTCATAATATTCAACAGAATAGCTATGGGGTAGCTCTCTGGCTCTTAATACCAAACTAAGTCGGTGAAAAACAGATTTTCTGTACTAAAGCTGTCCTTCTCTCTTAGCAAAGGCTATTTCACATGTTCTAATGTTTAGTAATGTGGCTGCATAAAAATAAACAAAACAAAATAAACCTTTATCAGTCATCAGAGCCACTAAAATTTAGAGTATTTAGGGTCACTGGCTTGGATTACCAGTTTGTGATGCAATAAGGTCACAGAAGATGTCAAGATTTCTACCAAATGAGGCCACCATTTCTGCTGCTAATTAGTTAAGGAAAATTTATTCCTGCACATGTTTTTGAGAGAGTTTGTGTACAGCAGGGGAATAAAGGTGCATATATTTAAAATATGATGATAGAGTGGGCAGCTGAATCACTGTGCATGTCTTTGTAGATGCAGGCAAGAAAGTGAGAACACGTTTGCGCACCTTCATAAGAAATGAGAGAGCAAATGTATACATGCATTTTTGCTTTGTTGGTGGTCAATTTAAAAGTGTAGAATTCCAAATCATCAAAGTTCACTCTATCACAAATGACAAAACAAACAGCATGCAGGATGTATGCAGTGGCTACTATTCAACTGCCACTCCCAATTAAAGTAGATCCACTGACTTAGTGAAATGTGCATATGTGTATACTTATAATTTAGCTGTTGGTTCAATAGGTCTTCTTGTTATTTAAGACTAGTAATAGGATGTTGTCCATTAATAATTCTTATCATGGAATGTAGGATTGCATGAAGATATATATTCTACTCATTCAATCTCCAGCCCACAGCATTTGGTGATTAAAAAACATAACTACTGTACCTTAAGGAGCAACATCTTGAAATACTTGACAGGCTCACTGATCTGGCCACGGCGACACATGTCCTAGTTACATCTCAATTGGATTACCGTAACATGCTCTACATGGGGATGGCTTTAGGAAAGTGTTCTGAAATGTCAGATTGCCGAATGGAGCCGGTTACAAAACTCACATAAACCCCCTGTTACAGCAGCTCCACTGGCTGCCGATCCATTTCCAAGCACAATCCAAAGTCCTGTTTTTAATCAATAGAGCCCTAAACAACTTGGCTCCAAGCAATACAAAATACTGCATGTCCCTTAAGAACCTACCCAGGCATTAGGATCATCAGGGGAGGCCTTTCTCTCAGTCTCACGACACCCTCACAGATGCATTTGTTGAGGACACAGGAGAAGGCCTTCTCTGTTGATGCCCCCAGGCTCTGGAACTCCCTCCCATGGGAAGCTAGGTTGGTTCCATCTCTGGTGTCTCTCTGTAAGCAGGCAAAGACCTTCCTTTTCAGGCAGACTTCCCTTAATAACTGGTGGTTTGAGATGGGGTTTTTTAATGGATTGCTGTGCTCTGTTGTTTTTAAATATGTTTTAAACCACAGGGCAAGGGGTAAGGAGGAGCAGAGGACCAAGCAGGAAAACTCCACAGGACTCCAAGGGTCCTGATTTATAAACTCAAATCTGAAAACTAAGCCCTTGGGCACAGCCCAAAAAATGTTGGCTAGCTTTTAATGATTTCACACTGTTGTGTAATGAGAGTTGTTGTTGTTGTGTCATACAGTTGTGACTGACTCTTTGTGACCCCACGTCCACGGAGTTTTCTTGGCAGGAATACTGGAGTGATTTTCCAGTTCCCACTCCAGGCGCCTACAGCACCTGGTATTCCTGGTGTTCGCCCATCCAAGGGCCAACCCTGTTTAGCTTCTGAAATCAGGATCCATTCTGATCTGCTCAGGGCATCTAGGCAGCTTAATAAGAGTAGGATGATCAAATTTGCAGATGATACCAAATTGGGTGAGGTTGCTAATTCCCTATTTTATTTATTTATTTATTTTAAAACTTTTATACCGATTCCCAGGATGAAAATCCAAAAGGCAAAGAACTAGAGGATAGGATGAAAATCCAAAAGGACCTTGACAGATAGGAGTCCTGGGCCAAAGCTAACGGAATGGGGTTCAACAGAGGCAAATGTAGGGTGGTGCATCTAGGTAAAAAGAATGAATTGCACAGATACAGGATGGGAGACACCTGGCTGGAAAATAGTAGGTGAAAGGGATCTGGGAGTCTTGGTGGACCACAGCAGTGTGGCTACCAGTGTGATGTGGTGGCCAAGAAAGCCAACATGATTCTTGGTTGCATCAACAGAAGCATAGTGTCTAGATCAAGGGAAGTTATAGTACCACTCTATTGTGCTCTGGTCAGACCCCACCTGGAGTACTGTGTTCAGTACTGTGCACCTCAATTTAAAATCTTGAACAGTCCAGAGGAGGGTGACCAAGATGATTGAGGGTCTGGCACAAATGTCTTAAGAGGAATGGCTTAGGGAGTTGGGAATGTTTAGCCTTACAAAAAGAAAGCTGAGAGGGGATATGATTGCTATGTTTAAATATTTGAGAGGATGTCACATTGAAGAAGGGACTGCTTTGTTCTCCATGGCTTCAGAGATTAGGATGTGGGGCAATGGTCTCAAACTACAGGAAAAGAGATTCAATTTAAAGATTAGAAGAACTTCATGACAGTTAAAGCTGTTCGGCAGTGGAATATGGTGCCATATGTTCCCACTGGTTAAAAAGAGGGTGATTGTCACTTTTTCACCCTTCAGCACATTCTAGTACTCTGTGGAACCATCCGGTGTTAATGGCAGGAGATGGCACAGGGACCGTGGTGCAGGGTTCCTATTTCCTCAACCGATCCACCAGTAGGTGCCCCTTTTAAATGAAAGACCCTCCTGATTCCAGAAATGTAAGCCTGAGTGCAAGTCAATATAACTGTAGAAATTCTAAGAAGAGATGCTGAACAGCATTTTTTAATATATGAGACCAAAGAGTTTTACAACTCTAGAATTCAACTAAAGTGGTACCTTGGAAGACGAATGCCCTGTAAGATGAATTATTCATAAGATGAATGAACTTTCCAGGAACAGGCATATTTCACAAGACGATGGCTAGCCTACCGGAAGTCTTGAGAAAAATTCATCTTACAGGATAGACATTTGAATGTTGCCCAACCACAACCTGAGGGGGTTCTGGGCGCATGAAATTCAAAAGCCTGCCTGCCTTTCTTTCCCTGTAGCATCTGATCCGTCCATGCTAGAGGGAAGAAAAGACTGGATAAAAGCCACCACCATCTCCTCTTTGCCCGAGTCTTGGCACCAAGACTCAGGCGAAGAGGAGGTAGCAGCGGCTTCTATCCTGCCTTCCCTTCTTTGTAGCATCAGATCCCTGGGTGCTACAGGGAAGGGAAGGCAGGACAGAAGCCTCCTCCTCCACCACCTCCTCTTCACTTAATGTCAGTCGTGCTTACTGTGGAAGGAGGTGGCGGCAGCTTCTATCCTGTCTTTCCTGATGGTGTAGCACCTGCGGATCCATGCTGGATGACCAGGAAAGGCAGGGAGGTGTTTGAATGGGCACATGAAATTCCTACGCCTCCCTGCCTTTCCTGATCATGTATCATGGATCTGTGGGTGCTACACCACCAGGAAAGGCAGAATTCAAGCACCTCCTCCTCCTCTTTCCACAGTAAGCACGACTGACATCAAATTTCCAAGCAAACCAAAAAACAAATACAAGTCTCCAATTCCTAATCGTGTTTTCTAGCTTCTGCCTCTTTTCCAATTATAGCTATTGCCTCTCTGTTGTCACTTCTAGTAGGGCTCTTCACACGCTTCCACTGAACCATGTTCCCGAATAATCACATCTCAGATATCTCTGCTGATCAGGTCACTAATATGATTCAACTTGCCCTGATCAACTTGACAGTCTAGATTCTGTCGTTAATCACTTTCTCCCTGATGGAGGAAGAAAGAAAAGTAAAAGAAGAACCTCTCATTAATACAAAGTTTGTTTCAAGCATCAATAAGTGAGTTATTTCTTTTAACTTCATTTAGAAAAAAATAACAGTGAAAACAAGAAGGGGTAGGTTTTTTTGAAATTGTATATATACAGACTTGCCACTAAAATTTATTTTTTAATTTCCCTGACTTTCCATGACTAACATTTGTCATTCTCCTTGACAACAATTCAAATACAACCACAAGTTAAAAAATGAACTGGACATGTTGCATTAAAACAATGAAATGTTTAAAAAACATTAAAACAATGAAATGTTTAATGAAATGTTCCACTCTACTACATAACTACACAACTGCAAAAATATGTGTCCAAGTAAGAAATTTAATATCAGCCTCTTTCAACATTAACTGCATCAACATCTCTTTTGCAATTGCACCAAAAATTACACCAGGATATGAACTTCAATTCAAATAAATTCTGAATTCTAACAAATGACATAACATTTTGTTACTGTTTTACAGGAACACTAAAATTAAATAAACTTTCTATCTAAAATGGTTTCTCTGAAGCCACCTTGCGAAACTTAGTTTTAAGATTGCAATAATAATCAAGTTAGAAATTATATATTTTAATTTTCCTGATTTTCCTTGACTTCAGACCAATTTCTCTGACTTTCACTGACCAGTTTCCATTTCCCTGACATTCCCAAAAGTGGCAACCCTGATTAGGAAGAATGGAAAGAAGCCATCAGCCAAACAGACTTTATTAAGATTCGATTATATTCACTGTACGATAAAATTGGTGCAGTATTCTACAAGATTACAACAGCTACACTTGGTTATTCTAACAATCAAAGGGAAAGAAACAGATACATGGCCAAGCTGGATTGCTTCTAAAATTTTCTTTCCAGGCACCAATAATATACCATCCAAAGCCAGAAAATTGATCTGCATCCTCCCAACCCACATTTCCCTGAAATCTGGACAATCTTTTACCTACTTCTATTTATTTGCATTTTTCTATATGGACAATTTAATACTATCTCTTGACTCTGTGAGGAAATCTTCAGCACAGCCTAGCTGGCTATAGGATGCCTTAGCTGACAGGAGTTTTTGTTATGTTTTACAATAATGCACAAATAACTATCTTCCAATGTTTCTTATGTGAGGAAAACATCTGTGTAGAAGCAAAGATTATGGATTAAATCCATCAGGATTTAAATATTTATGAGTAGATAGTCACCCTCCCCCCCAAAAAAGCCATGTAAATTGCCAGTTTCAGAACACAATGGAATTATGAATTCCTCACATTGATTTATGTTCAAATTAAAAACAGCTGAGTTAACTTCCATGCAGGTTCCTAGTTTTTAGAGATATTGTCTGAAACCAAAACGAATAATGAATTGTAACTACGTGAATGTTTTTAGAAATATATGGGAACTTCAGGAGTCCTAGATCTAGAATGAGATGAAGTAAAGGTGCCTAGAATAGGGTGCCTAACCTGACACAATAACATTCATAGGTACAAGTGTTCTGAGTTGTAAGATGTCCATAAACCACCAAGTCTATGCAAAAAGAATGAGCTTTATTCATTATATGCAAATCAGCTTTAATCTGCCTACTCGTGATATATAATTCATTATAAACTTCACTCTTTAAATTATCAATTGTATTACTATGGAAAATGTTGTCAAAGTATTTAAGAAGCCAACTGTTTACCCAACACCAACCAAGAGGACTCAAGCAAACAGGTAACTACAGAAAGAGGTCTAAGATGAGAAGGTAAAAGACTCTAGCAAGGCATAGAATACAAAACACAAAGGAAAAAGGAAGCTTAGGGAGAACTTTCTGATTTTCATTCAATAATATTTATGGGAAGAACTGCAAATAAGGCCTAAAATAGGCACAATGTCGGTCAACATTTTAAACATTAAATAGTAGACATGGTTATAGGGGAATCCACGTCAGGACTAGAGTACAGTAAAAAGAGGTATTGAAACCTTATAGCAATCCAAAACAAGATCCTCCATCTCTCAGCTGGTGTTGCATCAGGAAAGAACCTTTTCAAAATGCAAACAGCAGCTATTGATCTCCTCATCTGGGCTGGGCTGCCATAGAGGCAATAGGTTAACTCCCCCACCCTTCATCTTACCAGAAGCCCCATCTACTTGTAAAACCTATCCAGACAATTACCATCAACAATTGTTATGGTCTAAGATAACATTTTCCAAGAACCTGGATTTCATCATCAATGGGATTAGTACTGTCTGAAAAAGATGCAAGAGAAGAGCGGAAAATTTTTCACAACACATTTGTTATGATGGGGAAAACATAAAGCCCACAAGCCCTCGGTGACCACTTGAGCCTTTTCAGTTTATGTTTGTTACTTCCTGGCAATTCTTCCACATGTGTTTGTATATATGTGTGGATATATAAATGAATATAAATACAGAAAGGATAAACATGTGTATTTCTTTTACAGCTGAGGAATACTTCCTATTGTTTATAATACAGATAGCCGGAAAACTGGATTATGATGATAAACAACATTTGTGATGTTACAAATGCTGTTGAGTGACAAGGTACACACAAATTCTCTTTCCCTTCTTCATCACAATCTTTAGAAGCCCTAGACATTAAATCCTGACACGTTGCTTTCTGACACATCAGCAGTCATATTATGAGCATTTTATCACTTCTAATTAAATAAAGTATGCATATCCATTAACTTCAAATAAAAATGAAAAATATGTGCAGCCTGAATTGTATGCAAAATGGACAGCTTTAACTATATCAAGTTTATGCAGTACAGAAAATAATGCTAGCAATGTGAAGTTTTGGCCTACAGTAAAGTTCCCACTACTAAAGCATAGCAGGCAGTCATAAAGATATAATGATCATGGTAATTAAAAATGAAAGCCATAAGGTAATAAAATAATTTTAAAAATTAACTGTGCAGAACTTCCATTAATCATCCAAATGTAGGGTAAGAATAAATATACACACCTCTAATATGATCTTTAAAGAGACTCTGGCTTCAATGGACATAATCAGTATATCACAAAGTACCTAGAAAGCAATACTGGATCATCTAAAATAAAACCGTATAACCTGATCCAGTAGGACAACACACATTCCCTGCTTGTTTGAAGTGCCACTGCCAAAGCAGAGGGTACTGGGCTAATGGACTGATATTACAAGGTTGTTAAAAGTTTTCTGAGAGGAAACACAAAGGTGCTCAAAACCAGTCACTATAGAAAGAATAATATCAATACTGTACTTATAAATATATGTTTCCACTAAATATGACAATGATTGGTCATCATCTAAAGCCAAGTACCTCTCTATTATAGAAATTACAATTACCTTTTTATTTGGTGGGAAACAAAGATTTCTTAATATTAGAACTCAACTGTATTTTGTGGAAACCACCATTGTGAACCGTCTACTTCATTCTCTAAGGATTGCACAGATTTAGAGTACAATTTACAGACAGGTGGAAGCAGATTTTGAGAGCAACATGAAAAATGGAAGCTCTGCCCATGTATTAATGGATGGCTGGTTAGTTAGATCAATAGTGGACACATTCCCAATACCAAGAATGATAATAAAATAAAATAAAATAAAATAGCAGAATACTATAAAACATGTAGCTTACTTTGTGCTTTTTCACAGAAGTTTATCTGAAAGCCTAAAGCAAAAAAGATAAGTTCTAGTTCATTTACTGAAGTTACAAATTTGCATAACCTTTAAAATCACATTTAATGTTCATTTTTAAAAAGATGAAACACCAAATAAAATGCTTGATGTAGGCAAAATGACTGTCGAAAGAGATAATTCCAATGATCTCGGTTATGTCACTGAAAGCTAGAGCCATTTGGAGTTCCATTACCCAAAACATCAGTAGCGGTGATTAGTCTCCAAATCAGGTCCACTACAGTGGTTAAGTATTAGTGCATTGTTAACTTTTAAAAATAATGCTAATAATAAATGACAAATTTCACTAGTAAGGTTCCCATATTATGCCTTCTGTGCCAGTATTACTGAGGTTTATAAGGACAGACATAAAAATAAGTGAATTTTGGAGATGTATTTTCTCAAGTTTAGATATGTACTTTAACAGATAGGTACTCTTAATTTTGTATATTAATGTGTAAACACCACAGTCATAACATACATAGCTGTACCATTCACAGAACCAATACATTCCTAATTTTGCATGATAAATACATAGAGGCCCGTGTGGTTTGTATTATTTAGATAAAATCTATTTACCAAACATCTTTATTCTACACCACAAATTTATGCCTAGGCGAACAAGCAAATATTCAAGCCAATATTCACTGATAATTCCAATTTATCTTAAGTATTATCTTCTGATTTTAAGGATAATGTTCCAGCTATTTTAAAATGAAACTTGAACTTTTCAAGGTTCTGAGTTCAATGTCTAATAACAGCTTCCCATGCTTGTCATATAATGCAGGACAGGGCAGACACAAGTCCTCATCATATAGCTCATTTATATTATCTAACTTTTGTCACTGACAGAACTGGGTTTATAGTACTCTTTTGTTGAAGGCAAAGAAGTCTTACAGTACCTCAACCAGTAAATTGATTTCTAACTCAAAAATACAGATACAGTAGTACCCCGACTTAAGAGCAGCTTGACTTAAGAGCGGAAAACTGTTGGCATATTAACTGGCACCTTACAAATTTTAGATATGGTCTGCTTGACTTAAAAATATTTTTATTATAGTTTTTTTAACTTTTTAAAAAAATTTAGATAGGTACCCAACTTAAGAGTAGTTCGACTTAAGAGCATGCATTCGGAACGGAATAAATTAGTAAGTTGAGGCAGCACTGTATACTCACACTGAATTCGCTGGTAAGAATTAAGTTATATAACATGGCAGAAAAAAACAGCACCCATCTCTGTTGATGCTGGGACCTTAGTCACCACATTGAGGACATAATACCAACCTGGCCCTCCACAGACCAATGGTTGCTATAGTTCAGTGCTTTTTCTCTGAAGGAACCACCTAGTCACCGCAAGAAGCCTATGGGTGATAATACAATAATCATGTCCCATCTGGCCCAGAAGCCAAAAAAACAGAAATTCACTATTCTTAATCATGGATACAACATCTAGCTAATACAAACCTATTCCCTGCCCTCAAAGAAAAACAACAACAAAATTACAAGAGTCCTCTGGCATGATACAAGGAAAGGATACTTTGTTTGAGCACTACTAATGGTTTGTAACAGTTCCAGTGCTGTTCGAACGGGCTATTTTTCTGTATAACAGGACCCCCATGTCCGCAGATTCATTATCTGCTGATTCAGTTATCCGCAGTTAGCAATGGGCAATTATGAACAATAAAGGAGTCAAATACAGTGCAGTGTAAAATGGAGGGGGGAAAGTCCTTACATTACTGTTTAAAGTGAGCATGCTGTATTGAGGGACTCAAATTGCTGCTGCAAATGCGGAAAGCATGCTGTAAGCTCCACCCAGCCCTTTCCTGTTCACACGATACAGAAGGGAAGGCTTTCAGTGCTGAACCTGAACAGTGGCTGCACAACGGTGCCAAAACAGAAGAGAAGTAAAGTGGAAAAGATGGATGTGGGGAGAAGGAAAATGCTTCCTTTAAGTGAGAAACTGAGGATCCTGGACTTAATCATGAAAGGGAGGGGCTATGCAGAAATTGCAAGTATTTGTGGCAAAAATTAATCATCTATCTGCGAGATTGCAAAGAAAGGAAGAAAAATCCAGAGAACTCTGTCTGTTTCACCCCAGACTGCAAAAGTTACAAGTGCATGACAAGTGCCTAGTGAAGATGGAGACAGCATTGAATTTGTGGGCAGCGGAAGGCATGAACAGGAAGTGTGTTCTAACTGATGGCAGCTATACTGCAGTACATGAGACTACTAGACATTTTCAAAGTGTTTTTGTTCTACAGCCCAGTTCTTTACTTCCTTGTTGTTTATGTTCCACTGGATCAAGTTTCAGAGAACCCAGGGAGTAAGGATTCACACCTGCAGAGCCAGCACAGGGGTAAGCATCCTATTTTACTATATTACTAGCAATAATAAGCTTGACAGAACCAGGGTGGGTGAGTGTGTGTGTGTGGGGGGTTCTTTTCAGTACTTCAGAATAGTTTTCTTGGGGGTGACAGTCCATTCACTACTGTCCGTGGATTTCAGTATCTGCGAAACCAATCCCCTGGGGATATGAGGGTCCTACTATAATAGTTTACAAAGAATTTTAGCATAACTATATTTAGATACTAAAACATTATATTGCCCTTATCTTGCAACAAGTTTCATATGAGTCTTACCTTAGAAATGGAAAAGGAAAAAAATTGCATGTCAGCAAAAATCCTGTGGCACTTAAACATTTTTAAAAAGCAAAGGCTTTGAGGTAACTCTCCTATTTCAGACCAATGAATGAAAACGGGCACTATCTGAAATGCCTCTGTATACAAAAGTGATGACCTGCATGCTTGTCTACCCAGAGCAAGAAATAACACCACTTAATATTTAACAGTCATTTATGTCACAGCTCATATGAAAATAAAACTCAATAAAGACTCCATGCCATACTAATATTTTAATTTATTTCGGGGGGGAATCGAGGAGTAGGCAAAGCATCTTTCAAGTACAGTGGACCCTTGTATAACAAGTGGTTTGTTTAACAAAAAAATCTGCTTAAAGAAAAACAAAGAAAAATTTCCAGAGGTGGGGGAAAATCGCTTAACAGAATCCCCTATGGGGTGAATTCGTACAACAGAAAAACAGTCGTGATTAGGGATTAATTTGTTTTCAATGCATTCCTAGGGAAAATTTGTAGAAAGGGAATTTTGCTTAACAAAATTTCATTTGGAACAAATTAATTCCTTTATAAAAGGCACCACCGTATTATGAAGCAAAATCTCGCTAACAGCATTAAGTTTCAATACTGCTATCAACAGTTTACAAATAAAGATTTGTTGGTTAACCACTTGCTCAAGAAACCAAGCTAAGACCATGTAAACAATCAGTTGCAGAGAGGAAATCAAGGGTTTTGCAACCATATGCAAATCAGGAGGAAAGAATCTAATCTCTGGTATTTGACAATAGCTTGGGAGTATAGTGGGCCCACTCACACAGCTTAACATTTGACACAGTTTGACACAGACTAAAACATTTGACACAGATAAAATCTGCACTCCAAGTCTTTCAAGAAAGAAAGAAGCACTCTCATTGAGCAAGTTCAAAAGATATGGTATCACAGGAGTAAATTTCAAACAGGAAAGCAGCCAGGAGATAGACTGGGAAGTAGTCTTGATAGCAGGGAAAAAGATAAGAGCTACAAGGACAATCCCACAATAAAGTAGTGGATATTCCTTCAGACCTACAGGAGGTAATGACCAATTCTGTGATGATAAGCTTCCACTAAGTCAGGAACAAAGAAAATTGGGCAAATGTTTCTGTTTTTAATTGTATTTTAACTTCAACTTCTGGTTAGGTCACAGAATCGGATGTTTTGGTCCAAAATATTGTAAAGAGGTAAATGGAAAGTTCACAAAGAACATGAGAGAAAGCAAAGGCTGAATTAGCAAAGAAATAATATGTTAGTTCATGTGATCCATAGAGATGTAAAATTTCCAGAAACTTGGGGGGAGGAACTGTCCCCTCTCATTTTTTTTCTATTTTTCCCCCAAATTTTCCCTCCAATTGCTTCAAAGTTTCTGGACGTTTTACATCTCCAGTGATCCATGGGCTGAAAGGATTAAATCAGTTCATTAAATCAGTACCAAAAAGCATCTAATTCTTCTAAAGTTTTGAATCTTTAACAAGTACTCATACATGTTTCCAGGACAACAGTTAAGCAAAATGGCCAGAAGCTATGGTTCTGAGGGTCAGCAGGAGTGTTGGTAAATTATAATCTTATGATTTCTTAATTGCCTTTTCTCCGCAACCATCATCTGAAACAGTTACTTATTCTCTCTTTTGGACAGTTTTAAAAAACAGCATGCCCATAACATTTACCATACTTTTCACTCCATAAGATGCATCTGACCATAAGATGCACCTAGTTTTTAGAGGAGGAAAACAAGAATATGTTTAGCCTAAGGTTTCATGGCCAGGGAATCCTGGCTGCAAAAGGGGAAACTTGCAAACAAGGTGATTGAAACTATGGAATGAAAGCTGCAAAGGGGGAGGCTTGTAAACGAGGTGATTTAGAAGGCTTCAGAAGGGGTGGGGAGAGGCTCCCTGGAGGAAGCCTCTTTACTAAGGAGGTGTCTGGTCTGGAACTGGGGAATCCTGGCTGCAGCAGGGGATGGGAGAGGCTTTGTGGAAGCCTCTTTGAAAATGAGTTGATTTAAACAGTGGAATCCAGGCTGTAGCATGGGACGGGAGAGGCTCCGTGCAGGTAAATTCTCTCTAAAGGAAAATCTGTGCTATATAGGTAGCGAGGACTACTATATTCACTCTATAAGACACACAGACATTTCCCCTTACTTTTTGGGGTGGGAAAAGTGCATCTTAGGGAGTGAAAAATACGGGGGGGGGGAGAGGCAGAAGGGGGAAAAGATGAGGAGGTTGGAGGGGGAGGAGACTTGGGCCCCGGGCGGGTTTGGGGGGAAAGCATGCCTTTATTTTTAAATTCCTCCTCCTTTCCCTTCCCCTTCCCTTCCCTCTTTTCCCTTCCCCTTGGACGACCTTCCAAGGGGCAACCTGCATGGCCGTGCACATGCCTCCCTTGCACCCACTCGAGCTGGGTGCAAAGGATGTGTGTGCATGGTCCTGCGGATCACCCCTTGCAAGGGGCAATCTGCACAAGCATGCACATGCCTCCCTTGCACCCACCCGCGCTGGCTCAAACGGGTGCAAGGGAAGCATATGCATGGTCAGCCTTCCCATAGGAATGCATTGAAAATCAATCTGTTCTGGAGGGAATGGATTCTGCTACTCTACTTACAAATTTTTCTACTTACAAGCAGGCACCCAGAACGGATTAAATTCATAAGTAGAGCTATTAGTGTAGTAGCCTTTAGGCACTTTGGGCCGGAAAAGGTAGACTTTGGCCTGTTCATAGTTGGACAGCCCTGTTCCACATGAAGAACAATATAAACATGCCTTTTAGATGTCTGTTCATGCTCCCCATTCTATGCAGCCTTCTACAGGGTCTGAGAAAATAAAATAAAGTAAAACCCCATTCAATAATATTTCTTTGCACTGAAAAAAGGGCAAACAAGGTTGATCACAACGTATAGCATTATAAGTCTAAATATTTTAAATTGAAAAGACCTACTGTATTCAGTTCTAAATCACTAAGTTTAAACCTACATGGCCACAGTGAAAACAGAACCTTACAATAGGGATGAGAAATGGGTAGCCCTCCGGAATTTGTTGGGATTGTAGCTCCCAACAGCCCCATGCAAGGTAAGTGGTTTCTGATAATGGGAGTTGTAGGTTATTTCAAATGCTAATTGCTTGGTTTTCATTCATCATAGCCTTCAAGAAATCTAGGTAACAGAGATCATTGTATTCAGATGTAAGTTTCTTTCATTGGAAGATAAGGCATGGTAAAGATAGTATGTATTTTTAATAGTCAGGACTTCTAGAAGACAGAACTTAGTCCAGGTATGTCCAAACTTTGGCCCTCCAGATGTTTGGACCACAATTCCCACAGTCTTTTGCCATTGGAAATACAGGCTTGGAATTATGGGAGTTGTGGTCCAAAACATCAGGAGGGCTGAAGTTTGGACAGGCCTGACTTAGTCAGTCTCCCAATATCCCATCAAGTCCAGACAGTTGTTAGCCAAGTAAATGTGTCTGATATAATCAATGAACAGTGATCACTTCTCATGGCATTGAGATGAATTTTATAGCTGAACTTCTCAGTAGGGTTCTGTATATACCTGCAATATCCTTTCTCGTGTAATGATCAGGTTTAAAAAATCTACTTCTCATTAAGATAGGTAACAAGAGTGATTGGAAAGTCATTTCACAAAAATAACTTTGTCTTGTAGTGGGGAAAGTGGACTGAAATCCTGTGCTTCAGTAGACTTCCCACCCCCCAATACCTAGGGAACCTACCACCCCTTACTATGAAGAGACACAAGCAGACAAGAAAAACACAGATCCTAGCACACCGTAGAGTTAAATATATAACAGGAAATTAGGGAAATTTAAATCTTAGGTGCCTTTACTAATCTTCCTCCCAATTAAAAACAAGTCTTTTTTATAATTCTCTTCTCATCCTGGAATGTCACTTAGTCTTAGAGGATAAGTAGTAGAGCAAGAGATGGGCAGGGAATATATGCCTGTCCTTATTTTGCAGCTGTCATTAGCCCAAGTTGGCATTGCCAATGAATAGGGATAATAGGAGAAAAATAGAGAAATAAAAGGCCAATTGTATATATACAGTTATGTTGTGGTAACCTCAAATTAATTTCTTACAAATACCTGGCCAGTTCACATACAAAATCCCTGAGAAAATAAGCATCTCATCCTCCGTGCACTCTGTACGGTCTTAAATAACCACCTACACTGCGCTGCCTCCACTATACAGTACTTCCTTCACATCTTTCTATCCTCTCTGAATCTTTCTACAGCAGAGACAGGAAACACGTGTTCTTTCAGATGTGCTGGACTGCCATTCCCACCAAGAGCAGGAGGCCCAACGTCCACAAATCCTGCCCAATAAAAATGGTGGACAGAGCACACATTTGGTGGGTACACATTCGCCACCTCCAGCACTATTTCATATGCACTCCGCTTTGAGTTAGACCGCTATTTAAAATCCAGAAGGGAACACTTCAGGCCTAATTTTGTCTATGGGCTCAGGTATGAGCCCATAGAAGGCATGCCGCCCATAGAAGGCATGCGGTCCATGCCGCCACCTTCCTCACCCGTACATACAAGGCTGGTGAGGGCTCTCCCAACCCTCTTCACCCTAAATCCCAGTCCCTAAGGACAACTGCACACAGAAGACGACATGATGCTACCATGACGCCCTCCCGAACCTCAAGCAAGCGCCTTCTTCCGACACAATCTTGTCCGTCAATCCGAGGTCACACCCGGGCAAATGATGGGTTTCTCCCACCACGTTTGCACTCGTGCGCCTTATATTCTGCACATTAGCCCAGTTTCTCCCCCTCGTAATCACCCGAGGCCTGCGATCCACCCTCCTTTCCCTGCCCTTGCACCCCGCCCGCGACAGAGTCCCCATTCCTCCTCCACCCACGTACCCGGAAATCACCCACAACTCCCTATACAGTACAGGAATCTGCCTACCACCGGAGCGCCCGGGGGGTCTCCTAGAGATCATCCTCAACCCAGTTCTGCGTGTATTTACACACGTCCATCTGAAACAGGCGCGCATCCGACTCTACGCAACCCGCCCCAACTCCCCCGGCAGCACATTCTCGCCCCCCCCCGTCCCCTTATTCTTGCCCCTTGCACCGGCCGCAGGAGCGCCCACACCCCTCGCCCTGCGCCTGTTTACCCCCGAAGCGACCCACCCCCACCCCACCCCCAGGCGCGCACCGCACGCCCTTCCCGCCGAGTTCACACACACACACACACACACACACACAATGGAGCAGTTCATTCGCAGCAGGTCCCACCGTGCGACGCAACCTCCTCCTCCAGTGACCCGGTCTCTTCCCCTCCGCCGGGCGCTCCCAGGCCTCTCGCCCTCGAGAGAGAGGCCTGGTCCCCTTTCCTTCCCGGCCGCCCTCCAGCCAGGCAAGCAGGCAGGCAAGCAAGCAGGCGGCTCCTATAAGAAAGAGCAGGCCGGGCCGGGCGAAAGCAGAAATTGGGGGGGGGGGGGTGGAGGTGGCTGGAGCGCGGCCTACATAAGAACCTACTGGGGGGAGATGCTGCTGTTCCGGACCCGAGGCGCGCTCCCTTACCCTGCATGCTGCTGACCGTCGTGTGCGCCGCCTGGGACCCGCCGGCGGGGCCGGAGCCCGAGCCCGGGCCGGGAGCCGCCATTGTGCAGCGCGCCAGACGCCGAGGGAGGGAGGGAGGGACGGCGAGGGGAGGGGAGGGCAGGGCGAGAGATGGACGGACGCGGCGGCGGCGGCGGCGGCGGGAGGGAGGGAGAGAAGGAGGCAGGCAGGCTGCAATGCAGCAGAGGCAGCGCAGCGGACCGACCCCCTCCCGCCCCGCTTGCCCGCCCGCCTGCCTTTGACTGCTCGCTGGCTCCCGCCCGCCTTGGCCCCAGCAGGCAGCTGGCGGGACACGCAGAGGCCGGACTCGGGACCACAGGCGCCACAAACCTTACCCACCCGCCCACCCCACGCCCCCAACCCACCCTGGCTGGCCCGACCCGGACCCGACCCGCCGCCGCCACCTCCAGACCCCCCCCCCTTTTCTCCGTTTGCCTCCCAGCCGCACGGCAAAAAGGCTGACCCCTCCCCGGCAGCGGGCGGAACGGATGATGCCTAGGCGACTGCCCCCAAAAAAAAAGACCCAGCGAGGGAGGGACGGCCACGGGTGGGAGGCCAAGGAGCCCGGCGCCGAGATCCTTCCAACCCCGCGCGAGTTCTTTTTCTCCCCCACCACCACCACAAGCCCCGGTGCCCTGCAGGGCCCACAAACGGATACGCTTCGCCCGGGGAGGAGGAAGAGGGGGGGGTTGCCGTCCAAGGGCTGCTCCGCTTGCCTGGCCTGAGCAGCCCCCTCGGGTCGGGGTGTGTTGCTTTCAGTCGTCTTTTCCTTTGGCATGGGCATGGCCTCCCATCAGCAGAGGCTTTTTAGGATCAGAGGCCCTGGGCCTGGGCCTGCCCTCATCAGACAGCATTTCACTGCCGAAGGCCTTAAAACAAAAACAGAACCCAATGTTCAGCAGTTTGAATCCCAGGTGCCAGGCAGCGGAGTGAGCTCCCTCTGATAACCTCAGCTCCCAACTTAGCAGTTCAAAAGCATGTAAATGCAAGTAGATAAATAGATTCCGCCGTAAAAAGTGGGAAAGTAAAACAGTGTTTCCTTGCACCTATGCAGACTATAAGGCCACAGACTTGCACAACACTGGCTCTTCATCTTGAATACAGAGATGAGCACCGCCCCTACAGTTAGACACGCATGTGGAGGTGTGTATGGGGGGGACCTTTACCTTTCTTCACTTGACAAACTGCTAAACTGAGATCCGGAAGATGAGTTATAGCAACTGGACTTCTTGTTGGATCTCACAAGAAAATAAAAGGGGAAAAGTCCTGTTGCCATGACTCAGTTTCCAGATAACCTCACATGGGTGACAGAATCTTCAAAGAAATGACTCCTAGTGGTACTTGAAAAACATACGTGGTTCATTTAATTTTTTAAAAATTTAAAACAATCCCATAGGGGAGAATGAAACATATCTTAAAATAGGCTTTGGAGTGACATCACACAGTTTTTTATTTTTCACTGTGGCATTTCCTCCTTTGAAAGATGACTTGATGAAGTCACAAGTCCACTTGTCTATGGTCAGTTTGGGTGGATCAGTCTCTGGTGGTAGTGTGGAATGAGAACATTTACTGTATTTTCATTTCCATTCTTTCCAAAGCAACAGGTGGCCCTCTTGGGTCTAGTCATTTTTAACTGATGTGTGGACTGTAATAAAGATTTCATATCTCTTTTTATATTTTATTTAATGTTTATTTTGTAGACTGTAGCCCAAATACTCTGATGCATTTCAAGATGTGAGCTGCAGCCGACATAATAAAAGATTATGCCAAGTAGAACATCTTAGTTCATGGGTGCCATAAAACTTTGGCCAGAATTCCTTTAGTGTTTAACAACAACAACAATGACAACAACAACCTTTGAACTGCAGAGCTGGGAGGGATTCTATGGATCATTGTCCAGCCCCTCTCAAGGAGGCACAGTGGTGAATCGAACACTCAAATTCTGGTGCTGCAGCCAGAGACTTAAGGCACTAAACTATCCAGCAGTTCATTGGTGTTTATATAACTCAAACGTTATGCAAACACCAATAGGATTGGAGTCTTTTTGTTGTTTTCATTGCAACAGATAAACATGGATACACCTCTGGAAAGACTGATAATAATACAGTACTTGACAATGTTTCACGGAAACCTGGCCAAAATACTTATTTCTTCCCTGTTAGGTTTCCAAATAACTTCATACTAGAATTAAGAGGAGAAAGATAGAAGGCCCTTGAGGAAACCTATTAAAACCCAAAGGTTAAAAATAAACTACTATAGTGCTCTCTCAGAGGCTGCCCTGGGAAAAAGTACAGAAAATTGAGCAGATCCAAAATGCAAGTGGCCAGATGGATTTCTGATATTTGGTCACATGTCACCAGTCTTGGTGAGATTGAGACTATTCAGGCCATAGTTCATTTTATGAGCCTGTTTCAGACCAGGGTGACAAGAGGCCAAAGTGAACTATAAAATGGAGGACTCGTAACTAGCTTTCCTCAGACTGACAAAGCTGTTGGAACGTTTCAATCTCAAGATTCTCAGGCATCCAGATAAACCCACCTGGATGCCTGAGAATCTTCACAGACATTACCAGTCTTGGTTCATCTTCATTATTCAGGGCATGAGTAAAGTGGATAGAGGGATGCTCTTTTCCCTCTTACAAAATACCAGAACTAGGGGACATCCACTCAAATTGAGCGCTGGGAGAGTGAGAACAGAGAAAATGAAACACTTCTTTACTCAGCATGTTGTTAGTTTGTGGAACTCCCCACCAGCACAGGATATGCTGATGGCATCTGGCCTGGATGCCTTCAAAAGGGGATTGGACAGATTCCTGGAGGAAAAGTCCATCACAGGTTACCAACCATGATGGGGATGTGTAATCTCCAGGCTTAAAACTGGGGTACTTCAAGGGCCAGATGCAGGGGAGTGGTATCAGGAGATAGAGATCTAATCTCGTGCGCTCCCAGAGGCATTTGGTGGGGCCACTGAGATACAGGAAGCTGGACTAGATGGACCCTTGGCCTGATGCAGCATGGCTCTTCTTATGTTCATTGGGTTCATGTCATTTTCTGTGCTCAATTCAAGGTTCTGGCTACTTTATTAACCCCTTTAACAGTTTAAGATCTCAATATTTGTCAGAACGTCTTTCCTAGAAATCACCTACACGTTTCAGCTGATTAATCCATGTTGCTAAACATGGCCACACTGAAGGAAGCCAAAAATGCAAAGACAAGGAATAAGGCTTTCTCAGTGGTGGCCCTTAGTTTTTAGAATAGGTTACCAACTGAGATAGGACAGCCTCCTTCCCTCCTTCTGTTCAGGAAATTGTTGAGAACAGAGCTATTCAAAACTTCAACAACTGAGTCTGCTGGACACCGTTAATATTAATATTTTGATTTTCCCCCTCCTTTTTCTCTCTCTTCTTTTTGTATTTTTAAAATCAAGGTAATGTTGTATGTATTGTTATGCGAGGACTCTACATAAATGTTTTGACTCCTATACCACCCCATACTACAAGAGCACTCTCTGTGTGGATTACAACATAATTATGCCAATGGCAACTCCACACACACACACACACACACACACACACACACACACACACACACACACACACACACACACACACACACACACACACACTTGAGTGGGTTACCCATGTTATCATCCTCCTGCAGCTTTGGAAAATAAAGAGAATAACAAAAAAGTTAATACTCCTATCACACAGGGCTTATCTATTCTAGCTGGTAACTGCCACCTAACAGATGGCCATTTCTGTTTGCAAAAGAAATTGTCTGTTTTCTTAAGTTCTGCACCCTTACTGATTAGATTTTTTTAAAAAAAAATCATGTCAAAAATAAAGTTAGAAGGATTCTATGGATCAGTTAACCCAATCAGCCTCCTGTCAGAGTGCCTTCTCCCAATAAAAGCTGCCCATAATACCCGATATTCCCAGGCGAGGCATTTGAGTCAATTAATACCACAAGAGGACTGAAAGGAAATAATTAGAAATAGGGCCTTTTCCGCCATATTCCCCTCGCCTGTGGAATAACCTTCCACCAGACATCTCACCTGTAGAATAACTTTCCACCAAACATCTGCCTGGCCCACTCTGTTTTTTAAAAAAACTATTTAAAACCTGGCTATTTAAGCAGGCATTTCCTCACATTTAACATCAATATAGTGATCATCCACTAAAACATTGGAGCAGTGGAAGGTGGTCCTGCTAATTTAATTATCTTCTCTTATTTCTTATCTTCTTCTTTCACTGCCACCCATCTTTACCCTCCCCTGTATATATGGGTTTTCCCCTTCATCCACAACCTTAGAACATCCTTCATAAATCTCCGTTACTTGCTTCAGATTCATATCCTTAGAATTTACACCTCTTAAGAAACACTATAAAATGTTGTGAGTTTAGAGTGTTCTCCAGTAGATGATGCAGTGGGAGTTCAGAATGGCCATGTCTTGCCACCTTAGAATCAGGACTGTACACAGCCTTCCAAACGCTACTACATTGTGCCATAATTACTTGTCTCTTAATATTTAATAGAGATGGGCACGACTTAGCGGAATTCCCGTTTCCATTTCCGTTACTCGTTTCCGTTACTGAACGGAAACGGTAACGGGAATTACTCCGCCAGAATTCGAACTCAAACCGACTAAAGAATAGTTGGGTCTGATTTGTCGTTGTTGTTCCTGGCATTGCGCGATCGCGCGATGCCAAGCGGCACAGACAAAAAGTTTTTAAAAGTGAAAAAAAAAACCCGATTCCCGGCCAAAAAAGCAGGCGAAAACTGTCTGAGGGCACCTACCAGGCCAGAAGGGTGTTTTATTTGGGGGGGGAGTTCCCCCCCTCTCCTTGGCTACTAGTGCTACTGCTGCGCTGCTGGTACCAGGCGGGGGGCATCGTCTCGTCAGCCTTTGCCATGCGGTGTGCGGGCGGGGGGATCCAAAATGGCGACCGCAATATTTTTTTTGAAATCGTGGCCCAAAAACCCACCAAAGTACCACAGAAACATGCGAAAATTACCTATTTTAAACGCTTGAATTTTTACAGTAGCAGCAGTGGGTTTGTCTTGCCAAAAGATGTCTCCGTTGATTTTATTTTATTTTTTTCTTAATTTATTTTTTTACACCTGCGCAATGATGGGCTGGCCATGGGATGGGACCATGCAAATTTTCGGAGCCATTCCACCAATCGCATGGCCAGGTTTTGACTGACACTTCTGGATGTGCAAGAGGGCATAAAAAGGCGAGGCAGTCCCAGTCCGTCACAGTCTGGGCTTGGATCTTGGTGGAGGAGGGTGGTCAGGGCTGGATTGCTGTGCTCAATCTAGTTTCGATTTCACGGTCGCGGTCGCGGTCTCGTTAGGCAGGGAGGGAATTGAATTGAATTTTTTGGAAAAAATTATAATTTCTTTAATTCCATGTGGGGAATAGCAACACAGAGTTTATTCTTTTTTGTGTTCTGCATTTTGGAGGAAGATTTCCTTTTTTCATTTGCTTATATTTGCTTCAAGGGGGAGGGAAGGTTTGAGTGGGAGCGGGAGGTGCTGCAGATTTATTTTGAAAATATATTATTTTATACTACCATACCATTTCTTTTCTATCCCAATTTCCCACCAAGTTCACATTTACTTGGCCAAAGTCCTTTTACCCTGCGCCTACAGCTTTGCTGCTGTGGCGATTGGGGTTTGGGAAGGGAATCAGGCAACCCTACCCTACCCTAGTAGCAGTTTATACTTTTATACTACCATTTATTTTCTATTTTCTAAAGTAATGGCAACTTGCAAGCAACATCCAAGGTCCAGTACTAGTGCTTAGAAGGGGAGGTTGGAGGCTGTGGATTAAATTATAGAGTACAGACTGAGTAGGCAGAGTTCCCCTCGCCAACCAGTGCACTCAAAGTTCTCAAACACATTTGTTGGCATTTGGCAACAAGGCAAGGGCACCCTCCTCTATAGAAAATTTTACAATTACATTTTGCTTACTTATACTTACTCTTTCACTTGTCCAACACCTCATTCATTTATTTGCAGTCAGGCACTCAAACAAACATATTTGTTGAAGGGCACCCACCCACCTCTATATAATATTTTTTTACAATTACATCTTTGAAGAAGTTACAGTTCTCTTAGTTACACTTGCCCTGTGCATTGTAAAAGTTGGGTGCTGCCACCAGATTTGGCACACCCCTAGCTTGCTTCTATTAGCTTGGGTGTTGGCCTGTTGTTGTGAGTCAATCTCACTCATTTACTTGGCAGTCTACATACACAATCCAATTACATCTTTGAAGAAGTTACAGTTCTCTTAGTTACACTTGCCCTGTGCATTGTGAAAGTTGGGTGCTGCCACCAGATTTGGCACACCCCTAGCTTGCTTCCATTAGCTTGGGTGTTGGCCTGTTGTTGTGAGTCAATCTCATTTACTTGGCAGTCTACATACACAATCCAATTACATCTTTGAAGAAGTTACAGTTCTCTTAGTTACACTTGCCCTGTGCATTGTGAAAGTTGGGTGCTGCCACCAGATTTGGCACACACCCCTAGCTTGCTTCTATTAGCTTGGGTGTTGGGCTGTTGTTGTGAGTCAATCTCACTCATTTACTTGGCAGTCTACATACACAATCCAATTACATCTTTGAAGAAGTTACAGTTCCCTTAGTTACAGTTCATTGTGAAAGTTAGTTACACTTGCCCTGTGTTGGGCATTGTTGAGTCAATCTCACTCATTTACTTGGCAGTCTACATACACAATCCAGACATCTTTGAAGAAGTTACAGTTCTCTTAGTTACACTTGCCCTGTGCATTGTGAAAGTTGGGTGCTGCTATTTGGCACAACCCTAGCTTGCTTCTATTAGCTTCGGTGTTGGCCTGTTGTTTTGAGTCAATCTCACTCATTTACTTGGCAGTCTAGTCTACAATTACATACACAATCCAATTACATCTTTGAAGAAGTTACAGTTCTCTTAGTTACACTTGCCCTGTGCATTATGAAAGTTGGGTGCTGCCACCAGATTTGGCACACACACCTAGCTTGCTTCTATTAGCTTGGGTGTTGGGCTGTTGTTGTGAGTCAATCTCACTCATTTACTTGGCAGTCTAGTCTACAATTACATACACAATCCAATTACATCTTTGAAGAAGTTACAGTTCACTCACTTGCACAGTTCGTTTGTGCTTTTCTTTACTATCACATTATACATTCCCTGGCCTGAGCAAAGAGAAGTGAGAAAAATGAGGAGGGGTGGCACAGCAAGAGGGCAGGGGAGGGGGACCCCCACTAAGATAAATAGGGGCACGTTTCTGAGGGAAGGGACAGGAAGTAGTGCAGAAAGTGATACTGGTGCAACTCCCTCCCCGAGTAGCAGTGCCAGTGGCACAACCAGCACCGTGCCATCTTCTGTCACCGAGGGAAGCATGGATGAGGCGTACCATGTCCCATCTCCGTTACCTGACAGCCCCACCCTTAATCAGGAAGAAGACAAGGGCTCTGAGTCTGAAATGGCATCAGAATCAGAATCGGGCTCCTTGTATCTAAACATGCAAGATTCTGAGGACCTGTTGGCAGGGACAGACTTAAGGCAGGCTCCAGGCAGTGCTGGAAGGAGCAGCCCTCTTTCCACCCAGAGTACCACCAGTGACAGCAGTAGTACACTTTCCAGGCAGGGGACAGGCCACGCCACCACCACAGCAGCGGCAGGCAATAACAGAGGGGGCGGTACTTTCTGTAAGCCATGTGGGTGTCTCTGGGAGCATTTTGAGAACAGCCCCCAAGACGCAAGGATGGCAGTGTGCAAGATATGCGGGGTGGTGTTGCGCAGGGGGAATGACCCCAAACACCTCTCCTCAAGTGGGTTGCGCAGCCACCTGATCAGGAAGCACCCTGGGACTCTGCCTGGAACCCTGTCAGGCCCTTGTTTCTCAGGGAGAAAGAGAGGGGAAGAAGGGTTAGGGAAAGAAAAACACAGCTCCGCTAGTGAGAGTGGGAAGAGGCAGGCCACTCTGCAGGAAGTGGGGCTGTTGGGTGGGAGTTTTGTCAGCCAGCGAAATAGGGCCAAAGCACAGGAGACCACCACTCGAGTGGTGGGTGAAATGGTGGCCATGAACGGGTTGCCCCTCTCCTTTGTGGAGTCATCAGGCTTCAGGCACCTGATGAAGCACGTGGCTCCATGGTATGAGCCTCCATCCCAGCGTACCTTCAGCAGGCTGGTGCTTCCCTCCCTTTATAAGTCTGTCAGGGACAGGATCCGGGCCCTGCTGCAGGCAGCCAGAGGGAGGAAGATCCACTTCACTTCTGACCTCTGGACCGGTGGGCACCACGGATACCTCTCTCTGATGGCTCATTGGTGGCAACCCAAGGAGGTCCTGGAGCCCCGGACATCCCATGAACAGCTGCAGGGGGAGGCACAAGGCAGCACCCCAAGAGAGTATAGGGTGGTGCTTCTCCAGGCACAAAGCATGGAGGACAATGCCACAGGGATCAACATTGCTGAGGTCCTCAAGACAGCAATGCGAGAGTGGGGTTTGGGGACCAAGGGGCAGGTCCATCGCGGAGTCATGGTTACTGACGCGGGCTGTAACATGACCAACGCAGTTCTTGGGGCAGGGTTCCAGGGCATCGTGTGCACAGCACACAAACTGCATCTAGTGGTGGGCGATGCCATTGGCCTGGGTGCAGCAAAGGACTCCTGGAGTGAGGGGACCTGGGAGACCAAGGCCTTGCTGGACAAGTGTCGGAAGATCGTGGGGCACTTCTCTCGCAGCATCAAGGCATCCAGGATGATGCGTGATAGGCAGGCGGAGATGAGCCGACCAGAGCACGTCCTGATCCAGGACATGACCACCCGGTGGAACTCCACCTACGAAAAGGTCAAGCGCCGGGTGGAGCAGAAGGAAGTGGTGGAATACGTCATGTCAACCACCCCAGTCCTGCATGAGGGGAGGGAGTTGGACATTGGTGCTACCGAGTGGCTCACCCTCTCCCAGATGGTGGGTATCCTCCAGCCTTTTGAGGAGACCACCCACGTCCTCAGCAGCTACAACGCCAGCCTGGGCCACGTACTCCCCCTGCTCAATGCCCTTCGCCAACGCCTAGAGACCAGTATCCGGGAAGAAGCCAATCTTCTCCCAAAGAGCAGGGCCTTGGCAGACAGGCTGCTGACCGGCATGGATACCCGCCTTGGCCCCCTAAGAAGGGAACACATGTACTAGATGGCATGCCTGTGTGACTCTCGCGTTAAGGGTTCCCTGGCGGGCAGCGCTGCTGAACTGAAATCCTGGAAGACGGAGCTATGCCATCAAGTCAGGGCTCTCTCCGATCAGGGCCAGGCGTTTCCGAGGGCGCACGGAAGCCAGAGCGATGCAGAAGAGGAGTCCTCGCAAGGATCCTCATCCTTCTGTACTCCAGGAGCGTACACCCAGAGACCAGGTTCCGTACCAGCAGCCAACTACCTGGCCTCTGCCCTAGCCATGGCAGTCTCCTCTTCAGTGGAGGCAAGGGAGGAAGAAGAACCGGACCCCGCTCTGACCATGGTGAAGGAGTACATGGCCGAGCCCCTCCAACCCCTCACCTTGGACCCACTCCACTACTGGGCAAGAAAGGCAGACCTCTGGCCCGCTCTTTCGACTCTGGCGTTGGACCTCTTGTCCATCCCACCCACCAGTGTCCAGAGTGAGCGTGCCTTCTCCCAAATGGGAGATGTCCTGAGGCCGCGCCGCTCCCGACTGGACCCGGAGATGGTGGAAAGGTTGACTTTCATCCGCTTCAACCTTTCCACCTTGGGATTACCCCAACACTCCAAGACCTAAGTTCCTGCCTGTAACCTAACTTCCTGCCTGCAATCCTCCCTGCCCGCCTGCAAGCCTGCCTGCCTCCCTATAAGCCTGCCTGCCTGCCTGGCCCTGTGACTACCTGCCGAGTGCCTAAATGCCTGCCAAACTGCCTGCTTGACTGACTGCCTGCCTGCCTGCCTTCCTGTATTCTTCTCTCACACACACGCACAATTGAAGGGTGCTATTAGTGGCCCAATTTTTCTAGCCCTTGCCTGTCTCCAAATCAGGCAGGGCCACTCAAAGTGTCATTGGAAAGGGTCTGTCTGTATTGGCCCAATTTTTCTAGCCCTTGCCTGACTCCAAACCAGGCAGGACCACTCAAAGTGTCATTGGAAAGGGTCTGTCTGTATTGGCCCAATTTTTCCAGCCCTTGCCTGTCTCCAAACCAGGCAGGACCACTCAAAGTGTCATTGGAAAGGGTCTGACTGTATTGGCCCAATTTTTCTAGCCCTTGCCTGTCTCCAAACCAGGCAGGGCCACTCAAAGTGTCATTGGAAAGGGTCTGACTGTATTGGCCCAATTTTTCTAGCCCTTGCCTGACTCCGAACCAGGCAGGGCCACTCAAAGTGTCATTGGAAAGTGTCTGTCTGTATTGGCCCAATTTTTCTAGCCCTTGCCTGACTCCAAACCAGGCAGGACCACTCAAAGTGTCATTGGAAAGGGTCTGTCTGTATTGGCCCAATTTTCCCCCGTTGTCCAATTGGCTGGTCTGAGTGAGACCCCAAAACCTGCCTTCCTTGTTGCTTCCCTCCCTTCCCTGGGGTTTTGGGGGCCAATCTGCTTAGTGGTCAGGAAGCACTTTACAACAACCTACCTCAAAGACTGAGTAGCTGGGGGCTAGCTCTCCTCCTTACAGCCTTAAAGAAGTAGCCCAGTTCTCCTGCTTTCACTCTGTCTCCTTGGTTGCCAAAAAGTGGTCTCCTGGGGTGGCGAGAGAACCTCTGCCTCCCGAGGCAGAAGCAATCACTGTGACTCACTTAGAAGGACAGTTTACTGGCGATCTCAGGCCATTCCGCTCCTTGGGGTACTGGAGCTCGCAATGATCCTCCCCTGCTCGGGCCCTGTGGACTAAGAGGCCTTTAGGTCTCTTTGCCACTCTTTCCTCTGGGCTGTAATGCACTGTGGCTCACTTAGAAGGCCAATTTACTGGCATGCGTACTCAGGCCATTCAGCCACTTTGTGTACTGGAGCTGGGCTGCCAGACTGAGTCTGTGCAGGAAGGGCGACTGTGTTCCATTTGCGGCAAACCACTGTGGCTCACGAAGAAGGGCATTTTCCTGGCGTCCTCCTCAGGCCATTCAGCCACTTTGTGTACTGGAGCTGGGCAGCCAGACTGAGTCTGTGCAGGAAGGGCGACTGTGTTCCATTTGCAGCAAACCACTGTGGCTCACGAAGAAGGGCATTTTCCTGGCGTCCTCCTCAGGCCATTCAGCCACTTTGTGTACTGGAGCTGGGCAGCCAGACTGAGTCTGTGCAGGAAGGGCGACTGTGTTCCATTTGCGGCAAACCACTGTGGCTCACGAAGAAGGGCATTTTCCTGGCGTCCTCCTCAGGCCATTCAGCCACGTTGGGGAGCTGGAGCTTCCTGGCAATGATGCTCCCCTACTCAGTCCCTGTGGCCTCAGACTCAGGCTATGTGGCCTCCTCCAGGCAATCTTTCCTCTGGGCTGCAAGACACTGTGGCTCACTGAGAAGGGATGACTGCTTAAATATTTATAATCATTTCTGCCCAAATGATGGCTTTTCCTTCAAATAACATTCAGAAAAGCTGACTTAATCTGGCTTGACAACTAACCTGAACACAGTACTGTACCTGATGTTCAAGCTAGGCACTCACTGCTTAAACATTTTATAATCATTTCTGCCCAAACCCTGGAACAAAGGCTTCTGGACAAGAAAACTTACTGGCTGCAATTCTAGGTTGTGGTTGATGTGATGACTGATGACAACACTGTGGCTCACGAAGAAGGGAAGAGTAGTTGTGTGCCAGGCCAGCACTCCATTACAACAGTTTATGTTCCAGGCTTGGCTCTTGGAGTTGTGTGGGAACTGTGATTCACTAAGAAGGGAAGGGTAGTAGATTGCCGGGCCGGCAGTTAGCAGTCTACCAGCACACAGCTGGGAAGGAAGAGTCAGACTCAGAATCTGGCTTGCTGTCCTTTCGGCAGCCGGTGTGGTCTAAGACTCAGACTCAATCAACCTCTGTCTTCTCCCTGTCTGCCTGTCAGGCTCCAGGCACTCCCGGCTTAGAGGAGGCCTTCTAGGCGCTTCACCTTCAGCCTAACAGCATGGTTCAGTCAGTGCTTCAAGTTCAGCCTCCGAGCCGACATGCGCCCTGTCGGCCACTCCCCCAACTTGCCCATGCAGCAACCCCGGCTGCCCGCGCCTCTAGGCGGAACTGTATCAGGTGCAGTCATCATCATCATCATCAACTTTTTAGCATAGAATTGGGGGACTCTGTCATCCCACATGGGGTGGTTCTAATCTTCTTTCCACAATCTAGGTTGGGGAATCCCTGTTGGCACTTGGCAGAGGGAGGGGGGATTCCTAACTAGGAGATTCCCCCTCCGCCTCCTCTAGTCAGGCCTTCTGGCCTCCGCTACTCTTCACTCTGAGCTGCAATGCACTGTGAAGGGAGGGACAAGGAAGCCTCCATGTTTGGATACTCTGACGCACACTGACTGTGTGAGTTTGTAATTCACACAGGCCTAGCTCTTTTTCCTCCGCCACTCTTTCCACTTGGCTGCCAACTGTAGCTCACGAAGAAGGGCATTTTCCTGGCCGTTGAAACAAAGGGTTTCCCTTGCGGAAGGAGTAGATTTTGGGTACTCAGACTCAGCCCTTTTGGGCTCCCCTACTCTGTCCTCTGGGCTGCAAGACACTGTGGCTCACTAAGAAGGGCTGGCTGACTGTGGGCTCACGTTCGCAGGCCGTGTGGTGCCGGACCAGACTCAAGGTGATTGGCCTCCGCCATTCTGTCCTCTGGGCTGCCAAACACTGTGACCCACTGAGAAGGGCATTGTGCTTGTGTGCTAGAAAACAGCCATGGGCCCGTGATTAGGCAGAACTCTGCCTTGCTCTCCTCAAGTGGCTTGCGCAGACACCGCATGCGAAAGCACCCTTGGACTCTACTCTGCCTGGGACAGTGACAGGCCTCTGCAGGAAGTAGTGCCGCTGTATGGGAGTGTTGTCAGCCTCTGGACCGCTACTTAGTCTTCAGTGGGCTGCCATTCACTGTGGCTCACTAAGTAGTACAAGTTACTGCCATGCTGGTGGCACAGACTGTCACCATTTACAATTTCAAATAGTAGAGTTTGCCTGAGAGTTCCAGGCTTGGCTCTTAGAGTCGTAGGAACTGTGATTCACTAGTACGAAGGGCATGCTAGTGGCTCTCTGTGGTTCTCAGGCCTACTATCTTCCATGGGCTGCAAAGCTATGTCACTCACTGAGAAGGGAACATGGCTGTGCTGGCCTGCTAGGAGTTTACCGGGAAAGCAGCACACAGCTGTGGAGGAAGACCCTCTGGCTTGCAGTCCTTTTTTCAGACTGCACTCAGGCCTCAGAGTCATACACCATGTGGGCTGAGCTTTTCCACTGGGCTGCCAACTGTGGCTCATGAAGAGGGGAAGCATACCTGCGTATTCGTAATCGTATCCGTATGCGTACGGAAGATTGTCGGAAGGGTCCAGCCTTGGTCCTTGTTGGTGGATACTACTCAGAGTCACTGACTGTGAGTCTGTCAAGGAAGGGCTACTGACCGAGTTCCATTGGCTGCAAACCACTGTGGCTCACAAAGAAGGGCATTTTCATGGCGTCCTCAGGCCATTCAGCCACGCTGGGCAACTGGAGCTTCCTGAGTGGCTGGCAATGATCCTCCCCTACTCAGGCCCTGTGGCCTAGGCTCAGACTCAGGCCTGTGGGTCTGCCACTATTTCCTCTGGGCTGCAATACATGACTGTGGCTCACTAAGAAGGAAAGAAACTTGTGTGTGTGCCAGCACTCCAGTAGAACAGTTCACCAGAAAGTTCCAGCAGGTTGGTTCCTGTCTGTGTGACTCATTAAGAAGGGCATTGCCATAGCCTATTGGCAGTTTGCCAGTAAGCACATGGGAAGGAAGAGTCAGACAGAACTCTCCCAGTCCTCCCTTCCTGTCCTTTTGGCAGCCTCAGACTCAGGCTATGTGGCCTCTGCAGCTCTGTCCTCTGGGCTGCAAGACACTGTGCTGTGGCTCACTGAAAAGGGCTGGCTGACTGTCTTTGTGTGACCACCCACCCAATGAAGGGTTTGCCTTGGAAAAGGACTGAGTTTGGAGGCACTTTAGGCACTGCTGCCGTTGAAACAAAGGGTTTCCCTTGCGGAAGGAGTAGATTTTGGGTACTGTGTGACCCTAGAAACAAAGGGGTTCCCTTGCAAAGGAGTAGACTTTAGGCTTCGGCCACTAGTCTTTGTGCCACTCAGACTCAGCCCTTTGGGTCTCTGTCTGCCACTCTGCCCTCTGGGCCGCAATTCACTGTGGCTCACTGAGAAGAAGAAGGGCTGGGAGTGGCTACTGTGGGCTCACGTTCGCATTGCAGGCAGTGTGGTGCCAGACCAGACTCAAGGTGATTGGCCTCCTCCGCCACTCTGTCCTCTGGGCTGCAAGACACTGTGACCCAAGGACAATGGCATTTTACTTCCAGTCAGGCCATTCAGCTCCTTCCTTTTTATACTGGAGCTGGCAATGAGCCTCCCGCACTCTGCCTCTGTGCTGTGGTGGTCTGTCTCATACTCTGCCTTGTGGCCTGGCCGGAGTGGCCGCCCTTACTCTGGCCTTATGGACGCGTCGCCCATAGATAGTCCTCTTTGTATAGCCTAGTGGGCTGGGCTGTGGGCTGTAAAACTTAAGTCAGAGCAACCCAGAGCCCTATCCCATTCCCATCCCTACCAAAACTATTCCTGTAGATCCTAGCTAGGTAGCTAGCTAGCTATATTATATATAACCCTCAGGCTCTAACTGCTAATGACCAGCAGGGTTGCATTGGCTTTGGCTTAATTGCTTGTCCTTAAGTGTGTGTGACTGTGTGTGAACTGAAGCCAGAAGGACCTTGGAGATGGGGGGCCAATTTGAGAGGAGTAGAGTAGACCCCCCTCATCCAGATTTGGGGAGGAACGGAATGTCTGTTTCTCCTGCTGCCTCTGAGAGAGGTGGAGGGGAGATGGGATAGATTCAAAACCAAACAACAAAAAAGTATAACAAACAGGCACGTCAGCCAGACCAAGTAGGGTGGCTGGCCGGTTCAGCATCAGCACAGCAGATTCCTCAGCAGCAGAGCACAGCAGACCAAGAGAAAAATAAAGAAATGCATGCAATGCATTGCATCATTTGCATGCATTCTTTCTGGCCCACTTTGTTTGTTTAGGTTAGGATGCACCACTAGCCTTGTTGTGCAGCAGCAAGTCCATCAACCAGGCCAGTTTAAACTGTTTTTTGCCTGCTCATTTGCGGGACCTGCGCCCGCCCGCCCGCGCGCCCGCCCCTTCCCCCTGCCGCTGCCACCGCCCACCCATGGACCCCCGCCACCGCCGCCCGCGCTGCGCCCGCAGCTCCCCGCCCCCTCAAGTCTCAGTCGGACGTCAAATTGCGCGAAATCGCGGTAGAAACAACAAATGAAAAAACGAAAAACGAAACGACTAATTTTTTTGCAAATTTTTGCGAAAAACGGAAACGAGCTGAAACGGACCTGCCCCGAAAAATGACAACTCGGAAAAAAAATTTCCTAGTCATGCCCATCTCTAATATTTAATTTAAACACATAATACACTGCCTTTGAGGACAATGACCTCACAGGCCAACTTCCACTACTGTGTAAAAACAATTATAACTGAAATAGAATGGAGATTAAAATCAAGCACTGGGTTTGAAAAAAGAAATCCGAGGAGAGAAATCTGCTTGTTCACAAAAATCTGCTCACCCAGCCGTCCATTGTCCAAGTAGTTGGGAAGATTTCGAAGTCTTGGAAGAAAGTGTTAATGGCCAAGCTGCTTGAACAATGGACCATTGTGTGTACACAGAAGGAATGGATCCTGCCCACAGTCAGCAGGATACAAAATATCAAATGAGGAAAGTTTAAGCATAAGAATCCAAAGATGATTAAACATTAAAGTGGAGAGTAGAATAATGAAGGGTGTTTCAGCAAAACAAGAGACTTCTTAGAGCTCTTATAAGCATCCGGGCTGGACTGGTGAGTAGAGATGGGCACGAATAAAAAAAATGGCATTTCGTTTGTCGTTTAGGGGGTCTGTTTCAGTTTGTTTCCGTTTTTCATGAATTTTTGCAAAAAATTCATTTTCATTTTCGTTTGCTTTGTTACTGTTTCATTACCATTTATTTCATTTTTTGTGATTTTTTTTTTTTAGCATTTAAAGCAGTTCAATGTATTGCCGCAATGAAAACAAAACGGACGACAAAATTTCTGGTGTTTCTGTTCATTTCGTTTCATTTTAGAGACAAAATTCGTTTGTCGTTTTGTTACGTAACGAAACGAAAAAACAAAAACGGAAACGAAAAATTGTTTGTTTCATGCCCATCTCTACTGGTGAGTAAAAAGATCTCTGGAGGAGGAGCCTATTAATGTAGAGTAAGCCCTCTTTCCTCTGTCGTTGCATCTCATCTTCGCCATTCTGATGGACCAGACTATACCAGTCTCCTACATGCTCTTCACATACGTCAAAAACATTCATCCTAGGTGTACATCACTGGGTGCCAGAAATCTTCCTTCTATACAGATGTATGTTCTCAGACACATGTCAGCAAACACAAAACTCCAAGTAAAACTATAGAAACCAATATCCTTGCAGAAAATTACTTTATAGGCCAACAATGAAAATATATTTTTTTAATTGCAAGCTTTCCTGGACATTTATCCACTTCTTCAATGCATGTACCAAAAGTCCAAACATGGTAAAATATGTGGTTTGCTAGGAGATGATTCTTAGAAGTAAAGTTCTTGGCAAGATGATTTTCGCCAGGCAAGTCTGTCTTAGGTGAGGCAGGAAGCAGCAGGGCTGTTGTAACGCTGCATCTGAAGTCAACGATTGGGTTTCACACCCCAGCCCTTCAAACACACTCAAATTGAGGGCTGGGAGAGTGAGAACAGACAAAAGAAAATATTTTTTTCACCCCGCTTGTTGTTAGTCTGAGTAAAGTGGATAGAGGGATGCTCTTTTCCCTCTCACAAAATACCAGAACTAGGGGACATCCACTCAAATTGAGGGCTTGGAGAGTGAGAACAGAGAAAATAAAACACTCCTTTACCCAGCATGCTGTTAGTTTGTGGAACTCCCTGCCACAGGATATGCTGATGGCATCTGGCCTGAATGCCTTCAAAAGGGGATTGGACAGATTCCTGGAGGAAAAGTCCATCACAGGTTAGAAGCCATGATGGGGATGTGTAATCTCCAGGCTTAAAAAGAGGGTACTTCAAAGGCCAGATGCAGGGGAGTGGTTTCAGGAGACAGATATCTAGTCTCATGTGCTCCCAGACGCATCTGGTGGGGCCACTGTGAGATATAGGAAGCGGGATTAGATGGGCCTTTGACCTGATCCAGCATGGCTCTTCTTATGTTCTTATGTTCTTATATAGGTCATGCACACCCACCCACACCTCCTCTCACTTGGCTCTTCGACACCTAGAAGTCCCTGTTTGGCCAGAGGAGGCGGAAAGGATTTGATGTAGAATACCCATTTGCTCCATGTGGGTGTTGGGGAAAATTTTAGTAAATCCACTAGGCATAGCCAATTGGCAACTGTTTAAAGAAAAAGAGTATTACCCAGTGGTTGTAGTATTGCCCTATTGGTACTGAGAGTCCATGTGCCTTCCTCTTGCTATGTGGGAGAGGTGGTTCTTCCTTGCATTTGTATTTTGTGGTCTCCACAACACTCCCAATTTTTATTTCAATGAAAAATTTAAATTACGCTTGCACACACAGTTGACTGTTATCCAGTAACTTTACACTGTAATCCCATGGTGACTTTCCTGGGGAGTCAATGTGGTGGGTAGCATCTTTCAGTGCCATTCTTTGCCTCTCTAAAATCTTTTCACTGGAGACTGGGCTTGGGAGATGCTTATACTCATGGAGTTCTGCCCCACGACTGCGGTCTAGTTTTAGAAATATGCATTATCAAGATGATGTTAGTAGGCTAAAACTTTAACCACATTTTAAACCCCCTTTGAAGCAACTTGTGGGTATAGTCAGATTTTTCAATTTATGATGGTGGCTGTCTAAAAAGCAAAAGCAAAGCAAATTTTTCTGCTTATATACAGCCCCATAGCACTCCGAGCACTCTTTGGGCAGTTTACAATTTAATTATACAGGCTACACATTGCACACACACCCCAGTGAGCTGAGTACTCATTTTACCGACCTTGGAAGGATGGAAGGCTGAGTCAACCTTGAGCCGGCTACCTTGGATTGAACCCCAAGTCGTGAGCACAGTTTTAGCTGCAGTACAGGCATTTAACCACTGTGCCATGCTACGGAATGGACCAGAATGGACCCTAACTCTTTTGAGTTAACATGATACCAAGACCAAGGGGCTGGTGCTCATTATAGTGGGTGGGTTGGAAGACACAGCATGGGTTGATGGAGCCAGGGATGACAAGCAGGAGAAAGTGGGTATTCACACATACATACAACAGGAGAGGAACAGGGGCAGGGCCTTGACTGGAGGCCTATGAGAAGGACGCAGGCAGGAAGGGACCGCCTATGGTGGCGAAACTTGGGCACTCCAGATGTTTTGGACCACAACTCCCACAGTTCTTTGTCAGTGGCAATCTAGGCTCAAAATGTTGTGAGCCGTGGTCCAAAACATCTGGAATGCCTCAGGTTCACCACCACTGGCTAGGGGTAGCTTGAGCCTGGTATACGTGGTATTAATAGGAAAGCTTTCACAGAGGAACTACTGCCTGCCTCCTGTTAGAATGTGTCTTGGTCTGACACCCAAGCTCCCATTAGCTCCCATGAAGCAAGGGATGGGGACGGGATTTTGCTTCCACATTTGCTGACAGTAAAAAGCATAGCCACTGGCAGGCGGAGGCTGTTTGTGCCTTTACAGGGCCCTCTAAAATGGGGCTAGAAAAAGAACAGTAAATGGTTCTGCCGATCTGGATTGCATCGGCATACCTTTGATTTCTCTTTAGGCTAAATGTGGTCTCCGGGAAACTCTTCCCAGCAGCTGCTCGCTTTGAAGCAAACGTTCTTCTGCCCGTTTGGGGGAAATAAAACAGACCGTCAGATCAGCTCTCTAGCGGGAGGAGTCCCATGCGTCTCCCTCCCTTCCCTTCCCTCCTTCTCCCATGATCGGCAGGATAGCCTCAAGGAGGCCACACGCCTAGTATCCCCGACTCGAGGCGGGGCGATCGCAGAGCGTTGACCCGGGTGTGGCTCCAGAAGAGACGCCTCCTCCGGCGGAGGGGACGGGTGTGTGCGTGGAGCCGGGAGGCGGCGGAAGAGGAGGAGGAGGAGGCCGTCCGGCGGCGCCGCGGAGCCCAGAGAGTCCAGCCACCAGCCATGATAGGCTCGAGCGGGGATGCCTCTCCGGAGACCAAAGGGGAGCCGCCGGTCCCCTCCTCGGGCGCCAGCCGACTGTGGAGGCTCAGCAACCTTTCCATGGCCATCTTCTTCGGGCTCGCCGGGGCCGTCCAGGTCGGCGGGGACGGGGGACGCCGGTGCAGGGCAAAGGCTGGGCTAGGCAAGCGCGCCCTCTCCCCCCGGCGGGAGCGCAAAGCGCGGCGCCCGGAGGAAGAGCGCAAATGGGCGAAGGTCGGAAGGAAAGCGGAGGGGGTGGTCGTGGAAAGGTGATCAGGGCGAGTGCGCGGGCGAGGCGAGGCGAGGCGAAGTGGGGTCGGTGATGCGGGAAGGGCGGCCCGGTGGGTTTTTCGTTTATATTCCGTTCCTATTCATTTAGCCGCGCGGCAGGTTCCCGATGCAGCGTCCAAAGAGACGCGCCCCGGGTGCAGCAGGAGGGGGCTGCATTATGATTGGGGGCGGATTTTGGGGCCAGTCTCACGAGGTGATACGCCTGTGGTGCCGATCCAGTGGTGTGGAAAGAGGCAAGGGGATCTGCGTGGGGCTGTTGGGTTCAAAGGCACTTGGGCTGCTCTCTCAAGGACCTCTTAATAAAAACTAAAACCAAGAGTGATACATACCTTCAGTAGACGATTCACATCCCAGCTGGCTGACGGGAGAACTTAGCGGTTTTAGGTCATCATGAGGTTGGGAGTTCATTTCCCCCACATTTCTTCCTGTAAGTAGCCGAGTCAACCATTATGTGTGGCTTTGGGCAAACGCACCCTCCCAGGATGCCCCCAGAAGAAGGGATTGGGCAACCAATTCTGTGTAGCGTCTACCTAAAAAAAAATGTTGCCACAAGTCCGAATGGCAGGCGATTATTATTTACTGTTTCAACAGACACGCTCGTTTTTAATCCGCACAGGACTCTTCATCAGCCTGGGCATTATAGAGCAGAGAGGGATGGAAAAGACCCACAGTGGTCACATCATGGCCAGGCTTTCTTTTTAGCTCAGAGTCTGCATCTGCTTACAAGGCTGCTTCTGCTTGGAAAAGGCAGATAAATAAGTGCCTCACATCCATCATCCAGCCAAATACCATTTGTTTTATTTACAGACGTCTCAGCCTGGTGTTGTTTTGCTGCTGCAGACCATCATAGATATATCTCCTGGGGGGGACACACACCCCTTTAAAAAACCCCAAAAAAAAAAACAACCCAAAGCATCTTTCTTTGCCTCCCCTAAGTCTTTGTTATATTAACTTAGACCAGTGATGGTGAACCTTTTAGAGACCGAGTGCCCAAACTGCTATTCAAATCTCACTAATTTTTTTGCAAAGTGCCAATACAGCAATTTAGCCTGAATACAGGTGGCTGTGAAGGGAGGATGTTGGGTGTCCACAGAAAGGAGTGCCACCTTTGGCACCTGTGCCATAGGTTCGCCAACACTGACTTAGACCAACTTGGGATCAAGTCTAGTGTATTTCACTGTTGATTTCTACACTAGTTGAGGACCAGTTTGAATTTAAAAAATATAAAGCAAAAAGGACTTTTTTTCTACCTCAAAGGTTCAACCACCATCCCATTCCTGTTAACATTTGTATGGTTTAAGGTTTCTAATACTGGGTTAGAATGATTGCTGTCATAGCATTGTAGCCATTACTAAGTTTGTCTCAATTTGTCATAAGCGAGGAAGTATTTTCTACTATGATGAGGCAGGCGAAGTGGACCATGCTATTTAAGAGTGTGTGTACATACATCAATGCATGGTATTGATGAAAAGGCTAAGTGCTATGCATGTATGTATTAAATCTGTAGAAATTCAACAACTTCAGCTGTTTTGGGCTAGGATAAAGTAATATCCCCAAGTCAACCAATGATTTAAATTGGAGAGTTAGAGATGAGTATTGTACTTGGCTCTCAATGATTTGTGGGTGAGTTTGAAGAATGTTTATGTTTTACACAAATTACTATTTTTTATTATTTCTTGTCTTTTTTTTTGTTGCAGGTCAATGATCCTGATCCTGGACTCTGGATAGTGAGTATAATTGTAGAGACAACCACCAGCCCCAGAGGCTGTGACACTGGGAAAAGTGCCAATCCCAGTAAACATAACAGGGCAGTTATTATAAAATCTCAAGTCCTGTCATCTGTCTGAAATGGTCTAACCTTCACTCATTTTGTTTTGGGCTCTTGGTGATTAATGCTCTGTTTCATGTAATTCCATTGATTTTATTTGTTACAAGAATTGGTATACCATCTTTCAGTATAAAAGTTTCCTTTAAGAATTTGTATTTCTGAGTGACTTGCGCCTTGCACAGTCCCTGCGTGCCTTCAAAAAAGCACTTAAAACCATGCTTTATAGGGAGGCATTTGGCGACCTTTAATTTACTGTTTGTTTTTTTCTTTCACCCTTTAACGCCTCTTGCTGAGGGTTTTCCCCTCATTATTGTCCTGTTTTTATTTGACCCTTATTCTGTGTTGTATTGTCTGTATAAAAATAAATAAATAAATAAATAAATAAATAAATAAATAAATAAATGTGTGTATGTGGTGTCATTACAGTAGTGACTGACTCTTAGTGACTCCATGTCCATGGAGTTTTCTTGGCAGGAATACTGGAGTGGTTTGCCAGTTCCTACTCCAGGCTGCCAACAGCACCTGGTATTCCCTGATGGTCTCCCATCCAAGTACTAACCAGGGCTGACCCTGCTTAGTGAGATTGGATGTGCTTAGGGCATCTAGGCAGCTATAAAACAATATGAAGGGTAACAAAACAATAATGAAATCCAATGGAAACAGATAAACGTTCATAGATCAGCCCTATAAAATTAAAAGTTTAGGAAACTAGAAGAAAATTAGAAGAGCTTTGTTGGGTGCAGGACAGGAATTAGAATTAGAGAATCCCAGGCTAGAGCACTACACATCCAGAGTGCCACAGCTGAGAAGGTCTTTTCTTACTATGACCATTTTATACATTGCTTGTGGTACCTGGAAGAGAATCTCTGAAGATTACCTTTTCACCCGACCCCTAAGATCCGTTGGCCACTTAAATTCGGACCAGACATCTTGGGGGTTCGTTGCTCTTCCTGTGTTCCCACCCCCTCCGCACTTCCTTGCTCCTGTCTGTGTGAGGGGAGGGAGAAAAAAAGAGAGGAAAAAATGCAGGCTCACCTCCGAAGCCGCCCGGAGCCCTGTCGTCGTCCTGATTCCTGTCTCTTAAAGGGGCGGGGGCAAAAAAAAAAAAAAAAACCAGAAGCGAGGAGAGCCCGGCACTCACTCCTTTACATCTGCATCAGGGATTTTCGCCCCCGGAGAGCAGGTACCTGAAAAGTGCGCTGGGATGTGCTTAGGTGGGCGTGGTCGCACTTAATTTTCTGTAAACTCCGGAGCTGGTGGGGAAACAATTTTAAGCTCCGGAGCTGGGAGCCATTTGCCGCGGAGTTTAGGGGTCATGTGAAAAGCATATGGAGACTTGTGCTGGGGAAAGGTGATGTTTCCAGACTGCCTTGAGCTTCAGTGCAGATTAAAATGTGTGCAGACAAAAGATTGGAAACCAGTGTACAGTAGTTGCTTAAACACCATTGATGTGTTTTGATCATTTGGTTGTAATTAAGCAGCCCTAAGCTAGCTGCCACTTCTGAATAGTCTTGGAAGGTAACCGCCCCCCCAAGAATATAGTGGTGGTCTGATTGCCCAGTATCATCCCAGTTTCAAATGGTGAAGAGAGCTCTGAAACTACTTGGACTTTTAATGATAAAGTTGAATTGTGTAGTTGTGTATTAAGGCGTTTCAACTTTTGGGAAGTTTCTTTGGCATGCTCTTTCAACTTTATGCACAGTAATGTGATCCAGGGGGCATGCACAAATGAAGTTTCCATGCTTTTCTAGGATCTTGGTACTACTGTTTCTTGTAAGGCTAACATTTTCTGCTTTCCTGTGTTCTCTAGTTAGATAATTTTGGATCTCAACCTCAGTTCTCTTTGTTTGATCAACTGCCTCATTGTTCTGCCAATCTGGATGGAGTATTTTCTCATTACTTTACTCCTGCCTTTGCTTTCTGTGAAGCAGATCTGTTATATCTCACAATCAGGTTGCGTACTCTGTGCCTGCAGCTCTCACATTGGTTGTCAGCCTCAGTCCACCAATTGCAGGTATAGTATTGCTCTCCAGTATAGCTTTGCCATACACTTCTTCTTCTTCTTCTTCTTCTTCTTCTTCTTCTTCTTCTTCTTCTTCTTCTTCTTCTTCTTCTTCTTCTTCTTCTTCTTCTTCTTCTTCTTCTTCTTCTTCTTCAGAAACTGTTATAATTAAAAAACAAACCTGTATGCTGTTTTTTAGTACCTCATGTCAGTTGCCCAGACAAAACACATTCTTACACTCTCTCATCCTATTGGTGTTTCTGCAAAATGTTCATAACTTGCCAGGGCTAACTGTGACTAATTGACAAGGTGCCAAGGTGTGTCTCTGTCACATGCCTTGTCCTGCACAGGACCGTATATCAGTTGCACCACTGCATCCTTTGCAGTTAGCAGTAAACTGCACGCACTCTATAGCAGGGGTGTCCAAACTTTTTGCAAGGAGGGCCAGATTTGGTGAAGTGAAAATGTATGTGGGATGACCATTCAGCCACATTTGGCCCCCGGGCTGGACTTTGGACAAGTCTCTATAACATGCAAGGAGGCGGGAGGATGCTGTAGCAATGGAGCCGGGGGGGGGCAGGTAGGCTGGGCAGGTGGCTGGTGGGGGATGGGCAGATGCAGGGAGGGCAGGCAAACCATAAAACTGCAAGCTAATGCCTCCATCTGGTATGGGGAGGGGCCAGCTGGCGGGGATGCATGACAGGCTGAGCCGGGGGGGGAGAAGAAGCCGCGGGCCACTCAGAATTTGAAAATGGGCCGCATTTGGCCCCCGGGCCTGTATTTGGACATGTCTGCTCTATAGGAATGTCTGTAGCATTCTGTCCAGGGTACTATGCTGAATGCAGAAATGGATATTTGCTCCATGGTTTTATACTCCTAATATTTTGGTGAAAACTCTTAATTTGGAAAACTCCATTTCTTCATTTTAATTTCTCTTATGCCAGTTCCTTCCTATATTTTTGATTTTCGTACTTTTACTATTCTGCAGTCAGATGTCAGCAGCATTCCTTTCTTTAAAATACATTTTTCCTTGAATGTCCAGGTTTTAACACGAGAAGCTTGTTGTTAATTTGTCACTCGGTGGCACTAAAATGTTGTGTTGCACGTTTAGAAAATGCCCATTGTCTTGTTTAGACGCTTGTCCAATAAGCGTTTGCTCAAGCAGTTCGGCATGTGAGGAGCTTCTGGAAGGAGGTATCTAGCTGAGCAAGCAAGGCCTCATTAGTTAAAAGAAATCTGTGTGATTTTTGCTTGCACAACAGCAGGCCGGGGACCCAAGCAGAACTAGGCAGGTAGAGCACTAGGCTCAGCTGGCATGCCACATTATTCTGGCCTGAACCTCTTGGTGCCTGTCAGGGTTGCCCCCTTGCTCTCCCCTTCAAGGGCTTCATCTGACGCCGCAAGAGATGATGCAAACTCAGGAACTTCTTGCTTTAACGGTTTATTTTTCACCACGGGATACAGGCCATCAAAAACAGTTGCCTCTCTCTTTCTTTGATCAATGGCTCTGTCTCCGACCACATTTCCCCCAAACGCCTGGGACTAATCCCAGATTCAACTGTCCAACGTGAAACTGGTTGAGTACCTCTGACTCTATAGCCCAGGCTCAGTATCAACCTATCTGAAGAGCATTCAAACTCCCAAGTCGCAGGGATGCAGTCCTGGGTCCTTCTTCACATGGTGGCGGGAAGGTCTTTCCTTCTTCCGAGTCTCTCCATGGGTACCAAGACATTATTCCCACTTGTCCCGCTGCTCTCACTGCGCCTCTCTCCTCCTCGCCTCTCTCAAAAAATCCAGAGCTCTTCTCCTCTCCTCTCGCTCTGCTGTCTGCCTCCAATATGGCGGTTTCACCACCTTTTTCTCCCTCCACTCCTGTTCAGCCGCCTCTCCTGGAGTTTGAAGGCAACCCACTCACCCATCCATGGATCCCCTTTTACCACTTCTACCAATTCTATATCCTTCTTTTTCCACCTTCTCTATTTTCCAGCCTCCTAATGCCTTGTCCTGTTCCCATATTCCTATTTCTTCTCCTTTACTTTCCTCCTCCACTTCCCTCTTTGCTTTATCTTCCTCCAAGGGCACCAGATTCCTCCCTTGAAGGTTGTTGTCCTCCACTTCAGATAGCCCCTTTTCAAAGGATTGCACACCTTCCTTCTCACAATGCCCTTAAAAATGCCTGTGGAATTCTATTTGTTTACCAGATTAATCCAAGTCAGTAAAAATCAGTGTTTCTGAAACATGTGATTGTTATTCTGCTGCCGTTATTCTACCTCTTTTCCTTTTCCGATGTCCTGTCTCCCAGTCTTCACATTCTAACTTGTTATTTTCCTTAAATCATAACTGGATCTCATGTGCCTACTACCTATTTCTTTTACTTTTTTCAGTAGTCACGTGTTAGTGATTTTGATACGTTCCATCATTTTATATATTTTATGCCAGCATAAAATCTTTCTTTCTTTCTTTCTTTCTTTCTTTCTTTCTTTCTTTCTTTCTTTCTTTCTTTCTTTCTTTCTTTCTTTCTTTCTTTCATGATCTGTTGATCTGTAAAGAAATCCCCCCAGTAAATTACTTTTTGTCTTTTATTCTTTGTTTGAAAGCTTCTGAAAAAATTATTAAAGAAAAAAATGAGCTCAATGTGTTGCTCATATTGTAACTTGTACTCAAAATCCACTGCTTTTCCTAGATAACATTGTGTGGAGGAGTCTATCAAATCTACATTCAGCTGCGTGTGTTGTGGGCTCTGCCATCTTGGGGTGGTCTTTGTTTGCTAATGCACAAAACAACATTTTGCATGAGGAGGAAGGCAGGTAAGTGATGACTTTTTTGTGCCAATTCTGTTTTATCAAGCTTTATGGTCACTAAAAGCACATAGCAGCTAAATTTGTCTGAGATCATAAGGATAGGTGTGAAAAACCAGAAACAGTAAGGTTGGTTGGTAAATAGACCCAGGAGCATGAACTCAAAATATTGATGTCACTTGTGCAAATCTCACAGAGTTGTGGGAATGTATTGAGATACCTGATTAGAACACTTTGTTTTCCTAGTTTGATCTCACTGAAACTCATTGATATCCGAATGCCATTGTGGGAACCTTTCTTTGAAGGGTGTGTTCCAGAGGGCTGCAGTGATGCGCACATGCTCCTGATCAATGTGGCATATCTGGAAAGGAAGTGGACATTCTATCTCCCTTGACCTTTTGCTTTGAGGCAGGGCCAGAGGGCTAAAGCACACCTGCCGCCTATGCAAGCTCCTGTTTTTGTGAGCTCTCCGATCTATTGCCTGTAAACCTAGATAAGATGAATAAAACAAAGTTTTCTGGGAGGAACACAGCAGTTTTGTGTGTCTGTGTCTGCTCTGCTGGCTGAGAAAGGCATTTGTCTCTGTTTCTCTGTTTTAAGTTCTGTAGCCAAGGTCAGTGTGGCTTCAAAACCTTTCCAGCAAATTCCCAACATGCCATCAGTGCTTTGTGACAGGCGTTCATTATTTTACATCCCAGACACAGGTTCTGTGCATTTCCATGTAGCTTCATGCTTTATTCCGTAAATATCAAAAAAAAGTGTTCAAAATGTAGCCATCCTTCCTATACTAGATGCACCTATTTTGACGTGATAGTAACCAGAATATCTTGGAACAGATACCAGAATCTCCAGTGCCAAATAAAATATCCCCCCGTGAAAGCCCTATGAATTCTCCAGTCAAATGGTGGGATGAGGGTGGCACAACTCCCCATAACATAAACATAGCAAAGTATTCCCAACACAGAACTCAGCTTCTTTGCCTTTCTATTGCATTGCTCCAGTTATTGAGCTACTGACGATGAATTACCTGTAGTGATGTGGTCGCTGTGAGAACTTGCTTGTCTCGCTCCACATAAAAAGAGCACCCCCGTGCTCTTGGTGATAAATTTATTTCTTCCAACTCATTGCTGAGCTTCCTTGCACATGATTCGATTTATGGATACACATTTGTGTAATATATATAGTCATACCTCGGATAACAAATGCCTCGGATAACAAATGTTTCGGATAACAAACCGAAATTTCCTGGTATAGGGCTGCCTCAGATAATGTCCCTATGGGCTGCCTCGGATAACAAATGTTTCAAAATGCCTTGCAAAAAAGTATACCCAGGATGCATTGCACCCATCAAAGTTTGTGGAGGGGTGGGAGGAATTATGGCGTTTATTAATGGTGTTTTGGAGCCATTCTGGACAATTTTTTGCTGATGAATTTGGACCTTTCAAACTTAGAAAGGTAGGGAGCTAGTTCTGGGGGTTTGTGTTTCAGCACTGCATGCCTTTAAAGTGCACTTTATAAAGAGGTCCGGGGGAGACACACACACAGCTTTTTAGCCTTTTTTCGGACCTCTGGAACGGATTAATCAGTTTTGCATTCATTTCAATGGGAAACTATGTTTCGGATAACAAATTTTTTTCAGATAACAAATTGCCTCTGGGAACAAATTAAATTCGTTATCAGAGGTACCACTGTACTCATGTTTTTTTTCAACAGAGAGCTATTTGGGCTGATGATTGTTACAGTCTGGATGAGCCTTTGTCGTAGTTCAGCCAAGTGAGTCCTGCAAACTGTTTATTTCCTCTTCCTGTTTCTGGTTCATAAAAACGTATACTTTGGGTAAGATGCATTGCTTCTACCAACACCTCGGGTGACTGGTTTTGTGTTGCCCTATCTGAAATCGGTGACCTTATATTGACTTCACACATGAAGCTTCTTGATTATTTTGAAGATGAAATAAATTATATTTTTCTCAGTATGTCCCTGTATGGGCTTTAGATTTACAGACCTGAGCATGGCTATTATAGGACACTGTGGGTTGCATTTTCATAAGGTAGCCATAAGTTGGAAGGAACTTCATGGCACATAACAACAACCCCACAATAATAAAGATATCTGGAACCATGGATTTCTCATGTCACCCACATTTATGGCATCATCATAGGTGCATATACTTGGCGAGCTGGACGATTCTTTAAGCTCTAGTCTAAAACACGGTGAAGCGTTACTTCTATTGTAAATCACATTTCTGATCCCCCCCCCAGTTCACCCCTTTAGTCATTTCTAAGCAAGAAGACAGAAACACACTGGATTATTGCAGATTCAAAAACCATCCCTGGCATTTTGTATTGCACCCAAAGGTAGGTTCTTTTTCTGTTAACTGGGACTTGTAACAGAATTTCTGCTATTTGTTTCCTTCTAGAAACTCCCTGGGTGGAATTCGCTTGGTCATTGCAATTTCTCTCTCCCTTTTCCCATTTGCAATGTGGCTGTACATCTACATGAATGCAGAGATGCGAGAATCCTGGCCATCTCACTGCAAAACAGTTATCTAGATGATGGAAGATAACCAGAGTCTGATGGTAATCAGTTCTTAACCACTGATTCTTCTGTAATTCCAAGATCAACAGCCACAGCTGTATCTCAGATAATTCAAAATTCCAGGGTCATTTGATTTATCTCTTCTGTTGCCAGTCAGAGGAAAAGATGATAGATCGATGTCTAGGTTTCTGGAATGTAACAAAAGTTATGTCCATCAAGGTAACATTACGTTCATGCCCTTGATATGTACAGTGGACTGGGCTGAATGAAACAGGTTGCTGTGGGGATAGCTTGAGTCTAGAGGTTGTTTGAGCTTCATGCTGAAAGCCACTGGAGCTGAATGAGGACAGTGAGGCATAAAGTGATAGTGATGGCTGTGCATGTTCACAAATGGAAATAAAATTGCAGGTAATCTGAGAAAGAGGTTTTGAATGGAATCTGCTGTTTTTGGGTGTGACATTTATCCCAGCTACACATTAAAAAAATAAGAACGTAAGAAGAGCCATGCTGGATCAGGCCAAAGGCCCATCTAGTCCAGCTTCCTGTATCTCACAGTGGCCCCACCAGATGCGTCTGGGAACGCACGAGACTAGTCTCCTGATACCACTCCCCTGCATCTGGTCCTTGAAGTATCCCGGTTTTAAGCCTGGAGATTACACATCTCCATCATGGTTTGTAACCTGTAATGGACTTTTCCTCCAGGAATTTGTCCAATCCCCTTTTGAAGGCATCCAGGCCAGATGCCATCACCACATCCTGTGGCAGGGAGTTCCACAGACTAACAACACACTGGGTATAAAAATATTTTCTTTTGTCTGTTCTCACTTTCCCAGTTCTCATTTTCAGTGTATGTCCCCTAGTTCTGGTATTTCGTGAGAGGGAGAAGAGTGTCCCTCTATCCACTTTACTCATGCACTGCATTATTTTGTATATCTCAATCATATTGCTTTATCCTGGAGATTAAAGGAAAATCCTCAGAATGATGTCACACGATGTCATTTCCATTTACCTAGTCATAGAAACGCATTTGGTTTCTTGGACCAGGGTAATTTTGGATATGGTGCTGGAGTCAGGTGTCTCTGAAATTCTATCTGTAAACCAAATATGGAAAAGGACAAAGGGAATACGCTCTCAGTCTGTTTTTTGAAAACATGGGTCTTTCTCAGGGTGTTGCCCCTTGGCAGTTTGTAACAATATGCAGTATGTTTGTACTTCTGCCGAAATAAAAAATTAAACATGGACAAAATAAAATTTATTGTTTATGGAATTTTCTTTTCCAGCAAAAGCTACAATGTAACATGAAAAGGGCAACAAAGATAAAAAGGTTGGAGAGAGATGAATTTCATATACCTGTGGAACTAACTAGTGGTCTGTTTCCTAGCTAATGCAACAAAAGGCCAACCAATAAAAATATTGTCTAACACATTTCAGTGTTAAAATACAAAAACGATTGTCACTGTGGAATATATATTCATATTTTAAACAGAAGGTATTCAATTTGTTTTATTTCACAATTGCTGACGTAAATGTATCTGATTACTTCTACATCTTCCATGTTAACAAAGAGTGACAAATCTTAATTTGGCTGTCAGAAACTGATCTTAGAGGTGCTACTCCAAAGGCTGCACACTTTATTGTTATGAGCGTCAGGCAAAGAGCTGCTAGCACAGTGAATCGTATATTAATTCCATTAAGGCCTATTGTCTATAGTGCAGGATCAACTTGACACTGACAAAACAAGTGTTCCCAAGTAAATGAATAATTTATCACAAAAATATAAAATATTTTAAAATGAACAGCAGCAGCATCAAAGAATACCTAATCCAAAAGGGATGCAAAATTCTGATTAAAACAAAGAATTGCAATGATCAGCATGGTAATGCATCTCTTGATCAGGGAAGCTTCCGCTCCCTTTCAATACTAGCCTGTCATTGTACATGTATATAGTCCCAAAAGCATTGCTTTCTGGAGGCGTTGATATAATTCCTTCCAGAGTTAGATGATGGATCCCATGAGAGTCTAAACAATAACCACTATAATGGACGTGGCCAGCAAGAAAGCATACCACCGAGCGATGCGAATGAAGGACAGCAAGGGCAGCTTCGTAATTCCAAGCAAGGCAGACACTGTTGGTAGCATGAGGATGAATGGGGATGTGCCCTGGAAAACAAATCGAGTTTTAATTGTCATGCTGTCCCAGGAATGTCCCAATTACATAACTTTGTACAGGATTTGGTAGTATCACCAGGAAATGGTTTTATAGCCACACTGCTCTATGCAGTGGTACCTCTACGTATGAGTTTAATTAGTTCTGAATGCATGCTCTTAAGTCAAACCACTCTTACATAGAGCAGCCCTGTCTAAAAAAAATCAAAATAATAAATAAGTAAATTTAAGTAGAGCAGAACGCATCTAAAATTTATAAGGCAGCAGCTAAAATGCCAATGGTTTTTCGCTCTTAAGTTGAATTTATCTTAAGTTGAGCCGCTCTACTTAAATAAAGTAGAGGTACCACTGTATTTTCAATTCAATATTTTCCCCAAAGTGAAGCCTGTTGTACCCTAGTGAGTGGAATGTTCTGAACTGGAGATCTTTGGTTCACATTTAGATTATCTTCCAGGCAGTTTGTGACAGATCCAGCAATATCCAGTATTTCCCTGTGTATAAGACTATCTTTTTTATCTAAAATTGTTAAGACTAAAAATTGAGGGTCCTCTAATACACATGGAAGTAAGCCAAGCAGAGAACTACGTTGTTGCAAAACCATGCAGAGACCCCTGACCATATAATTTTGGGTTGGAGAAGTGGGGTGGCATCTTATAGATGGAAAACACACAAAGTATATAATTAAAAAGCAAACACACATACCAGCAGCCCTTAAGTCATGGATTATTACACTTCCCTGCAGCTGTACAGCCCCAGGAAACTATTTGCCAGAATCTAATACTGGTTTTTTTCCTAGTAGATAAGAAGGAGGCAAGTTCTCTGCATTTGCTCTTTCTTGGTCAGTTTTCCCCTTGCTTTGACAGGAAGTACAGTCTCTTAATTGGCCATTAGTCTTCTTTACCAAAGGGTTGTGATCAAATCCTCTCCTTGACTTCTTGTGTACATCGGCTAGTACAAGAGCAAAAGAGAAGAAGGGTGCTCTTGTTCCTGATCCAGGCCTCTCTAATTCTAATGATCCAATGAGTCTCTTACAAGGACAGTTCTGCAATTTGGCTTCCTGAGGTGGCACACTCTTAAGTATATGGGGGATCTAGTTTTCCTTTCCACTCTGATCAACAGCAGATCAGAGTTGTAAGAAAAAAAAATCTACATGATTTCTGGAATCTCTCATTTCTATGCTCTCTTCATAAGATCAAAACTTGGATCTCCACATGAAACGTCAGTTCATGTTACAGCTAGCTATAAACAAAGCACTCATCAATTCCACAGCAAAATCCAGTTTCAGGTGAAGTGCGCAGTAGTTAATCCCATGCACTTCAACCCATTCCTAATAATGAACCGGGTCCACATGATGACAGAATCAAAACTACTGCTTTGTTCTGTAAGCAGCTGTAACTATTATTCCAGGGCTAGTTAAGTGCTGAATCGGTCACACCATGGAAATGTCATGGAAACTGCATAACCGTAAAAGCAGGATCTTATGCATATACTGTAAAGTACAGTGGACCCTTGTATAACAAATGGTTTGTATAACATAAACAATTCTGGGGATAGGGGAAATTTGCTTAACAGAATAGCCTATGGGGCGAATCTGTACAACATAAAAATGGGATCACTCTGTTTTCAATGCATTCCTATGGAAAATTTGCATAAAGGAAAATTTGCTTAAGATAATTTCATTTGGAACGAATTAATTCCTTTTTACAAGGTACCACTGTATTAAGATTCCTTTCCAAACATTTCTCCAGTTGTTACACGTTCAGAGAAAACACCACCAACAATAGCAAAGGCTTACCTGCAATTACCACTCTTTCTTTATTTTTGTCAGCATATGTGAGAACTTTGTCAAGCCAATCCAGCTGGTCTTGACTGAATCCTCCATTGAACTGTACAAACTGGCATTCATCAAGATCTGTGAAGGGAAGAAAGGCCAGGTAAACACCTCCCTCAATAAATTATTCATTATTTGACTTTGTGCTCTTTTCTTCCTTTATTTTTTTTTCTTATGAGACTTTTGATTACCAATTTAAAAATAAACTCAATTATTTAAAGGAAAAAAAATTAGACCATTAAAAGTACATTTTCTTTGAAAATAAACAATTAAAAAAAAGCAAAGTGTGCTGCTTATATACTGTCCTATGGTGCTTAAAGCACTTTCTGGGCAGTTTACAAGTAATTACGCAGGCTACACATTGCCCCTCCAGCAAGCTGGGTGTACTCATTTTACCTGCCTCGGAAGGACAGAAGGCTGAGTGAACCTTGACTCTGTTACCTGACACTGGATCCCCAAGTTGTGAGCCCAGTTATAACTGCAGTAAAGTAGCAGTTTATGCAGTTTATAACTGTATTAGCACCATGAGGCTTTAAATATAAATTTAGAGCCTATTTAAATTCCTATAAATATAAATTTTCCTTCCTTAAAACAAGAAATTAGGTTTTAATAGCAATAATATCTACACATTTTAATGTACTTTGTCCTAATTGCCCAGTAACAATCTCACCAGAACCCTTTCAATCAGCTGAAGTTTCTTAACATTTTCTGATGGCACCTCCTCCCCAGTACAGCAACTTTACTGTAGTGCCGATATGAGATAGTAAAGGCATGTGCCACATTGCCAGGAATGGTCACAGCTGGCTCACTCTCTTTAACAACTCAGTTACATTCCTGGCTGTACAGAACTCTGGGTAGTCAGGCTCAGGGTTAAGTCCAGAACAACACTCAAACTCCAGAAAACCTCTGTCTGTAGTTTTGTGTATATGTTAGATAGCCTGGAGAACAAGACAGAACCCTGATGGACTCCATTGGCCAATGACCATGATGGCAAACGTGAGTTTTCTGGCACCATATCTTGAGTGTGTCCTGACAAGGAGGACTAACATTTTATTCAGGTAGGAGCAAGATGTGTGGAGCAGTACCAAATAAATGAAAATGTTGTTTAAATAAAATTCACAACATCAATACTTTCAACTTATAAGAAAATGTTTACTATGATTTTTATATATGTATCTCTAGTTCCACACACTGGTGGACAAAGATGGACATCTGTCCCATAGCAGTCCTTAAGATCACAGTGAATCTATAATTCTAACTAAGAAAACAGGAGTCTTTTTCTGTATTCTTTTAAATCATACCTCTTCAACGAAGTTTTAGAAAAACAGTGATATTACTTAATCTCTTTATGCTGCAAATGAAAATAAATGTTAGTCTCCAGCTGATTTTTGTTAACAATCCTATATAAGCAAGTATTAATACAGTAGTTACAGCATGTGTTGCTTACGTCCAAGCAGTAAACACTTTTAAAGATTTCACGTGGAAAATGCTCTCTTCAGCACTGTATTAATGGCATTGTGTGCAGTCCTGTCTATTTGTTTAGGTAAAAAAGGTAAAGGTTTTCTCCCGCACATGTGTGCTAGTCGTGTCCTACTCTAGGGGCAGTGCTCATCTCTGTATTCAAGCCAAAGAGCCAGTGTTGTGCAAGTCCATGGCCACGTGGCCGGCATGGTTGCAAGGAAGAACGGTTTTACCTTCCCGCTTTCTTAATGGGGGAACCTATTTATCTACTTGCATTTACATGCTTTTGAACTTATTGGTTGGCAGGAGCTGGGGTTATCAGGGGAGCTCGCTCCATTGCGTGGCACCCAGGATTCGAACTGCCAAGCTGCTGACTTTGCAGCCAACAATTTTCGGAAGCTTTAGTCCACTGAGCCACCACGCCACACCATTTGTTTACCTAACCTCTGTAATTTTTTGTGTGGAAAAACTGCCACTCAAAAGAGAACATTTTATGGGTATGATCCTCACCTTTCTGTAAACTTAGGTCACAGAATACTTGCAGACATTATAAGCTTTTCTATCAAGCACTGCTGTATATGTCTGGAAATACACATTGTCAAAGCTCATCATGATACATTACCTAAAGGACTATTCAGGTTTACATTTTGATTTTTGCCTTGCAGTAACTGTAGAGAATCTTGATATTTTTTGCTAGATGTGTCCCTTCCCAGAGTACTTAAATCATAAGTATCAAGGATAATGAATCGAAATGTTGGCTTTGGGCAAAACTGATAAGCATAACAGAATTCTGATGCAGTCTCTTCAGTGGAGCTCTGATCCATGTTAAAATGACTAATTAAAGTATGGTCTTGTAAACATTTGGTGTTCAGTGCAGATAGCACTAGATGGTCTCTCCTGAAGTTGTATAGTTCATGATTGCCCCATACATGGTGGACAGGGGCTCTGAGCTTCTGAAATTTCATCATGACTCTTTCCAGTGCCTTTTCTGACATTTTATGTTGGGCATTGAAACCATCAATGATGTCCCCAAGCTGTAATACAAACTGAACTTCTGCTCTATTCCAGTCTTCAATTGCATTCTGGAGATGGCACAGGCTATGTTTATAGTATCTCTTCTGGATTCCCAGAAAATCATAGCCATCCTCTAGATCAGCATATTGAATATCTGCAATGACTCCAAAACAGAAAAGGGCCTCCGAAGCTGTGGTCGCTGGTGTTCCTTCATCCATTCTTGTCCACACCTCTTGCAAAAATCTAATAGGAATTGGGAAGAAAAGAATTCGATTTAGGTCAGGTATTTAGTGAAGGTGAAGAAAAGGAAAAATGTGCAAGAAAGTTTTGTTTAAATATAACTATGGAGCGAAACTAGCAATCTTTCATGCAAGTAGTACTTCTTTTAATCATCATCATCACGTGCCGTCAAGTTAATTCTGACATATCCCAGCCATCATGGCTCCAAGATGCTTTCCCATGCTCTGGGCACCAGATAATCCGAAGGTTTTGCTGGAACAACCATTTTGGCTGGGTCAGCAGCACCCACTTCCCTCGGCTTTCAGTGCCAAATCCTAAAGCTGCAGGTGGATGGGTGGGTCACTGTGATGTGACGACCGGGTCAGAGTTCGTGCAGCCTCCAGCCATCGCTCCAATCCCTTCTCCTGGTTCCTGGTTCTTTTGGGGAGGTGGGTTCTGCAGAAATACATCATCCCTACGCGCGCACACTCCTGCCAGGAGGCAGCGTGAACCTTGGTGCCAGTTGGGGACGGCGTCTCACAAAATATCCCCACACCACCCCCTGCTTCTGCAGAGGCTGCTCGCTCTTCCCCTTCCCTAAAAAGCCAGGGAAAAGCCAAGCAACGCCTGGGATGCACCCCGAGAGCTTTGCAAGCGTCTTGGCAAAGGGAGCCTTTGCAGCACCGCTCGCTACGCGCCAGGTCAGGGCAGAGATCTGGAAGGGGAAAAACCTCCGACCCCGACCGACCGACCGACCCACCCTTCTCTCTTTTCCGCCTCCCTCCTCTTAGTAGTGGGGCGGCTAAAAAAATCTGGTAAATAAATAAATAAATAAACTTTGCAGAACGAGAGGGGCAACATCTCCCGCCTTACCGGCTCTGCGGGGCTCAACCTGAACCTGATTTTTCGTGCCAACTTCCTCTTTTGGACCGGCTACCGCCTCACGGGGTAGGTTCGCACAAAGACAGCGGAAAAAGGGGGCTTATCGAGTCATAATGGGAAAATTATATGCAAAAGAATAACCTTTCAAAGTGTGGTCGCTCTATCCTGCGGCATCTATGCCCTTCCACCGTAAAGCTGCCGATTGATAGAGCGACGCCGTTTGCCCTTCTTCGCCCATAAAGCCACCGAAATGCTTCCTAGAGCGACGCCGCTTTCCCTTCGACCATAAAGCCACCGAAATGCTAGAGCGACGTCGCTAGTGCCCTTCGACCATAAAGCCACCGAAATGCTAGAGCGACGCCGCTAGTGCCCTTCGACCACAAAGCCACCGAAATGCTAGAACGGCGCCGCTTGCCTTTCCGCCGAGCGATAGAGCGACCCCGCCCCAAGGGCGGTCAGGTGGGCCGATTTCAAAATGTCCCCTCCGGAAGTGCCTTGCGGGTTCCTAAAGCGTGGGAATAGGAGGGGGCGGGGAGAGAAATGGCCGCGGTCTTATTCCGGCAATTGGTAGTTTCGGGGCGCCGCGCCTCCTTCCTGCGCCCCGCGTGCGGCTGCCTTCTGGCGCGCCCCGTGGCCGGGCGATCAAACCAGCGCAAAACCGTGGTAAGGGAGCTCGATCCCGGCGGAAGGCACGAGGCTGGGTGGGACTGGATCGAGAGAGAGAGAGAGAAGATGCCCGGGGCGGTGGGGCTCATGGGTGGCAGGAGAAAGAAAGCGGCGGGCTTGGGTGGGAGAGCCTCCTTTCGCCTCCCGAGAGGAGAGAGAGAGAGGTGAGGGTGGGGTGGGGGGCCGTGTCCCTTCCCCCGCCGTCCTGATACCGAGGAGAGAGCCGGCGATCTAGTAGTCGAACATGGAGAGTACCAGGAAATGCATGGCACCCCCTTGCCTTTAGCCGTCCTCTAAGACTCGTATGAGGGCGAAGGCCAAAAGCCAAGGCGGCCTGGGGCGCTTCCTCCCCCAAAAAAAAACCCCACGGGAAACGGGGCAAGGGTTCGATATAGCCCAATAAATAGTGACACCCCGTCGCCATGAGTAAAAGAACTGTCCTTCATGCGTCCTTACTTGTGAGGAGCACCAAGACCATATACGCAAAGGAGGAAGTTGTCCTAGCAAAAACACAGTGGGAGACAGTGAGTAAGAGGAGGAGCTGGCAAGAGGAGGGTATGGAGAAAGGGTCAGGGAAAGTCAGGCGGGGACCAAGTACACAGCCACTCGATCAGGATATAACAAGGAACCAGTGGTTCCAAAATAATGCAGATTCTAGCCAATCACATCTGTTTGATGGTTCTTTGTTAGAAACTTATAAAGACTCTGTCCTTTGTTCCCAGGGCCTTCTCTGCCTTAGGATAACTCCCCAACTGATCTTATTGTAATTGGTCGATAAAATTGTGTTGAACCTCAGCAGTTCCCCCATGTTTAGTCTTCTGCTGGAGAAGGACCCTTTGTTAGAAAGGGTTGCCTTAATTTTAACGTAACAATCCTGGTTCTGTTGAAATGGAAAGTGGCCCCGAACCAGATTCCTTCTCTTGGGTGGTTGCTACAAACCGCACTGTCCTCACCCACATGTTAAGCCTAAGTCTTTCCTATAATTGTCCTAGTAGCAGTTTGGAAAAGCTCCCTCATATCCATAACCAAGGAGTATCCAGTGTAGAGGAATTGATGGGGTGATGGACAAGGAGATCTGGTTTTGAATCCCTGTTTAGCCCTTAAAACTCATGGCAAGTTGTGGGGAGGGGAGAGAGTAGTAATGTTAAAATCACTCCTTAAATGTGGCACTTACCTTTAAAGGACTCTCTGAGTTGGGTGGCACGCAACAACAAGAGCAATCCTTAATCACATATGTTTCAGCACAGGGCATGGGAGCAGGTGAGTGGCAAAGGAGGTTTTTGCTTCCTAAAATGAGGTCTCAGAAGAGAAGGAAGTCAGTGGACAAGCTGAAGCCAGCAGAGAGAGAGAGAGAGAGAGAGAGAGAGAGCAAAACATTGTACAGTATTTATTTTTTCCATTTCCTGCTTCTTTTTTCCAGTACCCTGTCACTTGGAGGAATCTGGCAGTTACCGTGGCAGTTGGAGGAGGAATCTTAGCAACAGTGAAAATTTATAAGGAAGCAAAAGAAAAAAGTTGGTATTCTTTACAGTTGCTTCTGTTTTGTCTCCTTGCCGCCTAGTGCACAGCTGTAAAGGTGCTGGATTGTATTAATTTCTAATGGTGTGTAAGTGTGTACCCATGGCTGGTATGGCTATGGTATAGTTTATAGAGTGCTTTGCAAACACATGGAAGAAGTATTTTGATATTTGGGGTTCCTTACCAGCATGAGATAGAGGAAATACTTTTCAGATTTTTTACTTACTCTCTTTCATCAGTCAGTCTTTTTGTTGGCTCAAGTCCCTAGCCTATATTGTTGCCACTGGTGTATTACTGCAAGTTAGCAAGTCAGAGAAGTCAGCTTCTGATGTATGCATTTGGAGTCATACAATTTGTGAACATTAGGAAAGTCCTATGCCAGTTTCTTCACTTGCAGTGGTTCCTTGTTGAATATTACACTGCTGGTATTACCGCAGGAAGTGTTCCAGTCATTGCTTATTCATTTAGTTTTTATCCTACAGTTCTCCCTAAGGCAGCTTGCACACTGTATCGAAGAAAAACATTCAGTTCAAAACAGAAAACAGTATTTAGAAACAGTAGGACAGTATTAAGTAAAGCAATGGAGTAAGAAATTCACAATTGATGTAATTAAAACTGCTTAAAACCAGTTCAAACAACGTAAAAATAACTATAACTGCTAAAGAACACTTGGCATTAAAAATGTCCAGAAGGTTGGCCAGCAGAACATTTATAGGAGCAGACAGAAGGGCAGAAAGGAGTGATTTTCATAGCCTGGAAACTATCTTGCTTGCTATCTCATAACAGAATGAAACAAATCAAAGCTAAATGAAAGAAGCCTGCCCCAAAGTTTATAGTAAACTATTTGGGTAAAGAGGCAATAACAGAAGGCAAGATTAATGTTGGAACAGTTAAAACTGTTGTACTGTATATGGATTTTGAGAGGTGTTGAATGGCTTTTTCAAAATTTGCACTGTTTCCTTGTAGTTTGCATAAACGTAAAGTTGTGGGAGATTAACCGTTGAAGCCTAATGCACATTCAGCTTGAATGCTGAAGTCTTCGTTTAGGTTGCTTGTTTTTATTTTGTAACCAATTGGTGCGCTCTTAATAACCATCTCCCATGGTTATTATTTTGTAACCCTGCTGCTTCCTGCTGTCCTCTGCCTATCTTTGTCTTCTGCATTTTTAAAAGAGATTCCAGTCTCTGCCTTTACAGCCAAAGCCTTGCTGAGTGAAGTACAATGGTATAAGGGAGATGACATCATGCAACAGAGGGAGGTGCCAGCAATTAAAAGTGTTCCTGCTTCCAACCTGGGACTTGCATGGCTCATACACAATGAGACGGAATGCACACAAGCCGTGTAAGCTTTAAGTTGGAAGCAGGAATTGTTACCAGCAGTTCTCCATGCTGGATGATGACATGCTCTTTGATCCAGCATACTTGACTTGTTAGGATCTGAGCCATTTTGTCCATTGTTCAGTGGTTCCTTGTGTGATACTTTATGATGGACTACAGTTTTCATTATCCCCTGCCAAGTAGATCATTAGCTCATTCTGGCTTATATAGGGGCAGACAGATCAGAGTGGAAAAGAAGCTAAAGAAGCACATTCACTGTACATACTAATATGAAAAATTGTGGCCTGTTGTCTCCAATGTAACCTCTCTGGCAGATCATTTTTTTCTGAAAAAATGTTTTTTTCTGGTCTAAAGCACTCCTGGGTGAGATTCAAAATTACATTTAAATGGGACATCCTGCTTTTTGAGGGGCACAGTTTGTCATCTGGGGTGTGACTTCTCTCCTGGGTTTGTATTGAGGCAACAAGTTCTTGGGGAGGCTAAAAAAAGGTTCCCAGGCCTTCAGAGAAGTTGCCTACCTCTGCAGTACATGGGGGTTTCCCAGAATACAAAATTAGGGCATTCATTCAGTTCCTCAGTCCCAAGGAGATGTATGATCTACGTCAGGCATGTCCAAACTTCGGCCCTCCTGATGTTTTGGACCACAACTCCCAGAATTCCAAGCCTGTATTTCTAATGGCAAAGGACTGTGGGAGTTGTGGTCCAAAACATCTGGAGGGCCAAAGTTTGGACATGCCTGATCTAAGTTCTGTTGGGGATAGGATGGAAGAGAGAGCGGAGAGAGTCAGAAGCGTATGGCTGCATGTTTCTTGTGAATGTTCTACCAAGATCTTTGTATTGGCAGATTTAGCCAAATAATCTCCCATTGTATTTCAATCTAGAGTTGGAGAAGGAGAGGACAAAATCTGTTGGGAAGCCATTGTTGGGAGGGCATTTCTCACTTGTGGATCACCACGGACAACCCAAGACAGATCGTGACTTCCTGGGCCAGTGGGTGTTAATCTACTTTGGCTTTACACACTGCCCTGACATTTGTCCAGAAGAACTGGAGAAAATGATTCAAGTAGTGGATGGAATTGGTAAGTAAGCCATATTGCAGCCTGGATTTTCCCTGAAATAATTCTTACTTGCTAGAATAATTGAGAAATCAGCCATTGGCATACAACTGAAATCTCCTGTCTTAGGTTGGGGCCTGTTTCCTGTCAATCCACATGGCAAGGCATGATTTCTCATTTTACTCCACATTTTGTGCTAAGGCTGTGCCGAGTTGAGTAGGTGGTGTCTAAAATGAGACTTGGAGACTGAAAGGTCATGCAGAAAAGGTGGAGTGTGAGAAGAGATTTCAAGGAAAAGAGAGAAATGGTTCTAAGCCTATATTCACAGAAGAGGTTCTGCTTCTAGGGGGCAGTACATTAAAGAGGAGGTGCCTTTTATTTTATTTTATTCATTTTTTAGAGTATTTTTACCTCGCCTTTCTCCTTGGAAAACGACCCAAGGCGGCTTACAGCAATGTGGGATAATATACAGTCCAGTACAATTAAGACATGCTCAAGTATTTGAGAACAATGAATTGAGGGACATCTTGCAGCATTAAGAGCCAACATCAGTTATAAGTAGTCATAAACACAAAGTCTATGTGAACCCATAGATTCATATAAAATACACATGGCAGTCCATCATTCAGGGAAAGCTTGCCTGAAGAGAAAGGTCTTTGCCTGTTTCTGGAAGGACAACAGAGATGAGACAATCCTGGCCTCTAGTGGAAGGGAGTTCCAGAGTCTGGGTGCAGCAGTCAAGAAGGCCCTTTTATGGGTTCCCACAAGATGTACCTATGAGAGTGGCTGGATGGAGAGAAGGGCCTCTCCTGATGCTCTTAACACCCAAATCAATTCCTATTGTGAGATTCGATCTTTGAGGTGGCTAGCTCCCAGGTCATATAGTGCTTTGTAGGTCAAGGTCAGCACCTTGAATTGTGCTGATAGCTGATTGGCAGCCTTTCAAGGGCTCAGGAGATAGTGGAAGTTTGGGAAGCAAATGCCATGTAGGTGGAGATATGAGCAGAAAGAGTTCCTGAAGATAAGAAGGTTGGGAAAGGCTGTGGGTACATACAAAAGTAAGTACAGCACAAGAAACTGGTGTTGGAAATAGAAGAAATAATATTTGTGCTAAATGGAGAACTGGTTTTCTATTTCAAAGCAACCGACCTAGAAGGGTCCAAAAGGAGCTCACCTTCTCTTAGGAAAAGGCTGTTGCTGCTCTTTTCCCCTTCCTGTCCCCTTGTGATAATGGTTAAATTTTGCTGTTCTTTGGATGGCTTCTTTCTGTGAGCATTGCATTCATGACTGAAATCCTATTGGTATAACTGTGTCTGCAGAAGGCTGATGACATCACCAGGGGCCAATTTTCATTTGTTAGAAAATTCCTACTTTAGTCCCATTGCTTTTTGCATGTAATCCCTTTGATCACTTGGAAGCTATGGGATGAGAGAAGGAACTCAGGTTATGGGAAATTGCCACTTACTGCTACTGCAACAATTTTCAGTAAGTAAAGATACCCTCCCCCTCTCTTCCCCAATCCCACAGCTTCCATGTCATGAACGTTGGAGTTGGAAAAGCTATAGGACAGAAGTAAGAAGTTTTTACGGTGGTACCTTGTATAAAGGAATTAATTCGTTCCAAATGAAATTATGTTAAGCAAATTTTCCTTTATACAAATTCCCATAGGAATGCATTGAAAACGGAGTAATCCCATTTTTATGTTGTATGGATTCTCCCCATAGGCGATTATGTTAAGCAAATTTCCCCTATCTCCGGAATTTTTTATGTTGTACATGTTTTATGTTATACAAGGGTCAACTGTAATTACAAAAAAATCAGTCACAGTGGTGTCATTAGCCTTCCAAACGATAGTTAGGCCAACAGGGCATGAGACATATCTGGCTGGTCTTCTTAATCTCTTCCTGCTGTCTTCTCAAGTCCAGAACCTTCATTTAAACACACTGCAAAAATGGAATCTGACTGTAAAATAACAGACAAAATAGTTTCTCTTGTAGGCATCCTGACACAGGCAACCCTTGTTTCATGAAGACTCCCTTTTGTCCTTTATTAAGTTGCTTCCAAAATCAATAGAACTGTGCTCTCTGTAGCTACTTTATTTTTCCTTGCAAGGATTATGTTGGCAGCCAACATCTTTGATCAGGTCTTCAGCTAGGGCAAGCTATACAAACACTAATGGGATCTGAGGCATAAGAACCACGCCTGTAAGCATTCTATCATGGCAGGACCTTGGTTTGTTGGTAGAATGATCATTTGAGAAATAGGCTACGAGGGCCTGAACATTAAACTGAAATCATGGGTCTGATTACACTAGGACCCCCGTACCCACTGATTCATTAACCATTGATTCAGTTACCCATGGTTAGCAGAGAAAAAAATTAAATGAATACAGTAATTCAGCAGCCGTAAATCAAGCTACTGTCTCAAACTGCAGGTGTAAAGCAAGCTACTGTTGCAAAACAGCAGCTGTAAAGCAAGCTACTGTCACTAAAAAGCAGTTTTGGGGTGTTTTGGAGTTCTCTCTTATCCAAGGGTTTTGTTATCCACGGGAAGGCCTGGAACCAATCCCCAGTGGATAGCTGGGTACTACTGTATTAGGATGTTCATTCTCATGCTTTGTGGTGATAGATGAAATCCCGTCTCTGCCGAACATCACTCCACTCTTCATCACCATAGATCCAGAGAGGGACACTAAAGAAGCCATTGCTGCATATGTTAAAGGTAATGGTGTCTTTTTTTGTTAATTGCATCACTTCCTTCGCTGCAAAACCTTGATTTTAAAAAATCACTTTTGTAACCGTGGGTGGGTCTTACTTCGGTCTGCATCTTTAGCACAGTCCGATCTAACTGGCTCCGTTTTTTGTTCTAAGAGTTTTCACCCAAGTTGATTGGATTGACGGGTACAAAAGAACAAATTGACCAGGTGTCTCGAGTCTACCGTGTCTATTACAGTGCTGGTCCAAAAGATGAAGATAATGATTACATAGTGAGTATGGTCTCTTTCCAGTTCTCCTTTGGATCAGGGGAGTGGAGGGCAGTTGGGCTGAAGTTGATGGATTTTTCTCAATAAGATTAGAGAAAATAGATCAAGATGGAAAAAAAGATCTTAAATGTAATTGCAGATGATGGGCATGGAAGTCAGTATAGGAGCATGAAGGTAGCTTTATCCCAGTGGAAGAATTTCCACCTGAGAATTAAGGGGTTTGGTTGTTTCGCTCTGTGACTGTGGAGCCAAATGTTGGGGGTTCAATTCCCCACTATGTTCTTTCCTGAAAGCTCTTATTTATTTATTTATTTATTTATTTATTTATACATACATACATACATACATACATACATACATACATACATACATACATACATACATTGGGAATTTTACAACAAGCTAGAAGACATTAAATTAATTGATTAATTAGTTATGGCACATTATTACAGTTAGAGTAATAAGATTTTTTGACATCTAGCAAATAAAACAACATATAAACAGATCAAAACAATTTAAAAACTATGAGGCATATGCTAGTAGATTGAGGACATAGGTTTTAATGTTTATGAAATGCTGCACCTATATCCCAATGAAGGGGACAGGTGAATTTCAGGAGGAAGAGAATTCCCTAGGCATGGAGGAGCTGCTGAGAAGGCTCAATTCCTAGTCCTTCCTTTATGGGCCTCCCTTTCTCGGGTTAAGAAACTCAGATGCCATGCCTGGGAGGAAATAGTGGTACAAGGGGTTTTCATCAGAAGTGGGTACTCTGTCAGGTGTGTGTGTGTGTGTGTGTGTGTGTGTGTGTGTGTGTGTTGGGTCGTTACAGTCGTGACCGATTCTTTGTGACCCCCATGTCCATGGAGTTTTCTTGGCAGGAATACTGGAGTGGTTTGCCAGTTCCTACTCCAGGTACCTACAGCAGTAATGCCTGGTGGTCTCCCATCCAAGTACTAACCAGGGCCGACCCTGCTTAGCTTCCGAAATCAGGCGAGATCGGATGTGCTTAGAGCATCTACCGAGGTCCTAAAAGGTTTGGGGCTTTGTATATCATCATCATAATTATCTTGAAGTCAATGCAGAAATAAATCAGTAACCAGTGCAAAGGAGGCCAGAATAGGGCTTATATGCTGGTGTTTACTGGCTGCTGTGTTCTGGACCACTTGTAGTCTCTGCATCAGCCTCAAGGGTGGCCCCATGTAAAGAGCATTGCAGTAGTCTAGTCTTGAGACTGCCAGTGCATGAACCAGCATGGTGTGGGTCCTGATGTCCATATAGGGACACAGTTGAGTGAGCTGCCAAGATGAAAGTTGGCAGAGTGGACCACAGACACTGCCTGGGTTTCCATGGTTAGAGTTGAGTCCAAACTGTTAACCTCAGACTGAGCAGGAAGAATCACACCCCTAAAAGGAGAGAGTTTCCTAACCCACTTACATCTGGCCACCCCACACATAGGATTTCTATCTTACTCGGATTCAACTTTATTCCGTTTGTCATCATCCATCCCAGCACAGCCACCAGGCAGCACTCAAGGGATGGGGTAGCATCCACTGCAGATGGTGGAAAGGAGAGATAGACCTGCATCTGGACTGATAGCAAACTATGTGGAACACTTTGGACTGATGATTATGGGCTTTGCTGCTCCATACAGTGAAGAGTGATCTTCTAGTGGCCTTAACTTTTTCCTGAATAGATATTCGGGGCAATCTTTGCAGCTTTACAATTAATTTCTGCCATGGCCTTCCTCTAGATGCGCTCTAGCTTCTTCTTGTTCCGCTTCATTGTCTGTAGTTATTGACTATATCATGGAGCTGGACGAGCTCGGTAGGGGAAGGGGCATTCTGGAGAGATCATATCAGTTGCCCTAGTGGTGACGGCATTCCAACCATCAACCAGGTCGTCAACAGGAGCACCAACCAGCTGGAACTCCTCCCATGGTGTCTTGGAATCTTGTTGGATCCAGTAACCTGTAGGAGTGGACTTGTTTCCTGCAGGGAGGGAGTGCCAATGCAAGGCTGTATCTTATCTGATGGTGGTCCAACCATGACAAGGGGACATCCAGAGACTGCTCAGCATCAGGCCACACTCTCCCTGCCCAGTAGAAACCACCAGGTCTAATGTGTGGCCAGCCATGTGGGTGGGACCATTGACATGTTGGGACAAATCCAAGAAAGCCATGGTTTCCAAGAACTCAGGAGCTGGTCAGGTGGTCCTGGCTTCAGCATGAGTGTTGAAGTCCCCCAGCACACATAGTCTGGGGAGCCTCAGCAGCACTGCCGAGACAAAGGCCACCAGCTCCAGAAGGGAGAATGCTGGGTCACAAGGAATGCAGTAAATCAGCACCATCCCAAGATGCTCCCTGGTCCCAGTCAATACATGGAGGCCCTCAAGACCTAGGATTGGCAGGGCAGAGAGCCTGACGGCCTCAAGGCTGTTTTAAAATACAATGGCTACTCCCCCAAACATCCTTCAAGTATGCCCTCATGTTGGATGGTGCACTAGGGTGAATATATCAGAGGTAGTTCTAGCCCTGTCTACCCCCAGGCCAAGTTGGCCTTTTCATCTAGGATAAATCCTGGATCAACTGGGCTTTATTCATGGCAGACAGGTAACTATGAATTTTAGATGTTAATACATTGGTTCATCAATAAATGAATTAATTTCATCAATAACATTCATTGAGGAACAGTTATGGCCAGAGTTGGGTAGATTTTATCCATACCCTCCACCAATCTTTCCCATCCAGGGTTTACCACTTCCCTGCTGATTATAATACTCCTGTTCGGGGTCTTTATCTGCCCACACTAACTGTTCTTCAAGGATGCTGATTCCAACCACAACCCCAAAACTTCCAGCCATATGCAACTCGCCCATATCCAACCTGCCGATCACACTCCTCCCAACTCCGTTGCAGCCTCATCATGGTGCAGAGCTTTCTGCAGCTCCTACTCAGGTCAAAATGGCCTCAAGCCTAATAAGGCAGGGCAACCCCAGTCCAGGATTTCAGAGAGTTTGATAGATTCCTGGGTGCAAAAGCGCAGGATGTTCCTCCTTGGTAGCAATAAAGCCGATTCCAATGGCTCAGAGTTGGGTGCTATGCCAGATTGATTGTAGCTCTCTGGCACTGCAACTGAGGCTGGATTTATAGAATGTCTGCTTCCGAGTCCTCCACCCTGTTCTCCAGTTGGCACTATCGCTGTCCTAGGTGGTAGCAGTGAGGGTGGCTAGCAAAGTAAAACCATGGTGGCTCCTTGATAAGAACTCATCAACGGTAGTGCAGCAACATCAGTGGAAACCCTGGGGGGGGGGACAACCTGAGCCTCCATGATCTCTTAAAGGTCACATAGCACGTGGTTCCCACACCTCTCCAGGCATTGGCCATAAGCTTCAATGCAAGGCCATATGATTCGATAGGCTTTTTTTTTTTTTAAGAGGATGGTGAAACCACGGGCACTGAGTCCTTGTATTCTGCAATGCTACTGTATACATATAAATACAGCATTTTAACTCTATTGCCAGAGAATGGATTTTTCCACCAACTAAGAGAGACTGCACAAAAGATTTAAAAGCCAGGTGGTAATCATCAGGATCACCTTTTTAGTCTTTTCAGTGGGTCTCCTGCCTGGCTGTACAATTTGATGGATAGCTTTATTACACAGGGGCTATCGTTTCTTTATACTTCTGCTGTTACTACCATAGAAATGGGTGGCTCACCTTAGCCTAGAGATGCAGATGTCTGAGTGACTGTTATTTTTATGCCATGTTGTCTTTTCCACTGGCTTTTTTCCTGAGTTACAGTACGTGACAGCTGCTCAGCTCAGATTCATCAAGCCCATCCTTTTCATTTTGGGACTGAATCTTATGGTCTATCTCCATCAATTAATATACCTTTCCTAAATGTTTTCAATCAATCTTTATCATCTGGCCTGAAGACGACTGGAGAAATCAAAGCTTGTGTCCATGTTTAATGAATTTACAGTTGATTGTAATGACAACATTGCCCCACTGCGGACAGGACGTATTTTTTACAGGTTAAGACCGGCAGGCATTGGCATAATTTAGCCAGGAGAGGGAAGCATACAGCAAATGAGAAAGGGCTATTGGCTAGTCTTCTCTCTGTCTAAGAGCACTTTTGTTGTCCTTGATAACCTGTGATTTAAAATCGAGGCAGATCAAAATGCCAGCTTTGCGCTGGTTTTCCTTTCCCAAAGATGGGCAGCATAGCAAGTTGAGAGAAGAATGTTAAAACGGCTATGAAATGGGCAATATGTGAATCATGCCATCTCACATGTGAAGTGCAAGAAATGCCTGAAAGTTATTTTCTTATATTCCCCCCCCAATTCTTCACACCCCCAACGTCTGGGGATGAGGGGCACATTTAAAGTGGGACCTCTACATCACAGATGTAAATCTTTCTTGTAACCTTGTGCATAAGAATGAAGGCCTTCAGAGCCCTACTGTCCATTTGGTGAGAGAGCAAGGCATTCTGCAGTACTTTTTACAATAAGAGAGAAAGAATAATTAATTTTTGGCAGAAATGATGCCTTGAAGCAAGTTGCATGGAACCATGAGTACTGCTGTTTCTTGCATGGCCTTTTAAGGATTAGAAGCATCAAAAAGATTGTTCCAAAAGATTAGGAACACTTGGCCCCTCCTTCTAGGCTTGCTCGGCATGGCTTCTCAAAGCAAAAGGATACTCAGTTTGGGTGGAGGCAGCTTGATCCATAACGAGAGAAAACATCCGCTGCCTTCATTGAGTTTAGGCGGGCCACATGGATGGGAAGGAGGGATTCAGCAAGTCTTCTTTTGCATTCTTACTCCCAGGTATCATCTTATGTACCCATTCCATGACTGGCAAGGAAACATTCTCCCTTTCTAAGTCTGCTGTCAGGAAAAAGAAGGCCCTAAAAGGGGGGTCTGGCTTAGTCCTCCTTCCCAGAGAGATTCCACCAAGTGGCCACTGGATTGCAGTGGCAAGGACATTTATAATGGGAATTGTGGCCATTCCCAATTTAAAAGGAAACAAACAAGAAAACATCACAAGAAAAGGAGGACTATTCCTTCACTTTTTTTTTAAATCAAAAGATAAACCTGTAGGACCCCCATGTCTGCAGATTCAGTATCTGTGGTTTTGGAGCAGAGACCTGGGTGAAAGGGAGAGCAGCAGCAACCTCTGGGCTCATTCATAGCCCCGTTTACTCTTCAGCCATGGTTGCAGAGTAAACTGGGGCTATGAAAGAGCCCACAAGCTGTTGCCTCCCCTTCACCCAGCTAGGCGCACGCACAGAGCCGGGCGAAGGGGAGGCAGTGGCTTGCGGGCTTGATTGATCATATTCCCAGTTTAGCCATGGCTGCACAGTAAACTGGGGCTACGAACGAGCCCACAAGCCACCATTTATATTTAGCATTTGCTATTATCCATGGATTTCATTATCTGCAGGGAGGGACAGAAGCAATCCCTGTGAGTACAGCAGTCCTACTGTGCAGTCATGGGAAAGGAGATTGCGTCAGAAGGCATGTTGCTTGCACATGTGTTGTGCAGGTTCTGCAGAATGCTGAGCTTCAGAATTAGTGTTCTGAAAATTGCCATTCTGCTATTACAGTCACCACCACCCCGCCATTTCGCGGTTCAGGTACTGCGCTCCCACTATATCACGGGATCACAGTACCTGTGGGGGTGGGGAGCAATCGCATCGCTCCCCGCAGCCCCACCTGCCCCTTTGATCGCCCCCACCCGACCCGCTTCTGCATATCGCGGATTTTCATGTATTGCGGGTCAGGTGGGTCCCTAACCCCACGATAGGCGGGGAGTTCCTGTACAGTAGTTTTCAGAGGAGCCTTTGTTTGCAGCAGTCTCTCTCTCCTCAGCACAAAACCTTCTCAAAAGGCTAACTCTGGACAGAGCTTGGAGCTTTTCATTCTAAAAAACCTGATTGTTATTGTTCCTTACTTCTTTGCAGTAAGGTTGTTACTCTGGTAATATAGTTACTTGAGTTGCATTGTCTTTAGTTGTGCTGGACAAATACAGAGGGATGCTCTCCCGTTCCCTCTTGTGGCCAATTGTAGTATGACACCTAGAAATGCACATAAAAACTTCTGTGCCCCTTAGAATTGGTAAGAGAAGGGCAGAACAGTTGAAAAATTCTTGTGATGATGCCTCTGCAAGTGTTTAAAACACCTTTTAAAATTAACATTTGAAAGTAACTAAGATTAACTTATTCCATATAAAAGTAACCTTGTAACTGGATTATTTACTACCAGACAACCAGTTGAACCTATTGAAGGTCTAAACCCCAGATTTTATGAAGAAACCTAGATTTGAAAAAACTGTTTGCTCAAGGAGCAGAATTACTCCTGAGAGTAGCTTGCTCTACTTGGCTTTTACTCACAATTTGTATGTTGCGTTTCCTTGCAGGTAGATCACACCATCATAATGTACCTTGTTGGGCCAGATGGTGAATTTGTTGAATATTTTGGCCAAAACAAGACCAGTGATGAAATTATTAGTTCAATTGGTGGCCACATCAGGCAATACAAAAAGAAGTAAATGACCAAAGGTGTCCAGCTGCTAACCAAGTGGGCATGTGCCATCATGAACATCGGATCAGCTGAATAGAGTGAGGAGCAGTTATCAGCCCTGGAACCCTTCTTACACACTTGAATTTGTAGCGAAGACTATATCTGCAAGCCGAGACTCAAAATCAACTAAATAAAGAACAGGGTGTTCAGCAAAAGTATTGGATGAAACATGCCATTTTAGCATATGCCTCACTTCTGCTCCTTCATCTTTGGAAACATCATGGAGGTGGTTCCAAAGGAATGATAAGCACTTCTGAATCTTGGTCATGGGAGCCTTAGAATCTTATCCCATAATTGAATTATATGTCCCTACTCCCCATTTTGAAGACACAAAATACCAAACTGAACAGCATGAACTACTTGTGGGACCAGTGTTGCTTGACATCTGAGTGCCATTTTTGTAGACGTTAGCCTCACCTCCAAGCCTTTCAGCAACAGGCTGTGCCTTTTACCTTTTCTTGAAATGTCCATTACAGGCTGAGAAATGAGTGTGGAATCGGTGCCCTGCAGATGATGTTGGATTGCTGCTTCCATCCATTGAAGTCCACCCCACCCCACCCTCAATGATTAGGAATGGTGGAAATTGTAATACAGTATGATCTGGAGGGTAGTGATAGCTATAGCCATTGATATGATGTTTCTGGAGCACTAACTAACCTGGCTGAGTGGTGACTTTTGAATATCTTTTAAATATAGAGATTATTGAGAGAATAATATTCAATGTAAATATATTAAAATAAACTGAAAGAAATCTGGCATATGTTTTGTACACTTGAAATTTCTTTTCCGTTAGAGTGAATTTAGAACAACGATTCCTCATCTGTGGTGTTTGAAGATGCCATCTCCATCACCTTCTGCTTTTAGGAGAAAAGAGATGTTGAGATTAACCAGTAGTGTGTTGGTGGCTATGCAGGTGACTAGCCCAAGATGAGCCTGGAAAATACAGAAACTGTGGGGGACAGGTTAGCAGATTCTGGGCTTGTTTGGCTGTTGAAAAGTTATGTTTTTGCTTTTTCATAAGAACATAAGAAGAGCCATGCTGGATCAGGCCAAATGCCCATCTAGTCCAGCTTCCTGCATCTCACAGTGTCCCCACCAAATGTGTCAGGGAATGCACGAGACTAGATATCTGTCTCCTGATACCACTCCCCTGCATCTGGCACTTGAAGTACCCTGGTTTTAAGCCTGGAGTTTACACCTCTCCATCAGGGTTTGTAACATGTGATGGACTTTTCCTCCAGGAATCTGTCCAATCCCCTTTTGAAGGGATCCAGGCCAGATGCCATCACCACATCCTGTGGCAGGGAGTTTCACAGACTAACAACACGTTGGGTTAAAAAATATTTTCTTTTGTTCTCACTAAACCTTCAATTTGAGTGGATGTCCCCTAGTTCTGGTATTTTGTGAGAGGGAGAAGAGCGTTCCTCAGTCCACTTTACTGATGCCCTTCATTATTTTGTATATCTCAGTCATATCCTCCTCAGGCACCTTTTTTTTTTCCAGACTAAAGAGCCCCAAATGTTTTAGCCTTTCCTCATAAGGCAGGTCCCCCAGTCCAGTAATCATTTTAGTCACTCTCTTCTGCACCTTTTCTAGTTCTACTATGTCAGGCCTGCCCAAGACGTTGACCGTGGGCAACCAGTTGCCCACAGCGCCTTCAGGTGTCGCCCGCCAGGTTCCTGTGTTGGGGGGGAATTCCCCCCCCACTCGCCCTCTCCAGCGGCGGTGGCAGGCCCAGGCCGGCCTGCTGGGCCTGCTTGCCAGAGATACCAGATGGGCCCAGCAAGTCGGCCTTGGTCCACCTCTGGCCGCCACCCGCCGCTGGAGCCACTGCTGCGACCCCACCCACTGTCGCCACCACTGCTGCTGCCGCCCTCTACCCCAGTCACTGCTGCCTCCCCGCTGCCACCACCACCATCACCTCCATCACCGCTGCCCCCACCATCGCCGCCCACGCCCCATCTGATATCTGATGACGTGATTCCCCTACCCCCAAAGTTGTCATTGTTTCCGGCTGGTAAAAATGCTTGTCATCTGTGTTTGCTCCAAGACTTCAGTGTTGGGGATTTTATCCCGTCATTTGATTTTGAGAATTCTCTGCCAACAGATGAAGATGGTCGAAGCTTTCTTGCAGGGCATGGAGATGGTCCACGTCTCTGCTCCATAGAGCTTAGAAGAACAGCTTTGTACATTGTCAGCTTGACAGAATGATTGATTCCTCATCGTCCAAACAGAAGATCAAAGTCTTCTGAAGAGAGCGTTGGCTGTAGAAATGTGTAACGTGAACACCTCTTGAAAGGACAAAGAGACTGGATGAACATGACTACAAGATACTGTGCGCACTGAATGTGTCTATGACAGAAGTGCTCATTCTGGCACCATGTCATGCAGCCCTTGCATCAGGACACTAACATAGACATGTCATCCTTCAGACTGGCTTTGAAGGAGTGGAAACAGTTTTTGTTGGCATTATGGTAAGAAATGAAAAACGTGTTGTATTCGTTGGGAACAAATCATACGTTGAAAACAGTTTGAATAACAAGGCTGTGTCCATCAAGTAAACGGTGGTGTCTGCTTGTTCAAATAAGTTACAGTTTTCTGTGCATCTCTCCCCAATTGCCCCCCGTCCCCCGCCTTACAAGATGTTTAAACATCTTGAGATTATTTTGTTTTGGGCCGCCTGTTGTTGTTTGGAATTTCGCTTGATAGAGCACTGTAATATAAGAAGATTCTCATGGAACTGAAATATATTCCCAGCTTGTGAGATGCCAGATAGCTTAAAGAAGACGTTGCCTTTTTCCGAGCATCCAACAAGAATTTCCTTGGGTCATTATACACCAAATGCTTTGGGGACTTTGGCAGAATTTAACCTTCATTCTCAGCTGTTATGGATTGTTCCGCATACAGACAGGTCCCCCCCCCCCCGCTGCCTGCTTTGCTACACTAAGTGGTGTTAAGGAAAGGGCTTGGCTTTATACTTTTTGGATCTTCAGCTTTTTAATATGTGAGTGTGTTTCGGAATTTGTTTTATAACACTTCATTTGGGGCGAAAATGTATCTTCCACGAAGTTTGTTCCATTTGTTCACTTGTGGCGAAAAATATAAAATTTAAAGTCTTAAAAGCATGACATTTCAAAGCTTGCTGCATCCTTAACGTATTCAGATAGTTATTTAGACTCCTTAGAATGTGAGCCTTTTCACCTGATCCTGGAAGATCCTTTCCAGCATGTTTCAAGTTCTTCTGCCCTAAGAAAACACAAAGCAGTGGTTCCTGAGAATCGTATCTTGCCAGTCAACAGGACTTTCATTCAGCAGCTTGTTAAGGATGTCATGATCATTCTTCAGGAAGAACGTTGCAAGAGAAGGGATTTTACTTTTCAGCTCAGGGGATGGATCTGAAAAACAAATGGGTTCTGAAAATGAAATGATATTGCTGTCCCCCCACCCACGAGCCCCTCCCCAAAGTGGGTTTCTAAGCTGAAATACACAAGGCAAGAAACAATGATTCTTCAATCATGTTAAAATAAGTACAGTATTTATTTATTGGATTTTTTTTACCGCCCATCTGGCAGCAGGGCCATTCTGGGTGGTTTACAGAAATCTTACATCAAAACAGTAAGACAATAAACCATTGATAGAAAATGAACCAGTCAAATCCAATAACATTTAACAAAGACAGCTAAAACCAGGATATAACATGTTAAAACTGTAAGGCAGATGGTGCTAAGAGTCAAAGATATACAGTAATTACAGTACATGAGATGCTGCAGCCACGTTTTAAAGGTACACTTTAAAAATCCCAAAGAGGGGGCAAGTGTAATTCAGAAGGGAGGGTGTTCCACAGGCATGGGGCAATCACCATGAAGACCTAGTTCCTAGTTTTTCACTGAAAGGTCTCTCTTGAACTTAAAGCTCTCAGTCGTCCTGCCTGCATAGAGTATGAGCAGTTCTCATTGGAAGCGGATGCTCTGACAAGTATAGAGGTCATAAAATATTTAGGAGTTTGTATGTCATCATCACCACTGTGAAATTGCAGTGGAAATGGGCCAATAATCAGTGCAAGGAAGCCAGAGTGGGGGGATATGCATTGATGTTTACTAATCCCTGTCAAAAGTCTGGCCACTGTTATGGACCAACAGGAACCTCTGCATCAGACAGCATTGCATGGAAAGTTGTGTTTTCTTCAGACTAACCTTTTTGGATCGATTCTCTGTAAAGGTACATTGTTGTTGTTTCACTGTTGTGAAACTGTAGCGGGACCGCAGTATCTGAACCACGAAAGGGTGGGGGAAACACTGTAATCACATACTAAGAAGAGCAGTACTTTGGATATGAAATAAAGTAAAAAAGCACATATATATAAAGATTCCACAATGGGTGACACTAACACAAGCGTTTGCCATGCCAATTTAGAGAGAAAATAAAAAATTTGTGCAATATACTGAAATTCTAAATCCAGATGGAAGCCTAAAAACCCAACAAGAACTTGCTGAACAGGGAACTGAGGTGGTCTGGTGGGTCTATTCTCAGATTTACTCTAGGTATGCTAAAGACAAACAAGGGTTTTATCTAGAAAATTTGATAGAAATCTGTTAGAGACAAAAAAACATACTAAGCGATTATATAATTTTTTGCTAGACTTTGATAGTATAGATATTGAACAATGGGAAAATATGGAAAACTAATATAAAGGTCACTAAATTGGTTGTATTTAAAGATAATATATTAAAATATTTTATAGGAGGTGGTATGTGATGCTAACAGCTTTAGCTAAGATATCAAATCTTAGACCCAGATATCAAATATATATTGGAAATGTAAACAAAAAGAAGGTCCATTCTATCATATGTGGTGGCTATGTAAAAAACACAATGATTCTGGAGCAAAATGAGGCAGATGCTGGAAGTGATTCTTGAAAATTCTATAGAATTAAAATCAGATTTATTTATTTTTTGTTAAATATAATGCTAGATACTATGGATCAACAGAAAGCATATTTAGCCACACATATTATAAAAGCAGGAAGAATTGTCTTTGCAAAACATTGGAAAGAACCACTGGTACTAGAAGAACAGGAGTTGATAGCAAAAATCCTTGAAACTGCAGAAATGGACAAATGGTTAGAGACACCCTGGAAACAGAAGCATCAGGAAAGTTGGGGAAAGTTTTATTTGTGGTTACAAAAAAGATAATTATATAAAAAAGATAAATCAAATGATTTTGAAATATAACAACAGCCAGAAACTACTGTGTAACATAGAGTATTTTATATAAACATTTGGCTCTGTTGCTTAAAGTCATTTTAAAATCACGCGCCACTAGACCGGCACGCAACATTTAAAATGTCTTTAAACAATGGAGCCCCCAGGCCCGGCCCGACCTGCATCCGCATATCACAGATTTTTAATGACCGTGGGTTGGGTCGGGTCCCTAACTCCTGCGATAGACAAAGGGTTACAGTAGTCCAGGGGTGTCCAAACCTTTCACAAGGAGGGCCAGATTGGGTGAGGTGAAAATGTGTGTGGACTGACCATTCAGCCACATTTGCCCCCAGGCCGGACTTTGGACAAGTCTCTATAATATGCAATGGAGCGGGGGGGGCAGGTAGGCTGGGCAGGTGCCTGGGGAGATGGATAGAGGCAGGGAGGGCAGGCAAACCATAAAACTGCAAGCTGACATCTCTATCCGGTATGGGGAGGGGTCAGCTGGTGGGGACGCGTGATAGGCTGAGTCAGTGGAGAGAAGAAGCCGTGGGCCACTCAAAATTTGAAACGGGCCGCATTTGGCCCCCGGGCCTGACTTTGGACATGCCTGCTGTAGTCCAACAAGCTCCAAATTTTGACGCATTCTATCTTCGTATAGCATGAACACCATTGATCAAGAGACACGTTTGTCTTTCTCCTTGAGGCAGCAGTCTGTAGTGAATGCAGCGCAACAGGAGCTGGTGGTTGGTGGAAATAAAAGAAAACTGTGCTTACCAAAATGTTCAGAGATGCAAGATCAACGACATGTCTGTCTTTATAAAGAATAGCTGTTGGGGGGAGGCGAGAGAGAGCAGCTTGTTAAGAGAAAAATGCATTCCTCCTGCTTGCCCTTTTGAGTTTCACTTTTGTCAGCACTTTCTTGGCTCAGGCCTTTGGAGATCTCCTTACGCGAAGGAACAACTGCTGCATTCCAAGGGGGGGAAACATGGATTCTTTCTGGCAGGCCTTCCACTTTCCATAAAAGTGCTGCAAATAACTAGGGAGTCAATGTCAGTGGGAAGGAGACCGTTCTTTCCCTTGCTCTTTGTTTATCTGCTTTAGTCATCCCCCAGGCAGTCCGAAGAGACCACTCAGAATGATGGAGAGGTGCTGGTGGGCACGACTGATAGTGCTTGTTGGTGCCCATGTTTTGCTGATAAAAGTACCTAAGAGTGTTTACACTGAATAATTTGCCTTTCAGGTTCTCCCACAAATCCGTAAAATTGGCTTAGATTTGTTTTTAATAGAAGCCTCATGCTGCAGTGGTTAAAAGTGTAGTACAGTAATACATTGGTTTGCAAGTACCTTAGTTTAAGAGTGTTTTGCAAGGCAAACACACATTTCTTCTAGATTTTGTCTTGATCAAGGAGCAATGTCCTGCAATACAAGCACTGGAGCAGGTCACATGATCACAAGAGAGCCAGTTGTGGCTCTGTTTCTCTCCCCCTGCTAGATTGTGGGTGATCGTCTGGAATGTTCCATCTCAGGCAAGCCTCAAAAGCAGAGGGAGGAGAGAGGAACAGAGGTTTTCTTTTGCACCAGCCATAAAAGTTTTCAAATGAGAGTACAGGTTAGGTTTTTGTTTTTGTTTTTATTTTGTTTTAATTTGTTTTCAACATCCTTTCTTATTTTTCAAACATTTCTAGTCACAGGGCAGCTAGTCAAGTTGTACTGTATATGGTTACAAATTGCATTTTGTTATTGTCACATTAAACATACAAAGTAAAATCCAGTTGTTAATCACAAACAGAGCAGATTCCACAGCCAGGTACCTAAACTGTGGTGTGGATGTGGACTTCTAGCCCACTTCTTTTGTGAATTTTGGCATTTTGTGTGTACAGTATGTGGACTTTGGGGCCCCAGAACAAATCATCTTAGTTTTCCATTATTTCTTATTGCGAAATTTGCTTTGACAGGCAAGTGCTTTGGTTTACAAGCATGTTTCAAGAACGGATAATGCTCGTAAACCAAGGTATTACTGTATTGCAAGCAAAGCTCAGCCCGTGGTCACCATTCAATCCTAGTGGATTCTGGTAGCCAGCCTGAGGTTGCCTCAGCCTTCCATCCTTCTGAGGTTGGTAAAACGAGAACCCATCTCATCAAGGGGGCAATATGTATGATTAAATTGTAAGCTGCCCAGAGAGTGCTTTAAGCACAACAGAGCAGGATGTAAGCAGTGCACTTGACATCTTTTCTGTCAAGCAAAAGTAGAAATTTGTTACTTACCCTAAAGCTATCACCAGTAGGAAAGATGCCAGGATATCAATGTATTCTAGTATCTGTGTCAATATATAGTTCTCTCTTCCACAATGCTGGGGTTATGGGTGCCTCTTGTAGTTCAAAATTGGTGTACAGTAGGACTGCCGTATCTGCAGGGGATTGGTTCTGACCCCACGGATAGCGAAATCTGCAGATAAGAGCAAACACTCTAATCCAAGCATAATAGTGGCAACAGGGGTGGTGGGGTGCCAGGGTGAAAGCTTTTCCCGCCAACACTTCCAAACGCTGGCCAGCGGTGGTGGTTGTGGCGGTGGTGGTGGGGGAAACTTACCAATGCTGAGCCCTCCCCGCTGGCCAGTTAACCTCTTTGCCACTAGGCTTGGACTAGGCTGTTCTGCAGCAGTGGTGGTAGCAGCAAGGAGAGCTCGGCATTAGTACATTTTCTCTCCCCCCCCCCCCCCGCTGCTGCAGCTGGCCTGCGGGGCTGGCAGTGGTGGTGGCGAGGAGGGAAGGAAATGCCACTTGATCAAATGTTTATTCAGTGGGATGTATTTCTTTATTTTTGAAAGGCCTGTGTATAACCCAAATAGTGTTGCTCAAATCCATGCCATTCAAAGGAGAAGTATAACATATCTGTACTGTAGTTGAGAACAACAGGATTTCCCAAACTCTTCAATCAAGGCTATGCATGGTCAGCGGTCACCAAATGCTCGAGGTCAAATGTGTAGAAGACGGACAGTGAGTGAGAATGGAAAGCAGCCTCCTGAAGGGACGTATGGTGGAGTGGCTAAAGCATTCAATGGGCTTAAACCGTGCTTCAGCATTTTTCTGTAGGTTCATTTGGCTTTGCCTGTTTTGCTGTCCAGATTTACTGTTGGGTGTGCAGTGGGATCCTGAGTGGTGGGAGAACTGGCTGTGCCTTTTTGAGGTAACTGCTGTCTGATGTTAGACTTCTTCATGCTGATGTTTTGAGGTAACTGCTGTCTGATGTTAGACTTCTTCATGCTGATGTTGCTTGAGGCTGTTGAGGCTATTCTTGCTGAGCCTACATTGCTGGCAGTGACTAGATTCAATGTTGGGTCATACGGAAGTAATTTAAAGGCTGCCTTGGATCTGCTGGAATATAATCTTGTTAAATAAATTGTAAAGCAGTTAGATAGATGCAGTGTGTAAATCAATGAGGAAAATAGTAGGATATTGACTTCCAATGGTGGAGGTGAATTAACTATGTTTGCTCCTTTTCATTTCCGTACTGTGAGAGGGTATATTATGCAGGTGAACTAGTAGATGAATCAGGATCCTAAGGGGCTGACAGTAAATAGATGGAAAGCATCAGGCAGCCTAAAAATATTCATTTAATTATTAATATTAATATCAATATCAATATTAATTCCCCAATTTTTTTAAAAAAGGAAGGAAGGATCAATGTAAGGCAACAGGATAGCATATGAGCACATGGAAGCTGCAGTCAAAGGAAAGCTGCTGAAAGGGTAGGCATCCACCCCGTGTTTATTTAGAAAACAAAGAGAATAGCCAGTTCATAAAGAAGCAGCTCAGAGGGCAGCTTATGGTTTCTGACATTGTCATTCTTAGAGGGTGTGATGCCCAGTCATAATTAGATGTACTGCTTATTTGGCAGAATGGTCTTTTATAGAGAGTGTGGGCTTTTAAAATAGAAATAATAGACTCTCAGCCATGTGAACAATTCATAGTCTTTCAGAAGTTTAGAAGAAATTTACTAGAATTAGTAAGTGATGTTCCTTGTGCTGGTCATTTGGGTGCAAAGAAAACTAAGAAGGAACTTTACAGTCCAATGTTACTGGCCAGGAATGCCACAAGAGGTTTTCTAGGTTGTACCTATTGAGTCCTCTGTACCAGAGGGTTGGGAAAAGTGGACACAAGGTTAAACTTCTAAAGCCTTTAACTATAATGGGTCAAGGCTGGTATAGAGTGGATATGATCTTGATTAGACCCATAAACAAAACTACCAGGAAGGGTAGATTATATCTACTAGTTATTGTCGATTATGCTGCTAGGTTCTGTGATGCAGAGCCATTATGAAATGTAGATGCCTAAATTTGTCTGAAGCCATGTTGAAAGTGTTTATGCGTGGGATTTCCCTCCAAAATCCTGACTGATCATGGCAGTTTCCATTAAAAATTTGACGTGGTTTTGATGGAAATGTTATGGGGTCAAGCATCGCAAAAGCACTGTATGTCATCCAGCCACTAATGGACTAACTAAGGGCCTTTTCACACGACCCCTAAGATCCGCTGGCCACTTAAATTCGGACCAGAGATCTTAGGGGTTCGTTGCTCTTCCTTCCTCCCCACCACTCCGCACCTGCCTGCTGAGGGGAGGGAGGAAGAAAGTGGGGGAGACTCACCTCGGAGAAGCTGCCGGAGCTCCGTTGTGCTGATTCCTTCTCTTTGTTTGCTTTTTTTCCCTCCCGCCCCTTCTCTTAAAGGGGCGGGAGGCAAAAAAAAAAAAAAAACAGAAGCCAGGAGAGCCCCGCACTGACCAGATTAAATCTGGACCTGGCGATTTTCACCTCCAGAGAGAAGGTACAAGAAAAGTGTGCTGGGTCGCGCTTAGGTGGGCGGGGTGGCACTTAATTGTCTGCAAACTCCGGAGCTGGTGGGGAAACATTTTTAAGCTCCGGAGCTTGCAGCCATTTGCAGCAGAGCTTAGGGGTCGTGTATAAACGCCCTAAGAGATTTAATGGTGTGGTAAAGGAGATGATGAAGGCATGCATTCAGGATTATCCAAATAATTGGGACAAGTAGCTGGATTGTTTTATTTTCATCAAACAAACAAAAAAGTATACTGTTTATATACTTCCCCATAGTGCTTAAGGCACTTTCTGGAAGGTTTGCAAATAATTATGCAGGCTATTCATTGTCCTCCTAGCAAGCCAGATACTGAGTTTAATGACTTTGAAAGACTGGAAGGCTAATCAGATCTCAAGCCAGGCACCTGGGTGTGAGGGTTAAACAAGTCTCCTCCCTCTCTTTTCGACTCACACGGCAGTGGAACACATTCGCTAGGCATTTGTTCTGCTTTTATATTTTTATTAAATCAACTTTCAAATAAAGGAACTTATTTCTCAAGTGTTTTCTCTACATTTCTGTTACAGTCCTGAACATTTGTTCTAAATCTCTTTCAACATGAGCAACAGGCGATAAACTTAAAGTCTCAGCAGAGTGTTCTCTAAAAGGCCTACCATGTATCACTGGGCAAGCTTGGCCCGGGGCATGGCTCCCAAAATCTTGGTGTTGGATCCCAATGTGCTGGTGGGACAGATGGCTTCTGTGCCAGAGAAGTCCCATGGGAACAGACATTTTCAATTCTCATGTTTTGGCACTCCCTCTAAAAAAAAGGCACACTTCTTCCTCCTATACTCTTGCTCCATTGTCTCTCCACAGTAAGGTGGCTTCCAAACCCTCTTACTGTTTCACACTTTTTTCTGTGGCCTCCCTTGGTTACTTAAAGGTTATCCACTCCCTTGTCTATGGATCTTCTTTCACTAATTCATATAACTTCTCCACCTCCTCCTTTCCCTTAATTTCTACTTAGCACACAGTCTCCATGGTGCTCACCTCTCCTCCACCTTCTCCTTTGTTCCCTGCTCTTCTCTCCATTTTAACGGTTTCTTCATCTCTCCTCCAGTCTTATCCAATCCTCTCCCTTTGCTATTTCTTGTTCCTCTTTGGTCAGCCCTTGATGAGAGGAAAGCACAGATATCTCCGCTCCTTGGTCACCACCCAATTGTGCCATCCTCTCTTCATCAGTATTTGCTCAGCGTCCCTGGCAAGAGAAATAATCAGTGCTAGAATTTGAAATCCTGTTCTGGTGTTGTACTGTGAAGGCAAAAGGTGGCATAGTCTGGTACCATCTAGTTAACCTGAGATTGGTATTCTGCATTTGATTTAGGCACTTCAGATGGTTGTGATCCATAATGAGGATAAATGGAGCTCCTAACAAATAGTACCACAATGCATGAGTGGCCCACTTGATGGCTAAAGTCTCCTTTTTGATGGTTGCATACTTCTGCCCTCTGGGGGAGAGTTTCCTACTTAAAAATAAGAAATGATGTTTTTCCCCTTTTACTTGTGCTAAGATGGCTCCCAATCCCCTCTCTGATGCATCAGTCTGGACCAAGAAAGGTAAATTAAAATCAGGAGTATATCTCACAGGGTGAGAACAAAGCTTGTCCTTTAAAGTCACAAAAGCAATTTCCTGTTCACGGTCCCATTTAATCAGTTTTGGAGCCTTCTTCTTAACTAAATTGGTAAGAGGAGTAGCTATCTCTGAAAACTTTGGAATAAATTATCAATTATAGCTGGCCAACCCAATAAATTGCTGTACTTCCTTCTTTGTCTTGGGCCTTGGCCAGTTAGAAACTTTCATGACTTTCTCAGGAAGGGGTTATATTTGTCCATCTCCTGTCTTAAATCCCAAATATTTGACCTTGGATTGTGCCACCTTACATTTACTGGGATTAAAGGTTAACCCAGCTTCCATCAGTTCCATCAATAGTCTCTCAATATGCTCCAGATGTTCCTCCCAATTCTGACTTAAAATGATAATGTCATTGATGTAAGCTGCTTCAAAAGCTTTCACCAGGTCCAATACCTTGTCCATAAGGCACTGAAATTTTGCTGCTGCCCCATGCAGGCCAAAAGGCATTTTTAAAAAATGGTATAAACCTTTGGGTGTGGAAAATGCTGTTTTTTTCCCTATCTTCTGTCCTCAGTGATATCTGCCAATACCCCTTACTTAAATCCAGGGACGTCAACAGCTTGGCATCTCCTAACTTGGGGTTCTCAAACTTTTTTTACTGCACAGTGAATAATGGGGGTTCTGAAATGGGGGGATTGCCCTTGGGCTGGATTCAGAACACTGGCAGGCTGGATCTGGCCCACAGGCCATAGTTTGAGGACCCCTGTGCTAACCTCTCAATTAACTCATCAATACAAGGCATGGGGTATGCATCAAAGCAGGATTCCTGGTTTAATTTCCTAAAATTGATGCAAAATTGCACACTCTTGTCTGGTTTTGGTGCTATAACAGGATGGCTCCTCCAGGGACTCTGAGACAGCCCAATGATCCCTAGTTCCAACATTTTCTCCACTTCTATTTCTATGGCCTGTCTTAAATGATGGGGCCATGGCTGGCCATCCAACCTTGTAATAATGCCAGGGGTTGTTACATTCTTGTTCCTCATTTGTCAGCCCTTGATGAGAGGAAGGCGCACATATATTTGCTCATTGCTCACACTGGGATTACTGTATTTTTCCAGTTTTAAGATGCCCCCATGTATAAGACAACCTCTACTTTTCCAACCCAAAATTATAGTTTTGCTGGCTGTAGTACTGCAGTTTAACCTTGGTGCCACAAGACCTATCATGCAGTCCCTTTACAGTCCACTTTTGAACTGATGCTTGGGAAAGCAGTGTGAGATCCCTTAGAGTTGCTTAAAACTTTATGGGAGGAAGCATAAGAGGATCACCCATCAATAATGGAGTATATGTTGGGGTTAAGAAACAAAATGTAGGAAATGATAGTGAAGAATCCAAGGGTAGCTCAAAAGGCGCAGAAATGATGGTAGCAAAATAATACAATATAACATATTGCTCTGGTAATGGCATATTTATTTAACCAGTAAAAAAAAATGCAGGTGAGCTGGAGAGGTCTGTATGTGCTCCGAGGCAAGCAGGATACATTTCTTGTAGTGCCTAGCAATGGATGTTGTGAAAAATGGAGCACACGCGTGTATGTCTCTGTGCAAATGGTACACAAAAGGAAGGCTGGAAAATAAGTCCCAGACAAAGCATGGTGGCCAATTGAAAACTTTCAGCGAAGCACCTGCAGAAAACAAAGAGCATAAACACAAATAACTAGCAAGAATGGAATAAATGTTGTTTACTATTCATAGCAATAAGTGATTCCTGAAAGTCTCTTCTCACCTTAGTATCAACAGGATTTACACGGCAGCTGCAAAGCCATCTTGTGCATTGGCACCTTTTTTCTCAGCCTTGCAGTATATAGACTCTGTGATCATAGTGTCTTTAGTGTCTGCAAAGGTTATGGAGAGTGTCAGCCACTCCAGCTGGCACCGAAGAGGAGAATATGAAGTGTAGAGCTGCCAAGGAAACACTTCTGATTAACCCAGAATCAAATGTGACTATAGGACTTTTAAAATTATTAAAGAAAACATGGAAAAACCTGTGACCTGTGAAATGTTTTTCATTAACTGTATCTTCTTCATGGCTCATGTTGGAATCAATCCAGTAGTGCTTTCAGAGTGGAATGGTCAGTCGGCAGGGTTGTGTCATTGCCCGGGATATACACCTATGTGGGAGTAGCTAGTTGGGAGTGGAATGATTGCTACTGGTTATAAGGAACATAGAAGTGAAGACAGGGAAGGAGGAGTTTTGTTGGTTAGGGTTGACATGCAGAAGAGTAAGCATGCTATCTTTCTGTGAAAAATGAGACACGTCTCATTTGTACCTGTTTTTAAATCTATGTGAAATGTTTTAAATGAGTTGAATACAGCAACCACAAAATTTCGTTGTTCCTGCAAGGGGGCAATGACAATAAAGATTCCTATCCTATTCCTATCCTATCCTATCTGCAAAGCTGCAACTTATAGTTTTGGCATCTGTGACAAGCAATACCAAAAATCAGTCCACCCAATCAATTTTGTCATTCATGATATGAAAGTACAGTAAAACAATTTGTAATTATAACATTGAACACCTTTCTAGCATCTCCCCTCTTCCTCAGGGGATCAACAGCACCATCAGACCCCCCCATTAAATAAAAATAAAAATAAAAATCAGAAGTATAGTGTTAGACACACTATACACATTAATAAATTGACTTTATGTACTGTATTTGACAAGAAGGCCTACTATTTATGTTGTGTAGTTGAACCAGTTGTTCATCTGGTTGCAACTTCTTCTGCTCAGTGTCCAGGCCAGAGGTATGGTCTAATGACCTTTGTATAGATTTGAACAGGTAGGCTCTGCCTATCCCATGATCTAGGTAGATAATCATCTCCCTGGCCACCTCCTTTTCCTTCACTACATGTAGGCCAGATGGGCTCTTGCCTGTGCTAAAAGTGTGGTCTGTTTATGATCCACATTAGACAAATTAGTGGTTTAGGTGTCTGGCTGTGTAGCCAGAGGATGGGAGTTTGATGTCCTACAATTACATGAGAATGGACACAGATACTTATTGACAATTCCATTGTTGCAGATATTGTACTGGAATGAACCCTTTCTGTACAACCTGGAGGGTATATAAAAGCTGAAGATCGCCATGATAGTTGCACAATTCAGGTATGCAGTAAAAAGGAACATGGGAGCACATTTCCATTAAGGAGATGTCACAGATACTTCTTATTTATTGGTTCTTGTGAAATTCTGAGGAATTTTTTAGCGGGAATAGAAAATATTCAGAGGAGACAGAGTCTGAAAATATTTAGTGATTGGCAATAAAAGAATTGAATGACTCAAGTACAGTGGATCCTTGTATAACAAACAGTTTGTATAACATAAAATCTGTACAACATAAAAAATTCCAGAGATAGGGGAAATCTGCTTAACAGAATCGTCTATGGGGCAAATCCGTACAACATTAAAATGGCCGTGATTAGGGATTTGCATAACATAATTTCATTTGGAACAAATTAATTCCTTTATACAAGGTACCACTGTATTTAATCCTTTCTTGGTTGGATGTGGGATCAGCACTTTCTGTGTTGAATAACTACCTGGAAGAACTAACTGGACCCTGGTCCCAGGAAATCCTAATCAAAGGCTATGTTCGATTCCTGGATTGAGGCATAAGAAATAAGAACCTTCTAGTAACTCCTTAAAATGAAGGTTGAAATGTAAACATTTTGAAGCCATGGGAACAAAACTTTGGGGGAAAGTTTTTTCTTCTTTTTAACTCCGCACCCCCATCCCACGCTTTTGGAAATGTTGCATCTCTAACAAGGGCCATGCTTGTTGACACTCCTGCAAATGGAGTCAAAGATGAGGACACTCCTCCACAGCACGTATTAACTTAAATGCCATGCAAGGAACAGCCTTAATTTAGTTTAGTTAATAAAACATAAATTCTAGCAGAACAAATGCAAGACTACAATCAGGAAAGCAAAACAACACTTGGAGCAGCATATAGCTAAAAACACTCAAAGTAATAACAAGGACTTCTTTAAGTACATTAGAAGTAAGAAGCCAACAACGAAGGCCATTGGACCGTTAGATGACAATGGAAAGCAAGGGATTATTAAAGAGGAAACAGGGATTTCAGAGAGACTCAGTGAATTCTTTGTTTCAGTATTCACTGAAGAAGACAGATCACATGCCCAAAACAGAGCCTATCTTCGTAGGGAGGGAAACTGAAGAATTAAGCCAGATAGAAATAACCAGGCTGGAGGTCCTTGCATGTCTTGCTAAACTAAATGCTAACAGATCCCCAGGACCAGATGGCATCCATCCATGAGTTCTCAAGGAACTTAAAGATGAAATTGCTGAGGTTCTAGCCAAAATATATAATCCTTCCCTCAAGTCAGGTGTTGTGCTTGATGACTGGTAGGTACTGTATGTAACACCAATCTTCAAAAAAGGATCCAGAGGTGATCCAGGAAATTACCAACTGGACAGTTTGACATGTGTCCCAGGTAAAGTGATGGAAACCATACTAAAAGATAAAAATCAATAGGCACATAAAAGAGAAAGCGCTGCTGAAGGAGAGCCTTCTGCAAAGGCAAATAATGTCTTACTAACCTGTTGGAATTTTTTGAGAGTGTCAACAACCATTTGGATAAGGGAGATCCAGTTGACATTGTTTATCTGGACTTTCAGAAGGCTTTTGACAAGGTCCTGCACCAAAGGCTCTTGAATAAACTTGTTAGTCATGGAATCAAGGGACAGATCTTGTCCTGGATCAGCAGCTGGCTAAGGGACAGGAAAGAGAGGGTAAAATTAAATGGACACTTCTCCAAGTGGAGGGGAGTAACGAGTGGGGTACCCCATGGAACCATGTTTCAGTACTGGGACCCTTGCTTTTCAACCCCTTCATAAATGATCTAGGAGTAAATAGCAAGGTAGCCAAATTTGCCAGTGACACTAAATTATACAGGGTGGTAGTAAAAACTGAGAGAGATTGTGAGGAGCTCCAGAGGGATCTCTTGATACTGGGGGAGTGGGCAAACCAGTGGTAAATGAGCTTCAACATTCATAAGTGCAGAGTGATGCATGTTGGGGCAAAAAAACCCCAAACACATTTACATTTATAAACTGATGGGGTCAGAACTCTCTGCAACAAAGTTTCTAAAACACCTCAACATTCAGGTTGCTCAGTGGTTTAGGTCTCTGGCTGCAGAGCCTGAGGTTGGAAATGTGACACCTCTGTGACTGTGGTGGACTTGGGGACCCCCAGGGTTTTCTTCATCTCTTTAGTTCGAAGATGATTATTCTCATCTGGTACACTGGAGACCAATTATGAGAAAGCAAATCATTTTCATTAGGAAAGTAGCCTTCATTTTGTTTCAATTTGGTACCAAGATGGAGTATTTATTTATTTATTCACACAGTGCCTAGAATAAAAATCTCTGGGTGGTGATTTTAACACTTAAAGAGCACTACAGAAGGAGGGGGTGCACCCTGCTGTCTCCTTCATGTCTATTTAAAAAAATCTATTTTGAAAACCTGAAAATATTTGTGCAAAATAGCATCTCTTAAGAAAAGCTGCCCCCTATGTTTCCTTCCACGTTTAGCCTATGCCATCCTACGCCAGGGCATCATGACAGAAGCTCTTCTGGAATGAGATGCTGTAGTTCCATTTGTCTCCTTGAGAAGGGACTGCATTCCTGGCATGCAGCAGAGTGCCAAAAAAAGGGTTGTTGTCCAATGGAATGACAATGCTCCAGCCCAAGACTAAAGGCTTGAGACATTCCAAAGGAGAAGGACAGCACAGGTGGGCATCGTTGCGGCCAGCCAATCAAAAGAGGGAAAAGCAGTAGGGAAACACACTTTTATGGCAGTGTCAGAACAGACTCAACGGGGAATGCCAGAAGCCAGTGTTTTATGCCATGTACTAGATAGAGATGGGCACGAATAAAAAAAATGATGTTTTGTTTGTCGTTTGTCATTTGGAGGGTCTGTTTCGTTTCGTTCCCATTTTTGTGAATTTTTGCAAAAAATTCATTTTCGTTTTCATTCGTTTTGTTACCGTTTCATTACCATTTATTTCAATTTGTTTGTGATTTTTAAAGCATTTAAAGCAGTTCACTGTATTGCAGTAACAGAAATGAAACACATGGCAAAATTTCTGGTGTTTCTGTTTGTTTCGTTTCATTTTGGAGACAAAATTTGTTTGTCATTTAATTGTGTAATGAAATGAAAAAACGAAAACAGAAACAAAAAATTGTTCATTTCGTGCACATCTCTACTATGTACAATTGCAGGATCAGCACCAGGGCAGGTCCGACGTGATCTTGAACATTGCAGGAGTGAACACTCTGTGAGACAGCAAATGTTGGTGCTGTACATCCGTAAATGTTTAATGCAAGCTCCCTTTTTGATTCTGAGATACTGATACTTAATGTTCTCATGGCAATTGCTGGGGAGAAGGTGAAAAGAAACACAACAAACATCCCCAGGGTTGATACTTTCAAGTTTCTAAGACACACATGCATTATTTTCAGTAAAGGGTAAGTAAAGCAAATCAAATAATATTACTTGGAACAGCTGCGTTAACAGAAGAATAATTAGAAATAAGCATGGTTTATTTATTTGCAATGTACAAATAAAGTAGGAAAACATTATCCTGGGGCAATTGCACCCATTTCCAACTGTTTTCAATAGTATTAGAGATTCTATAAGATCTTTAACCAACTATCAGGAAAATATAGACCCTGGCCTAAATGACCCCTGCAAACCGTCTCCCTGAGCCGAAATCATCCTAAGAAGTAAACGAGCCCTGTTTTTTCATTTGTTGGCCAAACAGTTTCAGACACACACACACAAAAATATTTTAATATGTTACCCTCCAGGTTAAAATACAACAGCCATTATCTCTCATATTGTTGATATACCTCTGCATTTTGCAGCAACATACAACAGACTCCTGATTCCGAAGTTATGCTTTCCAGGGTGTCTGTAGAGGGATGTTCTCTATGGCACCTGGGGCAGTGGACTTCCGAAGGGGGTTTGTGGCCTCTTCCAAGAAGGGCAAGGGGTCACCACAACATGAGGAGCTGTATTAAAGGGTCGCAGCATTAGGAAGTTTAGGAACCACTGACTTAACTAGATCCTTGAAGGTTCCTACCATCACATTCACTCATCCATTTCCACCATAATTTTCTCTCACCAATGTATCATCTTGCTTGTTAGGTCTTTTTGTCACAACACAATCAATCAATCAATCAAACTTTATTACGGTCAGTGACCAGCAATAGAATACAGTATATAAATAGTAGTAAAATAGATAAGATATAAAATATAGAATATAAAATCACATCCTGTTTAAAATTTGCACACGTGTGGCATTGTGACCACAACTTTGTCATGTCACTTGTATCTTTGGGAGTAATGTGGAGCTTTCTTCACAGAAGCACTTCAGGAGTAAATTACAGGCTGTTTACCAAGCAATCTTTTACAAAACAATATTTTAAAACATTATCCAGAACTTTATGATATCCTGCTATTCATGATAAAGAATTACTACACATCTTAAATGACTGGCCAACCTTTGTCATTCCATTCAACATCACCAGAGGTAAGATCGTAAACTTACACTTCTGACCTGAGTCTGTGGCCCCATTTTGAAACTTGCTTTCAAAGGAATCTGGAATGTACATCTGATTTTGAAAATGTTTGTGTGTCCGTCCCCCCCCCCACACACACACCAACCACAGTTCTGTGGTCACCAGTCCGATGAAGACATGTATGGGGTTGTAAGCTTGGTGATATGATTTTTACTGTTTTAATAAAGGTATCATTCACATTTGCCTTTGGAATTTGTACAGGGTTCGTGGAGCATTTTTTTCTTTCTTTTTCTTTTTTCTTTTGTCCTGGTCTAGGGGCAATTGGCTGGCTCAGTGGGCTAAAGCGCTGAAACTGCAAAGTCAGCAGCTCAGCAGTTTGAATCCCAGGTGCCACGCAGCGGAGTGAGTTCCTGTTGTTAACGACAGCTCTTGCCAACATAGCAATTCGACAGCATGTAAATGCAAGTAGATAAATAGGTATCACCCTAAAAAGCAGGAAGGTAAACAGTGTTCCATGCACAGAAGTGTGTTTGGCCATTGGACTTGCACAACACTGACTCTTTTGCTTAGAAACGGAGATGAGTGCCACCCCTAGAGTCAGACATGACTAGCATGCATGTGCGGGGGGAACCTTTACCTTTACCTTAGTGTTACGTATAACAAATTACAGCATCTACTACAACAACAGTAATTCCTCTTAAGCACTTCCCTTTCTCCTACTTAACATATTTTTGTTTGTTTTCACAATAACTTTTATATCAGCATTCTATTGTCAGTCAGTAGCATTTTAGATGTAGATAATCAAAATAAATTAATCCATGCTGGGCCATATGAGCCACTCTCCTATCACCAAGACAAACCCAAAGTCCACGTTTAGGCATTGCTCTTTTAGGAATATAAAGGCTTATTGCCTGACTTTGTGTCTTTAAAACAATTTCCCACAACCCATAAATACTTATTCATAATCAGTTTAGAAAAAACAGCACCAACAAATTGTAAAGAGTATTGAATGATGAAACTCTGTTGAAGTGTAATGTCTTTTTCCAAGACTAAAGAAGAATTCACTTTGTAAAAATAATCTGGATTCGATTTTGCTTTACTGAAAGTGAATTCCATAACAGTCAGTTTCTTGCACATAAACGATGCAGGATACCACCAGTCGCCTGACATTTATGACTAATACAAATGATTTAACTTGAATCATCAGGAGTGTTTTGCTAAAATTCTTTATGCAAACACCTTTTGCTTTGACATAATTATATGGCCATCTTTGAATAGTTCAACAAATTGCACCATTCTAGCCCTATAGGCAGTACAATGTAAAAGTTAATAGGAAAAGTACACAAATCATAATAGGCGACTGCAAGGTTTCCCCTCCATTCTGCATCTCAACTCCATTGGCACTGTCTAGCACAGAAGTAAATAAGATTAAGTCCATTAAAAAGTGTGCTGCTTATACACTGCCCCATAGCACTTATAGCACTCTTAAGGTGGTTTACAAGTTAATTTTGTAAGCCACACATTGCCCAACCCATCCACCCAGTGTACTGGGTACTCATTTTACCAACCTCAGAAGTATGGAAGGTTGAGTGAACCTTGAACCATCTACCTGTGATTGAATTTCAGGTCATGAGCACAGTTTTGGCTGCTGTACAGCAGTTTAAGCACTGTGCCACAAGACATACACAATTTTACTCTACTGGACTTCATCTCCTGTTACCCAGATTATCATTTTATTGTGAATTTCACAGTCATTTATTTCAACAAAGATGTTTGGCAGACATGAATCAGTGCCTAAACAGCACCTACCATAATTTTTTTCCTTGAGACCACTTCAGTCTCAAAAGTCTACCCTTTCTGTTGGGAGCTCAGATGGCTGTGTTGTTTTACAATCTTTTCATTGCCTTTTTCTTTACAGACTGGGGAGCTAATCACATCCAAGGAACAGTGGCCGATGAGCCCAGAGTCTCTCTGTCTTAGAATGCAGACTCATCGTGATTTAAACTGGCTTATATCTGCTTCTGAGAGATATACAAGGGATTAGGCAAGATATGTTGACCACTGTAGCAGTCCAACACCGCTGTGTAATCGTCCATTTTGACCATATTACATTTTCAGGCACATGACATGGACATGAGAGCTGTTGAAGGACGCTAGTTCCACTTAATGAACAGGCCTTAACATCCCTCATAATTATGTTATGTTATGCCTGCAGCCGTAAGAGTTGAATGTTCTCATCCAAAAAGTATGATAACCTTCAATAATTGGTTCCATATTTATCTGGCAGGACAAAAAACAACACAGTCTTCTGGCGTCTTAAAGATGAAATGTTTTCTCCTAGTATAGACATTACTGGGCCACTTCTGCAGTTCATTTGTGATCTGTGGGTCACGGTCTGCAAAAGCATACGCAAATAAACATGCTGCTCCTTAAGATGCCACAGGATTGTGATGTTTTTACTACAACAGACAACAAGGCTAACATGACCAACCCCTCTCAAAATGTAACTGTCAGTATATTTTGAAAACCTGTTTCTCTACAGTTGATTCATTTGTCACAGTGATAACTGAGCGGGTGTCCGGGGCTTACATCCAGCATCTGAAGAAAATCTACTTGTCTCCTCATAGACAACACTGTGAAGTCCTTAATGTTAGTTCTCAAATAATTTATGATAAGACAGAGTTTGACAGCTCATTAAAAATATACAGCACTTGGGATCTAATACAGCTGCACTCCAATCCACGACCCAAAAATTGATCGTCTTCTGTATAAATTCACCACATGGGTCATCCACAGAGGTTTGCAGGTGAACAGACATTGTGTGTTGTATGTAACTGTTATAGACACTGAGTCCAGTACGCACTGCAGTGTGCCCTTTGCACTTGTTTAAACTCGTGCTCAAACTTCTTTTCCCTTCTTTACTCCCCGTTGGTGAGCATAATCTTAAAGAAAGGAAGGAAAATGAGATGGCTTTAGCCCCAACAAGCAGCTCTTTTGAACCGAGGCTAATAACCCCAATTTCCTCATTATCCTCTTTATCCAATCAAACAGCCCTGGCAAAGCTCTTATCCTCATGTTTGAAGCCTAGCATAAAATGGATTCTTCTGAAACCTCTGAGATTTTCAGGGACACTGAATACAAAAACAGCGCTAGAGTCCAAAGGCACTTGACCACAGGAGACTGAAGCTAAAAAAAGACAGCGCTCATGCGCCTAGCTTAAAGGGGATTCTAAGAATCCATCTTTCATGAGAGATGGGACTGTTTATTACCATTCTTGATTGACCTTAAACATAAGAAAGGATGACATGCTGCTGATAACATCCAGAAACACATGGCAGTAGCCTTGCCATCTGTAGCTTCCGTCACCTTCATATGTATCACAAACAAATCTTCTTGCTTAGAGCTTTCACTAGATGTTTGGCACTCATGGCATGCAGCATCACCTCCCTCCCACCCCTCTCTCCCTGAAGCATGGCCATGAACTTCCACTGAGAAAAAGAGGAGATTGTGGTGCCCCCCACCACCACCACAAGACAAAGTTTATGCTTTGAAAGAAAGAACGGTAATACTATGGGAACACATGCATCTGTTGCCACTAACGATGGGCACAGATTGGGGGGAAATGGTGATTCATTGCAGTTCATAATCCATCAATGTTGGTGAATCATGAATTTATGAATTGGTTTAATGAACTGATGAATTGATTTGTCAGTTTCTCTCCACTTTTAAAACAACAACACTATACTGGCAGAGAAGGCCCTCCCTTTGCTCAATCCACCTGGATGGAGTGATGAGGGAGGTCACCCACTCAGACCTCTCATTCATCATATTGAGAAACCTGGGTACAGATTATGAAATTTATCAGTGAAAAAAATGTACCCTTGGATTTGACACCCTAAAATAAAAAAATAATTAAAAAAACCAGCACCGACTGGGCCCCAGGGGCCACGGGGTCAGCGCTGAAAGGAAAACAAAAACAAAAAGAGCCCCGCACTACAGCTGTAGCACGGGGCCTGAACCCGGAAGTGGAGGGAACTCTGCTGCCACGGCGCCTGCCTCCAGCCTCTTCACACAGGAAGCCCAAACCCAGTGGCAAGGGGCCACTGTTGCTGCAGCTTCTGAGCCCTGCCGCCGCTGAAGCCACCCTGGCCGCCCCTCTGCCTTCGCAGCCCGAGCCAGTGACAGCCAAGGCGGCTGGAGGTTGCAGCTCCACCTCCAAGCCCAACAGGTCGGTGATGGCGTTGAAGCCTTTGGAGCGCAGGCTCCCGGCAGGGGAGGTTGTGTGGGGAAGCGAGGAGGAGGGATCATCCCCACCGGGCTGATGTGGCGCAGGGGCGGGTGGGGCAGTGGAAGGTATTCTCTCTTGGCCAGCACCCTAAAATATAAAATAATAATTAAAAAACCAGCGCCGAGCAGGCCCCAGGGGCCGCGCAATCAGCGCTGAAAGGAAAAAACAACAACAAAAAGTCCTGAACCAGGAAGTGTGTGGGGGAAAACTAAACTAAACTAAAACTAAAAATTAATTTAAAAAGGGGGGAGTGCCAACCGGGCCTCAAGGGTGGCCTGGTCAGCACCCTAAAATAAATAATAATAATAATTTTAAAAACCCAGCACTGACCAGGCCCCAGAGGCTGCATGGTGGGTGGTGGGAAAAATGGATAATAAAGAATAACGAATTAACGAACCAATGAATTGAATTTTTTTGCAAAAATTCGCAAAAAACAAAATGAAAAAGACCGGACCTCTCAATGAAACAAAATGAAACAAAACAAAATGAAACATTATTTTTTCAATTTGTGCCCATCTCTGTTGGAGATCATAACTCTGCATCTCTCCTAAATGCAGAAGTAGAAAGGGACTTCCTTGCCCCCTACACCTACTCTCAAATATATACATAGACACACAAACACAAACACACAGAGGAGGCTTGTCCAATCTACTCCCATATGGCTTTCCTCTAAGATCAGGCCAGGAGGCTCTGCTGAAGCCTCATTTTATCTACCTGAGACCTTTCATCTGCCTCCCCAACACCCCAAATTCAGGATTCATGAACCTCACTGGCCAGTCCTCCACTAGCCATTCCTCCTTGTCACTCATCTCCAATGAATGTCACCAAGGTCTCACTTAAAATATATCTCTGTGGAATAAGGCCTGCCTCCCCCACCACCCCCATGGAATCCCTTCCCTGCCAAAAACGAATTGAACCTCTCTCCTTCTTTGGCTGATTTCCCACCTTCTTCCCCCTCCCCCCTTTATCAGCTCTATTTGGGGCCACCACCACCACTCTAACTCAAGAGCATCCTGCACCCGGAGCAGTTTTCTCTATCCCTTCCTCATCATTTCCCCCACCTTCTAGTTGGTATGAATGAGTTTCCCACTGGAGAAAATAAACACAGCCTCCCCTCCCCCTGTGCAGGAATGCTCACAGGTAACTTCCCAGCACATAAAATCAGCTCTACGAGTGTTTTTCATAGACATTTCTCCCAGCAGTTCTAGCATTGAGATTCCTCAAAGTCAAGCAATCTGCAAACAGAGCTACTGGTGACCATGGCACGCAGGTCCTTCTCCTCTTGTGAAAGGACAGCCTGCCTGCAATGGCCCCACCGTCAAATCTTTTTGTCCTTTTTGCTTGCCTGATGTAGTGCACAGATTCCACACTCACACAGTTCTTATCATTTTCTGGTGGACAGAAGAGACTTGCTGTCAACTCACTTGTGATGTACTTCTAGGATTTCCTAGGTATTGTGTACCCAGAAGTACTCATGTACTAATCTTTCCTTCAGCTAGCACTCTGGGACCATGCAGCTTCCCAAAGGCTGTGCAGTTAACAGGGAACATTAAATCCATCAACCATGGTTACTGTTATGTGGTGCCTAGTTGTTTCCAGCAGTCACTCTTTAATGGCGGCCATTGGGAATACAGTGACGCATCCTGAGATTATGACAAACAAGGTAAGAAAAATACCGGGAATCTTCTCCAGCATAAACAGTGATGAGTGGGGACTGAAGAAATCCACCATATTCCAAACAGGTCCAGAAAGCCTACCCAATGACAGATGATGGGAGTAGCAGTTTGTCAAGATATGGGGAGGTGCTGTACAATCACTTCTAGCCAGAACAATAGTATTTTAATGGACAAAATACTATGGATATACTCTAATGGCAGCGGTATAAAAATCAAATAAATAAATAAATATTTACTAGATGTTATGTTATAGTCCCTTTACCTAATATACCTTCAGTTGCTTTGTATCTCATTTTTCATCCAAATGGCTCACAACAATTTCTTCCTTTGCTGCCTGATTTTTAAAAATTTACTTTTTCTGCACTTGTCCTTCAGTACTTTTCTCATCATCTTCCTCTTCACAAAGATCTGATCCTTTGCAGCTTGATGACTCATACAATACAACTGAAACCATATGGGTGCTTCAAGAGAAACTGAAGAAGGTTCCATGATTGCTTCTTTCACCTAGAAGGCTGAGATACTCACATACACAATTCAGGAGGATGATCTCTCTCTCTCTCTCTCTCTCTCTCTCTCTCTCTCAAATATATACATAGACACACAAACACAAACACACAGAGGAGGCTTGTCCAATACTACTGGCTACCTAAAGTACCGCCTTCTTCCATATGAGCCTGCCCATCCTCTAAGATCAGGCCAGGAGGCCCTGCTGAAGGTGCCATCCCTCAAAGAGATAAGGGGGGTGGCATGTCGAAGCAGGGCCTTCTCAGCGGCTGCCCCCCAGCTCTGGAATGCCCTCCCTACAGAGATCTGCTTGGCGCCAGCACTTTTGGCTTTTCAGCACCAGGCAAAGACCTTCCTGTTTGGCCAGCATTTTATGTAGATTACTCAGTTGGACACATGAGCAGCAGAGTTGTATAATCTATAATTGATTTGGTACTGTATGTTGTTTTTAATTGTATTGTATTTTATAGTTTTAATAATTTTATTGTTTTATTATTTTTAATACTTGATGTATGCCACCCAGAGACCTCTTGGTAGTGGGGCGGTTAAAAAATCTTGTTAATAAATAAATAATAAATAAATGTACAGAAACTGCAGACTATCATATTTGATCAACAAACACCAGTTCAAAAATGGTCCTTTTAAAAACTGTTTGCTCAATCCTTTGTTTGGGCATATAATTACAGTGGACCCTTGTATAACAAACAACTTGTATAACATAAAATTTGTACAACATAAAATATTCCGGAGATAGGGAAAATTTGCTTAACAGAATCTCCTATGGAGCAAATCTGTACAACATAAAATGGGATTACTCCATTTTCAATGCATTCCTATGGGAAATTTGTATAAAAAAAATTTGCTTAACATAATTTCATTTGGAACGAATTAATTCCTTTATACAAGGTACCACTGTATCACCTTTAATGCAAATCCTCTTGCTGATAATAGATGCTGTCATACTGCAAAGAAAATATGTTTTTGTTCATTTAAGTTCATGCTGCAAGGAGCGATGGACAAATTTATGTGCAGATAGCATTTATGTATATATTTGCAGCTCTGAATGTCATATTTTAATATCTACCATAAAATATGTAAATGCAATGGTAAAAGGAGACCTAATGCCAGGACAATTAAGGACATAAATATTTGCAATAGTTGCCCTAATAAAAGCCTCATGCTATCAGTGTGTGAGGTTAAAAAATGCCACAGACATGTCTGACACAAGTTCTGCAGCAGAGATCATACCTCCCAAGAGCCTATGCCAAACTATCATAATTGATAAATAACAACTGAATCTGGTCATTTCTATAAATACATTGAATGGGGGGGAAGGTGTGAATGTGGCAAGCAAGCTATAGGGTTGGTCCATGACTCCCAAATATAGAGATGGGCTGAGCTATGAAAAAAAATTAGAGCCTATAAAAGCAGACAGATGAAAGCTTTCTTGGTGCCTACAAACCTTTTGAGGTAAGTTGAATCTCTATCTTCCCCTCCATGCCAATTTCCTTTTCTCTGTTGCAATGCAGAATAAAGAGACACTCACCTATCCCCAGGAGCCAGATAGCTAAGTGTTAAAATAGACAGGACAGCTGTAGAATAAATGAACTCAAAGATGCTTTTGTTTTGGTGAGGAAATACTGGGGAAGGGCGTTCATTTCTGTGGTGTGTTTTAAGCTCATGTATATGGGAAAACTACAGTACATTCTCAGCTGTTGGATTGCTGGGGGGTCCTGGAATTATCAGCACTTAAATTGTCTGCTTCTTTGCAGGTTAAGCGTTTCATCCAGTTTCCTTCTTCTTTCTGTTGGGAGAAAATAACAAAAAGGTGAGAAGTCAGTGTGGAAATTGTGTCCTTCCACTTTCCCCTCTGAAATGATCTTCTGTGTGCTGTAGTTTCACATGTCATAGGTTGATGCTGCACTGCCATGCTTGGGTGTTTGTAAGCAGGCAGGGGGATGCTCTCTGCTTATACATTGATTATCCTGTCTCCAAATGTTGGGTGAAACCACAGCCTTTGCTGCCATCACTGACTGCCAGAGTGATAGGAAGGAATGGAATAGGAATAGGAATGCAATTTATTGTCATTGTATAAATACAACGAGATTAAAAGTGCCATCCAGTCAGTCATTCACACAACCCAGCATAAAAATCCAAGACGTAAAATCTACAATTTAAAAACAAACCATCCATACACATACTCCAACATTCACATGCCAAAACATCACTTACACTCATTTAAAACTGACATAAAATCCAAACATACCCACATCCCTACACTCTTTCACCTAGCAACATTCCTACACAATCCATAAAAACTACAATTTAAAAAACAACAACAGCCATACACCTATACGATATATATGTAACACATTCAACACCAATATTACCTGTCAACTTAATTTTTAACTGTGATGTGGCACAGATGAGGTCTGTCTCTCATCAGGAGCTGTTCTTTTACTTGAAACTGCTTGCAAGAGATGCCTGTGGGTTCTATTTACTTACACAACACTACAGATACATGCCACTTACACACCCACTCTGCACAGAGACTAACCAGTTCATGGCCTACTGAGCACAGGTGGCATCTCATGGGCCAAGTGCTCTCCACTTTGTACAACGCCACTCCTTGTTTTTGTCATCCAGAACATAACAGAGATTCGTGAGGTTTAAACCATGTTAAACAATGGGAGTTTCTATTTATGCAGAGAACAGAAAAGCAGGGAGTGGAAATCAGCTAACATTTGGCCCTGTTCAAGATTTTTGGGGGAGGTGGTGGCGGCAGTGGTGGTAATGGCTGATTTGCTGAACTATTGACATGGGTCAAGCTATTACTCTGTGGATTGGAGAGTAGAAGGCCTCCCCAGCAAGTGCAGCTAAGTAAGGCATATCTGAAATTCATTTTAGGCCTCATTACAGCAAGGATCAGGGAGCTGGATTACAAAGTTTAGCCATTTCCCCCAAAACATTTGATCACTGTTGGGAGAGTTTAAAAAGTCTGTCAGAGGGTGATCTTACCAAAAAGATAATATGAACAACTGCTTATATTTTCTATACCAGATACATTGTCACTGTGGCTATATGAAATCTGTGCTGACATGGTAAAAAAAAAAATAAGAAGTCAAGTAGACTGGCAGAGTACAGAATAGAAGGAGAAGTTCTACCTATACGCTTACAGATACTGCTGTTGTTACAGTGCAGGAAATTGTGTCAAGAGAAGCTATGCCTCCTCTACTGGTTGCTCATGGGAATGAAGGCATTTTGGTAAATTTTAGCAGGTTCAGGACTAATGAACGACTGTTTGTGTCTAGCACTGTCTGAACATAATGTGGCTAGTTCAAGCATACAGGTCTTGAACACAACAGATTGAGCCGTCTTGATCTCTTTTAAGTTGCAGCAATGAGCAGGGATGCAGAAATGGAGATTTTTGGGGTGGCTGCCCCTTTCTTACGCAAATCCGAGAAGGAGCGAATCGAGGCTCAGAACCAAGCCTTTGATGCCAAGACTTATTGTTATGTGGCTGATGTCAAAGAAGAATATGCTAAAGGAAAAATCAAGAGCTCTGAAGGTGGAAAAATAACAGTGGAGACGGATGATGGCAGGGTGAGTATCTTCTAGGGTTTCCAGTGTGATGGTGATAGGAGGTGTCCTTTCTTTTCGGTGTATAATATATATTTATGATTCCCCCCACCCCCAAGAAACAAAGGAGTGTGTCAAATCCACAGCCCACCTCTTTCGATTTTTTGGTGTACTGGAGTCAGTTGAGGTGTTCAGTATGGAAAATCCAAGTATTGACTATTAGGTTTAGATGCTTCATTAGCTTCTTCCCTACAAAACTATATCCCCTTGTAGGTTACATGAGGGCCCAAAGGGCAAGTGTCCATAGTGCTTCCAAAATATCCAGGTAATAACAGGCTTGAACAATGATGTCCCTCATAAAAGCTTTATATTCCCACTGAACCTTGCATAATTGCCTGATTCTTCCTTATACAAAACATTTTCCTCTTCCTATTTCAGACACTGACTGTGAAGCAAGATGATGTGTATGCTATGAACCCACCTAAGTTTGACAGAATTGAGGACATGGCAATGTTGACACACTTGCATGAACCTGCAGTTCTGTATAACCTCAAAGATCGTTACAGATCCTGGATGATCTATGTAAGTGATGCTACCCTAGTTGAAAAGAAGAAACCCCCCAAAGGGATGAACTGTGATGATCTTTTCCTTGGTTTTCACGCAGACTTACTCAGGTCTCTTCTGCGTAACTGTGAATCCATACAAATGGCTTCCTGTGTACAATCCAGAGGTGGTGGCTGGCTACCGGGGCAAGAAGCGATCAGAGGCACCTCCCCACATCTTCTCCATCTCTGATAACGCTTATCAGTTTATGCTGACTGGTATGTACACTTCAAAGCTAAAAGGAGAATTAGATATTACAAGCAGAGTCGCGCAACGGGGAAAATTAATCTCAACAAACCAGTACTGAAGGAGGTAGGTCCTAAACCATTAGATTCTAATTATGAGAAACATTAGAAAGAACTGTTAGTAAGAGCTGTTTGTTTTGGAATAGGTTGTCTGAGAAAATGGATGACTTTTCTTTGTTCAAGGTTTTAAGTGGAGAATGAATATCCAGGGATATCTACATGGTGCATTGGTAGGGATGGAACAGATGATACTTAGTGTGCCCTCCAGCTCTGCATATGGTTATTTATGCCCATGTTTTAATAAAATCAGTGCACTGCGACTTAGAATTAACCTTGAAGCATGATATTCATGACATTTTCTTTCTCCTTCCGGCAGATCGTGAAAATCAGTCTATCCTGATCACGTAAGTCGAGAAGTCTAGGTTTTTTCTTGCATTATTTTGCCCAAGTTCAATTCTGAATGATTGAACATCCACTTATTTTTATCTTGTGCTTTATTATCCCAAACAGTGGAGAATCTGGTGCTGGGAAGACTGTAAATACCAAGCGTGTCATCCAGTATTTTGCAACAATTGCAGCTACTGGAGATGGTGCCAAGAAAAAGGAAGCACAATCTAAAATGAAGGTACGATGAGTAGGCCTGAAAGAACTTGGAATAACTAGTTGCATTAAATTAGCCATGTGTTAATTAGTGATCACTTTTGTCTGAAGAGGCTTAACACGTTCAAAAATAGCAAATCAAACTGAACTAGTGCAGTCCAATTTGTTTTTGTTTTCCAAGTAGAGTGTGAGAGTGAGACTGGAGAAGATGGGGGGGAATCTCCTAACTTGCACCATATTTTAGTTTGGCTGCCTGTTTCTTCCCTAAACTGCCTGATCTATTCTCTGCCTCCAACCTTGTAGTTCTTTAGTTTATATATGCTCAGGAGGCTTGCAACCCAAATTTTCTGAGCTATAAAGAATTCAAACTTTGTGTGCGTGTGTGGCATTGCTACAGGCGTGACCGACTCTTCGTGACCCCATGTCCATGGAGTTTTCTTGGCAGGAGTACTGGGAGTGGTTTGCCAGTTCCTACTCCAGGCGCCTACAGCACTTGGTATTCCCTGGTGGTCTGCCATCCAAGTACCAACCAGGGCTGATCCTGCTTAGCTTCCGAAATCAGGCAAGATCGGATGTGCTTAGGGCATCTTTAGGCAGCACTTTATTACTTTGAATGAGTTCACTGAAGGCTTGCAACAAGATTTTTATGAAGTATATTAGAAAATGAAACCAGCAAGATTAAGGCTACAGTCCTATATATTTATTTAGGAGGGAGTAAATTCTATCTTAACAAATTGAGCATTGATATGTTCTCCCCTGAGTAAAAGTGCACAGGATTTTCTTGCAAGACTTATCTATCTATCTATCTATCTATCTATCTATCTATCTATCTATCTATCTATCTATCTATCTATCTATCTATCTATCTAATCATCTTCAACTGCATTCATTATTATTATGCTTCATTCCAAATATTTCTTCAAACGCATTTATAGGGGACACTGGAGGATCAAATCATCAGTGCCAATCCCCTGTTGGAAGCCTTTGGAAATGCCAAGACTGTGAGGAATGACAATTCATCCCGCTTTGTAAGTGGTACATATTAGAGGCCAAGAATCTGATCCATTGGCCATAATAGATTCACCGCTCTTTACTCACTCCCAGCAGTTGGGGCTAAGAAATATCTTCCATGGGATGCAATGAAATTGATTGGTGCCATGATAGAACATGGGTATTTTGGGGATTATAAATGAGGAAAGATGGGTAAATTCTCCTTCTGGACTTTGACCACTTCTTGCATGTGTGTGTGTGTGTGTGTGTGTGCAGGCAGGCAGGCAGGCAGACAGACAGATAGACTCTCTCTCTCTCTCTCTCTCTCTCTCTCTCACACACACACACACACACACACACACACACACACACACACACACACACACACACACACACACACACACACACACACACACACACACACACACATTAGAGGTGCTCCAGTGGCAGATTTCTTTCAAGGGTAATTCTGTGGGGTGTGTCTCATGTCATGTGCAATGACAGAAGCGTAAGTGATGGGAATGCGTGTGAATAAATTTGTGTAAGGATAGAGTGTGTGGAGTAATGTGACCTTGACATCATCCACTTTCTTCTAGACAGCTGGAGATGTCTGTCTCTGATACATGGCTCTGGAGGGTTAGCCACAAGGGAAAGTAGACCTTGGTTTCTCTGCTTGAGCTTTACAGTTTCTATACGCCATTTTAAGAAATAGTGGTCAGAATCCTCTTGTGCTACTTGATGGCTGTGCAAGCTGATGATTTCATCAGCTGTGGGCTTTTACAGCTAATGGAAAGTTTATTCTTCCTTTCCTCGTGTTCTGAGGATCTCTAGCAATTCTTTTTGATCAACCTGGTAAAGCTTCTGGTGGTCCTTGGACTGGGCTGGGCTAGCCTTTATTGTCCAAAAATCCCTTCCCTCCCCAGATCCCATCAGACTTATGCATGCGGAATTGCTCCAACAGAGTTCCGATCAACGTTTACATCACCTTGTTGTGAGGAAAGTGCCACTGGGGAAAAATTATAATTAAAAACTGACATTCAGCAGATCCAGAGTATAAATACAGCTGCTAATTCACAAGGTCTTTCCACTTTTCTTCCTAATGTGCTGAAATACAATAATGTCCCTCTTAATTGTGAAATGCTATTCATCCCAAAATTGCTTATTCTGTTCTTACTAGCTTTTGGCTATGTAAGAGACAACTCCCCCACTCCCAAAATAACTAACCACTTCCATCAAGAACAGAAACAAAACTGCCAAGAACAGCGCCAATATTATCAAAAGATGAAAATACCTCATCCTTACGTTCCGAGTCTGAATCATAGTTTCTGGATTCTATCTTCCTGCTGCACAGGGCAAATTCATTCGGATTCATTTTGGTGCCACAGGAAAGCTGGCTTCAGCAGATATTGAAACCTGTAAGTACTTCGTCTGGAACACAGTCTGCTTGAGTACTGGAGTGGCTTTGCCCGCGTTAATGTGAACCTCTGTTACAGATTTGCTGGAAAAATCTAGAGTAACATTTCAGCTGAAGGCTGAGAGAAGTTATCATATCTTCTATCAGATTCTGTCCAACAGGAAGCCAGAACTGATTGGTATGTAGGCTATATGTATATATGTAAGCTATACAGCATGTATGTAATGTATTGTATTCCTGAATGACTGTAATTGAATTGCTAAGAGGTGTTGGGAAAGTAACATTTTCCCCTAGACCTTTTACACTGCAGCTGTATACATACCAGCATGGAAGTAAAGGGACTTTGGAATAGCATACTTCTGAATGGGGTGATGCTGTCAGGCTCTGGCTGAAATCCAGTGGCATGGGAAGTAGCAGTTAGAAAAGGCCCACTGGATCAATGGGGATTTGGTATGTCCTCTTCCCCACAAGTTCCATTTACTCAAGGGATTGACTCAAGTTGTGTGACTTACTAAGCCAAGCAACAGGATTCCAGCCTTTGTTTCTGTCTGAACCCAGGGTGCTCTGTGACCATTGGAATCGTAGAATCATTTGATAGCAGATCTTCTGCTTGTGTTTCAGAAATGCTTCTCCTCACAACTAACCCTTACGACTATCCATTTATAAGTCAAGGGGAGATCTCAGTGCAAAGCATTGATGATCAAGAGGAGCTCATAGCTACCGATGTGAGTACAAATGATGATGACATCCTATAAAATGTCGCTTCTTTAATTACTGACTCATTGTTTTAGTTAACTGCGTGAAACATCCTTTCCTATGTTGCAGACAGCTATAGATATCCTGGGCTTCACCTCTGAAGAGAAGGTTGGAATCTATAAACTGACAGGGGCAGTGATGCATTATGGGAACATGAAGTTTAAGCAGAAACCACGAGAGGAGCAGGCAGAGCCAGATGGCACAGAAGGTAACTGAGCTCCCGTCGGCCATCCTGCAAAGCTGTCGTTGTTAAGGATCTGGTTGATCACAGGAATTTTACTGCACGACAAAAGAAAGTATCCCTCGAAAGGACATTAACGCTGCGAAGGGGGTTGTGTATGCTTTCACAACTGTTTGCCATGAAACTCTTCCTCATGATTGTTAATTGTTTATTCTTTTCTCAATTGATTTTTGCTATTTGAATTGAGATAATAGGACTGAGGAGTAAGAAATGGGATTTTGGAGAGAAGGTAGATTTGAAATGGAGGTGGGCTTCTTTTTTACTGGAAAAAAGTGATGCAGAACTCATTTGACATTTGTGTTCTATTTATTTTTAAAATAATAAATAATATTATTTATGTTGCAGTTCACAAATATTGACTTGTCATGTGTTCTGTTTCATAGAGGCTGATAAGGCCGCTTACTTGATGGGTTTGAACTCTTCAGATCTTTTGAAATCCCTATGCTTCCCTCGAGTGAAAGTGGGGAATGAATATGTGACTAAAGGTCAAACTGTGGACCAGGTGAGCATAATTCAGCAGATAAAATTATTTGCCATCTTATGGAATTCTGAGGAGGGAACATTTCTTCTTTTCATTATGCTCTACAGTTTAGAACTACCAATTCTGGGGGGAAATGAGACATCTATCGTACCTGTGGAATGTTCACTGGAATGTTTTTTAGAATAGCTCCTTGCACCAACAGGGTATAAGGAGGGGGACACAAACCCAGTGTAGAATACTGTAATATTTAAGGCCCTCACCTCTTGGACTGACTTTCTGGAGTGGGACCCACCAGTTTGCATTTTCACTGGCACTATTATTTATGGTTTATTCTTATCCTCTGAACCAGACATTGATTCTTGCATTTACACCAGGCCTTCTTTCACTAACAGTGATGTTTACCTCTATGTTACCCAGGTCCATCATGCTGTCAATGCCCTCTCGAAATCTGTTTATGAAAAACTGTTCTTCTGGATGGTCGCTCGCATCAATCAGCAACTTGATACAAAGTTGCCTAGACAACACTTCATTGGTGTCTTAGATATTGCAGGCTTTGAAATCTTTGAGGTACATATTGCAGTTTCTTGGTGTCCTCTCTCTCTCTCTCTCTCTCTGTGTGTATGTGTGTGTGTGTGTGTGTGTTGTGTCGTTACAATGGTGACCGATTCTTCGTGACGCTATGTCCACAGAGTTTTCTTGGCAGGAATACTGGAGTGGCTTGCTGTCCCTACTCCAGGCACCTAAAGCGCCTGGCATTCCCTGGTGGTCGCCCATCCAAGTATTAACCGGTGCCGGCCCTGCTTAGCTTCTGAAATCAGGCGAGGTTGGATACGCTTAGGGCATCTGATAATCTTTCACTTTTCCAGGACATGGCTGCAATTCCTAAACTTAGGAGTTGGAGTTAACCTACAATCGTGTTCTCAAGCTTTAGAGTTTTCCTTTCTGCATTCAAAAGAGTGGGTTGTACATTCAGTTGCCTTTGTGAGAAATAATGCACACAAATCTACCCCAGGTCCAATTCTGGACTTGTCAGTGCATTGGACTCAGGTGGCAAATTCCACTCCCAAATTTCATTCCCAATACTTTTTTCCTTTGATTACCTAGCTATCCTAGTGCTAGAGTGGAAAGCTTTTAAAAGAAAGAAAGAGATGGAATAGGAAGGGAAGGTGAAAGCAGATGCAGGCAACAGGAGAGGATTCCAATTGTAGCCAGTTTACTTGCTGCTCTGCCTCTCTGCTACTGAAGCCAGCTGGGATGACTAAATGCAGTGGCTTCAGATCTCTTCATTTTGGCTCAAGCCACTGCACTATCTGAACCAATGTGAATGCATTTGCTCATCTCTAGTGGAGAAAAAATATTTACAGATTATAATGGAAAAACTCTAGGTTGATTTGCATTTACTTTTACATCATGTAATCAACAGAAAACAATGCAAATCAGGTTATATTGATCCCAGGGCATTTTTGCATTACTTGCCAATGTAGTTGTATTCTAACATGGCCCCTTTGCTTTGAATTCTTGAGAAATGCATTTTAAAATTGTTTACCTATGCATCAAGGTGAAGATAATCTAGATTTAGTTCAGTAGCCAAGATTAGCTGTGCATCAACTTTGTGAACTTTAGCAAAATGTATTTTCTGTTTTAATTCAATGTAGTACAACAGCTTGGAGCAGCTTTGCATCAACTTCACAAATGAGAAACTGCAACAGTTTTTCAACCATCACATGTTTGTGCTGGAACAAGAGGAGTACAAAAAGGAAGGAATTGAATGGACTTTCATAGACTTCGGAATGGACTTGGCTGCCTGCATTGAACTCATTGAGAAGGTACCCTGGGATAGAGTCTTCTCAATAAGCATGTCTTGTGAATATATTCTCCATAGAAGAATATGTTTCTGATAACAGGTCTATGTGTGTCTTTCAACTTAGCCCATGGGCATTTTCTCCATCCTTGAAGAAGAGTGCATGTTCCCCAAGGCAACAGACACTTCCTTCAAGAACAAACTCTATGACCAGCATCTTGGCAAATCAGCCAACTTCCAGAAACCCAAGGTTGCCAAAGGCAAGCTCGAGGCTCACTTCTCCCTGGTGCACTATGCAGGGGTTGTGGACTACAACATCTCTGGCTGGCTGGAGAAGAACAAGGACCCCTTGAATGAAACTGTGGTGGCACTCTATCAGAAATCATCAATTAAGATTCTGGCCAATCTTTATGCCAGTTTTGCAGCCCTAGAAGATGGTAAGTTATGGGAACCTTTTGCTTCACTTTTCAGCTGTTTTACCACTTTTACCATCCCTTTTTGTACCACACAGGACTGGAATATTAGCTGGAGAAGTTGACTAAAAGATAGCTGACTGTACTTATGTCCTGCTTTCCAGCAGAAGGTGGTGCTACTAAGAAGAAAGGAGCTAAGAAGAAAGGGTCGTCTTTCCAAACTGTTTCTGCACTTTTCAGGGTAAGACCCACAGATACCAGAAATAGAGATGGGCACGAATAGAAAAAATGGAGTTTCGTTTGTCGTTTGGAGGGTCCGTTTTGGTTCGTTTCCATTTTTTGTGAATTTTTTGCAAAAAAATCCATTTTCATTTTCATCTGTTTTGTTACTGTTTCATTACCATTTATTTCAAAAAAATTTTTAGCATTTAAAGCAGTTCACTGTATTGCAGTAATGGAAGAAAAACTTCTGGTGTTTCTGTTTGTTTCGTTTCATTTTGGAGACAAAATCCATTTGTCATTTCGTTATGTAATGAAACGAAAAAACGAAAATGGAAACAAAAATTGTTCATTTTGTGCCCATCTCTAACCAGAAATATCAGACTGCAGCTAGTTCACACCAAAAACTGTTGAAGTAAAAACAGAGGGAGCTGTGTGGCCATTACAAAATACAAATGCAAGACTGGGCCATAGGTGATATGCATGACCTATATCCCCTTGTTTGAAGGGCTAGGGGTGAAACCCAATCCTTGACTTCAGATGCAGCTTTACAACAACCCTGCTTCTTCCTGCGTCATCTAAGAAGACTGCCTGGCAAATATCATCTTGCCAAGAACTTTAAGAATGATCTCCTGGCAAACCACATCTTTTTGCCATGTTTGGGTTTCTGAAAAAGAGGGTATTGCCCTCAAAACCTTGCAATGATTTTTGTTATTTTTTAGTGGCCTATGAAGATATCACTTATACTCTATCTATCTATCTATCTATCTATCTATCTATCTATCTATCTATCTATCTATCTATCTATCTATCTATCTATCTAGCTAGCTAGCTAGCTAGCTATCTAGCTGGCTGTCTGTCTGTCTGTCTGTCTGTCTGTCTGTCTGTCAAGCCTAGTCTTGCACTAAAACTGTGATGATCAAGTAATATACTGTATATGAAACGTCTAATTCATGAAATTGTTCTTTGTATAAAGAACATTCTACCTAATAATACAGACAGAAAGATTTTTGAGTAAGTTCTGGCCTAAATTCCACATGACACTGGCACTGCACTGTCAGCACAGCCCAGTTTCTTTCCTGTTACCTCCATGCTTGTTGAAGTTCATCAAGGTGCCTAAATAATCAGCTCCAGAGAATTTCTTCCTCTTCTGAAACTGAAGAGGTGGTTCTACAGTGGGAAGGAGAAACCACTCTCTCCAGATTCTGCTGGATTCCAGAGAAATCCAGCACTGTATCCCAGACATATTTAATAAAAGCACATTTTAGCTCAAGTGATAGAGGATTATATTTGTCTGTGTCTAGCCATCATGTGCCTTGGTCTAGCAAGAAATATATCACCAAGGAATGCATCTGATAACTGGATGATGGGCTAAACTGACTACATATCTATAGGGAGAGCAGATCCTATCAAATAAAAGTCCACTTTTTTCTTTCCTCAAATGCACTTTAATAAATCTGAAGAGCTATTAATGAGTCTCTCTTTGATGGAATACTATGGCCTAAGTCCAAGTGTTTGTTCTTAGTACAATAGACCACTGTCATAGATAGACCGGAAACCACTGGGTATTTGGTAAGTAATGGAATGCATGAAAGCATTCACTTTCACAGCTTCTGTTGGATTTAGTTCTATAATTTTACAGCCATCATCGTGTGCTGTAGGTCTTGAGATACATCCAAATGAATGAAACAAGCACAATGTGTCTGTAAGAAGACTGTGAAGATCCATTAAATGTTAACATTAGTCTCTACCCATATTATAGGAAAACCTGAATAAACTGATGTCCAATTTGCGTACAACTCACCCACACTTTGTGCGCTGCATCATCCCTAATGAAACCAAAACTCCAGGTAAATTGAACTGAATCTGATATGTAGATTTCCAGAAAGAGTTCACTTCAGTATCAGAAAAAAAACAACTTGCCATTCTCCCCTACCCCCCGTTGTTTCCTCTTGACAGGTGCAATGGATCACAAGCTGGTCCTACATCAACTGAGATGTAATGGAGTGCTTGAAGGCATTCGCATCTGCAGGAAAGGATTTCCCAACAGAATCTTATATGGAGATTTCAAGCAAAGGTCTGCCAGTTAAATTTTAGTGATCTTTCGAATTTGCATGGAGGCTTATGATGGGAAAGCATTTTCAAGAGAAAAAAAGACAATAGTGGCATTTATAATCAAAATCAAGCAAACTTCTCTTTGAATATTTTGTTATAAACTATGATTAATTCACCAAAGTTTGTATGCAAAAAAAATGGGCTGATTCAATTTGTATGCTAGAATAGATCTGTTGAAGAAATGGAATTTACATAAGTGTAGACATAATAAATCCTGCTCTTTCGACCAATCTATTCAAGCTAGATTATTCACTATGCATTTTATTGGTTTTGAACTGACCCTGGTTTTTTGTCTGTTGAACTCTTCCCTTCAATATACTGTGCAATCGGGGGATAGATAGATAGATAGATAGATAGATAGATAGATAGATAGATAGATAGATAGATAGATAGATATAGATAAAACAAGCATGATCTCCTCTGCCAACCACAGCCCTAAAGGTTCTTGTTGACTTGTTCTTGTTGACTATTATTGACTTAGCCATGGGTGGGCAGCCTTTACTCCACCAGATGTTATAGAACTGCACCTCCCATCAGCCCTAGTCAGCAGATTTAATAGTGAAGGATGCTGGAAATTCCAATCCAACAGTACTTGGAGAGCCTCAAGTTGCCCACAGTTGACTTAACTTATCAGGGAACATGAGAAGTGCGACATTGGGAGAGGGTTTCTTCCCTCGTCCATGATTTCATTGCTGAACATATCTTTCTTTCCTGAATTGACAGATACCGTGTTCTAAATGCTAGTGCTATCCCAGAAGGCCAGTTTATTGATAGCAGGAAAGCCTGCGAGAAACTGCTTGGATCCATCGATATTGATCACACTCAGTACAAATTTGGGCACACCAAAGTAAGCACTTTTCTGTATTGAGAATTTGTTTTTATTATTATTTTATATTAGTGGCTTATAGCCTAGTTTGGGTTATAAGTGTTGGATAGGCCAAGAGGCACTTATAGAGGGCATTTGCTTTTCAGGTGTTCTTCAAAGCTGGCTTGCTGGGCCTCCTGGAAGAGATGAGGGATGATCGTCTGGCACTACTCATTACTCGCACACAGGCTGTATGCAGGGGATACCTTATGAGAATGGAATACCAGAAAATGGTGGAGAGAAGGTAGAGTGCATTTTGTTCTCTTTGCTAGTTTATGCTGAGCTTATTCAGCTATGCTAAAGTAGAGTAGACATATTTTAATCAATGGAACATATGGACACCAGATCCCCAGGGTGTTGGGCATTTGAAGTAGATCCTTTCCTCCTACCATGCCTCCTCAAAAGCATTAGGCCAAACATCTGGTTATATCAGTGTTATGATACAGATTTCAGTAACAGGAATTCCCTTTGCTCTCCTTTGCTTTGCACAATTCTACATGACTCCATAATGCACTCTAGAGGGTGTTCCAGGCCTCCAGGGCAGTTTGCAGGCATATCAAGTTGGAGGGAAAATCTGTTGCCTGAATGCATATCCATTCTATTGCTGGACAGACAACCCATGGCTACAAACTATACTGTATGCTGTAATATACTGTAAAATACTAACCAAGATCATTCAGAGCAGAATTTAAATTAGTTCCTACGTTTCTTCAAGTGCTCAACATTATGGTTAAAGGAACTGATGGAAAATATCACTCTGGCCCTTTGACTTCCATTGTCATTTTGCTCATGTGAAAAGTAATGGTTCTGATAAGAGGAAAGTCTCTTCTACTTGTAGAGTGTGTCTACTCAAGCATGTCATGCATTATGATTTATTTTATTTTATTTTATTTTGTGAACCATATAATTTTCACAATGACTAACTCTGTGGATTGATTTCCACCCCAGGGAAGCGATCTTTACCATTCAATACAATATTCGCTCGTTCATGAATGTCAAACACTGGCCCTGGATGAAGCTGTTCTTCAAGATTAAGCCCCTGTTGAAGAGTGCAGAGGCAGAGAAAGAAATGGCCACCATGAAAGAAGAGTTTAAGAAAACAAAAGAAGAACTTGCTAAATCTGAAACCAAACGAAAAGAACTGGAGGAAAAAATGGTTACCTTGTTGCAAGAGAAAAATGATCTGCAGCTACAAGTACAATCTGTGAGTCATTTACAAATACCATATTTTTTGCTCTATAAGACACACTCCCCCAAAAGTTAGGGGAAATGTTTGTGCATCTTATAGAGCGAATACAGTAGTCCCCGCTACATATACTGTATATCATAGATTTTCATTTAGATAGAGGTTACCCTGCTGAAGCCAGGATTCCACTGCTCTAATCATCTCGTTTGCAAAGAGGCTTCCATGTAGCCTCTGCCTCCCCTGCTGCATACTGCATTCCCCAGTCCCAATCACCTCGTTTGCAAGCCTCCCCTTTTGCAGCCTGGATTCCTCAGTCCCAATCATCTCATTTGCAAGCCTCCCCTTTTGCAGCTTGGATTCTACATTCCAATCACCTTGTTTGCAAGCCTCCCCTTTTGCAGCTTGGATTCTACAGTTCCAATCACCTTGTTTGCAAGCCTCCCCTTTTGCAGCCTGGATTCCCCAGTTCCAGTCTCCTTGTTTGCAAGCCTCCCCTTTTGCAGCCTGGATTCCCCAGTCCTAATCACACCATTTGCAAGCCTCCCTCTTTGCAGCTTGGTTTCCCTGGTCAAAAATCACCTCATTTGCAAGGAGGTCTCCTCCACGGAGCCTCTGTCCTCCCCTTTTGCAGCCAGGATTCCCCTGCCGTGAAACCTTAGACTAAATATTTTCCTTGTTTTCTTCCTCTAAAAACTAGGTGTGTCTTATGGTCAGGTGCATCTTATAGAGTGAAAAATACGGTATCTCCCCATTGCTATCATCAGAATAAATGTCATCCCCTAGTTTATAGAAGAGCAACAAACAGCTAGTAAAGGGTTACATCACTATAATTGCACTATGCCTAAATGGGTCAAGACCAAATATAGTCACTGTACTCTCCTTCCCCCTTAACCTTTATTCCTTTTTCCTTTTTCCCTCCCCTTCCCCTTCCTTTTCACTCTTAAAAAAAAAAAAGAATAATAATTGCTGTCCTGAGCAAATTGTTAAAATAATATACTTTTCTGTATAGATATCTTTCCTACCTTTTATTACTTATGCAAAATTCAGAATGACTTACAACAAGAATGACTTAAAACAAGACAGAACCACAAAGAGATTTAAAATAATGCATTCAATAAAAATATAAAAAGAGATCAAGAGAATTGCAGAGTGAGAGTCCTGGTCTTTTGCAAGTATCTCTGTCTTTCAGTTGATGTTTGAGAAACACAGTTGTAGGATATCTTCATAAAGCAGAATCTGTTTGATCCTAGTGATGGAAAACCCTGAGCAAAGCTGAAGCTTTTAAGCTGTGTTTAACTGGACAGAATGTGGGGTGTTGTCTTGGGATGGAAGAATAACTAATACCTTTGTCATTTCTTCAATAAGGAAAGTGAAAGTCTGGCAGATGCTGAAGAAAGGTGTGACCAGCTGATCAAAACCAAAATCCAGCTGGAGGCTAAAATCAAGGAATTGACTGAAAGAGCAGAGGATGAAGAGGAGTTGAACGCAGAGCTGACAGCAAAGAAGAGGAAACTGGAAGATGAATGTTCTGAGCTGAAGAAAGACATTGACGACCTCGAGTTAACATTGGCCAAAGTTGAAAAAGAAAAGCATGCCACAGAAAACAAGGTAGCCTCTTTAATTTTACTTTTAATAGCATGTTTCCAGCCATATCTTTTTCTGCTGGCACAAATAGGTAAATATATGCTGAGACATGTAGTGGCAATACAAATCTATAAAATAGTCTCAGAAATCATTTCATGTTCCAATTACAAATATATTTCAGTTGCAACTTTTCAATGAAAAATGAGTTCGTTTTTTTGGTACATTTGCATAAAAATTAAGAATAGTACATTAACGACAAATTAGGAACAATATCTAGCTGAGGCATTCAGTGATTGTAGTTTAATTGTTATATTTTTTTCTCCTGTTGTAAACCGCCCGGAGTTCTTTTGGGAAGATGGGCGGTATATAAGCCTAATAAATAAATAAATAAATAAATAAATAAATAAATAAATAAATACTGCTCAGAGACTATCTATATTTCATGTAGTCCCAACTGTCCAAAGACTATATTATGCTCTATCCCACAGGTTAAGAACCTGATGGAGGAAATGGCTGCTTTGGATGAAACTATTGTGAAATTAACCAAGGAAAAGAAAGCTCTCCAAGAGGCCCATCAGCAAGCTCTTGATGATTTACAAGCTGAAGAAGACAAAGTCAACACTCTCACTAAAGCCAAAACAAAGCTGGAGCAACAAGTCGATGATGTGAGAAACTCAGCCTTAGGCAATCTCAAATGCTGGTTGCGAAACTCCCAGAGTTAATAAACTTCCACTTAAGCTATGTTTGTGCTCCAATGGAGTTCACACCTAACTAAGCAGAGGTCTATCCTGGTGGCAGGAAGTTTTGTCTTTGGCTTGGGCAGGAAACTGTTTAGTGGGAATGCAGGAGGGATAAGAGAACCCAAAACACAGTACTACTTGATCATAGAAGAAAATAACTATAGGGGTACCTCTTAAAACAAATTTATTTTGTTCTAAGGGTCAATTTGTTTTAAGAAAATTTTGTCTTACGAAACACGGTTTCCCATAGGAATGCACTGAAAATAAATTAATCCATTCTCGAGGCTATGGGTTGCTTTGTTTTACAATTTTTTTGGTCTTACAAAATGTGATTTCCCATAGGAATGCCTTGGGAATAAAGACAAAAATAACCGGCTTGTTTTTTTCCCTGGGTACATGTGGAATGGCTTTTTGTCTTGCAAAGCATTCCATAGGGATTTTTTTTTGTCATGTGAAGAATACCTATTCCCGGATATATTTTTTTCTTCCTACAAGTTTTTTTGTCTTACGAGGCATTTGTCTTAAGAGGCACCACTGTACTTTCAGAAGGATTGAAGACAACTTCCTTTCCCCCTACTCCAGCTGTGTTCAAACTCCGGCCTTCCAGATATTTTGGACCACAACTCCCACAGTCCTTTGCCATTGGCAACACAGGCTTGGAATTCTGTGAGTTGTGGTCCAAAACATCAGGAGGGCTAAAGTTTGGACATGCCTGTGCTACTCAATATGAGTGAGTGAGTAAGAGGAAGAGAGACTTACATTTTAAGACTTTCAGTCAAACTGAGGAGATGCTATTTTATTCTTTGTAAGGAGACTTACTTCCCATTTTGTGAATACTGATTTTTAACCCCAGCAAGAAGTATTTGCCCTAAAAAAAAATGTTGGACTGATACTAATTTTAAGTTTGCATTGCAGCTGGAAGGTTCCTTGGAACAGGAAAAGAAAATTCGCATGGATCTTGAAAGAGCCAAGAGGAAGTTAGAAGGTGACTTGAAACTTGCCCAGGAATCCTTAATGGATCTAGAGAATGATAAACAGCAGCTAGAAGAAAAATTGAAGAAGTATGGAATATGTCAATTGGAGATGGTTATTAAGCTAATTTTAGAGAGTGACTGCTTACTGTTATCACTTCTGTTCATTTGCAGGAAAGACTTTGAGTACAGCCAGCTGCAAAGTAAAACAGAGGATGAGCAAAACTTGAGTATTCAGCTACAGAAGAAAATCAAAGAACTGCAGGCATGAATTTATTTTTTGTTCATATTTATTTCTTCTTCCCCACATATTTATCACTAACAATATCTATCATATTCAGTGTATGAAAGACATAATCTCATGCATCTTCCTTGTTGTAAAACTGAAACTACACCAAATGAAAACTATAATTCTTTGTTTACATATTTATATGGCACTATCTCTTTGTAGAAAACAAAGTTTCTCTTCTAAAATACACCATCCCTAACTGCACACAAACCCAAATGCAGTATATGATACTGCATATTCCAGGCATTTATTCTACCTTCTCTTCTCTTTCTCCTAGTTCATTTGAGATGGTGAGCTCCTGTGAATCTCTATCAAGTACCAGCTTGGTTGATGCATCTCGATGAGCAATGATCATAATGGTACCCTCTGCTCCTTTGTAGGCTCGTATTGAAGAACTGGAAGAAGAGATTGAGTCTGAGAGAGCCAATCGGGCTTGGGCAGAGAAGCAGCGGGGGGATTTGGCACGTGAACTGGAGGAAATCAGCGAGAGGCTCGAAGAGGCTGGGGGAGCTACGTCGGCACAGATTGAAATTAATAAGAAGCGGGAGGTGGAGTTCCAGAAAATGAGGCGTGACCTGGAGGAATCGGCTTTGCAGAATGAAGCTACCATAGCGGCTCTCCGCAAGAAGCATGCAGACAGTACGGCTGAGCTTGCAGAGCAAATTGATAACCTACAGCGTGTGAAACAAAAGCTGGAGAAGGAAAAGAGCGAGTTTAAAATGGAAATTGATGACCTGGCCAGCAACCTGGAGTCTATTTCCAAGGCCAAGGTATATGAAAATAAAACAAAGAAACCCTTCACAGTCCTAAATACAAATGTTACATTGTCAGTCAAATATGGCTATGTACATACCGACTCATGCGTACATGATATAGCCATATGGTTTCCCTTTATTTCTTGTTGATCATAGGCTAATCTAGAGAAAATGTGTCGAACATTAGAGGATCAACTAAGTGAACTAAAGGCCAAATCAGAAGAAAACCAGAGATCAGTGAATGATTTGACCACCCAGAAAGCCCGTTTGCAGGCTGAAACAGGTAAGGAAAATTAATGGGATGGTCAAATATACAAACAAGAGCTCTTCTAGGATCTTGTTTCCATCATTTACTATTAGGTAGAAAACTTTGAAAAATAAGCTCCTGGTTTGATTGGATTTTGTAATCCATGTAGTGCATCTTTATCAGCAACAAAATATTAATCTAAGGTCTGAAGCTAAGAGACAACAGTGGGGAATTCTTAACACTCAGTTTAGGTTCAAGTAATTCAGGGGCCTGAGTGCTCAGATGGCTTGCTGCAGACTAGCTAATGGTAGAAGGTAAACGATCAGTTGTGATGACAGTTAAAAGGAAAACAAACCCACTGACAACTTTATGAAAGAAGGTTAGAGGAAATATGAGAGACCTGCAGGTTTTCGTTTAAGCCTTCTGGTACAGCTTATAAACTGGGAACATACTCCTCCATCATAACAAATATTTCACCGGCCCCTGCATTTTTTTTCATGTGAATCTCACCATGGGCGAGAGGCACTAAATTTTTCAGTACATAATATACTGAAGTTGTGAAAGGAAATGATGTATGTTTTCCTTCCATACCGCCTAACATCGCTGAAACTGCCTTGAGCAAACTCAGAGTGATTTCCACTTGAAGAGTGGCCATGAACAACTTGAATGTATTCCTTCATATAGCACTTTCAGTTGAGTATCTGAGGGAAAAAAGGAGAGTATGAAGCACAACACTCACTGATGGAAGGACAATAGACATTTTAATCTGTGGCATGCCTGTGTTAGACATGGGTTCATCCCTTCTGTTATAAAAATATCAGCAAAAATGACCCATGTGTGCCAATTTCATAAGGAAAAAAATTACAATTTATTTTCAAAGGTGAACTGTCACGGCAAATTGAAGAGAAAGAAAGCATTATATCTCATCTTTCCAGAAGTAAGCAAGCATTTACGCAGCAAATAGAAGAACTGAAGAGGCAGCTAGAGGAAGAAACTAAGGTATTCATACTTATAGAGAGGTGGGTGTACTGATCTTGCTTAATTATGAATTTGTGTAGATTTTGTCTACTTCAAACATACCGTACTTGGCAGCATGTTTTACTGCCAACAAATCTATCCTCTTCTGGTACAAAACTCAAGTTTACATCATAACAATCTGTCAGTGGGTGTGTGTTGATGGAATCCTGCCCTTCATCAGCAACCTACAATGCACCATAATTGGATCACATCTCAGATGCCTGGCTTTAAAACATGAATCCTATCTACATGTACCTGGGTGTAAGTCCCTTATGTAAGGGCAGGTGGGGCATCTAACTGAACTCCATGGGAATTACTCCCAAATAAACATGAACAGCAGTGTGGCCAATGCATTGCTTTCCCAGTTTTTAATTTCTTCTGCTGCCTCTGCCAACCATAATCTTCTTCTTTCATTTAAGTCTGGATAGCTAAGTGGCTTAGGTCTCTGGCTGTGGAGCCAGAGGCTGGGAGTTCTGTTCCCCAGTGTGCCTCCCTGAAAGAAGCTAGACTTGATCCATAGGGTCTCTTCCAGTTCAAAGGGTGTTTGTTGTTGTTTGTTGTTGTTGTTGTTGTTGTTAATCTATGGCCAGAAATCTATTGGTACATACAGTGGCCTTGGCTCTGTGGCTAAATCACAGGAGTAGATCACTGCTAATTAGGGAGTTGTTGCTTGTTTTCTGCATTGCATGCCAACACTGACACATAATGAGTTATACAACAGATGACTCCTTAGGTAGCATCAAGTTGTTGCTGTGTTTTACACCCTTGCATTTCTGTGCATGGGCTGTAACATAAACAATACGATTCTACATATTTCATGTACACCTACCACTCTCATAGTAGAAGTTTCAGTAGTAGAAGTCTCATTGTGCTGCTATATGTCTGAAGAAGTGGACGTGTCCACGAAACGTTACATTAAAATATGAAAGATGCCATGTGTTTTGTGTATTTTGTTTTGGTTTGGTTATCTTTGATTTTTGTCTGCCACTCTCAAAGGAAAATGTAGTCCAGGAGTCCAGTCCAGCTCACTATGATGATAGTTTAGATCTCACCTCGAGAGATCATCTCTTAGACAGAGAGGGAAATGTATAAGAAATCAGGTTCAGTTACAAATGATGCATGGTGGTGTGCTGTCAATACCTAGGCCAAGAATGCCCTGGCCCATGCCCTGCAGTCTGCCCGCCATGACTGTGACTTGCTGCGGGAACAATTTGAAGAGGAACAGGAAGCCAAGGCTGAGCTCCAGCGGGCCCTCTCCAAGGCCAACAGTGAAGTGGCCCAGTGGAGGACCAAGTACGAGACGGACGCCATTCAACGCACAGAAGAGCTGGAAGAGGCCAAGTAAGTATCGTGGTAGGAAGTGAGCATCTAGTAGCCATATCCCTACACTGCCCTCTTCCAGTTGTCACATATAGAAAGCATTATTTGTCTCTAGAATTGGCTACATCTTGCACTGTCATTACATTTCATTCCTATGGTCTAACATGCTCATGCTCACCCACCCCTCAGTTATGGCATTTGTGTTATTTGAGGCCTGTGCATAAATTTAGCCTAGAATATGAGGATGGATTAAAATGCCTTTCCAACATTTAATTATATTGTTGAAATTATAATTGCTTAGTTCAGAAAATGCGTCTGTCCCATTTACAACACAGAGATGAAAGACAAGTTGAACATATTCCTAAGTCTCCCATTGCACATTAACTATAAGACACAACATGAAGTGATGTTGGTCCTTTTTACAATTGAGATTCTAAACAAGAGGTTAGCATAGGAGGGGGAAGGAAGGCATTAAACTTCAGTGCTCCAGATCCAAGTGAATTGATGTATGTTGTCCATTATTTGCTTAGGAAAAAAGCCTTCAATGAAAAGCAAGAATTCCACAAAATGCTAAGCACAAATTGTTGTACATTGTGCAATAAAGGCACATTTCTCCAAGACACTGGAGCTGGAGGTTTAAAATCAGTCTTTGGGGTGCTTGCACAACTTGCCCTAGGTTTCAAGAGAGGAAAATGAAAAGGTATGAAAAAACAAAAAGAAAAGAAAAGGGAGTAGCAGGTACTTAGAGTTTCTGAAGCTCTGCTAGTCACTACGTTCTAGAATGACCCAGAGGTTTAAGCTGTATCACAGGAGAAAGACATGGTAATATAAGAAACTAATGGAATATTGGTGTTAATGTCTCTTTTTAAAGGAAAAAACTTGCTCAGCGTCTTCAAGAAGCTGAAGAGCAAGTGGAAGCTGTGAACTCCAAATGTGCTTCCCTGGAGAAAACGAAGCAAAGGTTGCAATGTGAAGTGGAAGACTTGATGGTGGATGTTGAGAGAGCAAATGCACAAGCAGCTGCTCTGGACAAGAAGCAAAGGAATTTTGACAAGGTAGATTTTACATAGCTGTCTGTATACAGTGGACCCTCGTATAACAAACAGTTTGCATAACATAAAATCTGTAAAACATAAAAAATTCCAGAGATAGGGGAAATTTGCTTAACAGAATGACTATGGGGCTAATCCGTACAACATAAAAATGGTTGTGACTAGGGATTACTCCATTTTCAATGCATTCCTATGGGAAATTTGTTTAAAGGAAAATTTGTTTAACAGAATTTCATTTGGAATGAATTTAATTTCTTTAAACAAGGTACCACTGTACTGCCTTAGAGAAGGCCAAAAGAGTGTTAGCCAAGCACCATGGCTTCATCCCAAGCCAAAAGAAGCAAAGAGGCAAAGGCTGACATTTAGTACCCCAAATATAAGCAAACTTTTATTTATATTATTTTAAATATGTATAATCATCAGTGACAGATTGCTGCTAAGTAAAGACCTCCTGCTTCAATTTTGGGTTGTGCATGACTTGAGTGCAATTAAATAAAGTTAATCAGAACTCAAAATCAAAGCTGGGACTAAGGATATGTCATTTGGTTTTTTTGGACTCCAAATTCCAGCATTCTCAAAGAATTCCCCAGACAGAGTTCTAGGGGGTCCAGCTCAAAGGCCTAGATTTACATCTACCAATACCTTCAGGTGCACCTACATTGTGCTTTCCTGGAAACAATTCACTCACTCAAGCATACTGGGTTTTAAGGTTTTGTCAGAATGGAAGACCAAGTATGAGGAGAGCCAATCAGAGTTGGAAGGTGCCTTAAAGGAATCACGCTCTTTAGGCACCGAACTCTTCAAAATGAAGAACGCCTATGAGGAAACGTTAGATCAGCTTGAAACTATCAAGAGAGAAAACAAGAACTTACAACGTAAGTGTCCGTAAGTGGGTCTATTTTCCATTCAGAGGCATAATTTCGAGCAAGTACAGAGGGGTTCAGGGGTAAGCAAAGGTTGCTAGCTAGTTCCTGTGCCTTGAGCAGTTGTATCACCCCAGTGCCTTCATGTTGTGAAAAGTTGCACCAGTTGTGGTTTAACTGCAGGCCGAACAGCAGCAGAAAACCAAGAGGCAACCAAAACAAGAATATGGGCTATGAGATAAAACAAAGTACATTCTAGAATTATGGATGTCATGGTTTTACAGTATTAGTAATTAGAAGGGCCAGATCTTTTTGTCTAGGAAAACAGACTTTTAAGAGATGGTCCCTTAAAGAGCCACTCAGAATTGGAAAGTAACTTAAAGTTGAAGCTGTGTGAATGCCAAATGCGCTTCCCTGGAGAAATCACCTTGATTAATGTTGAAATGCCAACAGGATTCCTATCAAGTATCAGCAACAATAATGGATGGGTTTAATTCCACACAATACATGCTTGTTTGCATAAACAGCTGTAGACATCTCTGAGAACATATTCTACAGACACCTATGTAAATTAGGTGAATCATTATGGGTAGAGTAGACAGAATTTCCTGTGATTGTGGGAAAAAATGCTGTTAAATATCTGTTCCTATGAAGCTCACATACCACACTATGTTTCTAGTTGTTTGGCATCTCTTTTATGTAAATAAAATTGTTTTATGAATGGGATCGGCAGGGAGACAGCAGATATTCCTGAAGGCGACAGAGGGTGGCATCAGTCTTAGCTCTGTTCCTGCCTGTTTGTGATTGCATCATGTAAAAATATCCCAGTGTTTGTATAATAAAATGAAATCCTCTTATGGGTTTTTATTTTCATGTTTTAAATGTTTCCAGAGGAAATAGCTGATCTTACAGAACAAATAGCTCAAAATGGCAAATATATTCATGAACTCGAGAAGGCCAAGAAGCAGGTAGAGATGGAAAAATCTGACATGCAGATGGCTCTGGAGGAAGCAGAGGTAAGATGTTAAGAATGGATGAGACATGGAATGTAGACCATAATAAAATGTTGCTTTCATACAGATCTTGTGTTGGGATGGGGAACTAACCATTTACCTGGCAAATGAGTGCAACGGAAGCATCACCCTTACTCCCTAAGTTTAAAAACAAAGTGGGTATGTGATTCTCTTCTGTCATTACCATACCGCCCATTTTTGGAAACATTTCCAATGATCTTCTGCTTTACTGCTAACAGTCGCACATCTAAGTATCTTTTACTACAACTGTGATAAGAGTGAAGAGGAGACATCTATAGAAATAATAGGGCTAATCTACAGGTCCATTTTGGATGGAGGGCAGCATCAGGGCAAATGAGGTGGCCAGGAGGCCTGGTATATCATTTGCTGTGATGCGTTCACATCCAAATAGCATACAGATGTCAAGCTGCCCCATTTTACTCTCAATTTTGTTCTGGCTGTCAGAAGGAGAAGGAGACAGAAGGGGGCAATGAGGGGGATTTTTGTTTGCTTCTCTCTTGAACAGTCAGTGAAGAAAGACAAACAAAAATCCTCCTCCTGATGCAACTGCTGCTTTGCTTGCCCCTTTTAAAAATTCACACACACACACACACACAGACACACAGACACACAGACACACAGACACACAGACACACACACACACACACACACACACACACACACACACACACACACAGGCATGCGAGTGCACAGGAGTGTTCATCTTTCTACAGGCAGCCTCCTCATACTGCCTTTGGAAATTGAACACTTCAGTGAATTGTCTAATTTGCCAATATCATGAAGCAACTCTCTTCACAATTTTGGCAAACTGAAAAAGAAAGGCTACTTTTGGTCAAACCCCATTGACTACATGTGCTGCAGATGAGCCAAAATCGAGTGATATTTCCCACACACCAAAGAGGTAGAAGTCTCGTGACTGGGGCTAGAAAGTTTCAAGAAGGAATGATCTGTAGGTGGCCTGGTCCACTCTGTGAAAGATGCCATCCATTTGCCATCTTTAAGACTGTACCCATGCACCAGTCCACCTCTGCCCATAGAGCAGGCTAATCTGATCACCTTATTAGTTTCTGCAAATAAATATCTAAATTTCTTCATTAATTTTCCAATGTTCCTTTCCACAGGCAGCCCTTGAACATGAGGAGGCCAAAATTCTTCGTGTTCAGCTGGAATTAACTCAGGTGAAATCGGAGATAGACAGAAAGATTGCCGAGAAAGACGAAGAAATTGATCAGCTGAAAAGGAACCATCTCAGGGTAGTGGAAACAATGCAAACGGCTTTGGATTCAGAAATCAGGAGCAGGAATGAGGCCATACGGATCAAGAAGAAAATGGAGGGAGATCTCAATGAAATGGAAATCCAACTGAGCCATGCCAACCGCCTTGCAGCAGAGACGCAGAAACAACTACGCAATGTCCAAGGGCAATTCAAAGTATGTATCTGCCATCCCTTATAGGAGCAATGCAAACAATGGCCTTCACAAATAATCCAACTAAGAATATGCTTTCTCTGCGCTCAGGATACCCAACTCCACTTGGATGAAGCCCTCCGGGGTCAAGAAGATCTCAAAGAGCAACTGGCCATGGTGGAACGGAGAGCTAACCTGATGCAGGCCGAGATAGAAGAGCTCCGGGCAGCTCTGGAACAGACAGAGAGGGGCAGGAAACTGGCTGAACAAGAGCTTCTTGACGCCACTGAGCGTGTGCAGCTTCTACACACACAGGTAAGAGTGATTATCCATCACGGCAACAATGGAGAATCTGCTTTACTGGATTAAATGCACTTTGCCCATTGCACGGTGTCCTAAAGTCCTTAGCCAGATGCTGCAGGAAAGCTCACAAGTAGCTCACTAGTTCCACCATCTGGGCACTAGCAGTACTGTGACTCTGATTTATAATAATAGCAGTGGCTGCAGGAAGGACGCTGATGTGCCTTCATTCTCACTCCTTTAGAACACAAGCCTCATTAATACGAAGAAGAAGCTGGAAGTGGATGTTGCCCAACTCCAAGGTGAAGTGGAAGACACCATTAAAGAGGCCAGGAATGCAGAAGAGAAAGCAAAGAAAGCAATCACAGATGTAAGCACAGGATGTATTTTCCTTCACAGTTGCCGCAAATCTTTTGTTTTCTTCATTAGTGACAGCCTATGCTGAATAGCGTGTTCTGGAGACACATATTCAACTGAAGAAATACACACAGAATAACACAGTTGATGACAAGGGAAGACAGATTGTGCCCTACGGCGACCAATGTATCTGGCAAGGAACTTCACGCGGTCTCCTACATCATTGCCGCTATGGCACATCTTGCTCTTCCTTTGAAAATCAGAGTAAGGTTTTATTGTTAGTTCATGAAGGCAGGCAACATTCTGATGCTGTGAGAGATAAAGCTCAACATGGACACATTTTTAGACAAATATTTTTAGAAATCCAGAACTCTTAAAAATTCCCAGTAACCTGAAAGAAAAGTTAGATAAAGGAGTTTATGAGCAGCAGTCTAAGAGGAAAGCAAAAGGAAAAATTACAGAATGTATAGTGAGTCCTTGTAGTAGAATCAAGGTCCAACTGGTTACATTCTGATCAGTGTCTCTCTCTTTCTTTGCAACTGCATCCCCTCAGCTGTTCTCAAGCACTTACATAACCCATTAGTTCATCCGCTTAAGTTTTCTTCTAGTGTGAGAACTCCTGGACATAGCCAATCCAAGTCTTTATTGCAGCCATTGACCAGCAGAACCTGGACATAATATATTATGTAGAATATGGCTGTGCATGCAGAGGAAAACAGAGCTTCACAAGACAGCCTTCTTAAACCCCTTGTCTTCACATTTGCAAATAGTGCTCTTTCCCCATCAGTGAATTTCCCTTTTTATACCTTTTGATTTTTTTTGTCAGGTGCATAAAGCACAGATGTTCTGTAATCAAAAACAGTGGCCATTATTGATTGATTGATTGATTGATTGATTGATTTACTGCACCGATGGTCCTGAATGGGACCTCTGGGCAGTTTACATCAGGCAACATAGGAAAAAAATCCCAAGAAATAATAATAATAATAATAATAATAATAATAATAATAATAATAATAATAATAATAATAATAATAATAATAATAAAAAGACAAAGACAACAAACATATACCGGGCAAGAGACAAAAAACAATTCAAACAAAATGAACAACAAACATGGGGAGAACAAAACACCGTTAGCAATTGTCAAAGGTTTCCTTGAACAGCCAGGTTTTTATAGCCTTTTTAAAGGAAGCCAGGGATGGAGCCTGGCAAATCTTGCTTGGTAATTTGTTCCATGCAGCCAGGTTGGCCACCGAGAAAGCCCAATTGCATGTTGCAGCCTTACAAGCCTCCCTAGGGGTGGCCACCCGGAGCGAGAATGCCATGGAGGCTCTGGTGAGCTGGGCCAGCTCTGACTTTTGGGAGATACTCTCTGCCAGATATTCAGGACCCAAGCCATGGAGGGTTTTGTAAACCAAAAATAACACCTTGAACCTTATTCAGGAGGCAACAGGTAGCCAATGTAGGTGAGCCAGAGTTGGGGTGATGCGGTCATATTTGCAATCTGGCTGCCACATTCTGCACCTGCTGCAATCGCCCAATAAGGGCCAAGGGAAGCCCCATGTAGATAGAGTTACAATAATCTATCCTCAACATGACCAGCACCTACATAACTGTTCTCAAGGAATCCCCATCAAGGTACGGGAGAATCTGGGTGATGAGCCTAAGGTGGTAAAAGGCCGACCTGGACACAGCAGCCACCTGGGACTCCAGAGACAATGCCAGGTCCAGGACAACGCCCGGACTCCTATATTATCCGATAATGGATAGATATATGCATATAGATGTATAGCCCTTCAATCACAGCTATAACTGCACCAAAACTGTTTCTCCATAATCATGTCCTATTCAGCTAAAGACACATGCCTATTCCATGGGTTTACCAGGGTCTATTCAAAAAGCCACAGGAAGCTGCCTTATCCTGAGTCAGACCAGTGGTCCATTTAGGCCATTATCATCGCATCTAAGTGGCAGAAATCTCTAGGTCTTTGGGCAAGATTTATTTTCATGGACCTCCCTGGAGATCCCTAGTATTCCTTAGTGGATTACCATCCACTTGGCCATGCCCTGCTTAGCTGCGAATGTCAGCTGAAATTTGATGTCTCTGGGGAGGTCACGCTTATGTGATCAGTTTCTCACTGCAGTCACAATGATGGTCATAACATTACACTTCACTCACCCTGGGTTGTTGTTGATCAGAAAAGCGATTCTCACGTTGTCTTAAGTCTTGAAGTCTTCAAGCATATTAAACTGTATGTGACATTCATTCAATAAAATAACAACCTCCTCTCTGCCATTGTTACTGGAAATCTATGTATGATTCCATGCATATATTTTGTGAAAAAACATCACTAGTGCTAATTCAATCCTTGAGGAGAGTTGCTCTGACTCCATTAAGTCTGCGAAACTGTCCTTTGTGCTGGATGTGCTCTTTTTTGTTTGTTTCAATGTCCTCTTTATATATGTGAAGGCAGCCATGATGGCTGAAGAACTGAAGAAAGAGCAAGACACAAGTGCTCATCTGGAAAGAATGAAGAAGAACCTGGATCAGACCGTGAAGGACCTGCAGCTTCGTCTGGATGAGGCAGAACAGTTGGCCCTGAAAGGAGGGAAGAAACAGATTCAGAAAATGGAGGCCAGGGTAAATATGGGGTCTAAGGGCACATTTTAAGGACCTCCAGTAGATCAGTTCAGCTGGATCATCATGTCTCCAATCTCCTAGATCCGAGACCTGGAGGCGGAACTGGAGGCAGAGCAGAAACGTGCCACAGAGGCCATCAAAGGCATTCGCAAATACGAACGGAGAGTTAAAGAACTGACTTTCCAGGTGAGAGAAAAAGCAGGCTGCCTGCCTCCTAGACCTTCCTTGAGATAAATATGAATGTCAGCTTATTGGCTGCCACTTTTCTAGGGTGAGGAGGACAGAAAGAATGCCAATAGGTTGCAAGATCTGGTGGATAAGCTCCAAATGAAAGTCAAAACCTACAAGAGGCAACTGGAGGAGTCTGTGAGTTCTTTAAACATCACAATTCACATTTTTTGGATTAAAAATTACAATATCTCAGTTGCCTGCAACTGGGGAGTTCAAGTTATATATTTTTGGTTACTTTTTCCTGCGCTTCCCCACCCCACCCCACCCCACCCTTTTTTTGCTGTAGGATGAACAGGCCAACGTTCACCTCTCCAAATTTAGGAAGGCCCAACATGAGCTGGAAGAAGCTGAAGAAAGAGCTGATATTGCAGAATCTCAGGTCAATAAGCTTCGAGCAAGGAGTAGAGAAATGACCTCCACAAAGGTGAGTGCATCCTGGTGCCAGAGGCCAAGTAATTAGCAAGCTGAAAGATACATTTTTAATTTAATCTTCAGTGCTGAAGCAATGACTGGAAATACACAAGAAACTGCAAATGCTTTTAGGGGAAGAGCCGCTGCCGCTGCTGATCTGGGATGTTTAAGACGTGTTTAAGGTGAAGTGCTCCCATGCCATATTTTAACCCTCTGCAGAAGCCTGGCTTCTCTGACTAATGACAGCTACAAACAGCTTCTCCTCATTTTATCACAGTATTTTATCTAGCCTTCATGATTTAAAATAAAGTTTGGCCTCCAGTGCTACAGTAATATGGCAGATATGGGGGGCAGTCACACAAATATTGAGGTGAGCCTCCCCTTACCACAACCTATGAGCTGCCCCTGTAAAAAGTGCAAGTCACAAACAAAATTTGGGAAAGCTTCATATCTGCTTTGTGAAGCTGTAGAAAAACTAAGGGAACTACTTGTTTTTCCTTAATGATTTTCAGTTCCCATGCAAAGTCTTTGACATTTGAGATGTTTGCTGTTAAACAGAGACAGCCTCATGGCCCCCATGCAACTGGCATACCTTTCCTTTGGTCCAAACATTATGTTTGAATTGTAAAATTCTAAAGCTATTGTTAACAGTGTTACAAAAACAACTTTAAATCTTGGCTTGGTGTTCTTGAAACTTAGATTGTTTCAAAGCTGTACACTATTATTTCCCAGTATACACCCAAATGAAACTACAGTTAGGATCAGATGTGCAAGCTAACATGAAGGGATCAAGGAACAACACACAGAGTTCATTTACATATCAGGTTATTAAACTGATAACATGATCTGCCCTTTTCCTATAGTGAAGCATGTTTCTATACAGGCTTTGTTTTGTTGTTGGTGTTTTAAAGGGAGGGGGATGATATTAGCACACTTATCACTGCAAACCATGAAGCAAGGGATTGTTTGATATGTAGAGACCTTATGTCAAATTCCACATTTAGCTTATAATTATTTGCACATTGCTAGTGGCTGTAGCTGTTCTCTCACTACTTAATTTTTTGTTTTTGTTTTTTGACAGGTGGTAATTGAAAGTGAAGAGTGAGCTCACTGAACTGAAGGCAGGAATGTATGCAAAATGCATAATTTCCGACAAAGTTCTGGAAAAACTGTAGAAATCCTGTAAGTTATCCCATATAGCTTATATTCCTATAAGAAATCCCTGAGCTATCCCAATAGAAAATAAACTATGCCTTGCAAAAATGCTTTGTGAGTGTTATTCCCATGTTCCTGTTGCTCTTAATTACATTGTTACCTCACCTTTCTACTACTAGGGGTTGCTCAAGGTGGCTTACTATCACCATGAAACGGCAAAAATCATAAAAACAAATTTAAGTACAGAATCGTGATTGTCTGATAAAACCAAACAGAGTCATAAAGTGGTGGGATTACCAATAAAGAAAAATAATATGCAAGACACAGAGAGATTCTTTGTTCTATTTCTTCTTTACAGAAGCAGCAGCAAAAAGCTGGCTGTAGTCTATGAGCAAACCTTCAAATGATGGATCTGTGTTAATAACTCACTGGACAGTGAGGCAGCCTAGCTATTAACTGGCTTGGTTAGCTGCACGGTTCCTTACTACATTTTCTCCAGACTTTATAGAATAGCAACAGTGATCCAATACCACAGCACTTCTGAGAAAGAACAAACTTCACAACTCCATAAAATTACCAGATGACTCTATACAGGGACTGCTTTCACTCTTAATGTTTCAAGTTTAGTCCCTTCTCTTACCCCAGTGTGTGGCCCACAATTTCACACAAACAAATCCTTGTCTACATAGGACTCATTCTGTGACAGTACTAGAAATCTCTAGCCACAGAGAGAATTTTATCTCTTCCTCCACCTATTTCTTTTTTGCTTCACTGAAACTCAGCTCTGACAAAGATGGAAAAAAAGCTAGCTTTTGTACCTGTTGCTTTATCTAGTATTGACCTTTTTCTTGGTAAATATCTTAATGAAGAAAGGAATTCCATTCATGGCAGGAAACAAAAGTTTAGAGGAAAGCAGTCAATGAAATAAATAACCAAAATCCAGGTCTTACAAAGGGCATTTCTACACGACCCCTAAGCTGCGCTGCAAATGGCTCCCAGCTCCGGAGATTAGAAATGTTTTCCCACCAGCTCCGGAGTTTGGAGACAATTAAGTGCGACCCCGCCCACTTTAGCGCAACCCAGCGTACTTTTCTCGTACCTTCTCTTTGGAGGTGAAAAAAAATTGATGCGGATAAGAGTGCCGGGCTCTCCTGGCTTGTCTGTTGTTTTTTTGCCTCCCGCCCCTTTAAGAGCTCCTTGAGATGGAACCAGGAAGTAATGGGCTCGTGGCGAGTTCGACCGGCACCAGCAGGTTGGTAAAGGCTTCTTTTGTCTTTTTTCCCCTCCACCCCTCACGCTGACAGGAGCAGGAAGTGCTGAGGGGTGGGGACGCAGGAACAGAAACGAACCCCCAAGATCTCTGGTCCGAATTTAAGGGACCAGCGGATCTTAGGGGTCGTGTGAAAAGGCCCAAAGTGACTGGTAGAAAAGTTTTGTACTACAGAATAAAAGTCATAGGTACCTTAACTGATGCGTTTTCTTTCTGCAAGTAATATGGACCTGTTTTCAGGGGTTTTATTGGCTTTCGATGACCAGTGTATACATCACTGAACCTAGAGAAGAGGCAAGAAAGAAGAAAGTAACCAGTGTTCCCTAGTGTAAGAATGTGTAGTCAGTTCCCTCAGAAATGCCTACTTATCAGCTGGAAGCAGAGGTCTTACATGTCATAGCAATTCCACACAATGTTAATTTAGGCATCAATTATTGTCATTGTTCACAGAGGAATTCATCCTGGGAGGGATATGAAGGGCAACAGAAGGTCGCTGCCAGGTACCAAATACTGCATTATTAACAATCTGTGGCCAGGAAATAAACAGTCTTTTTGTTTTGGGGTCAAGTCTTAATGTATAAACACTTGCCATGCAATCTCACTTTTATACCTGAGAAGTGGACCTGTCCACAAAAGCCCACATTAAAATTTTTAGTTTTTAAGATGGCACAAAGTTTTTGTCACCTTTATTTTTTTTATTTTTCTTTCCTTTATTGCCCTGGTATGCGAGCACAGACAAATACAGCTACCTCTTCTAAAAGTAACTTGATGTATGTATACCAGGAAAAATCTAAAGGAAAACAAAACAAAACAAAACAAAACAAAAAGGCAAAAACATGTGGCACCATAAAGACCATTATATTTTAATGAACACTTTTCTGAATGAAGTCCTCCTCTTCAGACTTGATCCACATTCAAATATAATAGTCTTTACGGTGCCAAACGTTTTTCTCTTTCGTTTTGTTTCTTAAGATTTTGCCTGGTATGCTTGCACAGACGGCTATCTCTTCCAAAAACTACATCCATGTAGTGCGGCATCTGGTGAGAGAAGAAGGAAATTGCATCTTTGCCTTGTGTTCCTCCTCCACCACCACCCAACATAGGGACAGGATGACAGCTAGTTTTAGTATGAATATCTGCGGTAGTTAGAAAGGAGCTGGAAGGAAAAAAAATGCAAAAACCAAAATGAAATGCAGAGGTATACCTCTCATTATCTTGACATTCCAAACTTTCATCTGTTTCAGTAGCAGTTGTATGTGTCATACACGCACACTCATGCACTCACACACAGAGTTTTAGAAGCTACCGGCCATAAAGAGATGGGCATCTTCTACTTCCTGCGAAAGCCTTTTGGCAACAGAAGTGCAAACTGACGGGGGGGGGGGGAATCCAACTTCCATCCTCAATGACTCCAATATGCATGTTCTCTCCATTGAATTTTATATTATGAAGCCAAAAGAGGTGTTTTGAAGCATTCACGTAAAACACAAACAAACCCTAATAGGACAAAATTAGTAGTGACTTTAAAAAAATGTATAATACATTACTGTTATTGTTACTCATTATTTATTAGTAACACTAAAAATGTATTTGTCCATTTATTATTATTTTAAACAAAGCCTTAAACATAGAAAACATGGTGCAAAATAGCCAACACATACCCCTCCACTGATGTTTTGAAGGTCATGTAAATCATATTTATTACAGCCTTTTAAAAATCTACCATTAACATTAAAACACAGAGAAAAAGACATTGATATCCATTTACAGTGGACTCTTGTATAACAAACAGTTTGTATAACATAAAATTTGTACAACATAAAATATTCCGGAGATAGGGGAAATTTGCTTAACAGAATCGTCTATGGGGCAATTATGTACAACATAAAAATGGGATTACTCCATTTCAATGCATTCCTATGGGGAATTTGTATAAAGGAAGATTTGCTTAACATAATTTCATTTGGAAAATTCCTTTATACAAGGTACCACTGTATTACCTCCCAAATGCAGCATGTGAGAGGTAATAGTGTATATAAATGTGTTATATTGCCAACTGTGCATGGTGCCATCAGAAGTTATCATCTTACAAGTAATCCCTGGGCAGCTGGTAAATGCTCCTTACATCACTCATACCCCTTCTGAGTTGAGAGTTTTCTTTATGCCCCTCTTCTGCTGCCTACAAAAGAGAACAGGGATGTGGAGATTCACTGTATGAAAGCTAGTGTGTTTCAACAAGCCTGTGGGTTAGAACAAATTTCTGTCATCCCAGACCCCTTTTAGCACTCTCATATCCTCTGCTAACGTCTGTTGAAGGCACAGCAAATTTCCTTTCTTTCCCCCACTGTTACAGTTATTATCAGAACCACAGAGAGTTGTAGTTGAGCTATGGCGTTATGAGAAGAAAAAAATCACTGTTACGGTGGGCCTTGATGCTGCCTGAAATCACTTGAGCAAAGCTATTCTAGGAAATAACTGATGGAGGGCAAAATGAAATCTGAATTGCTTGGTAGAGTCCAGATGCCATCTCTCTTAAGAAGGATGTGTTTATGCCAGTGGTCTAACTATAGGCCATCTTAAGAGGGCTCTTGATGTGGTTATTCTATCCCTTAGTAAAGACGCAAAGCATTCCAAAGGAGCTTCACAGCCTGTGCTTCTCAGTTAAAAGGGGCATTGACGTCATGGGCTTATTGTGTGCACCACAGGCCCTATTCCTATACTAAGGTATATACCAGGGATTAGGGTTCTACCAATTGAAATTGGGTGTTTCTTCAGATTTCATAATTTACTGATCAGGTTACAGTAGGATGCCTATGAATACTTTATTTGTAACAAATATTACACATGTCGTAATATAATGGGTCGTTAAGTGTCATTTCCCTAATTGAAAGACAAATCCTATGGAATATTTATTTATTTATTTATTGTACATCACTCATCTAGTGGCAAGCAATAGGACTGGGGGCAGGGGGGAACAATTAAGCATAAGGTAGTAGTCAGCGGGTTTATGATAGGGCGGTAGAGGAGAACCGGAGTGCCAGAAAGAGAAACAAGCAGTTCCAAGATCCAATGAAGGATGAACTGTCTCTGGAGGCCAAAATGTTGAAACTGAGGCTGCCCTGTTTGGGGCACATCATGAGAAGATAGGATTCCCTGAAAAGGCAATAATGCTGGGAAAGGAGGAAGGCAGAAGGAAAAGACGAATAGACTTCCTACAAATAGCCATAGGATTGCATCTGCAAGAGCTGAGCAGGGTGGCTGAGGACTGGACATATTTGAGAGCACTCATTCATAGACGACCCATGAGTCAGAGGTGACTTAATGACACCTAAGCAGAACAACAACTAAGCATCACCAGAGACTGCCCAGAAGTTCCTGATGACTCAAGAAAAAAGAAATAGTTGGTCAAAAAAATGACAACATGGGTGCCACTTTCCCCCTCATTCCTTGCCCCTTCTCATTTAATAGCAACTAAGGAAGAGCAAGGATTGTAGGGGGGAAGAGGCATCTGTTTTGTCTTTTTTTGGTGACCAACTATTTCTTTTTTCTTGTGTCATCAGGAACTTCTGAGCTTTTCAGTTTTTGTATAATGAATCCTAGCTGGACAGGAATATGTCCCTATCATTTGAAGGTATAAAGTGACCTTCCTATGACTTCTTTATAATATGTCTGGGTCTTATCTCTCTGATACCAACCATTTAGGAGCAAAGTGATATATAAGGAACTTACATGTTTCTTGCAGTATTTTGACATCAACTGGAACATGGTTTCACTTCAAAATAAAAAAGCAATTCCAAATCAAACTAAATTAATATCTGACTTTTGATTAAAATGGAATGAATGTAATTGTTCGTGTAACACGAACACATAGAGAATTCTGATCAAGTTCATAGATAAAACCACCTTGGCTTACCAAAGCATACTTGAACTGCAGTTCCCCAAAGCCTTCACCACCAGATGGGGTTTCTGGGACATGCTGTCTAAGAGTAACTGGATTACCTATGGTTGGGAAACACCACTTTAGAAGACAGATTCAGTGTTCATGATGAAATAGACTGATGAACTAGGTCAGTGTTGGCCAACCTATGGCCCGGGTGGCAAAGGTGGCACTCGGAGCTCTTTCTGTGGGCACCCAACACCACCTGTATTCAGGTTAAATTGCAATATTGGCACTTTGCGAAAAATGAGTAGGTTTTTGAATCGCACCTAGGGCACTTGGTCTCTAAAAGGTTCACCATCACTGAACTAGGTTAAAACAAACAACATGTATTCAACAAGGATCAATGTAAAGCTCTACATTTACACTGGAAAAACCAGAGAGGGTAGCCGTGTTAGTCTTTTAAAGAATGGCAGGCAAAAATAAAAAAAAAACAAAAGACACAAAACATGTGGCACCTTAAAGACTAATTTTCATATTTTAATGTAACATTTTGTGGACACATCCACTTATTCAGACAGATGTACATACAGGATGAGTCACAGCCACTTTGAGACTAATAAATATGAAAAGCATCTAGTGGTTGCTTAGCAGATCACAAACTAAACATCAGTCAATAATGTGATACAGCAGCAAAAGAAACTACAGTGGCCCCTCATATAACAAACGGTTTGTATAACATAAAATCTGTACAACATAAACAATTCCAGAGATAGGGGAAATCTGCTTAACAGAATCGTCTATGGGGAGAAGCCGTACAACATAAAAATGGCCGTGAATAGGGATTACTCTGTTTTCAATGAAGTCTTATGGGAAATTTGTATAAAAGAAAACTTGCTTAACATAATTTCATTTGGAACGAATTAATTCCTTTATACAAGGTACCACTGTACTGCAACTGTCAATTGCCATCAACAGAGCTACAGTTTCCAGGTCAGAGTAATAGTAGAATTCTAATCTGCTTTGCTCAAACCTTACAGTGCCTGGAAGACTGTGTCTGGTTTTGGGTGTCACAGGTGGAGAGGGATATTAATGACAAGCTGAACCATGCCCAGGGGGGAAGCAACCATGATGGCAAAGTGTTTGGGACCTAGACTGCATCAGGAACATTTGAAGAAGTTGGGTATGTTCTGTCTGGAGAAAAAGAAAAGATTCAGAGGTCATAAGAGAGCCACCTTCAAATATAGGAAATAATGTGATGGGAAGATGGACCTACTTTCTTTTCTGATCCTCAAGAGTAGGAACAAATACATTCAAATTACAAGTAAGAAGGTTCCAGGGACTCATTAGGAAGACCTCATTGAAAGAGGCTGTTTCAGAAGATGATGGAGTTTCCTTGGGTTGAGGCCTTTTCCTATGGATGGCCTCTATAGGGGGTTGGACTAGGGAAATTTTGAGGGACCCTTCTGTTCTCCAGTTCTATGGTTCTTTGAAACTTTTCCATGTCCATCTTACCATGAAAAGGGAGCTCATTTGCCTATTATCTGGCCAGATATTTTGCTGGGAAAATGGGGATGGTAAACATTAATTAGAATGAGGCAGAATGTAAATAAAATAAAATAAAATAAAATAAAATAAAATAAGAAGAAGAGGAGGAAGAGGAGGAAAGAGGAGGAAGAAGAAAGCTTTTATTCAAAGAAATAAAACAGTTTCATAATTCTGTTTTTTTAAAATCTTACATAATGATAATTAGGTTGATGGTAAAAACAAAGCAAACAAAAATAGCAAAAAACCCAAAACAAAACAAAACCCATAATCCAAAATGAAAACATACAAAATTGAAAGTAAACATGGACACCTGTAGGACAAGGCAAAGGACAAGATGGAGCCCTTTTCTGTTTCAAATACAGAAGCTGATCAGAATGGCAGTTAAATTTTATTTTGATTTCATTGAGCAACTTATGATCATCTGAAGGTAGCAAGTTGTCTTGGAAGAAGCACTGCAACCCATGGAATATATACAATTATTTTTGTCCGCTGATGACTACCTCCCTTTGCATAATGCAGTGGGTTGGTTCTGCACAGCATAACACTTCTGTTCTGTGCAGCTGGAAAATACTCACATAGATGGTACTTCTTCTAACCGCTAGGGGGAACAAGGTCCTATGAGACAGCTGCTTGCCAGTAGATATACTGTATTTTGCAGGCTGCAATCTTCACACACACACACCAAACCTGTCATTGAAGCTGTGCCCATAAGTGTTGGTTTTCAATACAGTAAGCCACCGAGTCATCTTGGTGATGAGTTGTGAAGCAAATATCTAATACACTTTCCACCATAAATGATGATGCAAATCTTTTGTACAAACATTCATATCACACAATTCTAAATAAGAAAGGTAGTACCGTTGCCAAACAAGACTGTTTAAAACAAAATGATGACTTAAAATGTCAGTAAATACTGATGTGCATGCCAACTCAATTTCTTTTAGAGGAGCCTTGGTGTCAGTTTTCTGAATGTGATAAATTTGCTATAATTCATTCGAGGCTTCTGGAAGCACTTCTCATCATACCTGTGATGCAGCTTTGCAAATGTTTAAAGTTCTCATCCATCCATCCATCCATTTTTATCATTAACTTATTTTACTAACCTGCTAAGAAGCTGGCATTCTGTATTTCGTTACTGACTTCGGAGGAGAGCAAGTCCCATCCTTTGCAACCAACTTGGAAGTGCCCAGTGCTAGCATCTTAGCAAATTGCCTTCTAGTAAGTGGATTGGATGAGGAGGGACAGAGAGAGGTGTCCCTCTTTCTCTCATTTGCTTCTACTGATTTCCTTTTCACATGATGTATCTATTAGACCAATTACTCAGCACAAGGCATACACTCTTGTTCAATCCATAGCATATGCTACATCAGCCTATGTGTGATGTCTCTGAGGACAGCACAGCCTGCATTGACATACTACAGCCTGTGCTGAGGTACCACTTATTATGCTAAAGCAAGTCACAGTTAGAGCAGTCCCATTTCAATCAATGGAATTATGGATAAATTGACTCACCAAATCCCCATTGATTAAATGGGCCTGTTCTAGTGCTTTTTACCCAACAACAGGGTTTTGGCCAACGTGTGCTTACTGCTTGGGATAACTACTGTCTCTCACCTTAACCTATCTCCCACTAGTTTAAAAAAAGATAGAATAAGAAACATATGTATTGCCTTTTGCCCCTTGGAAGGATAATGGAATATTGTAGTAAATACATTCATTAAAATAGACAGAGGGATCACTTTGTCATGGTTGTTGCTAAGAAAAGATTACTTGGCTAAAAAGCCATTTTCCTACAAATCTGTAGGAAACACACTTTAACCTAAGAAGATCCTATACATATTAAATCCTGTTATGACAGCCATGCAGGATGATGGAGTGGCATGTATACAATCTTGAAATCTCCTCTGGTACTTTTAATCTCTTTAGTTCTTTGGCATGCAATTTTGGTGGGCAGGGGATGAAATATCATTTGCTTTGTATTCTTTCAACAGAAAAGTCATGCCAGGTTGAGTAGCTGGTAGTCTCAGATTGCTATGCCTTTGGGTAGAAGACCTGTGGCAGAATTATCAGGGTCAAGGGGAACATTCATGAGGGCAGGATGGAAAATAAATTTCACTGCCGTACATGGAGGGCAGGAGTCACCCGGCATTGACACCCTATTTCTGTAACTTGGCCTGTCTGCCAGCTGGTAAGTGTTGATACTAAGGTAACTGATCTCAAGAACAGCATGGGTCCTTAATGCCCATAAAGGAACATCCCTGGGTGAAGGCTTAAAATAGAGTCAGTCAATTTGATGCACCCAAAGCAGTTCTAAAGTCTGGTAACAGTGCTGAAAGAAAAGAATGATGTAAGTTGTAATCTCCTGTGCAACAATTGCTCTCTTATGAACCAGCAAGTGTCCTTAACGTTCAGCAGTGTGTTGCCTTGATCAGTGGCCTGTATACAATAAAATCAAGTGATATAGCATCAATGTTCCCTCTAAGCTGGCGTTTCCAGCCATTTACTTCTGGTTACAGTAAGAATCACATATGCATTTGGTGGGGGTTCCCACTCAGTGTTAGCAGAAATTAGAGGCAACATTGTGCATATGAATGATTTCCTATCAGTTAAAACCCAACATCAGGAATGACTTATTCATCTCAATCATAAGAGCCCCTTGAACTTTATTTCTGAGATTTTCAACTTAAGGAACAAATAAGTTATTTTGACTTTCTTCTCATGACACATATTATCTTGAGCAAATCCAGATTCAGACCATAGTGCACTACAATATGTTTAATATCTGCACTCTGCTGAGACTCAGATTTTATTATAGAGACTAGAGACTCATATTTGTCTCATGCCCTCACATCCATCTACATTGAAGGCGAACATATGAAGACCTGAATCCTGCTGCAGTTTACCACAAGTAGAAAGGCAACTGTGCAATTGGTTTTCACATACTGTGAGCTGTCTGTCATGTGACTGGGTTGTGACTGTTTGTGTAACCAAGGTATGCGACTGGTTGCATCTGCCATGAGCAGCTTGCACACAACAGGGCTCACTATTTGCAGGACAGCCCTTCTGCACTCCATGGTTCCAACAGCATCCCAGCCAGAGTCTATTCGTTTGATTAAGATGCTCAACTGAAACAGGATTTTGTATTGCTTTCCCATCAATCAATTATCAGAAGCATGTAGGAGTTCAGTAAAAGCTACTGAAAATACAGAAACTGACAGTAAATTGCAAAGTAGATAAAATCTTATCTTTTGTCTCCCAGAAACCCCCACACAGGCCATAGGGTGGATTCTATCCAGACATAAGCTTTATGCGGTTACTAAATTAACTCAGTCATGACTAATTTAAGTTCCACTCAATTCAATGGTGTTATCTATGAGTTGTGCCATATTTTCAATACAGCCACATATTTCTGAGCCCAGAGTATTCACAGACTTTGGTATGTTTTTTTCTAGATTGTTGAGGGTTTGGAGCACTTTACTTTGTGTTCAAGCACTATCTATCTATCTATCTATCTATCTATCTATCTATCTATCTATCTATCTATCTATCTATCTATCTATCTATCTATCTGTCTGTCTGTCTATCTATCTATCTGTCTATCTATCTATCTATGTACTTGCCATCATGTGTCTCAGTATCTTAATTTATGCAGTCTCTGTGACTTACTATGTAGAAATGCTTTACATGTGAAAAAGTGCATACAGTGCTCATACACCTTCTGATGATATGAGAGACTACAAGGCATGATATTGCTTTTGTATTAAGTCAGTGATGTCATGATGCCCAGAGTAGACATAAAGCCAGATGGGTAGGGTATAAATATAATAAATATATATATTAGAAAGTTATATTCTGCATGCATAGTTATCTTACTTTCATGCGCATGTTGTGTTATCATATATTTTTAATTTATGTACTGTGTTGTATTTTATCATTGTTATAAAACACGCAAAATAGCCTTGTCACCATATGGGCGGTCTAGAAATCTAATAAATAAATAAATAAATAAATAAATAAATAAATAAATAAATAAATAAATAAATAAATAAATAAATAAATAATCTGTAGGCTGCACCATATTTAGAGTGAGGGCAGAAAAAGGCATTATAGACAATTAATCATTAAGAGCCTTGTGGCACAGTGGTTACAGTGTACAGTGGCTGCTGTACTGCAACCATATCTGTGCTCATGACCTGGGGTTCACTTCTAGGTAGCAGGCTCAAGGTTCAATCTTCCCTCCATCCCTTGTTTAGTTCTATGATTAGTACTCAAGCTATAAGATGAGTCATCTAAAATCTAATTTCTCAACTCAAAAACTCACATTTCCATCCTGAATTGCAGGCTTTCCATGACATTTGTTTTGGTTCTGGTTCCTCGTGGTGCAGTGGTTAAATCCTTGTACTGCAACTCAAACTGTTCTCATGACCTGGGGTTCAATCCCAGGTAGCCGGCTCATGGCTGACTCAGCCTCCTATCCTTCCGAGGTCAGTAAATCGAGTATCCAGCTTGCTGGGAGTAGGGGCAATATGTAGCCTGCATAAATAAATTGTAATTTGTAAACCACACAGAGAATGCTTTAAGTGCTGTGGGGTATATATATAAGCAGAATACTTTGCTTTCCTGATTGTGTTTTGAGTGGTAATGCTAAAAATGTGAAAGAGGGCATACTGTTTAAACATGGCAGCAGCAAAATATAATTCTACATTGCTGTAGTTCTTTTTCTGCAGACAATGTGAATTTCAGATCAGGCTTTGCTCTTACATTAGTGCAATGCAAACTCAAAAGGAAATTATGGAAAAGTTATTCCACTGAAAGTTTGGGGCAAACATTCGAAACAAAGGTGAGAAGCTGGGAGATTTTGTGGAGTGCCCATCCTATGCAATATAAGCAGGAGAAAGGAAAGGGAAGAACAACATGAATGTGATTTAGGTAATCAAAGTGTTTTGATGCTTTGCGCACATAAGGCCAGTCATGTCTTATATGATACACCTGTATCATAGAGTTCAGAGGTGGACATGGCCTAGTCCTGCAGGAAGAATGCTGACAAGTCGAGAAAACTCAGAGTAGCCTGGGTATATGGCAAGAAAGATCTAGATCACAGAAATGTGTATCTAATTGGCATGGTAGTGAATGTCACACACCTGCCGACTTGTATGGGAGTAAATGCTTATCACCAGATGAAACTAAGGAAGGAGCTGCTTAGACATAAGAAGGCTGAATAGGAACAACAATCTGTATGATGATGTGAGCTTCCAAACTGGTTTCCACTGCCCCACAGGAGACACGCCAAAGTGAGCTAGAGCAGATCACGAGGGTGACGTAGTGACCGAGGGAATGGTAGTAACGTCCTGCAGGTGCCATGTCATTGAGCTTCTCTTGAGGTGTTGTTGAGCACTCTTGCTCTTTAATCTTCATTCAGGATTAGATCAAAAAAGTTGGATGAGAGATTTTCCAACTGTGCTCCTGCCCATTATGCCCCTTGCTTACATATCTTGGTTTTGGTCTCTGGTGTCATTTTTGAGAGCCACAAGACCTATACAGTATTCCTAGTGCACCTGAGCACTCCTGAGACCCTACATAGAGCCAAAAATGCACACAGAAACAAAAGCACAGGTGAGGAAGACTGGAAGTGACTGCATGGCCACACATTATACCCTCCAGTGAGCTGGGTGCTCATTTTACTGACCTCAGAAGGATAGAAGGCTGAGTCATACCATGAACCGGCTGCCTGGGATTGAACCCCATGTGTGTGAGCACACTTATAGTTGCAGTACAACCATTTAACCCCTGCACCATGAGGCAGGAAGGACACCATGGTTTAGGTACCTGGCTGCAGATTCTGTTCTGCTTGGGACTAACAACTGGATTTCACTCAGCATTTTTAATGTGACAATAATAAAGTACAATTTGTAGCCCTATACAAATTTGACTAGCTACCCCATGACTAGAAATAGTTTGAAAAAATACGAAAGAATGTTGGGGTTGGAGTGTGTGGTCTGAGGTAAACTTCATTAGCCCTCTGCCAAGTCCAGTCCATGCTGCAACCCAAGTTCTGCCCACTGGGCTGTTTAGTGGTGGAGTCCACAATCACTGTTGAGATCAAGTCTGTCAGATGGATCGCAGACACCTAATGCCCTTAAGGGAGGATTCGTATTGCTAGACACTCACAGGCTCCCATGTCCCACAAGTCCTTCCTACCTTGTGGTGCAGGGGTTAAACAGTTGTAACAAATTAAAAAATACTTTTACTGATGTCCGGGTGAAGGCAAGAGACAAAGCTGGAAACCAAACCTACCTGCGTACATCCTGAAATAGATTTCACTTCATTGTAAAACAAAGGGCAAAGATGGCAAAGATGGTGAAGACAGGTTGATAGACTATCACATACTCTTTTGTTGCTGTACCCCTGTCCTTTTGGCATGCTGTGGCTATAACCTCTTCTCCTCGTTACACTGTGAACTTCTCAGCCTTGTCACATTACTCACCAGCTGTGTAACAGGAACCCTTCAGCTGTTATGATGCATAAGGGATGAGCATGTCTCAGCTTCATCCTGTTCTTTTCAGACACCATGTCCAGATACCTGATGCTGGGTGGAAAGATGGAGGAGGCTTATTAATCTACTAGCTATGGTAAAACATTTGGGACATTCTTCCTACAGTCTCACTTCCATATCGAAAACCCTCAGTTTTCAATATGGTGCATTTCTCTTCCAATCCATCTCCTGCTGTGTTTGCTGTCAACAGAAACATATGGGAAGTGCTGCTTGGTTAGAACCCCCAAATTCACCATTATGGTGTAGATACCAATAGGTCAGCTGAGCTCTATGTTTCCATATCCAATCTCACAGGTATGTTCAAATGACCAAAAGCTACCTTCAAGGTCCTGTCCCTTAACAGTTCATTAGAAACTGATGCAATTTAGAATACCACCAGGTTTTCCAATTAAACCAATTTTATCTATTGTGGCCATAGGAACAGCCATAATGCAGAAGGACCTTTCCATGATTAACCACTAATTACATCAACATTTGGCCAAATGTTGATGTAATTCGCCTGCTGCCATGTTTTAATTTTCTTTTAATTTGTTTGGGGCTCGCCTGGCTATGAAGGGGGGATGTCAAGGGGGGCTCATCCGAGGCTGAATACGAAGATGTCCACTGCTTTTCTTCGGCTTTGCCTACCGGTATGAGCGTCCCCCCCCACCTCCACCTCCACCTCCACCTTGGTACTTGTCGGGTCGTCCTCTGCCTGTCCACCTGGGGCCGGGGCTGTCCACCTGGGGCCGGGGCTGTTGTTGGAGATGCGGAGGGCTGCTGGCGCTGTGCCCCTGGAGCTGGGAGACCCTTGTGTTTGCCGCTTGGTCAGCTGGCCGGGACACACCTGCGGAGGGAGATCGACCTGTCGCTGCTGCCGCCGCCGTTTCAGCTGCCCGGGACTCGCCGCTCCTGCTCCTGGTGGCTTGTTGTTCTTTGCAGCCGTGGACCATCGCCGCCGCCGCCATGCCGCATCCCGGCTGCTTGTCCAGCTCGGCGGTGGGTGCCGCCGCTGCGCTGGCTTTGGCTTCCGCCGCCTTGTCGCAGCGCTGTGGAACGTCGTGGACTGTTGTTGCCGCCCCCGCCATGGAAGATCCTGCGGTTGCCTGTTGCGGATCCCGCGGCCTCGTCCGCCATCCCCGCTGTCGCCGCAACGCCTCGGTCTGGCTGCTTCTCGCTCCCCCCCAGCGATGTTGTCTATCTGTGACTTATCCAGCCCTTGCAATCTGGGAGCCGCCGCCACTGCCTCTACTCCACCTTGTGCGGAGGTCTGCCGTGAGGTCGGCTTGTGAGTTGCCATTGCTGCCTGGTTCCCCCCCATCGGCCCCCTGCCGGATGTTGCCATTTTTCCCGGTTGGGGACCCCACTCTGAGAACTGTCACTGCCACGGCCGCTTTACGGCCCCGTCGGACTTCCATCTCCTTTGATGTGGGGTTATTATCCAGGGAGCAGATGCAGCTGCACCTCTATCCCTCCCGCCGAGCACTGCCATCTATCTCGGCATGGAGGATTGTTCCGGGAGTCGCTGCCATTGCCTGCGGCCCCATACCGGATGTTGCCATTCCCGGTATGGAGAGCCCGCTCTGGGAGTCACCACCACAGCAGTCGCTCTATGCCTTGCTGGATGGTTCCATCTTTCCCGGCTTGGAGCCCTCCCCATCGAACGTTGCCACCTGCCTCTGTTGCAGCTGCTCTACACCACTATCAGACTCTACCAGCTCTTAGGTGTGGGGCCTCCATCTGAGGCTACTCTGTTGGACATTCTCATCGTCTCGCCGGCGTCCCCACGCCAGAGGCAAGAAGCCGACAGCAGCGACTGACAGAGGACTAGCCCTAGGAGCTGCTATTGATGCAGCTTTGCTCTGATGTGCCATATGAGTCCTACCACCGCCAGTTTTTTGCCAGGGGACTAGTCCTAGATGCTGCTGATGCAGCTTGCCTTTGATAAGCCATCTGAACCCTACCACCGCCGCCGTTCTTGGCGTTTCCGGTCGGACGTTGTCATCTTCTTCGCTGTAGTCTCTTGTGGGCTTGCAGATTCCGACGGACATAGCCTCTTCTGCGGTGTGAAGGCAGGATGTTGCATTGTCATCTCCTGTGGCCTTTTCCCCCTGGCCTATTGCCATCACCATCAAGCGGATTTCTATTTTGGAGCCCGCACATGTCGCTGACGTGGACCATTATCATCTAGTTTGCGGGCTTCTCATGACTCTGATTGCTGGGAGGGGAACCATTTTATTTTGGTTCTTTTGCTTGTACCGAATACTGCCAAGTTCATCAACACTCTGGCGTTAGTCCTTACCCGCCTTGGCATGTCTTTTCCAACAGAGAGGGGGGCCGGGCCGCCATCTTCGCCTGGCTGGGAGGTCCCGACAGCCTTTGCAGGCTGCGGATTTGCCTCGCTGTCAGTCGCTGCTGTCGGCTGGTTCCCCTCTCTCTCCCCCCCTTCCTTTTTCCTCCCCCCTCCCCTCCATCAGCAGCCTACATGAGCCCAACTTCTTTTACTTTTTATTTTAGATTCTATTGTCATTATTTTATTTTTTTATTTGCTAGTGTATTGTATTACGCCGCTGTGTATTGCACTGTGTATTGTGTATTTTGTTGTATTTTGAATTTGATTACTGTTTATTTCCTTTTTTTCCATCATGCAGGCAGGGACCACCATACCAGTTGTGTCGGGCCGTGGTCGGTACGCTAGGGGCTGGGGGGTTAGTTGGATAAGAAGAACTTGGGCCAGGCATCTTGCGCCTGTCCCCTGTTCTGACCCCTCAGCTCACTGTCACGAGCCTCGGAGCCACTCCGCCAGCGCCTCCGATCTTTCCTGCCTCCTGTTGGAGGCCAGGTCGGTTCATAATAAAATACCCATCATCCGTGACACCATCGCTGATGGGAGGACCGACCTGGTGTATGTCACCGAGACCTGGGTGGGTGCAGAGGGGGGGCGTCCCTCGCCCAGCTGTGCCCCCCTGGGTTTCTGGTACAGGGGGTGGGAAGATCGGAGGGTCGTAAGGGGGGTGGGGTGGCCACTATTCAAATCAGCAGGGCCTCGATGTTGGTGATTCCAGGTTTGGAATGTGTCCATCTGTTGGTTGGGCAGCGGGACAGGTTTGGCATTGTGCTCGGTTACCGCGCTCCCCGCAACCCAGCACAATCCCTACCAGAGCTCACCGAGTTCATCACCGCAGCTCTGTTGAGAACCCCCCGCCTTCTGGTGGTGGGTGATCTCAACGTGCATGCTGGCGGTGACCTGTCTGGTGCTGCTCTGGATTTCATGGAGTCCATGACCTCCATGAATCTGTCCCAGCATGTTTTATGCCCAACCCACAGATCTGGACACACCCTGGATCTGGTATTTTCCTCGACGTCTGAGGATTCGTGTCTGAGGGTGTGGGACATTGCTCCCACCCCCGTGTCATGGTCAGACCATCACCTGCTGTCTTTCTCTGTATCAATCGCCACCCCACCCCACGGGAACCTTCGGCCAACTGTATGGGCCCGCCCCCAAAGACTCCTTGACCCTGATCGGTTTCGTGAAGTCTTCGGAGGGCCTCCTGGCGGACTGGCTGACGATCTGGTTGACTCCATGGTAGACCAATGGTTTAACGAAACATCCCGGGTTGTCAACAGATCGCCCCCGGGTGCCTCATCCGCTGCCGAGCTCGTTCCTCACCGTGGTTCATGGAAGAGCTTCGAGCGATGAAGCAAGAACGGAAGAGGCTGGAACGCAGCTGGAGGAAGAACCGGTCGGCGACTAAGAAGGCTGCAGTCATCGCACAGTCCAGGCGCTGTGTTCACGCAATCAGGGTGGCCAGAAGATCTCATAACACCCTGAGAATTAGTGAGGCCTCGAACCGTCAAGCGGAGCTCTTCTGTGTGGTTCGTGACCTCACTAATCCTGGACTGTCCAGGCCTCCTCCTACTGATTTCAGTAGTGAGCATTTTGCAGCCTTTTTTTGATCAAAAATTGAGGCCATCCACACCGGTTTTGAATCCTGTTGCTCTAGCCCACTCTCCGCACCCCCGACGGCTGCGCCCCCTCGGTCTCCTCGCATGGTCGAGTTTGGGCCTGTCACCTCACTTGAGGCCTCCAGGGCAATTGCCCACTGCCGGCCCGCGTCCACCCCCTTCGACCCTTGCCCATCTTGGCTCTTGAAAGCCGTTGGAGGGAGCATATCAGAATGGGCATCTATCATCGCCACAGCCTCCTTCAGGGAAGGGATTTTTCCCTCTCGCCTGAAGGAGACTGTGGTAAAGCCCATTCTTGGTCGCTCTGCAAGATGACCTCCTCCAGGGGGGCGACAGGGGGTGCTCCTCCTTGTTGGTCCTTCTGGACCTGTCAGCGGCCTTTGATACCGTCGACCACGGTATCCTGCTGGATCGGCTCTCCGAGGCTGGGATTGGAGGCACTGTTCACAGTTGGTTCCGATCCTTCCTCGGGGACCGTCCCCAGCAGGTTCAGCATGGGGGCGAGATGTCGGCTCCTTGGATACTCCCTTGTGGGGTTCCACAGGGGTCGTCTCTCTCTCCCATGCTGTTCAACATTTACATCAGGCCACTGGCAGAGGTCATTAGGGGACATGGAGTCTGCTGTCATCAGTACGCTGATGACACGCAGCTCTATGTCTCCTTTTCCACCGCTGCAGATGAGGCTGTCCGGACCCTCGATCGGTGCTTGGGTGCAGTCATGGAATGGACCAGGATTAACAGGCTCAAACTCAACCCCGATAAGACCGAGGTTATGTTCTTTGGGGCTACCCCATCCAGCTACGGTGGCCCGTTTCCCACCTTGGAGGGCGTTTCCCTCAGGCCATCGGACTCTGTCCGGAATCTGGGAGTAGTCCTGGACCCGGTGCTCACCATGGAGGCCCAGGTATCCGCCGTGTCCAGGGCTGCCTTTTTCCACCTTCGTAGAATTGCCCAGATCCGTCCGTACCTGGATGGGGACTCCCTTAGAACAGTGGTCCAGGCGTTGGTGATCTCGAGACTGGACTATTGCAACGCGCTCTACATGGGGTTGCCCTTGAATCTGATTCGGCGTCTCCAGCGGGTCCAAAATGCGGCGGCCAGACTGGTGGCGGGTGTACATCGATTCGAGCACATCACCCCAGTTCTGGCCCGCCTGCATTGGTTACCCGTTGCAGCCCGAATCAGATTCAAGGTCCTGGTTTTGGTTTACAAAACCCTCCATGGCCTAGGACCTGGCTACCTGACAGAGCGGATCGACCAGCGGTCAACTTCGGCCCGTCCAACTAGGTTGTCGCGGGCACACATGCTGCACATGGCCACGCCCAGGGAGGCTCGGAGAACTTCCACTCGCTCCCGAGCCTTCTCTGTGGCTGGCCCGACGCTTTGGAACCATCTACCAGCAGAAGTGCACCTTGCAGAGTCCCTGCCTGCCTTCCGGAAGGCCCTTAAAACCTTTCTCTTCCGGGAGGCATTTGGATGATTTTTTTTCCTCTTCCTTCCCGCCATCGCCATTTCCTGCGCTTCGCTGTCTTACCTGTTTAGTTTCTATAATATTGTGGAATTTGTTGTTTTCTTAATATGTTGTAAACCGCTCGGAGTTCCCGACCAGGAAGACGGGCGGTATATAAGTCCCACAATAAATAAATAAAATAATAAATAAAGAGGAAACACCCACAAATTATGCCATCTATTCTAACAACATTATTTCTGCAACAACCAGAAAAACCTAGCAAAAGAAAAACCTAGCCTTACCATTTCCACAGTGCGGAGGCTGGAAGAAAAATCTTAGTAGAAATGTGCAGGGATGAGACTTTCAGTGTGGGAGGTTATGGCTCCAGCATTTTTTGTTTACCCAGTGCCAAGATTCTTGGTTATTCTCTTGTTACAGGAAAAGGGGCTGAAGGCCAGTGATGCACATTCCACTTCACACGTGCTGTCTGGAATGCTTGATCCCTGCAGGCATTTGCGCTAATACTGAAAACATGGCCGATCACAACTCAAGCAAGCTGCAAATCCCAGAGGGAATGTTTTTAGAAACACATTAATGTCTTTGTCAAATAGACAGTTGGGTGGCCATTTTTAAACCATAGCTATACCACAAAAGATGGGAGTAATCTTCCTCAGTAACACACACACAGTAACACACACACAGTAACACACACACACAAATAATTGCTATGCATTATTTATTTATTTATTTATTTATTTATTTATTTATTTATTTATTTATTTTTAAGGCTTGTATACCGCCCGTCTTCCTGAAGGAAGCATTGTTTGATACATCCAGTCTTTTGGACAGGAAGAGAGCTTCAATGGCACCAACCAGCAGATTCCTCTCTTTCCTTGACTGGCTTCTTTTGCCCTGAATTGCCTTGCTGCAGGCATGAGGGACAAGTGAAATAGATGTTCCTGCAGTCATGGTGGCTCTAGACACTCTAAAAGACAAAGGACAAAATTTTCTTGCTTAGCATGGCAAATCAAACTAGAATAGGCCCACTGAATCAATAGTGATTCACTGAGTCAACCCCTCCATAAGTTCCATTAATTCAAATGGGTCTTTTCTAGTTGTGACTTAATTTAGGCTCATTTTAATCAATGGAACTTATGGAGCATTAGAGTCACCCACTGATTTAATGGACCAACTCTAGTGTGATTTACTATGCTAAGGAACAGATGTTGTAATTTTGACATGGTAACTGTAGATTTTTTTCTTATTTCTACACAAACAATTACTGTCTATTTCTAGTACTGTATATATATCTGTGTCTGATGTCATTAAAATACGTTTTGTTCCTAACTGTCAGATAATGAATCCCATGTTTTGACTGTAAATGAAATGAATTTTGAGGTTCTTATTAGTCTTCAAATAGAAATGTGTTGCCCCTTTGTTTATGAAATACAAATGTTTTGGTATTTCTAAGCATCTTGCATGAAATGTTTTGTAGTTTGAACATGTATAGATGTATGAGAGGCAAGCCCAGAGGTGGCCCCATTATTATGCAGAGGAAGCTGCCCTCTTCTGGGAACAGAGTGCAGACAAAGGCACATGTGTCATGTTGACCACCTCAGCCCACCTTCCAGATAGCTAACTGCTGTCCAATGGGATGGAGTACACGGCCACCTCACCAGTGTTGAGGTAAGATTCAGAAGCTAATCTGGTCAACTCGTACATGCATAATGGAAGGAAGCACCATTTGGTCCTTTTTTTCCAGCTAGCAAAATGTTTCAGACCAGCCATGTTAAGCTAACAGCTGCTTACCATAGGGAGCTATGAAAAACTACATTTGGGCAATTGGGTGAAAGTTAGTTTCTCTTTACAGTATTCTTGTTTTAATAGATAGCTCATCCTGTCAATACTTAGAGCGAGTTGCTCAAATCAGGGCTATGTTGGAGGAAAAAATAGTAAGAAAGGAGACAAGACTAGGTGAATGGAATTCATTCATTACTCCATAATCCATGATCAGTTTTTTGGGCTAATGGGAACTGTTGTCCAAAATAAAAGGACAAAAATCACCTTGCCTACCCCTGACGTTGTGGTTTGCTTAGCTCAGATGATGGTTCAAACAATATAATGTCTAAGTAATTGTTTTCTTTTAAAATATAATTAAGTTCATTGTTTATTTGTTCCATTTATACAGTACAGTGGACCCTCGTATAACAAACGGTTTGTATAACATAAAATCTGTACAATATAAAAAATTCTGGAGATAGTGGAAATTTGCTTAACGGAATTGCCTATGGGGTGAATCCGTACAACATAAAAATGGTCGCAATTAGGGATTACTGTTTTCAATGCATTCCTATGGGAAATTAATATAAAGGGAAATTCACTTAACAGAATTTCATTAACAGAATGAATTAATTCCTTTATACAAGGTACCACTGTATTTTGTCTTTCTTCTAATGAGTTTAATATTGTGTACAGGATTCTCCTCTTCCCCATTTTCTTTCCCAGCAGCCCTGAGAGGTACTTCAGGCTGTGGCTTAAAAGTCTCAAAGAGTCTACATAAAAGTGGTAGAACTGACTTGAGCCTCATAGTACCTTGCCCCTCCAGTTTCAAGACGGGCATCCGTCTACTCCAGTCACAAGCTGCTTATGTAAAGTAGCCAACTTTGTAATGATTACATCAAATCAGATCAACGAGATGAATGTAGTGTATCTTAAGTTTCAAAGTCAGCAAAAACAGAAAAAGCAATGAACAAGTTCAAGAATGCACTTTTGTATATTTTTTGCTTTATCAGAAGCCTGGGCAGCAACTAGATATGTCACAATCTGCTCTTATGAAGCTGGGACACAGAACTGGTGGCTCTGTTTTGCTAACTGAATCAAAAGTTTTCCGTTTCATATGTACTTTGGATTCCCAGTGCATAAATGTAAAGCCTATATACTATGTATACGATGTATACTATGGAGTAGAGATGGGCACGAAACGAGCAATTTTTCATTTTCGTTTTCATTTTTTCATTTTGTTACGCAATGAAAATGAAATGAATTTTTTAAAAACAAAACAAAAATGAAAACGAAACGACCAAATTTGACGTGTTTTTCATTTTCGTTGCAGCAGGTGCATTGAACTAAAAAGAATGCTAATGAAACAGCAATTTTTTGTTTTCATTTTCGTTTTTTGTTTCGTTACCTAACGAAACGAAAATGAATTTTTTTGCAAAAAACATCACGAAAATGAAAACGAACCGAAACGGACCCCTAAACGACCAAACGACAAACGAAACACCATTTTTTGAGTCGTGCCCATCTCTACTATGGAGTAGAGATGGGCACGAAATGAGCGATTTTTCATTTTTGTTTTTTTTTTTCGTTTTGTTATGCAACGAAAATGAAATGAATTTTTTTAAAAAAACAAAACAAAAATGAAAATGAAACGACCAAATTTGCCGTGTTTTTTGTTTTCATTGCAGCAGATGCATTGAACTAAAAAGAATGCTAACGAAACAGCAATTTTTCATTTTAGTTTTCTTGTTTTGTTACCTAATGAAACGAAAATGAATTTTTTTTTTTTGCAAAAAACATCACGAAAACACAAACAAACCAAAACGGACCCCTAAATGACCAAACGACAAACGAAACACCATTTTTTTTTAGTCGTGCCCATCTCTACTATGGAGCTTAGTGACACAACATGGAGCCTGGAAGCTTCCCTCAAACTATGAAATTTATTTTTGTTTATTTATTTATTTTAATACTTATATACCGCCTGTCTTCCCGAGGGAACTCCGGGTGGTTTACAACATGAATGCAAATAAAGAAAACAATAAAACAACAGCGATAATAATAAACTAAACAAAATATCAACATAAAGTGACTATATAAAAGCCACAAAACAATTAAAAGGATAATAATAATAATAATTAGCGTGATGGCGGAATAAGGGGAAAAAAATTAACTGTCGCCAAATGCCTCACGAAACAGCCAGGTCTTTAAGGCTGTTTATGGAATAGTCCTAAATTCTTAAACCCTAATTAAAATCTATTCCATAGGATTACTGTGGAGATAGAACAGGCTGGTAGAATCTAAATATCCTAGCCTCAGCATCTTGGAGAGAGGGTGGGATTTATATGTTTCTTAAAAGAATGCCTTAAGTAAATAAATAAATAAATAAAACAATATTTATTTATTTATATTTGTACTTATTAACCGCCTGACTTTCCCTCAGGAACTCTGGGCAGTGTACAACAAATTGTGAAGAAAAAACAACTTGCCCAGAAAGAAAACAACCCGCAAACAAGAAAATAAAAATCAAATAAAAATAAAAATATGACCCATTTATCAGCATGGATGTTCAGTCATTTAAATAAAATAAAATAAAATATGAAATTCCAGCTCTAAACTGTGAAGTAAAACTAGATTAGTATGGTAATTAGAGGCATTAATTCCTATAATTAGATACATTTAGTCCCGAAGCTCTAATGCTTTGGATTCATAATTCAAATATATGAAACACTAATAGTACTACATTGGAGAGAAAGCTTTAAGACAGGTATTAAATAAACAATGAAACAAAAAGTTAAGCATAGAAATTATATAGATGCTATGGGGATAGACAGTGATGATGAGACTTTGTTTACAACATTGGATAGGAAGAACATTCACAAGCCTAGGCTGCCTTTGCCCCCATTGTAGTGGGAATCATCTGGATGTTTTGCATTATGTTAGAAGCCCATCACTGGAGTGCCAAACGTCCTTGTTATGCGAATAACCCCCTCTTTAATAGTTTGTGAGGCATTAGAAATATCCTTAAACAATGCCAATGGTCTTGTGCCTGGATACCTCCAAATCTACAGTATATGCATAGTTTTGTTCCAACAGGGGATGCCTCTGGGTGATTCTTAGCACAAACACTGCCAGAGAATGCAGGGCCTGTAATCCTTCTTGGCCTTAGAACAATGAACAAAGCCAGAACAATGATGTGCTAATTGGGGGAAAGACTCTATGCACTTTCAGGTCAAGCCATTCACCAACTGCTAAAATGTCTGGCAGAATTGCCTGCCATTTCCCCTGCCTGTCTTTCAAGGATGTTGAGCACACCCTTTGTTTCCAAGGCAGTAAAAGGTTGCTACTCTGACCATGCGAAAGAGAAGTACTCCTAACTTACAATGAAAAGCAAGCAAGTAGGGTTGTGTTTTTTTTTAAGGGAAGGAACATCTACTTTTAATCTCAGCTCAGGGAGAGCCTTTAAAAAGGCAGTGATTGTCAGTCAGGTAAATGTCTAAAAATCCAGAACAACTTTACAAAGAAGCTTGCTGCTTCTTGCCTCATCTAAGACAGGCGCGCCTGGCAAAAATCATCTTACTGAAAACTTTCTATCTAAGAATAATCTCTTGGAAAAGCACATATTTTGCAAAGTTTGGACTTTTAGTGCTTGCTTTGAAGAAGTGGATAATTGTCTGCAAAAGCTTGAAAATGATTTTTAATTATTTTTATTAGTGGCTAGAGATGGGCACGACCAGGAAAAATTACGTTTCAAGTTGTCGTGTGTCGGAGCCGGCCCGTTTTGGCTCGTTTCCGTTTGTCGTGAAATTTTTCAAAAATTTGTCGTTTCATTTGTCGGTTTTTGTCTGTTGTTAGTACTGGTTTTGGGGGCGGGCTCCTGGAGGCACCTCTCTAGGGTGGGTGCCTCCTCTGGCCCGCCATGAAGGGAAAGCGGGCTCCTGGTGGCACCTCTCTGGGGTGGGTGCCTCCTCTGGCCCACCATGAAGGGAAAGCGGGCTCCTGGAGGCACCTCTCTGGGGTGGGTGCCTCCTCTGGCCCGCTACAAAATGGCATGCATAGCCAGTTGGATATGCATACCAAGTTGCAGTAGCAGGAAGAGGCACCTCTCTTTCGGGTGCCTCTGTGACTCACTGCCTGCTGGCATACGGTGCACTTGGGCTGGGGAACGAAGTGAGAGAGGACCCCTACAGGCAGCCTGTGACTCACTAAGAAGGGAAGTGTACTTGCTGTAGTGCAATGCGAGTACACATCTGGCTTACTGGTTAGGGGTTAGCACAAGGGCTAGGCTTAGGGTTACGGGTAAGGTTAGGGTGAGTTAGTAGGGTGCACCTCTGGGTGCCTCTCTGACCCACTAAGGACAGTGTACTGGCGTATGGGTTAGGGTTAGGGTTCGGGTTCAGGTTCGGGCTAGGGTTAGTGGCTTTTTATGCCCGACTGGCACATCCCAGAAATCTCGGTCAAAACCTGGCCAAGTGGCCATGCAATTGGTGGAATGGCTCCAAAAATTTGCATGGTCCACTCCCATGGCCAGCCCATCATTGCGCAGGTGTAAAAAACTAAAACTAAAAATAAAATAAAATAAAATCAATGGAGAGGTTTTGTTGCAAGAAAAACCCACTGCTGCTACTGAAAAAATTCAGGCAGTTTTAAAATAGCTATTTTTGCATGTTTCTGTGGTGCTTTGGTGTGTTTTTGGACCATGCGATTTCAAAATAAATATTGCAGTCGCCCCATTTTGGATCCCCCGCCCGCACCACAGGGCATGGTGACTCGTCGAGATGACGAGGATGCCCCCCACCAGAGCAGCCCAGGACAGGAGAGGGGGGAGGCCGCGGACCCCCCCCCCAGAAACCACCCCTCTGGTAGGTGCCCTCACTCAGGCAGGCATATTTTCGCCTGCTTTTTTGGCCGGGAATCAGGGTTTTTTTTTTATTTTTAAAACTTTTTTTCTGTGCCGCGCCGCTTGGCAAGTTGGCAACTCGACAAGTATGCGCTCTTTGCGCAGCCCAGGAGAGGAGGGGGGGAGGCCGGGGACCCCCCCAGAAACCACCCCTCTGGTAGGTGCCCTCAGGCAGGCAACCACCTTTTTTCCTCTGCCGCTATCTGGTAGTGCCTCGCTGCGATGCACTCAGGCAAATCAGCATATTTTTGCCTGGCAGAGTTTTTACCGTTTGGCCGGGAATTGGGGTTTTCTTTTCCTATTTTCTTGCATTTGCAATAAGATGGTTTAGCTTACTGATGAGTCTAAAAGTTCAGCCACCACAGTAAAAAAGCTAGGAGTAATGGGAGGCAAGTGTGGAGACAGCTGATGGATGTATCCAGTGGAGCGCTAGTACTCTGACATGAACTGCCTTTTTTATGAGCAAGTAAGGCCACCCAGCAGTTAAGTCCCAGTGAGAATTGAGGCAACTACTTCAGCTGCTGGATGCATTTGGCATCTACATGACTGCTAAAAATGTCTGTATCCTACTTCTGGATTGCCATGTTATCTAGTTAGTTGGGTCCTTCACCCCCTGAGTGCCTGGATGCCCATTCCCATGGTCAGTTGGCCCAGAAGCAGCCCTTTGCTTTACCAATAAATCTCTCTGTTGCCTTTGTGAGCCTCCCATTGACATGCTCTTGGCCTCAAGGTCTGGCCCTGAACTAGGAAGGGACAGGATTCTGGCAGCCTTGCAACCTTAGCTAAATTTAGTGTGATCTTGGAACAGGCAGATATTTGAGTCCTGCTGATCCTTAGCTTTTCTCTAACCAGTGTATACTGTCACCTCCCTACTACTGAGTTGCGGTTGATGAAAAGTAGAGTTTTAGAGATTTCCTTACTTCCATCTCAGCTCCACTTCCACAACCTACCCCCCAATCTTTTCAAGGGGCTGCTGTTATGGGGTGGAGGAAATAAGAGGTCTGCTTCCACCACACCTAGTGCATTTCCTAAATCTGGATTCACTTGAATGAACAAGTATATTTGGAAGATGGTAACAAGCGCAATTCAGGTAGCAGAAACAATACTTTGGTACTGGTGGGTCATCTTCTAATGTAAGAGAGCACTAAAGTATTTCTTTGGGACTGACCTGTGGGATGATAAACAGTTGTAGTCATAATTATTTCCATCTGGCAATAGACCCTTTTGGCGATCTTATTCCTTATCATTAAGTGAATTCATAAAAATCCACATTGCTATCTTTTTAGCTGGTTTCTGTAATTAGTATTTCAGTGACTGGATCACCCAGGAGGACATTTGACTGCCTGAGGCAAAGATCATGGTGCCCTTCCCACTCCATGAACAGAACTGAGTTGGATTGGCAGTTGAATCTGACTTGAAGCCAACTCCTCCATAAGTTGCGCTGGTATCAAGGGCCTATTCCATTTATTATTTATTTCTGGATATCAGCCAAGGCTTCATGAGCAAATATGTGATCTAAATTTAAAGATGTAAAACAGAACAAAGATCTTTTACCTTCAATAGCAAGTCCCCTTCTTTAATTTGCTGCCACTCTGTTAAACAGTATGTGGCCTTTCCTACATTTTGCCATTAAGAGCCATTCTAAAGGGAGGGAAATTCGAAACCTGTCACTACCTGAGAGTCTTGCATGGGGCATGGATATGGTAGGTCTAATTCTGAAGGGAATGTCCCCCTTTTACTGATACTGCAGGTGACTTAACATCATAAAAGGATTAGTTTACTTTTATGGAATTTAAGATTACCCATAATAAATAGCGACTCTGAGTTGCATATGCCAATAAAATGAAGTGGAGATAGGGTAGAGGTGAAGAAAGTTACCGTAGGAATGTGACCAGGATGGAGGACAAATCTTTAATGTCTGGGGCTGGGGCTGGGGGGAGCAAAAACCACAGCAAGGTGTTCTGCTTATATGCCGCCCCATAGCACTTAAAGCACTCTCTGGGCAGTTTACAATTTAATTATGAAGGCTACACATTGCCCCCCCCCCCCAGCAAGCTGGGTCCTTATTTTACCAACCTTGGAAGGATGGAAGGCTGAGTCAACCATGAACTGGCTACCTGGGATTGAATCCCAGGTCATGAGCACAGTTTTAGCTGCAGTACAGCTGTTTAACCACTGTGCCCAAACCCACTACTTATTTTCAGGATTATGTGGGTTAAATTATGGCAATAGGATGTCAGTCATAGAAACAAGAAATAAAAAGCCAAACAGATTTATTTCCAAAGCAGGCCCTCACTCTTGTTCTCATATAGAATATCATTTACTTACACTGGAATTCAGTCTGCCAAGATGGTCCCAGGCTGATTAGGTGAGGATGATATTAAACAGATTGCTTTGCAGGCTTTGATTCTACCAAAGGAAACAGTGCTGATGATACTGAGTAGTAAATAGCACTATATAGTGTAACCATTAATGATTGAATGTGATTTGCATAGTGCAGTCTAGATCCATTAAAAACTGTGGAAGATTTATGTACTTATATAATTGTTTGTCAAATTTATAAACCACTGTTCCACCTAAAAGAGACTTCAAAGCTTTGAACCAAAATGTTTTCTCAGTTGATTCATTGAGCTACAGTTTGCATCAAATCCTTATTCAGCTATAATGAAAGCCCTTGACAATAACAGATATGAAGAGTGAATTAGCTGGTTAAACAATATTATGTTTAACAACTGATTATCCTACTTTTCCAATTATTCTTAATGTTTTTTCAAATGTGTGTAATATCGTCTTCCAACAACACCTCTTGCTGATAAACTGCAGAAAGGGCATTGGTAGGCTCTCTTAATCAAAGAAATCAAATCTGCTGAGCATACAAGAGCTGAGGATCAAGCGTTGTTTCTAAACAACACATTTTCTAGAGATAGAGTTTCACTGTTCTCCTTTAGAGGAACACAGGCTGTGAACGAAGTCATTACAAAGACCATTTCACAGTTACTGGTATATCCTTATAGGAGTCAAGTTAGTAAAAGAACAGAAAAGCAAATGTTTTGAAGGAAACCCATCTGACGTTGAAATGAAGTTATATTTATGCAATCATCATTATATTTATGCAATCAGGACAACCGTCTAACACATGACCAAAGAAAGCCCTATGCATCATGCTGCAATAGCAACATTTATTCAAAGGAGAAATGCGTAAGCACAGTTGAGAGTTTGTGAGAGCATATCGTTTCTTTAAATGAACCTGTAATGTGTAAAACAAATTATAAATCCCAGGCTTCTTATATTTGGCCCAGATCGTATTCCCTTGGCAGCTGGTAGACATATGGTGTCTTCACTCACTCTCTTGAGAGCTCCAAACACCCACCGCAAGTAATAACATGTCAGCGAAATACAAGCTTCTTATGGCTGAAACCTTACCTTAGGGAGTAGTGATAATGACCCACATAAAAATAGCTTCACTGGACTGCTGGTTCCTGTGAGACGTGCTTGTGAAGTTGCTGCTGGTCCCAGGCTAGGAGCATACATTTTCATACCAAATCAGGTTCCTTTGCTGAATAGCGCTTTCCTTTTTGCAAAAGATTTCTTAAGCAAGGACTTGGTGGTTCCTCGTGTAACTCTCCCAGCAATACCAGTCCAAGGGCACCTTGTCCACCTTTTCCTCTGTAATGTCTTGCTTCCCGAATAAAAAAGAAAGAAAGAAAGAAGAAGTAGGAATACATAAGGGATTAGCAAAGAGAAAGTATTGTGGTCTGGAATGCGAGTAAAACATCTTGATTAAGGTTGAGCAAATGTACATGAAAAAAGACCTTCCTGGAAGCTCACAGTGTTATTCCACAGCTGCTTGCCTTAATTCCATGCACTTCCATGCACAGGCTAGAAAATAGTCATCTTCAATGAATAACCTTTCAGACACCATATTTTCATTCTCCCCTCCACAGTAAATCTGTAAAAGAATGCAAGTGGGCATAGCTGTTCAAGTCTTTGGGCTGATGGCACTAGAAGACTCATGCCTGGAAGAAACTTCAGTGGTTATCTTTGAGTATCTCAGCAAGATAAGAAGACCATATTTCATTCATGGTCACCCCAACATGTTGTCCATTGGGAAGTACAGGGACTGCTGCAGAAAGAAAATACAAAATCATAGAGAACTTTCACTCTTTGGCAGGATGTTGGTTCCACTGTATAAGGTGATTAAGATGGACAAACACACCCGTGGTGGTTACTATGGCATGATGAATGTGTTACTCCAGAGTTTCATAATAGCAATATGTGAGCAAAGCACAGAAGCACAGGTCAATGTTTTATATTTTGTACAATCTGCCTGCACAATATATAATTTCTTCAAATCAGTGACAGTTAGTGGTCCCCTATATGCAGCTGTCCATTGGAAGTATGTACAGTATGTGTGCTGAGATCTCTTCTGATTGCTGGATTCTTGTTTCAGCAGTGAACTTAGGAAAAGCACAAACTGTTTCTTAAAATACACACACAGCCCATAAAAGGGGACTGAAGACCAATAGGTAGTGGGGCCCCAGGAAATCTTCTGGAGGCATTTGCTGGACGCTGTGAACTGGATGAGAGCCATTAACCCTGTGCAAACTCCTGTATGGTCCCTGACAGAATGACAGGGTTATAGATCATTATCTAAACAGAATAATATATCTGTGGTCCTGCTGCTGAGCAGGTCTGATATCCCTTCCTTTCTAGACCACAGCAACTGGAGGTTAAAAGGCCACAAGTTTATTAACTGTTTACATCCACAGTGCTATGGCTAAGCACTGGAGTTAGATCCGGTTACATTGTGGGACCCAACTGTCACCCAATATGCCAACTGCTCCTCAAGGTGACACAATCTGTGGCCCTTGCTCCTATCCTCCATAGTGGTAAGCAGATCCCTGTGCACCATCTATCACCCAATGGATGGTGATAGGCCGATAGCAGTGTTGGCAAACCTATGGCATAGGTGCCAATGGTGGCACTCGAGCCCTTTCTGTGGGCACCCGACACCGCCCCTTCAGAGCCACCTGTATTCAGGTTAAACTGCTGTATTGGCACTTTGCAAATAATTAGTGGCTTTTGAATTTGAGTTTGGGCACTCGGTCTCTAAAATGTTCACCATCCTAGAGTGTGCTGGTGCACCTAATAATAGAAATGCTGTTGCTGCTCACAAGAATGTTGCTATGGCCAAATTACGCCTGTCCCTTGTTCACCCTATTATGTACTTATGGGCGGGACCCAGCATTAAACACTGGCTCCCAGCCCATCATTTGGATGGACCTCCCTGCCCAGCCAGTTGTGCTAGCCAAACCTAAGCCTATAGTATGATGCCCATCTGGGCACTGATTTCCAGTTTCCTTTGTGGTGCTCAGATGGCCACTGCCATTGCCCTCCTTTCTCCTGCTACACAGGAGCTGGAGAAAGACCAGACTGCCATTTGGCCACAACTCTGGGCCCAGGTAAATCTGGGTCCATCCATAATGTAACATATATACAGTAACGACCTCTGCTCTTTTATTCATCTGGAAGATGAGTCATGGAAACTGGACTTATTTTCTTGAGAGATTGAAATGTTTCGCTGTTCATCTAAATAGCTTCATCAGACCTATATCTAAGTATATCCAGTAAAAGCATAGGAAATGATTGTGGTTGGCACTCTTATGAGGAAAGAGGAGATGAGAGGTCTGCTTCCACCACACCTGTTGCATTTCCTAAATCTGGATTCACTTGAATGAACAGGTATATTTAGGAGATGGTAACAAACACAATTCAGGTAGCAGAAACAATACTTTGGTACTGGTGGGCCATCTTTTCATGTAAGAGAGCACTAAAGTATTTCTTTGGGATTGGCCAGTGTGATGATAAACAGTTGTAGTCACAATAATTTCCATCTGGCAATATAATCTGTTGGTGATATTAGAGTTTCCAAATCATTTAAGTGAATTCATAAAAAGCACATTGCTATCTCTTCAGCTGGTTTCTGTAATTTGTATTTCAGTGACGGGATCAGCCCAGGAGGACATTTGACTGTCTGAGGCAAAGATCATGGTGCCCTTCCCACTCCACGAACAGAACTGAGATGGATTGGCAGATGAATCTGGCTTGAAGCCAACTCCTCCATAAATTGCGCTGGTGTAAAGGGCCTATTCCATTTATGATTTATTTCCCGATATCAGCCAAGACTTCATGAGCAAATATATGATCTAAATTTAAAGATGCAAAACAGAACAAAGATCTTTTACTTTCAGTAGCAAGTCCCCTTCAATTTGATGCCACTCTGTTAAACACTATGTGGCCTTTCCTACATTTTGCCATTAAGAGCCATTCCAAAGGGGAAAAAATCCAAAACCTGTCACTACATGAGAGTCTTGCATAGGGCTTGGATGTGGTAGGTCTAATTCTGAAGGGAATGTCTCCCATGCCTTTTCTTTTTTTCTGATAATGCATGTGACTAAACATTATAAAAGGATTAGTTTGCTTTTATGGATTTTAAGATTGCTTTCTTATTTAATCCCTGTATGAAAGGATTAACATGCTGGCAAAAAAGAGATAAGGACACACACAGTAAATTTGGTTTTATTTTCTGTATTCAGCCTGAAACAAAGTGGCATAGGTTTGTTCAACTACCTCTGCATCTTCTGAGAACACTTTTTTTTAAAAAGACAAGCTGATACTTGGAATAATGATTTTAGAATGAGATAACTATTATGATCTAAAACAACCGCTGAGAAAGTCCATGAGGTTGACTGACTTCTTACCCATAATAAATGGCAACTCTGAGTTTCATATGCCAATTAAGTGAAGTGGAGATAGGGAAGAGGTGAAGAAAGTTACCATATGATTGTGACCAGGATGGAGGACAAATCTTTAATGTCTGTGGGTGGGGGTGGGGGAAGCAAAAACCACAGCAAGGTGTTCTGTTTATATACTGCCCCATAGTGCTTAAAGCACTCTCTGGGCAATTTACAATTTAATTATGAAGGCTACACATTGCTCCTCCCCCGCCCAGCAAACTGGGTCCTCCTTTTACCAACCTTGGAAGGATGGAAGGCTGAGTCGACCATGAGCCTGCTACCTGGGATTGAACCTCAGGTAATGAGCACAGTTTTAGCTGCAGTACAGCTGTTTAACCACTGTGCCAAAACCCACTACTTATCCTGAGGTTGAATACTGAACATTGATTGGCACTGGAAACTGTAATTTTTCTGAGAGTGAGACTAGGCAGTCTAGTTATCCTGGGCTGGATCAGGGTTGCTTTAAGGTGCAGCATACAATTCACAGTGATCCTTGTGTTCACACCCAAGAGCTGGCTGGTTCTGGGACAAGAAATCACATTGCAACTCAAAGTGATCTGATTTACTTTGTTCCTCCTTCTCAGTTTCCATGGTCCAACGTCTTCTCCTATTTTCATCTCTGCAGGGAGTGGGAATTTTTTTCAGAAATATATACAGTAGCACTGAATTGGCTTTCCACTCAACTGATATTGTGCTGGATTCCAAGAATCTTGTCTCCTCTTCCTTGGGAATGTCAAGTCAGAAGGATTGATTCTTGATCATCTTTCCAAAGAGCCCTTTATAGGCTTCAGGGGCAGGGGTAGGGGATCAAAAGACAGTGTTTGTTGGAACTAACTTCACAGGGAGTGGAGGAAGGCTGGATGATTGATGATTGATGATTGATGGGTTGACTGGGAAGTGGCATACTACTGAACTAACTTGTCACCCATGAGATGAAACACTCACCTCTGCTTTTGTGGTTTCATACGGAACTTGCCAGAAATTGAACTCAAATGGAGTGATCCCATCAGTACAAAAAAATCCATAGCCCTTGCCAGTGATACAAAAACATGGGGATTGCATTGGAAGAGGGTTGGTCTGTACATTGTGTAGTTGCCGAAGGACAAATTAATAATAATAAAGGAAAACAAAAACAACAAATAATAAACAACACCACAAAAATAAAACAAAACAAAGATTGGCAAATATAAGAATATGAAATCCTTATCTTTACTAGATGGGGAATACGGCTGGTGATAATGATTACATTTTGCCTAGCTTTGGTTTTAGTTTATGAAGTGAAGCTGAGCTTTCAGAAAACGTTACAATCTAACTAGTATAGAAGCTTGTTGCACAGTGGAGATTAGACATGGGCACGACCAGAAAAAATGACATTTCGAGTGTTCGTTTGTCGGAACGGGTCCATTTCGGGTCATTTCCGTTTTTCACGAATTTTTTCAAAAATTTGTCGTTTCGTTTGTCATTTGTCGTTTGTCATTTCTACCCCGATTTAGCGCGATTTGACTTCCCAGAGCATGGGGGCATCCCGGCGCACACCTCCTCCCAGTCGAACCTCCCCCTTTACCCAATATCAGAAAAAAATCCTCACAAACTGCCAGAGGGAAAAAAAAGAATAAACTGCTATTCCCTTCAGCAGACAAAGCTGCAGAGAATCAAAGAAATTATTTTCTAAATTCAATTCCCTCCCTGCCTGCCTAACTTAAATCTAAAGCCTCCAGCCTCCCTCCAATCAGCCAGCAGCAGCCAGCCACACAGCCCTCCACCCTCCACATCCAAGACCCGACTATGACTTCTGGAAGGTGCCTCGGCTTTTGATGCCCTCTGGCACATCCAGAAGTGTCAGTCAAAACCTGGCCATGCCATTGGTGGAATGGTTCAAAAAAATTGCATGGTCCCACCCCATGCCCAGCCCAAATGGGCAGGTCTAAAAAAATAAAAATAAAATAAAAATAAAATCAATGCGAAGTTTTATTGCTATAAAAAACCCACTGATGCTACTATTAAAAACCAGACATTTAAAATAAATAAATTTCACATGTTTCTGTGGTGATTTGGTGTGTTTTTGACCACAATTTCAAAAGAAAAATTGTGGTCGCCATTTTGGATCCCCCCCACCGCATGGCATGCAGCGAGACAGATGACGAGGATGACACCCCCCAGCCTGGTGCAAGCAGCCCAGGGCAGGAGAGGGGGGGAAGGCGACCCATTAAACCTGGGGTCATAAGCAATAAACAGGCGAGGGGTCCTTCTTAGAGAAGCAGTCCTGGAAACATAGAAGGCCAGAGCTTGTCGAACATCAAGGGAATGGAGGTCCCTCTCAATAGCGGAGGAGGGGAGGGAAAAAAGACCGGAAGAATTAGGGGTTGGGATAGGTGGAACTGTGAGACCACTTTGGGGAGGAAGGAGATATCTGGGTAGGCAACCACCTTATCTGGGAAGAACTGAAGAAAAGGTTGGTCATGTCGGAGAGCGCAAAGTTCGCTAGCTCTCCGGGCTGATGTGACAGCAACCAAAAAGGCAACCTTGAGTGTCAGGAGGCGCAAAGGTGCCGTGGCCAATGGTTCAAATGGAGGCCTAGTTAATGCCTGTAGGACTAGGCGAAGGGACCACTGAGGGGTCAGAGGACGCCTGTCCAGGAAGGTGTTCTTAAGACCCTTCATAAAAAGCTTCAGGCGCAGGTGTCTGAAAAAGGCAGCAGCTGGGGATTTGGGTGGCTGATGGGCCACAATGGCAGAGAGATACACTCGGAGTGAGGCCATGGACAGACCAGACTGTTTTAAATGCAGAAGGAAACGTAACACAACCAAAAGGGGGGGGGTTCAGGTCAGGGTAAGAGTGAAGGGCGGTAAAGGCCTGGAAACGGTTCCATTTAGAACGGTAGTTTCTACGGGTAGAAGGTTTCCTGGCTGCTTTGCAGATGTTAGAGATTAGGTCCGAATCCTCCATGCCGTGAGCTTCAGATGGCGGGGATCCGGGTGGAGTACCAGGCCGTTGTCCCGAGACAGGAGCGAGGCGAAGAGGGGTAGGGAGAAGTGATCCTGAGCCATTTGAAGGAGAGTGGCAAACCAAGGCTGACGAGGCCACCAGGGGGTGATGAGGATGGCATTGGATCCGTCGAGGCGAAGTTTCACCAGAGTCCTGTGAAGGAGAGGGATTGGGGGGAAGGCATAAAGGAGGTGCCTGGACCAACGGAACATAAAGGCATCCCCCAGGGAGTGGGCACCGACACCTGCCCTGGAGCAAAAACGGTTGCACTTCGTGTTGGACTCCGTGGCAAAAAGGTCGATGGAGGGGCGGCCCCATTTTTGAACAAGGAGCCGGAAGACCGAGTGGTGAAGTTCCCATTCGTGAGAGATCGAGCCCCTGCGACTGAGGTCGTCTGACAGATCGTTGTCCTCCCCCGAGAGATGTATAGCCATTGGGAAGATATGGTGGAATGTGCACCAGTCCCACAGATCGATGGAGAGTTGTAGGAGTGCAGGGGAATGAGTACCCCCCTGTTTGTTCAGGTAATACATGGCTGTGGTGTTGTCCGTGGCTACTAGGACAACCTGGTCTCGAATGAGGGGGAGGAACGCCTTCAAAGCCCTGAAAATTGCCAGCAGTTCCAGCTCGTTGATATGCCGAGTAGCTTCTGAAGGGGACCAGAGGGCATGGATTTGATGGCTGCCGCAATAGGCGCCCCATCCTGAAAGGCTGGCATCCGACGTTATCTGCACGGTCGACGAAGGGGCGTGGAAGCGGCGGCCCACCAGCAGATTGGCAGGATTGAGCCACCACCGAGTGCGCGACCACACTTGTTCGGAGACAAGGATTGGCTTGTACTGAGAGTCCGTCTCCGGGTCGAATTGAGTGAGAAGACAGAGCTGAAGATGCCTCATGTGGAGGCGAGCATAGGGCACTACCGAGGTGGTGGAGGCCATCAACCCCAGAAGATGCTGGAGTGACAGAGCCGGAATGAAGGCTGCTGGGCATAAAAGGCGCACGGAGGAGGTAATGTCTGCTACCCTGGAGGGCGGAGGAAAGGCTTTCAGGCGCCGGGAATCTAGGATGGCTCCAATATACTTGCTCCTTTGAGTCGGGGTGAGTTTGGATTTGTCGAGGTTGACCTCGAGGCCCAGACGGTGGAGGAGTGTCAGAGTAGTACGAAGATGGCGGGATGCCTGGGTGCGGGTTGGGGAAACCAAAAGCCAATCGTCTATATAAGGGAAAATAACAATTCCCCTCGTGCGAAGAAAGGCGGCGACTGGGGCCATACATTTGGTAAATACCCTGGGAGCCGTGGCGAGGCCAAAAAGTAGTGACAGGAACTCGAAGGCGTGGCCCATGAACCACAGGTATCTGTGATGACGGGGATGGATAGAAATATGAAAATAGGCGTCTCGGAGGTCAATCACCGTGAACCAGCTGTCTCGTTGTAAGAGAGGAAGGATGGTTTCCAGGGTAACCATTTTGAATTTTTTTGGAGGGATGAACCAATTTACAGATCTGAGATCCAAGATGGGCCGGAGACCACCGTCTTTTTTCGGAACTGTGAAGTAGGGGGAATAGTGGCCAAGAGGAATGTTGTCTGGAGGCACAGGTCGAATGGCGTTTTTTTTGCAGGAGGTTGGTAATTTCGTCCCAAAGAACTGGGGATGGAGAGGTCGAGACAATGCAACCCAAGGGGGGGAGGGAGGAAAATTCTATTTGGTATCCTATAGCAATGATGGACAGCACCCATCTGTTGGTGGTGATACAACGCCATGCAGGAAGGAAGGGTCGTAGTCTTGGAAAGTCAGAAGTCCTTGCATCCTCGCCTATCCTGATGGCGAGAGGATGCTCGGAATTTGGACTTCAGTTGCTTGTCCTTTCCGGCGAAGGTGGCAGACGAAGGGAGGGAGGACTGGTCCCGCTGCTGCTGTCTGTTGAAGGAGTGGGCGAAAGGTCTTTTCCAAGAAGGATGAGAGGGCCGGTTTTGCTTGGGAGGCACGAGATTGAGACATTTTGCCGTAGTCTGGCTTTTTTGGTGTTCGTTCATGATCTCGTCTGTCTTGTCATGAAAGAGGCCTTAACCCTCAAAGGGTAAACTACAGATTTTGTTTTTGGACTCCTCGGACAGGCCGGTGGATCTCAGCCAGGCATGGCGGCGGAAAGCGATGGCAGACCCCATGGCCTTAGTAGCAGCGTCAGAAGTGTGCCGACCTGATCTCATCTGTTGAGCTGCGATGGACAGGGCCTCATCAAGGGCTGGCATAGCGGTACTCTTGGCAGAGTCACCTGCGGAGTCCAAGGCAGCTTTGGCATGGTTGAGGAGAGCTCGTTGGTAGGCTCCCATCACAGACTGGTAATTGGCTATTTTGAAGGACAAGGCCGCAGTGGAGTAGAGTTGTCGTGCCATGGTATCAATCTTTCTCCCTTCCTTGGTAGAGGGAATGGGAACTTGAGATGACTTTGACTGGAGCTGTGATGCGGACACAACCACGGAGTTGGGTGCCGGATGTTTAATCAAGAAGGGTGCTCCTTCGTCGAAGACTCTGTAGAAGCCCTCTAATTTCCTAGACTTGGAAGAAGATTTTCTTGAAGGAGTCCTTGGCCATATCAAGGATGGAGGGCAGGATACCCAAATGGGCAGGAGAAGTGGAGTCCGAGGAGATTTGGTCAAAAACATGATCAGAGTACTGAGGGGTAGGATGGTGGACCGGAATGTTGAGGGTCGTAGCCATCTTAGAGATAAACTCCGAGTAGTTGCCGATGGAGTCGGCTGAGGATGGGGGGCTTTCACCTGCCACATTAGAGTCAGGTGTTGCAGCCCGTTCACGGTCGGAGCCATCAGGTTCATCTGAATCAGAAGGGCTGGTAGAGGAGGAGTCAGAATCCGATGGAGATAGAGGGTTGGTACCGGCCTGATGTCGAGAGGGCATCCTTCTGGATTGCTTGTGACGGCGAGACCTCGCGTGCTCCAGAGCCATGGAACTCGGGTCCGAGGGTCCTTCTGGCTGATACCAAGGACCGGGAGGATGCCAGAAGGGTCCTGTTTGGTATGGTACCGGTGGAAAGCCCGGGAACATGGGGTAGCCGGAGAATGGGTACGGTACAGAAGAGGAAGGGCCGGAGGGCCACATGCTTGACATCGGTGGTACCGAGGGCCACAATGACGGTCCCGGCGGCCCGCCCCAAGGTTGAGGTGGGGATGGTACCATAGCAGAAGGGCGGGATCTGGGTGGATTCGGGGCCCCGGTCTCGGTATCATGGTAGGTCTTCTTCGGGGCTGGTGAGGAAATCGTCCCGGCTTTCTGCTTAGACGCGTGCTTCCGGGGAGGAGACTCCGGGTGAGCACCAGCTTCAGATACTGGGGGCAAGGGTGGTACCGTGCCCTGCCATACTGGTCCTGGATAGCCCTGGTAGGGTGGAGGCGGAGGTGGCATGGCCAGAGATGAGTGGCTCAGTGCCCTAGGCAAGGGAGCGTTGGCGAAGAGGCTCGCAAGCTCCGGTCCATGATCCCGCTTTTCCGGTACCGAGGCAGCCACGGATGCCGAATCAGAAGAATCTATCGATACCGGCGACTCACTTCTTCGGTTCGGGGACAGGGATGGGGATGTCCTGCGGGAGGGAGACTTATCTCGGCGGGATTTTTTCGGTACCGATGCCTCCGAAGTGGCCTTTTTTGATTTTGATTTCTTGGCCGATTTTTCCACAGGGTCCTTCTGAGCCTGGGAAGTGGATTCCGCATCCATCGATGGACGCAGGGATTTCTCAAGAAGGTAAGTGTTAAGTCTATGCCTCCAGTTTCTGAGGGCCTGCGAGCTAAGGCTCTTGCAATGGGGGCAGGAGCCCGGGGAGTGAGCCTCCCCCAAGCAATAAAGGCAACGGGAGTGACCGTCGGAAAAGGGGATTTCCCCCCCACAACGGACGCAGTTCTTGAATAGGGAACGCTGGGCCATAAAAGGCAGGGATGGCAAAAAATAAAGGGAGTACCGTAGCGAAGCGTGCTTCCGAACCATCCAACGCGGCGGTTAGAGGGAACTGGGGCGTTTAGGCGGGAGCGCAAGGGAGCATGGGGTGAGGGGAGGAGACTAATGATTCTGCTTCCTTGCTTAGAAGTGCTTCCGGTGCCATCGCTCACGTCGCGACCGAGAACCCTGTGGTGTGGATTCACGGAGGACACGATGAAGAAGTACGGAAACGATAACCGAAAACGGAAACGACAATTTCGCCCCTCCGTGCCCATGTCTAGTGGAGATTACAGCCTCTCTGTATCGGATTCCTGAATTACTTGCCCTGTGGAAAGTATCTATATATGCATACAAGAAGCTAAAGGAGTCCCTTGTCTCGATAGAAAGGGCAGCACCAGCTGCCATTACAAAACTACCGGTAATTTAAAGGGCAATATTATATCCCATACTTAATGGGTTGTACTTTGAAGGCAACCCATAAACATCTAAAATGGTATATCTTCCTTGATGTCATGAAACAGTATGGAGAGATTCTGGTTTTCTCTAGTTGGGAGAAGATGTTTTAAAATTCTGCTTCATGTGGAGAAGTTTCTGCTGTGCTTCTCTAGGTCTGCCTCTAGGTCTGGTGCAACTGCTGCACCTTCTCAGATCTGAATGGGGTCAAGTTACATATGCTGGAGTGGTGCTCCAAAGTTTTACTCATGATGTCAGACATGGTGTCCACCCCTCTTGCCCTTTTATATTTTCAGGAGCCTTCACAATTAATTTGAAGCCACATAGTGCTCTGTATGGAGTTCAATGTTCAAAGAGATCTTGAACACAGAAAAGACTGTCAGAAAGGGATGATCAGATGTTTCATGAGATTCACAAGCCCCATGAGTGACCCCCTCTTCCCAGCCAAATTACCTCTCCTTCCCAGCCTTACCAAAACAGTAGCTAAGGGAAGACATCACAGGTTTCCTCCTTCAGTAATTTGAATGTTGTCTTGAACATAGCACCCTTTGCTGGGTTCAAGAACCCTCTCTATCCAGCCATTTCTTTTTTACTGGCTGAGTCAAGCACAATGTATATATGTTATCAGCACTTTTGAAGTGGTGAAATGAAGGATTTATACAAAAAGGCAGCTGGGAACAGGAATATAAAACACTTTCCCATGGTATGAGTTTTATTCTTGGCATTATGGCTGATCCGAGAAGTACAGCAACCAAAACAATCTCAAGGAAGTACTTCATTTATTAACACCTATTATAACTCTGCATGACAACTAGAAATCAGATCTACAAAGTTCCTCTGTTAGGAACTTAAGCCAGAACACATAAGGTCGGTTTAGTACTTACTGTTGTTTCAGGGACAGATCCTGAGTCTGAGAGCCGAACTGATATTGAACCCAGACTTTCCTCAGAAATCAGGAAGTGGCTTTTTGGACATGGTTTATATGGCAGTAGCATTCTGAGGCAACTTATCCTCTGGAAAAATTGTTTTCACTTTAAGAAGGATGCAGACAAAAAGGCCGCTACCGCACTTCAAACAGCAACAGCTTTTTGTTTTGAATCACGATTCAGCATTCTGCACTTGGCGTTTTCTCATGAACCGGTTTCTCCATCTGCACTTTGCTAAACCGCTTTTTGTTCTGATTTTGTCCGTCATTTCCCCATCATCTGCTTCTATTTCAGGGGGGGGGGGAATTAGGGTAACGTCATGCCATTGTTCTTCCATTCTAAGTAATGTAGCTAATTTTCCGCTTTTCCGACGGCAGGATAAGGCATACAGAGGGGGAAACCTGGAAAAAATCGGTGCATGGTGTCCGCAGTTTCAGCCAAATCGCTTCAAAAAGTGGTCTAGAAATCGGTTTTTAAAAAGCCACCCCTGGTAGCCGTCACAAGAAAAACTGACACAGTGGCAAAAAAGGGGCGTGGCCAAGGGCGCTCCGCAGAAAAAGTGATTGGAAATGCGGTAGATGATTTTAAAGGCGATTTGACTTTAAGCAAAAGGCGATTCAAAATCTAACTGCGGTAGGGCTCAAACTGGAATAACTTCAGAGGAGGGCAAAAAGGATGATCAGGGAAATGGAAACCAAGCCCTATGAGGAAAGGCTGATAGAACTGGGCATGTCTGGCTTTGAGGAAAAAGGTCTGAGTTAAGATGTAATAACACTTTTCAAATACTTCAAAGACAGCCATACAAGAGATGCTCTGATCTGGCCCCATGCTTTGTCCGCCTAACCGGGAGGGTAGATAGGTTTGTCCAGAGGTCACATGGTCCAGAAGGGACCAGGGCTACTCTGGGAAAGAGGGTCATGTGGTTTGACCATGGGCTGAGGGCATATAAGGACTCAATGCTAGGCAGACAGCCTCTTTGACTGCCAGCCATCTACAGGGAAGGAGCTCTGCTGACAGATGGTGACCAGTCATCACGATTTTGGCTGCATGGCTGCCATTGTCCACACCTGACCTTCTTCCTGAGCAGGCTCATCCCAACGCAGTGGTGCACCATCTCTTGCCGAACAGCCCCCCCCGCTACCTTGCCTCTCAGCTGTCACAGTGAGAGCTTCTCCTGCCTCATTCTACTAGGGCACATACCTCGTAGCCCCCTTTCTGTGGTGGTCAGTGCAAGTGGCAAAACGTTGTCAATCCAAGAGTAGTGAAATATGACCTATCAGAATGGCAGCTCTCAACAATAATTATGAACAGATTAGGATAGTAGATATAACAGACCAGGATGATTAATAACACACCAAAGTTATTGACAAAGGCTGCCCAGACCTCTAAATCTGCCAAATTCAAGGTGCTGACCTTAACCTACAAAGCACAAAATGGCCTGGGTCCAACCTACCTCAAAGATTGAATATTGCAGTATGAACCAGCTTGGGTGCTAAGGTCATCAGGAGAGGCCTTTCTCTCCATCCTGCCACCTTCACAGGTGCGCCTCAGAAGAACACATGAAAGGGCCTTCTTTGTTGCTTCTCCCAGACTCTGGAACTCCCTCCCACTGGAGGCCAGGACTGCCCCACCTCTGCTGTCTTTCCAGAACCAAGCAAAGACCTTCCTCTTCAGGTAAGCTTTCCCTGAATGAGGGACCTACCTACAATGTGACTTTATATGAATTACCACTAAAGATGGGCACAAAACACCAAAGTGGCATTTTGTTTCATTTTTCATTTCGTTTTTTATTGTTTTATTTTGGTTAGAACAAAATGACTTTTTAAAAAAATTGTTTTCTTTTTCATTTGTTTCTTTTTTGTTTTTAATTTATTATTATTTTTTATCTCGTGCCAACCAGCTGGCCCATGGGCCAAGTCGGCATTTTTTTTATTTTTACATTTTTTATTTTTCATATCTTGTACGGGCCGGGTCGGCATGTTTTTTTTTTTAAATGTCATGCCGACCAGCCGCCCCATGGGCTGGGTTGGTGTGTTTTTTTTTTTTTTATTTTTTATTTTCCTTATCTCGTGTCAACGAACTGGCCCATGGGCCAGGTTGGTGCGGTTTTACATTTTTTTACATTTTTATTTCTCTTATTTCATGCTGACCAGCTGGACTGTGGGCTCGGTTGGTGCATTTTTTTATTTTTATTTTTAAGGGTTTTTTCTCCCCACCCCAGCGCCTATCAGCTGGCGTGCGGGGTTGGGGAAGGAAAAAAAGTTTTAAAAGCCCATCCTTTCCCCCTACCTGATCAAGTGTGGGAAAGGGCTGGCTTTTTAAACTTTTTTCCTGCCAAAGTCCCATTCTCCAGCTGATCGGTGGTGGCTTTGGCAGGGGGAAAAAAGCCCACAGTTTCCCCCACCAATTGGGTGCATTTGGAGGGGGGTGCTGGCTTTTCCCCATAGGAATGCATTGCTTCAATGCATTCCTATGGGAAAATGAAAAATGAAGTGAACAAAACAGAAATTTCCATTTCATTTCATTTTTCTTTGATCGTTTTTTGTTTCGTTCATTATTTGTTTTGTTCCATAATGAATTAACAATGAGTAACAAAACAAATAAAAAATTCATTTCGTGCCCATCTCTAATTACCATACACAATTGCATTGACTGATTTCATAACAACACTAGTGTTTTCCATGTTGCTTTTCACCCCTCATAATGGATTTTTCTTTTCTTCTTGCATGCTCTTTTTAGCTCTAATGTTAATGTTCTAAGGTGCCTCTTCAATACTCCCTATTCTTAACTTGAATATGTCTTAAATATTTTGGACTGTATATTGTCCCTCATTGTTGTAAGCCAACTTGGGTCCTTTTCCAAGGAGAAAGGTGGCATAAAAATAGCCTCCAGCCCCCCCTCCCCCGCCAACAATAATTACGTGAACATCATTTAGCCACTTGCACTTTCAGGCCCCCTTGCGGGAGAAAACAGCAACAGTGACAGACTGAATTTAAGACAATAAATTGTGGCCCAATTTAATCCCACAAATGTGTCTTGACTCTTTATTTCTGGGATGGGTGGACAACGGAGGAGCAGGATTTTTCTTCAGTAATTCTAGAGGGCAGGACACAATATAATGGGTTCAAAGTACATTTGGTTGAATATCATGTTGGAGCAGTACAATAATGGGACCAATTACGGAACCAACCAAGTCGTTAGTGCATTCAAGAGAAAGTAGGCCAACTGTGTGTCAGAACTACATTGATTTGGACTCCTGGACTGAATAGGGAGGTAGACTCAGAGGCCTTACAGGCTTCTTCCAAGTCTACTATTCTATGATTCTTTGAATTGTTTGGCACTGTATACCCAAAATAATTTTTGAATTGTTTGGCATTGTATATCCTAAACAATTGTTTTGTAGTGGGTTTATCAGCGACTGTAAAGTAGAAGATAAAACTACCCAGGTAACATGAAAACTTGTGGGGCTTCAAGAATAGAAAGAACTAAAGAAAGAAAGAAAGAAAGAAAGAGAGAGAGAGAGAGAGAAAGAAAGAAAGAAAGAAAGAAAGAAAGAAAGAAAGAAAGAAAGAAAGAAAGAAAGAAAGAAAGAAAGAAAGAAAGAAAGAGAAAATAATAGACCAGCTGCATATCAGTTTCACTGACAGTGAGCTAATGCATGGGTAGACACCCTTCTTATCAGTTCCAAATGAGGCCTTTAGCAGTAATCTAAGATTTGTGCACCTCTGAGGTGAAAATGAGAGAGGAAGCATCACCAGTGCTTATGTAAACTTCCTGTATTACAGCTCCTTCTCTATCCCAATGCTCTCCCTCTCTTCCCTGATATCTTGAGCTCATGAAAGAGGAAGCTACAAATTGGGATGAAAATGTTAAAAGCTTCTATTACTCTAGGGCAGTGGTGGCAAACATTTGGCATGCCAGATATTTTAGATCACAACTCCCACAGTCCTTTGTCATTGGCAAATTCAGGCTTAGAATTCTGGGAGTTGCGGTCCAGAACGTCTGGAGTGTCAAAGGTTTGCCACCACTGCTCTAGGGTATGTTCATTGCAGAATGGCCTGAGGGATTTCAATAAGTTTTAAAAATAATCTCAGAACTAGCAACAACACAACCTGTCGACTGTGGGTGACTGATAGCCTGCGGGGTTGTCAGAAGTCACCTGCCAGGTCCCTGCCAGCCTGGAAACTCCCATTTTTTACTCCTCTTTCCTGCCGTTCCACATTTTTAAAAAAATTCCTGCCACAGTGCTCCTTGCCTGGGGATTGGTGGAGAAGGGGCCAGAGGGTGGTGCAGAGGAATCTGCGGGGTGGCACTGCCTGGCCCCCCACCGACTGGTGTTGGCTTGGTGGGCACAGAAGGGTGGCTGCAGCCTCCTGGGGCAGCTGTGAGGCCAAAGGGGGGGGAGATGGTGGCGGCGGCGGCTAAGGAGGCAGCGGTTGACGAACACCGAAAGGGGGTAGCTCCCTCCTCAGTAAACACACACACACACACATCACCCCTTTCTCAGCACGCACGCACACCGTCCCTCACTGCTTTGCAAGCCTTCCTCCCCCCTCTTTCCCCCTCCCACATCCCAAGCTCCAGCTCCCTCTCCCCCCACGACCTTCAACTGAGTCGGAATCCCCTCCTTGCTGAAAAACAGGGATCAGAAGCAGCTTTTTTAGTCCCCACTGTCGTTTGAGTCAGCTAAAGAGGCGCACCATCATGTGACTCAAATAGATACTACCCCCAGAGGAAGTACCAGGAAAATGTGCTTCAGGGGGCATGGCTGACATTATTTTTCAGAAAAGCCGGCTACTCGTGAGGCCACAATTTTTGGAGGTGGCTTTTCTGGAAGTTAAAAGTGCATTTTATCGGCCATGGGATAGAGCCCTTATTGAGTTATCTAGTCACCAAGTAGTTATGTCTATTGATTTATTGTCCTGTTGTCTCCCTTGCAGAAACAGAGTCTATCCCCCCACCTTTTGGAAATGTTTTTATAATAGCTAAAATTTGTTGACCCAAGTCATGTTACAGTACATATTACTGGTGGAACAATAATTACACGCTTAGTAATGCACCTCCTTAATCACCAGTAATTCCTCACAGAAAATTAAACAGTTTAATTTACAGATGCAATGTAGAGTGATAATATGGATGCAAATATGGCTTTCTAATTCCTGTTATTAGGTAGAACTACTTTGTGGTGCAAGATGTTTGAACCTAGAAAGTTCACACTGGGGCAGAATATCCTTTTTCTCCTACTCTCAAAGCCGTACCTCAAAATGACCCTGAAATTGGCCCCTTAGATTGCAAAATACAGTTGCTACATAAATGGTGACCAACCCAGAGCTTCTATGCCAGTGATGGCGAACCTTTTAGAAATCGAGCGCCCAAACTGCAATTCAAAACTCACTAATTTTTCGCAAAGTGCAAATACAGCAATTTAACCTGAATACAGGTGGCTGTGAAGAGGGCGATGTCGGGTGCCCACAGAAAAGGCTCCGAGTGCCACCTTTGGCACCCGTGCCATAGGTTCGCCAACACTGTTCCATGCAATCCTTCTGAAGGAGTGGCATGATCAGAAAGTGCTCTTTGGGCAGACTCAAAGCTGAGACTCAAAGCTGTAAAGGCTGCTGGGAACATTAATGACATAGAACCAAAGTGTCAGCAAAAGGTGTGGGGTGGGTGGGCAGGCTTGAGGCTGAATTTTCTGATGTTCTCTCACTAACCACACATCCCTGATACAGCACTGTAGCACTGCATAGTAACCCCATTGAATATGGTAGTACATTCAGCTACTTTATGCAGGCCATGCCAGCTGTGCCATGTGATAGCAGAAGGGGTGAAGTCCATATTAGAATTAGTGGTTTCTGAGCCCCTCTCTAGGCCCTGGAAAAGCTGTTCATACTAGTATCTTAATGGGTGTGTGAGACCTTCATGTGGTAAATTTGGTGTTGACATTCAACACCTACCCCATGCTTAGGGTGAATAAATTGACATAAATTTTATAAATATTGAAAACCTGCAAAAGACTCCCAAGGGAGTACATTGGATGTCAAGGAGCAGCTAGCCTTTGATTAACTCAAACAGAAATTTTACTAGGCCTCCATATGTTACCCACCCGCCCACACTTCAGCAAGCCTACAAAGCACTGTACGGCCCGGTTCCTAGCTACCTCAAAGATCGAATCCCACAGTATGAACTGGCTTGGGTGTTATGGTCATCAGCAGAGGCCCTTCTCTTCATCCTGCCACCCTCACAGATACGTCTCATGGTAACACACAAAAGGGCCTTCTCAGCTGCTGCGCCGAGACTCTGGAACTCCCTCCCACTATTGGCCAGAACTACATCATCTCTGCTGTTTCTGGAAACAAGCAAATCTCTTCAGACAAGCTTTCCCTGAATGATGGACTACCTATTATGTGTCTTTATATAAATCTATCATATATGATAACACAGACTTTGTGTTTATAACCACTAATAACTTTGTGTTTATATCTCCCTTGTGTGATTGCATTGACACTATGTTTTCAATGTAGTCTCCATCCCCCATAACTTTTGGATGGTCTACTGTGCATGATTACATGGAATTTTTACTCTCTCTTTAACTGCTTGTGTTCTCTTGTAGCTTTTATGTTGTCTTTTAATGCTGTAGATGTCCCTCAATTCCCTGTTCTCAAACTTGAATATGCCTTAATTGTACTGGACTGTATATTGTCCCTCATTACTGTAAGCCACCTTGGGTCCTTTTCCAAGGAGAAAGGCAGGGTAAAAATACTACAAACAAACAAACAAACAAACAAACAAATCCTTCTCTTCATGGATGCTTCCAAAAGGGGGCTGGGGCTGAGTTTCCCCAGCAATGAGAGAGTGGGGAACACTCCATCCTGTTCCTGAGCTGCTGCTTGTTGGATGCCTTTTTTTTCCTTTTTTTTTTTGCTGATAACCAACCATGCCCCCCTTTGCAGTGGTTACAGTGGATGGAAGACATCAACCTCAGCTGGTACTTAGTGCTGCAACTAGATATGTGTTTCATTACACTTTGTTCTGATTCATATGCCACAGGTGTCATGTGAAACCCACACACCCACTCCTGGCTGGTTGGCCCACTCAACCTTATTCACATGCTGATGGGATCCTCCTTCTCCAATGGCATGCTAGTTTGGGCAGGAGCTCAGGCTACCCTTCCTCACCTCCTCAGGCAGCTGACCACTCCAGTGAGAAGGTGGGATGAGGATTTTCCCCACATGGCCCATGAGTGGCTCCTCTAACTACAGAGAGAAGGAGCAGTAAGATGCTCCTTCTCTCTGTTCTTAGAGAGAAGAACAGAGCATACGGATAATGCTCTGTTCTAACAGACAGTAACCTTGTGGGCCATTTAATGTGGCATCACTATGGCACAGCAGATATATTTTAATATTTATTGTAAGTTACTTGAGGCACTGTTTCACCTACCTATTGAAGGAGGCACATGAGATGCCTTAGAAGAATGTGGCCACAGTAAGTGACAAATCTGAAAGGAAACCCAAGACATTTCGGATGAACAATGAGGATGTGTAGATTTCACTCCACGCACAAGCCTTCCTGGAAGAACAAAGCATTTTGCACAAGAGAAGTGTTGAACATATTTCTGAGTCAAATGGAATCGATATGTATTTAAGACTGGTTTATGGCCATATACCAAAACATTAAATAAAGCCACCATTCTCTAATCTTGTCATCATTTTTTTCTGGAAACCTAGGAGATACACTGTCAAGGCATTATACTACCTTCAGGCGTCAGTCAGTTTCTTAGTGGAATGTTGCCTGCTCTTCAACTGCAACAGAGGAAGAGTGCAGCCTTCCAAATGTTCAGTTGGAGCCCATGCAGCCTCCAACCTATGCAACCAATTTCTGTGTCACAGGGTGGTGTTGCAGTGCTAAACCATCACCATCTTGTTTTTCCTAAATTGGTCTTCGCCCAAAGCGGACTGAAGATGACAAAGAGTCTAGAGATATTGCTGAGTATTCCATCCTGAGCTTTGATGGTTTATGGTGCATACTCTTGCTGTCAAACTCTATGAAAAGACAAATCTGGTATAAGAAATGGCAACACATAAAACCTGTTTCAGAACATTTCTGTCTACCTGAACACTCTTTGAATGATCTGAAAGTAACTGTCTTGGGGAGGGTGGGAAACATGCTACAGAACTCGACTTGAAAGAGAAATAGTTGAATACATAGGAATGCTGAAGAAGCATTCAAAAGGATTACACATCCTTCAAGGGAACTGCCTAACCTATTACCAAGTGTGAAATCCTAAACTAATTCCAGAGTGTGTAACTTCTGTCAACAATGCTCTTGTTACTTTGTAGACCCAGAGACTGATAAATCAGTCTTATTTCTTTACTAAAAAAATTGTCACATGTTCATTATCTCTATTCTGGAGTCATCTCAAGGAGTCATGTATAAAGATGACAGTCATATAATCCAGCTCTAATGTTTTAAGAAATTGAATTGACTGCAAAAACTCACATCAGTGTTTAAGATACCACTATATCTGCACATACTCTCTTTCAGTCTCTCCTGTTATTTTCCTGTGTGTTCAAACAGAATGCAACTGCATGTGCATTATTAGAAAACCTGGAGGTAGTAACAGTTTGTTTGGGTGTCCATGTAAATGCAGATCAATGCTGGATGGCATAGCAAAACACCTAACCACAAGGGATGGTTGAAGGCTATGCTTTACTTTTAAATTAAGTCTTCCTAGTTTACCTCTCCATAAGGTCTTATGGTTCTTCAGCCGTCTATCCTCTCCTTTGTAATTCACCTCAAAGTTCAAGGCAACATTTGAAGGCTATCCAGCCTGTTTTTCAGCATCTCCTGTCATAAAAGCACTGAACAAGCAGGTACATTGGTTAGGTTTGTATTTATTGATCTAAAATATTTTAACCCACCTATCTCTTTAAAAGAGAACCTAGGCAGTTTACAACAATTAAAAGGCAGTATTTAAGATTAGTAACAATAACAGTTATAAAGAATCAATGAAAACAGCACCAAAACCCATTAGGAACACCAAAACTCATTCAGTGTAGTAAGGTCTTCAATCTCCTGCTTGCAGAAGAATCCTAATGTTGTGGCCAGTTTAACTTCCTGTGGGAGTGGGTTCCAGAGCGTGAGAGCAGCAACAGAGAATGCTCTCTTCTGTGTCCCCACCAAATGTACCTGTGAAGGTTCTGGGTCAGAGAGAAAGGCCTCCCCTGATGATGGTAGCATTTAAGCCATTTAGGGGTTTATAGGTTAGAACCGGCACTTTGAATTCCGCCTGGAAACAGATCAAGCAGCCAATGGAGCTTCAGTAACACTTGGGTGGTGTGATCCTTTGTCCGCCCAGCCCGAAATAAAGAGACGAGACACATTTTGGGATTAAACATGGGCCACACTTTATTAATATTTCATTGTACTATTGATCCTACTGTTTAGCCTTTAAAGGGGGAACCTGAAAGGGGCAAGTGGTGCTGCGGGCTTTCCCCATAACCAAACTCCGGTTTTAACCGGTGGGGCAGAACCCCCCCCCCAGCAATAGAGTTATGGGCAGCCCTTTGCCGATCTTTACATCAATGGTCATAAATCAATATTTACTGTCCTTTCTATTTCTAATCATAATGTGGGAATTTAAGGGCTGCCCTTGTATTAAGCCATATTTCATCCTATTTCCCTAAGGGACTAACCGCCACTTGCCCTTACTGCCAAGTGTGACCAGTGACATTTAGGTGGATCCCCATAGTGAAGAGAATAGGATGGGCGAAAACACACCACTGCTCAAGGCCAATCAGAGCGGCGGCCAAAAATTCCCATCCTGCCCTTACGGAACCAGCTAATCTCATTCTCCTCATGGGGAGGGCGGCCAGGAGCACGGCCAGGAGACAAAGACCCCTTTGATGGGCTGCTATCCCCTTACCTAGAGGCTATTGCCAGGGGTCAGCTGACCAGTGCTCAGCCTCTGGCCAATCTTGCCAGCTCTGCTGGCAATGCCCGACTGGCCAGCCTGGCAGCAAGCCAGCGTGTCTCTGTCAGGCGGGTGACAATGAAGCCCCTCCCAGGAGAAGCCTGGTCAGAGCCCCCTTGTCGAACTCCAGTTAGCAATCTGTCTGCTGTGTTTTGGGCCTACTGAAGTTTCATGTCACTTTCTATAGTCAGCTCCACACAGAGTGTGTCACTGTAATCCAGCCAGGATGCAACTTAGGCCTGTGTCACTGTGGCCTAATCAGACTTCTTCAGGAACATGTGCAGCTGGCACATTAGTTTTAACTGTGCAAATGCATTCCTGGCAGCAGCCAAAACCTGGGTATCCAGACTCAGAGAGCACACTTGGGTTTTCAGTGGGTGTGTAACACCATCCAACACAAATGGTATCCTTGTTCCCTGATCTGCTGTTTGACTGACCAGGAGCACCTCTGTCTTGTCTGGATTAAGTTTCAGTTTATTCATCTTCATCCCGCTCATTTCAGACACTAGACACTGATGTAGACACATAACAGCGTCTCCAGATTTAGAAGGCAAGGAGAGATAGAGCTAGGTGTTATTAAAAAAGCTGATAAGCCAAGCTACTTTGGAAAACATGACTACAGTATAGGAAATTATTGTGATGGATTATACATATGGATGGGCAAACGTGAGAAACAACTGATACCTACTGTATGTGGTTAAATGAAAAGATACGTTGGCCAAATTCTCTTACCTAGTTACACAGCATGAACCACAGAACTTTTGGGGGGAAAGTTGCCACAAATTAAGACATTCATGTGGACATTATCAGTTACACACTGACTTGCAGCTGATAAATGCTGCTGCACTGGCATGCATGAATGACAATAAAATACACTGTGTCTACAATATTAAATGGATCTTCTAGCCTCTTCATCTTCAAATGGCAGAATCCTCCACTAACCATAGGTGGCTATTATATGCTACATTGAATCTGGAAGTTGAGTCATAGAAACTGGACTTTTTTTTTCCTTGAGAAAAAAAGTCCAGTTGCCACGACTCACCTTCCAGATAAACTCACCTGGATGACTGAGAATCTTCACAGATGCTACACTGAAGTATGATTGTTGAGATCATTCCTGCAGGTAGGTGAGCTGATTCCCCCCCATCCTTTACTTAGCAGCAAATGAAGCCCATTCATACTCTGCAACTTTATATGTTATACTGCACTTGCCTAGATGAATTATTGTGGTTATTGCTGGTGGTGGTGCTGTTCTTTTGACTTATGTACCACCCCATAGTGCCAGAGCACTCCCTAGGCAGTTTTCAGTAAAATTGTGCAAGGAACACTCAAGTTATGAGCAGAGACCTAACTGTATTACTGTAGTTTAACCATTGCACTATGTCTTTAATTTGCTCATTTTATGGATGCATCTTTCCACTTCCAAATTCATGTACGTTTTCCTCCATGATGCATAATCTTCTGTATAGCCATTTGTTATGCTTTGTGGACACCACATATGCTGTTATAGATAAGTAGAAAGGAAAAACAAATCCTGTTTGACCCATTTCTGGAGTATTTTAGAGTATTTTTGTTCAACAGCCCATGTGATTTCTCTCTCTCTTTTAAATCCGAGATGTTCTTTCCACAGAACAGTGCCTAGAAAGCCTTGGCTAGGGAAGAGATCAAATTTCACATACTCTTTCATAAGGATTTTCTAAAATTCCCGAATTTCTTCATCTTCTGAATAAAAAGAGCTGCCAGATACATCAGAATGCTCTCCATGCTGAAAACAGCTGTACCTCCTGAATTTGGTTAGGGTTAAAGTCTGGAGTTGCTGCTGTTCTCTATGGTCTGTGCAGAGACTCTTAGTACTCTCAAAAGAATCTTGGAAATGGCATTGATCTCATGCTGCTTGCCTGGATGATTCATGGAGCTGCACAAAGGTATCCTAAGATGCCAGATCATGCGGTTAATAATCTCATGGAGATTTGGGTTGGATATCCAGATCTACATTTAGTTGTTGGTTTACATTTCTTGCTCTGGTGGGAGTTAACCCCATTATTGCATTCAGCCTTTTCTCATGCCTTTGTCATGCTCTATTATAAGATCTACAGTTCAGGTAATTTATAGATCTATTCTTGAGCACTGCGAGGCATGCTAATGACTATTCTATCTAAGCCTCCTGCATAAAATAAAATTTCTCAATTATTTTCAAATACTCCATTCATCAAGACTAACTTAAGTGGGCTTGAGTTTATTCTCTTTTAAGTGCATCCTATTTTAATCTGAAGTATTTTAAAAAGAAATCATAGCACACATTAATTTGAACCGATGCTGTCATATTTTAATGTGATTGACTCTTACCATTGTCTTGCTAGAAGCAGATAACATAATTCCACCAATGTGACTCTACCAAAGAGCTTGATCTTGCTGCCATTTTAGAGTTAACCATTGCCCCTAAAATAACTTGTCAGAAAATCCCACTTCCCTGAATAAAACAGGTTAAGCAGAGTCCTAAAAGTGGATCTTCTAAGCAGTTTGTTTACTCTCTCACACAATGTTGTTGAAGTGTTGAAAAATATATTCCACCTGTATCTCATTTTGGATTACAGAAACTTTGTTCCGCTAGTTGTTTTGACACATAGGCAATGTGTTGAAGCCACCATGAGATGATTTATTTGGCCTTCTAACTGGTTATATGACATACATTCCATGCATGGAAGCCATTGAGAAGGCTAGTAGCTCTGAACGAACACTAATCCCCTCTTGTTAGACTGCTTTGATTGTATGCTTGTGGTGTCAGAAGATGTTTGCTGTGTCATGCGTGCCAGACATACAAGCTCACATAAAAATCATGTTTCACCTTCCCCAAAGTATAAAGAGACAGGATGTTGCAAATTGGGTGAATTGGGTCAACAAATTTATTTAATTAAAATTTTAACTTATCCGTTCTTCAGTGGGCCCTTATAATAGTGTGGATTGTAAAAGAAGAGCAGGGATCTTCCTTGACCAGTTCTCCTGTCTTATGAGGGCAAGTCCCAAGCCTCTGTGCCCTGCAATACGCCTACACAGCCATGACTCCATTGCTACCTGAGACAATCAAGCAAGTGGTGACAATGTAAATACTAGCAGACACCTAGTATGCATAACTACTTCATTATCTTTTCTTTGTACCATAGGCACATACGTACATAGGAATGTGTTTAGTATGTGGTGTTGCACTCCTTGGATGCTAAAACTTGCATTTTCTAATATACTGAATATGTTTCCAAAGCAGCCATCAATCACTTCTATATCACAGCGGCCACATAATTTTCAAATGTCAGCTTTCAGCTCAGGAAAGTTTGTGGAAGAGCAATTTCAAACATGATTAGAATGACAATAGGATGCTTAACTTATCTTTAGGTTTAGGATAACTTTTTCAAATATTTTCTCTAGGCACTTCACAATGCGTAGCCAATGTCATTAACTCAATGAACGGCCCACCTCTATCCTTCAACAGAAGAGTGATATCAAAGAGCAGTGTTCAGGAGGTCATCCAGCAATGGCAGCATCAGCAATAGAACTCAAAGAAGCCCATCTGCCATTCTCTAGCTTTCTTGAATAGTCCAGATTCCCTCCTTTAAGACTGTTGTGAAATTATTTATAGGGCATTTACACACATAGTCTGAAGGACATCAAATATTTCTAATTATATCCAGACATGTCAAATGACAATTATGTCTTTAGTCAAGTTTGCCAAACAATGCTTTACAGGGAAAGGTTAGCCAAAAATGCCTTGAGGGAAGAATGGCTTAGGGTGGAGGGAGGACAGAGGCTGGGACTTCTCCTCACTCAAGAGTATAAAAGAAGGTCCAGGACCAACCAGCCTTGTCCTTCCTAGGCTAGTTAGTAGGTAAGTGCTGGGGGTGATGTGGCCCCCCCCCCGGATGGGAGTAGCACCCCAAATTCCTCACATACCAGTTCATTCTGAGCATCTTTGCCATTAATGCAAGGGGATAGACTTTGTCAGTGTACATTTCAAACATGCCCATTTGATTCATCACTGGAAGTCATTATGAAAAGCATTAGTAACAAGAGATTCAACCTTTTTTATTTTGCAGTACTGACCAGCATTGTGCCTGTACACTACTCATCTGAATTATCAGGAGGTAAGATTGATTCTACCCAATTTTTGAAAATGTGGGAATTCAAAGAAAGCAGTCTGTCAGACTGGATCAGTTGGGGGCAGTTGCTGTATTCCTTGGGCATTGTGTGCTGCATGAAATATTTAGCATTTATTGAATATTATTCTCTGCTGCATGCGGTCCACAGTGACTGATCTTGATGTCCTGCTGTGTCAAGTTCTCCTGGCATGTCCTCTTCTTTTCTAAGCATCTGATAGGCATTCTAGTTTTTAGTTGTTACCTGTGACATTATTTTTTCTTCAAAATAGACACTGTCAAAATTCTTCATTGTGACAATGGACAAACATTTGGAACTGAGGATCTTAAACATTCTTTAATGAATGGGGCACCTATACATGTTTTTCTTTTTCTTCACCTCTCTCTCTGTAAAGGTGGCCATATGTTGGATATTCCCATGGATAAGTCCCTTATTTTATGATTGTGATTCTATCTGATTCTATCTGATTATATTTGAAGCTTTACCCATTGTGATGACGACTTTTAGCCAATACAATAAACAATAAATTGAACTGGCTACAATCAGATGAAGGAAAGCTAGCTGATACCAACATAAACAAGTTCCAGGCCTTTCCTGGAATCCCTTCTGCCAAAGGAAAGGGTCAAGAATGGATTTCTGATGAAGCAGTAAACAGCTTCCTATGATTAGAGATGGGCACGACTTGAAAATTTTTTTTTTCGGATTTCATCGTTAGTCGGGCAGTTCCGTTTCGGGTTGTTTTTTTTTTTTAAAATTCCGTCCAAATTAGTCGGTTCATTTTTTTCGTTTTTTCAAAAAAATGAATAATACTGGTTTTTTTTTTGGGGAGCCAGTCCTGAGGCACCTCTGTGGGGTGGGTGCCTCAGTCTGGGGGAGGGGAAAGGGAAATGGGCTTTAAAGGCACCCATGGGTGCCTCCTATCCTCACCCACTAGGAAAAAATGGAAACAGGCTCCAAAAACCCCTCTGACATCCCAAAGGCCCCTCCTCAGCACTGCTGCTGCAAAATTTTTATGCAAAGCCATTGGATATTGTATACCAGTTTTGCAGACAGTGACTGTGAAGACTAGTGGATGGCACTGAACCCAGAGCCATAGGTGAGATGCCTAACAGACTTCTGGCTCACCATTCTCACACAGATCAAAAAATTCCCAACTTTCCAGTAGGTAATGGAAAACATCTGGCTTAGGGGGCATAACCAGGTTTTTTAAGGGCCAGTGGCAGGCTGGGGACAATATTTTTGGAAACGGTGGGCATGAAATTTAGTCAGCATTTTAAAGGTGCCTCTCTGACCCCTAAGAGACAGTCTGTTTCATTCTCCATGTGTTCTGTTTTAGGGTTATGGAAAGGGGGGCTGGAACTGGTTTTAGGGGGCTTTTGGCAATCCCAGAAGTCTCCAAAAGCCAAGTGTTAGGCATTGATTTCTGGGATGGCTCCAAAAGCTTTGCATGGTGACTGAAGGGCTGGCCAGAAAGAGAGAGCCCATCAGGCTGGAGATGTAAAAAAATAAAATAAAATAAAATCAATGGACTACAGAGGAAGAGAGGAGAGACATTTTATTGCAACAAAAACCCATTTTCTAGAGTTTGAAAATCTGGCAGCTTATAATCTTTAGGCAGAGTTTCTGTGTGCTTGTGTGTTTTTCACCACTCATTTCAAACACAGTAACAATTGTCTTTGACACTTATTTATCATGAGCCGGGATGATCCTCAGTGATTCCTTTTTAATCCACAAGAGCTTTTGCATAGTGCAATTGAAATGCTTTTAACTGGTGCTTGATAGTGACACATAATCACTTATCCAATGGAACAGAAGACAAAGGCATTTACTAAGTAGAAAACAACCGATTGCCTATTTATCTCTTTTGGAATAAGGGGGGCTTTTGCTGGCTGCCTCTAGCATGCGAGTCCCAAGAAAGCCCAGGACGGTGGGGGAGGCCGGGACCTCACATCAAACCCCTGGAAGGTGCCCTGAGGCACTGCAGGCATTTTTCCGCCTGAGATTTAATTCTGAACCGGGTTTTTATCTGTATTGATATAGTAAATAACAGTGGCAAATCACCACTAATTAATAGGTTCTAGTTGAGTTTCTCGGTGCACATTTGAACACAAGCACCTCGTTCATTAGTAACAGTTTGTCTAATGATTGAATGAGAATAATAAATTACCATTTGGATTCAATCAGCGCTTTAAATATGTAAACTTCCTTAGGACCATGCTCCATAGAGATGCATACAAGGAGGGCAGAAGGGGAAGGCTGGAGTCAACCAGGCTTTCCAAAGGTGGTCAAATTAGATTAGGCAGGATCAGGCTAAACAGGGTCACTAAAATAATAGTAAATGTGAAATGATGCCATTCATTCCCCAATGCAAGTTTTGACTAGTTTCAAGTCTAGAAACTGCACTGCATCTTAGGCACCCAGTTTAGCATGATTAAGAGCTTCAATCACTTTCAAAAGATGCATTGCTTTCATTTAAAGGGAAAGATTTATCATGGCCCTTAAGGCTACCACTTGAAGATTCACAACCAATAATGAAAAATGGGAGACTTTCTTTACCCCTCCAAAGGAAAGTAAGGTTTACAAATTCTCATTGCTCAAAATCGTTAAGAAGCACAGATGTTTTGAGAAACTGGAAGCTTTCTCTTCTTTGTTTCTCTGTGGCCCTGTTTTGACTCCAGTTTTATTGGCATTAAAGCAGCTCAGATTTGCTCTTAGAGAATGTGACTATGTTCTGTGGTGCTAAATTATATACAACACTTTCCAAAGTATATATAAAGCATTTGGAGATGGGTCCCTTGCAGATGTTGGCCGCCCCATTCATTTTATTCAAGACACCAGTGCAAATGTGTTTGTATTTATTTGTTGGTGTGAGTAAGATGGCTGAATGCATGTTCTGGCTTTACCAGCAGCTAATAAAGGCTGCTGGACTAGAATTCATAATTAAAGTGACTGAAATAACTTGCCAATAATCTATCAATAGAAAATGTCAGGTTGCCAAAAAAAAAATTCAAGCAATAAAATGCTTATACTACAGACTGAGGCATTATGCAGGGGGGCAGTTTAAATTTGAGATCCTCATATAAATTCTTCCTTTCCCTCCTACACCAGTGCTATCAGATAAACTGCAGCCATGTCGTCAGATTCTGAGATGGCAGTCTTCGGGGAAGCTGCCCCTTATCTCCGCAAGCCAGAAAAGGAGAGGATTGAGGCCCAGAATAGGCCCTTTGATGCCAAAAACTCAGTCTTTGTGGTGGATCCTAAGCTGTCCTTCGTGAAAGGCACTGTTCAGAGCAGGGAAGCAGGGAAGGTCACCGTCAAAAAAGAAGGTGGAGAGGTGAGTAGCTTATAGAGGAAAGTTATACTAAAAAAGAATACATTTGGTTTGCTTCTGTTGGCTGAACGGTGTCTTGTTTTCTTGCAGACGGTGACGGTTAAGGATGACCAAGTCTTTCCTATGAACCCTCCCAAATATGATAAAATTGAGGACATGGCCATGATGACCCACCTCCATGAACCAGCTGTCCTGTATAACCTCAAAGAGCGTTATGCAGCCTGGATGATCTATGTGAGAACAGTTTGTTGTTTACCATTGGCTTTATAAAGCAGAATAATTATCTCACATGGGAGCCAGTTTTTGACTGAGCCTTTCTTTATAGACCTATTCAGGACTCTTCTGTGTCACCGTCAATCCCTATAAGTGGCTGCCTGTGTACAACCCAGAAGTTGTTAATGCCTACAGGGGCAAAAAGCGTCAAGAGGCCCCTCCTCACATCTTCTCCATCTCTGACAATGCGTATCAGTTCATGTTAACTGGTAAGCAGTTCAACCCACAACATAGTGACTATGCAGTGCCAGATTCTTAAATTGAATCAATATCCTTTCCCAAAGTTTTATGCATGACCTGTTCTCTTAGAGGGAAAAGGGGAACATTAATTCAGTTGTCCCATAAAACATACTGACCCCTAATTGGACTACTTGACCATATTGTTTATTGTTTATTGAACATTGTTTATTGCTTTGTTGACCCTATTAGCCTTTTGGCCTTCAGTTTCTAGCTTGGTATGGCATATAGCAGGGGCTTGCTCAGAAGGAAGAAGTTTAAAATCCAAGAGAAGTATAGAGAGGAGCAAAGAAATTCAAATTCATGATATGTTAGCTAGGTGTAAGAGAGCTGGAACACACGACTGCTTAAAAATCCAATAAATGTTGTTGTGTATGTGCTCTTTTCAAAGATACAGAATCGTCTGATCAAACGTGGCCAAAACCCTCTTTGGCAATCTGCCATATATGAATTAATTGGCATAAGCACTTGATGTGGCTTGCTGCATCTTATGATTCAGTGTGCAACAGAAAATGCTTAGGCTAACACCTTAACTTCCAGCTCTTCACCAAGCAGACTGATGCCAATCCATTCACATTCCAGTGTACTCAATAAGATTATGACTAGTAATTCCTAATGGAAGTAGAAATACAAATGCACCATCCAGATGATATATAACCATCTTTTGAGATTATTAGGCTTCCGATGGTGCATGTTAAATAGAAAATGTTTCATTTCACTTTCAGTTACATTCCTGTTCCTTTGTTTTCCTAGATCGTGAGAATCAGTCAATCCTGATCACGTAAGTACAGATTCAAATTGGTATGCTTCCAGTCAGAGCAACCTTTGCTGTAAAGTACAATGGATGACTAGAGATGGGTTTAAACATTAGGAAGAATTCCCATTTCAGAGCTGTTACGGCAACGGAATATGCTCCACGGAGAGTGGTGGAGTCTTCTTCTTTGGAGGTTTTTAAGCAAAGGCTGGATGGCCAATTTGGTCTGATTTGTCGTGATGGGGGTTTCTTGCATAGCAGTGATTGGACTAATGCCAAGCGGCACTTCCAAAAGTTTTTCTAAGTTAAAAAAGAATAATTATCTCACCCTAAAAGTAGCTTTTAACTGTCTGAGGGCACCTACCAGGCCAGAAGGGTGTTTTATTTGGGGGTGGCTCCCCGCCCCCTCTCTTGGCTATTGCTAACCCAGAAGTGCTGCGCTGCTGGTACCAGGCTGGGAGGGGCGCATCCATTTGCCATGCAGTCCATCTCTCCAAAATGGCGTATCAATATTTTTTTGAAATGGTTGCAGTTCAACCCCAACAAAGTGACAGAAACATGCCAGATTAGCTATTTTAAATGCTTGAATTTTTACAGTAGCAGCAGTGGGATTTTCTTGCAAAAAAAAGTCTCCATTGATTTTATTTTATTTTATTTTTATTTTATTTTTTACACCTGCATTTGCAATGATGGGCCATATTTAAGAACAGTGGACCATGCAAATTTTCCAGTTCAATTGCATGGCCACTTGGCCAGGTTGACCACAGAGACTTCTGGGATGTGCCAAGTTTAGCATAAACAGCCCACTAATCGGCGCCCAAATTCAAACCCAAGCCTAAGCCTAACCCATTTGCCAGCTGGACACTGTCCTTCTAAATGGGTTAAATGTTGTGTAGAGGTGCTTTTCAAAGACTCACCCTAACCTCACCAAAACTGGCCAAAACCCTCTTTGCCAATCTGCCATAACCCGTCTTAACCCATAAGCCAGATCTACTTGCATTGCACTTATGATTCAGTGTGCAAAAGAAAATGCCTATGCAAAGAGTCTGCATCAGTCTTCACTTGTGGCTCTGGCCAATCTCATATGGCTTCCAGTGTACTCAATAAGCCCGACTAGTATTTCCCAAATGGAAGTACTAAACAACAAAAAAACAAAAAGATGATATAGAGCCATTTTTGAAATTTTTATGAAAAATGGTGAATGTTAAAAACGGACTGTTTCATTTCACTTTCACAACATTTCTGTTCCTTTGTTTTCCTAGATCGTGAGAATCTCTATGGATGACTGACACACCTTTACCATTTGTTTCTGTTGCAAGTGGAGAATCTGGTGCTGGAAAGACTGTGAACACGAAACGTGTCATTCAGTATTTTGCAACAATTGCAGCAGCTTCTGATAAGAAGAAAGAGGAACCCCAGCAAACTGGTAAACTAAAGGCAAGTTGTTTCTCTGGAGGAAAACTGCCCTTTCCTTTTGGTTAACTAGTGTTGGTTTAAATTAGGTAACTGTTCGACATGCTGTATAACACCTCTGCAGGGCACCCTTGAGGATCAAATCATCAGCGCCAACCCTTTGCTGGAAGCCTTTGGAAACGCCAAGACTGTGAGGAATGACAACTCGTCACGTTTTGTGAGTTTTGTTTTCAGAAATATCTTTGAACGTGCATCAGTTTGTGACGGCACACGTACCTTTCCTGCTATCCTAATAATGAACAAAGGCAATTCTGGCCCTTTCCATGGTTCATTGGCTTCATGCAGGCAATTCTCCTTAACCAGGGGTCCTATTCCTCTCCCTTGGCTACCAGAAGAAGAGAACAGATTCAAGTTAGCAGGATTTACTCTTCACCTCTCCTTGATGCGCCATCTGCCATAAGAAAAGCTAAGATATGCACGCGTCCCTTCATGCCCCCACTGTCCTTTGTAATGAAAGCGACAGTGTCTTCACTCCAACTCCTTACATAAAGTTCACATCCCATGAAAGTGTACAAGGAGATGCCACCTCACGCTGCTGCCAAGATCTATTAATCTTGGATCATCTGTACACAAAATAATCTATACCTCCAGAAAAAAACTTTTTTTGTTTTAGAAAGAGTTTATTGTAACACGCTGAAGAGCAACTTCAGCAATCATCTCCAGCAGGTGCCAAGATTTATCCCTCTTAGGATCATCTCCCCGTCCTTTGTATAACTGTCTAATCTCACTAATATCATGTTCCTCCCTCACATCCAGATTGTTGGTTTGTCATTCTTCACAACAGGAATGAATATCATATGTACAGGGGCCTCTGTTGGAAGCAGCTCAGTAATGTGACATGAAAATCACATGTTCTCATGGTGCTGAAATTTTTGTGGCAACTAACTCACTACTGTCAGACTGGCTCCTACAGCAGAATATTGCTCAAAACACTACAATCTTATCAAGCAGGTCACCTGAGAGGGCCCACCCTAAAGGAAGCCCAGAAATCAGTAACGAGGAACTGGGCTTTCTCGGTGGCGGCCCCTCGCTTATGGAATCAGCTCCCTGCCGAGATTTGTCTGGGCCCTACACTGTCAATTTTCTAAAAACAAACAAACAAAACAAAAAACAAAAAAAAAACAAAAAACATCAGAAGACATGGCTATATACAAAGGCATTCCCTGGCTATTAATTCATCATTTCTTTATTTGCTGTTCTTTAATTTGCCCTTTCTGTTTAAGTTATCCCTCTGTTATTTGAGTGATTTTTATGATGTCATTGTTGATTTTGTTATGTTCATTTTGCTTATTAGCCACATTTTTACATTGTATACTGTTATTGTTTTGTTTGTTGAATAATTTGTACACCACCCAGAGTGGCCTTGTTGCTAGATGGTGCAGTATATAAGTCAAATAAATAAATAAATAAATAAATAAATAAATAAATAAATAAATAAAACCCTACTGACCGTTCCAATCAGAGCTGACCCATTGAATCAGTGGATTTTTCTCAACAGTTAATAGACCATTCAACATTTTTTTTCACTGAGCATTTCAGCTAATAAGGCAAAGCATTTTATGGCATAACCTTGTAAATAAATTATAGCATGGCAGCTATATAGCTGATATCAGCGAAGACAGTCAAACAGTTCATAAACACAATTATTTTGCTCTTCAAAAGCCCCCAGTGTTCAATAGAGGAGAGCTGGAAATTGAGTGGCTATGTAGCACAAGCCACAGAGCACTTGCATGCAACCTATGCAGCAATTTGTCAAGCCATCTCTTTCCTGCCATTTCCAGTTGTCAAAACATCTCATTTGTCAAGCCATCGCATTCCTGCAATTTCCCTGTCTTTTTCATTTTTGTCGTCTCACATTCCCAACACATATCTCTAGTTGCTGTCCATGATACGAATACCAATATTGCCATTTTACTTGTCCTAAAACTGGAGTTGACTGAAATGAGACTGTTATCAGGCAAGACTTGCAAGAAAGAGTGGAGGAACCTACAGTTCTCCAGATGTTGGTGAAGTTTGCTTCACATTAATCCCAGCCAATCTGACCAATGGCAAAGGTTCATGGAAGACAAGGGAAATTATTAAATATTTCCAAAGGATTTTCAGTGAGCAATCTGTTTAGCTCTATCTTGGAACCACAGATGAAAAGACATGTACCAAAGATGTTGGAAGATGTAGAAAGAGGTAGACCGTACATATCTGTGAATACTTGCATTCCCTGAATCAAGATAAGAAAGCTAGACAAGGTGTCTTTGGCAGGTGAGACAATATGGGCAGAAAAGAATGGCAAGGTCTATGAAACTCTATGAAAGGTCTATCTATCTATCTATCTATCTATCTATCTATCTATCTATCTATCTATCTATCTATCTATCTATCTATCTATCTATCTATCTATCTATCTATCTATCTATCTGTTACCCAGTGCCTGATCATTTGTTAGAATTTTCTTTCCCAAGGGCCATATTCCTTTATAGGGATTCTTCTGTGAACTGTACATGGGTGTCATCACAGTCCATGCCACTCACTAATAAGATCCCTTCATTCCTCACAACACATTCTCTAAATATTTATCCTACGGTTAAGATTGCAGTGGGACTGTGCAGCAGACAAAACATCCATTTTATACCAAAAATGTGCCCTTTCCCCCAACAGGGTAAATTCATCAGAATCCATTTTGGTGCTACAGGCAAACTGGCTTCTGCTGATATTGAGACATGTAAGGAATTTTGCTAGAATGTCTTCCTTCCTTCCTTCCTTCCTTCCTTCCTTCCTTCCTTCCTTCCTTCCTTCCTTCCTTCCTTCCTTCCTTTGTTAATTACACTGCATTTCTTTGCTAGATCTCCTGGAAAAGTCCAGAGTCACTTTCCAGCTAAAAGCTGAAAGAAGTTACCACATCTTTTATCAGATCATGTCTAACAAGAAGCCAGAACTGATTGGTAAGAAGCATCTATTATGGAGGGGGCAGAGGGTGCTTAGATCCCGGTGGCAATGGATGAGACTGAAACCATGCTTCTGCTTCTTATCCAGAGATGCTGCTGATCACCACCAATCCCTATGACTTTCACTTTGTGAGCCAGGGTGAGATCAGTGTTGCCAGCATTAATGATCAGGAAGAGCTGATGGCAACTGATGTAAGTAAATTGGAAAACTGACCACAGCAATTTGATGAGAGCTGCGTTAGTTTTCTTTTTAGACTTTTCAGTTGAAACAAGGAATAGTTCACCAAAGCGTCTGCTCCAAATATAGCAGTGATTACTTTTGAGCCAGCTTTGGCTGAAAGTTTGAGAAGATGTTGACTGTTGATTCAATTGACAGGAAGCCATTGAGATCCTGGGCTTTACTCCTGAAGAGCGAACAGCCATTTACAAGCTGACTGGGGCTGTCATGCATTATGGGAACATGAAGTTCAAGCAGAAGCAGCGTGAGGAGCAAGCTGAGCCAGATGGGACGGAAGGTATTCTGATTTCTTACATAAGAAATATCTTAGTTTTAGAAGGGTATACATTATTTAAATTCCAAAAGAAAGAGCCATAGTGTATGACCTCAATAACGTTTAAAGAGAATTAACATCTTCCATCTTAGAAACAATCCATTTTATCAGATTAACATTACAACCAGGTGGACAACTCTTGACAGATTTAAAGATGAAATTTCACCCAAGCATCCACCATGAAAATAAAATTTCAATCACCTTAAAATGAGTACTTCTCAGATACAGGATTTTAATGCTTAAGTGATAGACCTATGAATTGATCAGGAATGATCAGGTAATTTATCCTGTTTCTTGGATGCTGTCTCATTCCAATTTGGGCAAAATATATTACATACATTTTAGACAAATCCTAATTACTGTATGAAGCTTACTTCTCCTTGATTTTCCATTGCACAAATACTATAATACTGATATCCAATTTAATGTTGCTCTTAATCAGTATCCCTACATTGTGATAGTCTTTTTCTTTCTTTTTTATATATTTGCTCAGTTGCTGACAAGGCTGCCTACCTCATGAACCTCAATTCAGCAGATCTCTTGAAAGCTCTGTGCTTCCCCCGTGTCAAGGTTGGGAATGAATACGTCACCAAAGGTCAAACTGTTCAGCAGGTAATGTTTAATTAGTTCTTCAATAAACTTCCAGAAAATGAGTGTGGCATATTATGCACCTATATCCATTATTAAAAGCATTAGGAAATGGCCCAATATTTCTGTACAGTATTAGAGCCCATGTTTCCAGCAGGGGGGAAAGATGCCAAATTTTATATAGCAAAGGATCACCTGAAAGTTGACCACACCAGTGGCAGCAGTCAAGATGATCTATAGCAGTGTTGGCGAACCTATGGCATGGGTGCCAAAGGTGGCAATCGGAGCCCTTTCTGTGGGCACCCGACATTGCCCCTTCATAGCCACCTGTATATAGGTTCAATTGCTGTATTGGCACTTTGCAAAAAAAAAAAAATAGTGGGTTTTGAATTGCAGTTTGGGCACTCGGTCTGTAAAAGGTTCGCCATTACTGATCTATAGGATATCCTTGGGCTCACTACCACTCACAGAGTGACACTAAGAAAGGGAAGATCTCAGTATACCCCCCCATCAGTTAGCAAAGACATAGCAACTGCCATTTGGGAGGACTGTTACTCCATTACTTTATTTAAAGTAGGCTATTTTTTACCTGACAGTACACCATTGCCACTGAAAACCTCTCTTTTGACATATATCTTATGATCTTTCATTGCCCTATAGCTCTGCAAACAACAACTTTCCTGGCCCATGAAGCCGCAAAAATGTATCTACTTTGCAAAGATCTTGCTGGGAAGCCTGTTCCATGCAGGAACAGAGTGATAACAAATAACTGTTTATTACATTTGAAAGGCTGTTTTAGGGCCAATCGTTTAGCTCCTACAGACTGAATTCTTTCCAAATTAAAAATGATGGTTCGAATAACCATGATTTTTCAGGATAGACTGGACAGGTCTTTTAAATTTATATGAGCAATTTTAAATCTAGGGATGACGGGGTATTTCTGAATGTGGGAAAAGTTCTGCTTTTAAAAATCATAAATTGGACATCCTTTACCCAAATGTCCCCAAACTTGGCACAAAGTAAGTGCAAACTGTCAGGCACATCTGTGCCAAATTTAATGCTGATAAGAACTCCAGTTTAAAAGCGAAATGTTTTTGACTGAACAGGCAGAATTTTTAGACCTGCCTTATACAGCATTGATTTCCCTTGCCAGCACAAGATCCATTCACTCATGCAGAGTGATATACAGTCAATGACTTCAGTAGCAGTTTTCTCAACCATATTCATCTCCCAATTATGATAAACATTGCCATTATCTTGTCTCTCTAGGTGTACAATAATGTGGGTGCTCTTGCAAAAGCAGTTTATGAAAAGATGTTCTTGTGGATGGTGGTTCGCATCAACCAACAGCTGGATACCAAGCAATCAAGGCAATATTACATTGGTGTGCTCGACATCGCTGGCTTTGAGATTTTTGATGTAAGGATGCGTGCAATACAACAGACATGTATAGTTACAGGAGAAGCAGTGTGTTGCTTTGTTTTTTACTATATCAAAATTGTATCACCTTCTTAAGCCTATCAGTCTAGTTTTGATTTAACAGCTAAACACTACGATAGGTTTCATTTTCTGAAAATTCAGAGCATTTGAACATGCCTTAATATTTGCAAAAATTTGGAATCAATCTTAAAGGGAAAAGAACATCTGTATTGGTGCCTTAAAAGAATGCTAGCATAGGCTCCTATAGTGGAAGATGTACAGAGTCCCTCCAGATGAACAGCTCCTAATTTTTTTAAAAAAATACTATCAAAGATATTGTGGAGCTCTTCATTTTTGCCTGATTAATAGTTTTCCTATTAATTGGGTTTTCAATGACAAGAAAATAATAGTAAAGAAGCTGTAGGGAATGCAAATAAAAGACAATACAGAAAACCCCCACCAATTGCAGGGGTTAGGGACCCGACCTGACCCGCAATAATTGAAAATCCGCAATATGTGGATGCTGGGTCAGGTCGGGACTGGTTGGGCTCTCTGGGGGCTCTTGTACTTACCCCAGGCCTGGTGCTGCCCCAAACAGGCCTGCAAGGGGCTTTCCTGTCACCCAGAGGCCCCAAAAGTGCTTTCTAGTGATCTGGAGGTCACTTCTGGTTTACCGGAAGTCACTTCCAGTTTGCAGGGAAGCACTTTTGGGGCCTCCAACAGGCCTGGGAAGGCCTTTCCTCCTTACCCCAGGGGGCCCTTTTCTCATATACTGCAGATCCGCTATATACTGGGACTGCAGTATATGAACCGCGAAAGGGCGGGAGACAACTGTACTATCAGTGCCCCTGTAAACACCCCATGAATGAGTCAGGGGGACCGGAGAATCAAGACCCAATCTTGGAGCATCCACTCTGGAATTTAGGCGCAACATAGATCCTGATGGAACCATAAAGATGAAAAGACACACATGAATCCATGCAAAAATTCACTAACAATCTAGTTTTTTGCTTAAAGATATCCTATATACAAACATGAGAAGTATATTAAAAATGCTTTGAGGTGCAGAAGCACCAAAACACTTTTCTGTGTATAAGTGTGAATGTTAATAAAACCCTGTCTCCTCTTCCTGTAGTATAACAGCTTGGAACAGCTCTGCATCAACTTCACTAATGAGAAACTGCAACAGTTTTTCAACCACCACATGTTTGTGCTGGAACAAGAGGAATACAAGAAAGAAGGAATTGAATGGACTTTCATAGACTTTGGGATGGACTTGGCTGCCTGCATTGAACTCATTGAGAAGGTTATTTCCACCCCATCCCCCATAAATACATGTGCTTGATGTGCTCTGAATTATTTCACGTAGTTGGGCTTCCCATGGAAAAAGAACCCATGGCTGTCAGCTATTTATCACTAGTCATGCATTCCCATATTCCCTTAAGTGCAACACTCTCTTTGAAGGGCACCTGCCCACACAGAGCCTGGTGACAGGAAACTCCAATGAAAGCAACATTACACATAAGAGCATGGGATGGATGCGGAAATTGTTTGGCTCATGCCATGATATTTTAAATCAAATGTGCATATATTTTGTGTAACATGACCTACTCCTCACAGTCTTCCACTCAGTAATGGGGCAGTAGCAATTCTGAAAGGGGACATGCTAGACTACAGAAAGAGAGTCGAAAAACTGAGAAAAGGGGAACAGTAGACGGAAGAGAAGGACAAAGGAGACCAAGTGAAATTGAGAGAATGTGTTATTTTTCAGTTACAATACTGCATTTCATTGTAGTTGCAGTGCCTAGAATTGTGCTTGCTTAGGCAACTATGTAAGGGTGATCATGTAGGTATTCCACTGCCTTCCTACAGGCTCACCTTTGCATGCCCAGTCTTACGGTGGCTACAAAACCAGGTCTGTGGCCAGTTGTGTGAAGGGGAGCCAAGAGGAAAAGGGAAATGTTCTGCAATTGCCCTTATACCAATGATTTTCCTCCAGCTGGGTTTTGGCCTGTAGGACATTGGAGTTAGGATGTTGCTCAAATGTTTTTCAGGGTGGAATAATCATTAAGTGACCTGCTTCAATAAAAACAGTGTTTAACTGTTTGGAGTTAAATTTTGGAGTCAATTTCCCTCCTTTGATGACCACAAGATATTGCTGGAGCAACTGTATTTATATTTAATAATCTGGGTGTGGTATAAACTAAAATATGTGTTCCAGTGTTCATTGGGAAAGTTGAGTATACATGATTGTATGCAGTTCCTTTTCAGCTTCTCAACTGAGAGCAGACACGTCATTGACCAATGAATATGCTCCTCTGTAGTCAAACTCTTCTAAACAGTAAATTTCTCAGCAGCCTTATTCTTTCTGTTGTCCTTTCCAGCCTATGGGCATTTTCTCCATCCTTGAAGAAGAGTGCATGTTCCCCAAGGCAACAGACACTTCTTTCAAGAACAAGCTCTATGACCAGCATCTTGGCAAATCTCCCAATTTCCAAAAACCAAAGCCAGTCAAAGGCAAACCTGAGGCTCACTTTGCTTTGGTGCATTATGCTGGCACTGTGGACTATAACATCACTGGCTGGCTGGAGAAGAACAAGGACCCCTTGAACGATACTGTGGTGGGGCTCTACCAGAAGTCTTCTATGAAGACCTTGGCCTTACTGTTTGCTGATCGCCCTGCAGATGCTGGTAATGACTGCAAAGTCAACACTTGGAGTGTTTCTCTTGAAATTAAGGAGATTATTTATTTAGTCAATTGAAATCTCATTCAAGTTTTCCACTTTCAGAGGGTGGTGGTGGTGGCGGCGGCAGTGGCAAGAAGGCTGCAAAGAAGAAGGGTTCCTCCTTCCAGACTGTCTCTGCTCTTTTCAGGGTAATGCCTCATTAAAGAAATGCCACATATTTTACATTACTCAGTACTGAGTGATATTAAATTTATGGACATTTTAAATCACTCATTTAAAATCAAAACATGTCACCACCCTTTTACATAATCTGAATAAGAATTCAAATAACCACACAAGCCCCTGAAATATTCTTAGATGGTCTAAAAAAACTGAACCACTGGACATGCAGTGAACTGTGAATTGTTATGTAGCTCATAAAACCTTACTTACAGTATTTCTCCATTACTTGTTATCACTAACAGTCCACAAGCATTATGCCTCCTTCTTTTCTTTCATCACTTTGCTTGATGCTGTTATCATGGATAATATGTTTCCTATAGTCATGGAAATAAGGTGTGAATAAACCTGACCTGTATAACCCTAAATTCTAATAAAATGTTGAACTTATTATCAGGAATTTGTAATCAGTTCAGTGGACTCTAAATATTTTATCACTTATGTTTGGTGTTGGAGCTGTCCTGCTTACCAAGTTATTGGTGTAGACATCTTCTTGGCATGCAGAGATTCCTGCTTGGATTGTTGCACAAATACTGTATATTGGTTTTCTTGTCCTATAGGAGAACTTAAACAAACTGATGACCAATTTGAGAAGCACTCACCCGCATTTTGTGCGCTGCATTATTCCCAATGAAACCAAAACACCCGGTAAGATCTTTAAAGACAGATCGATGTGTGATATTGTTGGCCTCTCCATCATTTCCATCTTTGAAGCTTGGTGTTGATTACTACTTTGCCTTTTTTGGAAAGGTGCAATGGATCATGAGCTTGTCCTGCATCAGCTGAGATGTAATGGAGTGTTGGAAGGCATCCGTATTTGCAGAAAAGGATTCCCCAGCAGAATCATTTATGGTGATTTCAAACAGAGGTCAGCTTGGCCTTCCAACAGTGCTTTCTATTGTACATGGCACATGATTTCTTAATTTTTAAAGCCTTTGTTGGAGAAACAGCTAACAGAATTAAACTCAGCCCAAATTTACCTGCTGGTAGAAAGCACTTCTTACCTATACAAGACTGTATCAGGTCAACAATACAATATCAGTCAACAGACTGAAAATAAGAACATCAAAACATAAGAACAGCCTTGCTAGAACAGGCCACAGCCCATCCAGGCCAGCATTCTGCCTCACACAGTGGCTTACCATTTGCTTGCTATTCCTAAGCAGATGTCTTCACCAGCTCACGATTCTCTGCAAATGGCATTGAGAGATATCCTGCCTATCTCTCCAAACCAGAGGTTGTCCTTGGGCATCCATAATGATAGCCATTGATACCCTCGTTCTCCATGAATTTGTCTAATCCTTTATTAAAGCTGTCAAGGCTGACAGCTGTTTCCACTTCTTCTGACAGGCAGTGATCCTCTGGGTGAAAAAGTACTTTCTCTTATTTGTTTGAGATCTAGCACTCAAAAGTTTCATGGAGTGCCCTCTAGTTCTAGTGTTGTGTGATAGGGAAAACAGGTTGTCCTTATCTACTTTGTCCACACCGTGTATAATTTTATAAACTTCAATCAGGTCACCTCTTAGGCGCTGTCATTCAAGAGTGAATAGGCCCAGCCGTTGCAGCCTCAGATGGTAAGGAACGTCCTCCAGTCCCCTAGTCATTCTGGTTGCCCTCCTCTGCACTTTTTCCATTTCCGTAATATCCTTCTGAAGGTATAGAGGGCAGAATTTTACACAATACTCTAGATGGGGCTTCACCAAAAATATAAAGAGGCAAAATGACACTTGCTGACTTATTTTCTATACCCTTCCTAACAATCTTTAGCATTCAGTTTGTTTGTTTTCAATGCTGTAGCAGACTGGGTTGACACCTTCATTGAGCTGTCCACCAGGACACCAAGGTCCCTTTCCTGGTTTGTTGTAGAGAGTTCAGACCCCATCAGTTTATAAATGTAATTGGGTTTTTTTTTGCCTCAACACACATCACTCTGCACGTACTAATGTTGAAACCCATTTGCCACTGGTTTGCCTACTCTCCCAGTGTCAAGAGATCCCTCTGGAGCTCCTCACAATCTCTCTCATTTTTAAGTACCCTGTATAATTTAATGTCGTTGGCAAATTTGGCTATCTTGCTATTTACTTCTACTTCTAGATTATTTATGAAGGGGTTGAAAAGCAGGGGTCCCAGTACTAAACCATGGGGGACCCCAGTCTTTACCTCTCAGCACTTGGAGAAGTGTTCCTTTAGTGCTACTCTCTGTTTCCTGTCCCTTAGCCAGTTGCTGATCCAGGACAAGACCTGTTCCTTGATTCCATGACTAGAAAGTTTATTGAAGAGCTTTTGGTGCAGGACCTTGTCAAAAGCCTTCTGAAAGTCCAGATAAACAATGTCAACTGGATCGCCCTTATCAACATGCTTGTTGACAACCTCAAAGAATTTCAACAGATTAATGAGGCATGATTTGCTGTTGCAAAAGCCATGTTGGCTCTCCTTCAGCAGTGCCTTCTCTTCTATGTGCCTATTAATTTTCTCTTTTAGGATGGTTTCCATCACTTTACCTGAGACACATGTCAAACTGACCGGTCTGTAATTTCCTGGATCACCTCTGGATCCTTTTTTGAAGATTGGTGTTACATTCACTACCTTCCAGTCATCATGCACTATGCCTGATTTGAGGGAAAGGTTATATATTTTGGCTAGGACCTCAGCAATTTCATCTTTAAGTTTATTGAGAATTTGTGGATGGATGCCATTTGGTCCTGGTGATTTGTTAGCATTTAGTTTAACAAGGCATGCAAGGACCTCCTGCCTGGTTATTTCTATCTGGCTTAATTGTTCGGTTTTCCTCCCTACGAAGATAAGCTCTGTTTTAGGCATGTGGCCTCTGTCTTTTTCAGTGAATACTGAAGCAAAGAATTCATTGAGTCTCTCTGCAATCTCTCCTCTTTAATAATCCCTTGCCTTCCATTATCATCTAATGGTCCAATGACCTTCCTAGTTGGGTTCTTACTTCTAATGTACTTAAAGAAGTCCTTGTTATTTCTTTGAGTGTTTTTAGCTATACGCTTCTTAAGGTCTTGCTTTGGTTTTCTGATTGTTGGCTTGCATTTGTTCTGCCAGAATGTATGTTTCTGCCTGTTGTCCTTGTTTGGACAAGCCTTCCATCTTCTAAATGAGCTTCTCTTGCTTTTGATCACTTCCTGAACAGCTCCTGTAAGGCACATTGGAGTCCTCTTGGACCTGGCAGTGCCCTTTTCCCTTTTGGGTATGCATTCCAATTGGGCCTCTGTTATTGTTTTTGTAAACAGCCTCCATGCCTCTTGGAGTGTTTGGACTCTCAATTTTCCCTTTCAGTTTCTTTTTTTACTTTAAATAATTCTTGATTTGTCAATACAGGCTCTATTTTCCCATAATGTTTTCAGAAATAAATCACTATCTTAAAGCAGTTAATTTTTATTTACAAATAATTACTTGACACAGTTTTGAAGACAAATAATGTCCACAAATTGGTGTTCATAAAACAGGTGATTCTGTGACAAGATATCTATATCTTCTATTTCTTTTGCAGGTACAAAATTTTAAATGCCAGTGCAATTCCAGAGGGCCAGTTCATTGACAGCAAGAAAGCTTCTGAGAAGCTTCTTGGATCCATTGATATTGATCACACCCAGTATAAATTTGGACACACTAAGGTATAATGTCTGTCCAAAATGAACAACTACTAAGCTTGTGTAGAGAATGACTAGAATATTCATTATGTTTCTTTTCTTCAGGTGTTTTTCAAAGCTGGTCTTTTGGGTCTTCTAGAAGAAATGAGAGATGACAAGTTGGCTCATCTGATAACACGTACACAGGCTATGTGCCGTGGGTTCTTAGCAAGGGTAGAATACCAGAAAATGTTGGAAAGGAGGTATGGCCCCTATGCTTATTAAGAAAATCAGTATCAGTTATTGTGGGTCTTCATTTATTGCTTGTGTGGAAAAGTGGTTAGTTCTACTGCCAATACCCTATCAGCTTTGATTATGAGAATCTGGCCCTCCTTCAGTTGTCCTTGGATTCACAATGGTATGCGTAATAGCTTGTAAACTGCTACCTCGAGTGTTAGAATTTTAAAAACTGGATTCTTCTTGACAGAGATGCCATCTTTACTATTCAATACAATATCCGTTCCTTCATGAATGTCAAGCACTGGCCATGGATGAAATTGTACTTTAAGATAAAGCCTCTGTTGAAGAGCGCTGAAGCAGAAAAAGAGATGGCCACCATGAAAGAGGAGTTTGCTAAAACAAAGGATGAACTTGCAAAGTCTGAGGCCAAGCGGAAGCAGCTGGAAGAAAAACTGGTGTCCTTGATGCAAGAGAAGAATGATTTACAGCTCCAAGTCCAGTCTGTAAGTGTCTTTGTGACCATTAGCATTCCTTTTTGTTGACGTTATGCTTTTCCTTTTGATATAGCAAAATTGCATGGATAATTCTTGGGACTTTCTACATTTCCCAAAAATGCAGCTATATGTAATAAATGTATATAACACAATAAAACCTCACATATACATGCCACACATTCCAAGAAGTGACTATAATTCATCAAGAATCTTCAGGATTAAATTTTGAATGTGAGTAACAGGGATGGGGACTCATGCCTCATGAACTTGCTCTTGACTCTGACTCAGGTTGCTCCAGCAACTTGACTTGTACTAGATTTGAGGGCTTCTGGAGAGACTTGGACTTGACTCAGGATTTGGACCCATTTGTCCAAGTCATGTTGGCCATGGATGAAGCCCTTGTCCATCCATCTGCTGCCATCAACCAGAAAAAGAGATGGCCACCATGAAATCATCTTTGCAAAAACAAAGGAGGAACTTCAAAGTCTGAGCCAGGCTGCAGCTGGAAGAAAATGGATGCACTGATGCAAGACCTGATTTATGCTTCAAGTCCAGTCTGTAAGTACACTTGATGACACTTTACATTCCTGTTCTGTTGATGCCCTGCCTTTCAGCTGGATATAGAAAATGTGCAATCTTAGTCTTTGGTCCCAGCTTTTGGCAGGGTTTTCACAAAGACTGGGTACTTGAGACTTAAGACTCATGCATCCAAGCTTTTTAGGCCATAATTCATCAAAAATCTTTGGGAATATTTTTTTAATGTTTTGTTTGGCCAAAAGTTATAAACTAGAGTGCCAAAAAACGAAAGAAATATCAACAAATGCAAACATTAAAATAGTTGAAATGAAACATTTTTAAAGCTGGCTTCTCAAAACATCAGAAAATATGGCTGCTGTTCACTCAATGCACATATTCTTTGCTCTGATTTGGGAGTTTGCTGATAAAAGAATTTGTTAAAAATGACCGGAAGAATAGATATTTTATATAAATTTCTGGTCTGAAATATGAAGGTTATCTTTATCAGAAAATCCTTTTGTGAAAAAAGAGATATTATAAAGGCAAACAAACAAACAAAAAACAAACAAAATAAATAAATAAATAAATAAATGTGCTTCATCTGATAGCTCATTCTTAATAGATCAAAACAACCAGCCCTAAGGATTCTTTTTATTTCTTTTCAGGAATGTGATGCTGTCGCAGATGCTGAGGAGAGATGTGACCAGCTGATCAAAACCAAAATCCAGCTGGAAGCTAAAATTAAGGAGCTGACTGAACGGGCAGAAGAGGAAGAGGAAATGAATGCTGAGCTGACAGCCAAGAAGAGGAAACTGGAAGATGAATGCTCAGAACTGAAGAAAGACATTGATGACCTTGAGTTGACTTTAGCCAAAGTTGAAAAAGAGAAGCATGCCACAGAAAACAAGGTAGGCCTACTTTGACACAAACATGTCCAATGTTAAACTGAATTTGCACAGAGCAATAACATGTTGGAGTTATTTATTCCCTTCGTATAGGTAAAAAACCTCACTGAGGAGATGGCCGTCTTGGATGAGACCATTGCCAAACTGACCAAGGAAAAGAAAGCCCTTCAAGAGGCCCATCAACAAACTCTGGATGACTTGCAGGCAGAGGAAGACAAAGTGAATACTCTGACCAAAGCAAAGACCAAGCTGGAGCAGCAAGTGGATGATGTAAGAGAAAGAACACAGAGAACGGGGCTCTGATCAGGCCTGTACTGGGAGGGGCTACTTTGTCTACACGCCTGATTGAGACACGCTGGCCAGTGACCAGGCTAGTCAATTGGGCTCTGCCAGCACACCTGGCCAGATTGGACAGCGGCTGACCACTGGGTCAGCTGACCATCAGGAAAAGCCCAAGGTAAAGGGCTAGCAACTAGGTCACCGGGGTCTTTGTTCCCTGGCCGCTTTCAGGGCAAGATCTCTGCAGCCCATCAGCATCCTTGTGCCTCCATTTTGGCCATGAGGGGGTACTGTCCTTACCTGCCTTCCCGAGCTTGCTTTAAATTTTTTTTCTGGGGAGGCTCTGGGGAAACAAACACAACTGGATGAGGTGGAGTGGGTTCCGGTGATCAGCTTCCACTTAGGGCACTCCAGGCTTGTCCTCACCTTCCCTCATGGAGTTCACGGCTGCCCTCACGGAGCTCACCTTGAGCGTAGCTACGGAGGGCGCCCACCACGGCCGATGGAGCTGCCACTTGTCTGGCTGTTCCGAAGCTCTCCCTGACACCTTGCTTCATCTTTGGGGTAAGTGGTGAAAAGCCCCTTAGGGCAGCAATGGCAAACCTTTTAGAGACCAAGTGCCCAGACTGCGGTTCAAAACCCAGTAATTTTTCACAAGATGCCAATACAGCAATTTAACCTGAATACAGGTGGTCATGAAGGGACAATGTCGGGTGCCCACAGAGAGAGCTCTGAGTGCCACCTTTGGCACCCGTGCCATAGGTTCGCCAACACTGCCTTAGGGTAATAGTAGGTAATATTGCTTTGTACAAGGGCAGCCCTTAAAGCCCCAGCGTAGGGATAGAAATAGATAGGACAGTATGTAGTGATTTCTGACCCTTGACGTAAAGCCCATTGTAGAGGTGCCCACAATTACTACCCCATGTGTTAACACCCAAATTACGTAATGGGTAAATAGCTGAGTGCCACTTGCCCTTTCAGGTCCCCCTTTTATTTCTCAACAGTAGGAAAAATAGTCCGATAAAACATTAATAAAAGTGTGGCCTATTATTAATCCCAAAAACATTTCTCATATCTTTATTTTGGTTGGGTGGACAAATCTTTTTCAGAGGGAAAGGTGGCATTAGAACAGCAATATTTTAATCCCTTCTTTCTCTTCAGCTTGAGGGTTCTTTGGAGCAAGAGAAGAAGATTCGTATGGACCTTGAAAGAGCCAAGAGGAAGCTAGAAGGAGATCTGAAGCTGGCTCAGGAATCCATAATGGATCTGGAAAATGATAGGCAGCAGCTGGATGAGAAGCTTAAGAAGTAAGTAATGTATTATGTGGGAAAGTTCTAGGAAGTTACCACAACACTCAACCCTCTTAGCATTTCATCTTGAAATTAACCCAAAAACCGAGTGACTTGTGGCTGCCTGTAATTAACTGCATATGGTCGGCAGTAAGGTAATTGAACAAACTGGTTTTCCTGAATGCTCTGCTATATTTAACACACAATGTAGAAGATCAGAGAAGATTGTGAAGAGCTCCAGAAGGATCTCTCCAAACTGGGGGAATGGGATGTAAAATGGCAAATGTGTTTCAATGTAGGAAAATGTAAAATAATGCATATTGGGGAAAAAAATCAAAACTTTATCAACTCATGGGTTCTGAACTATCCATGACAGATCAAGAAAGAGATCTTGGTGTCTTGGTGGACAGTTCAATGGAAGTGTCTACCCAGTGTGTGGCAGTGGTGAAGAAGGCAAATTCCATGCTAGTAGGGATAATCAAAAATAGGATTGAAAATAAAACAGCCAACATTATACTGTCATTGTACAAAACAATAGTAAGGACACACCGGCAGTATTGTGTACAGTTCTGGTCACCGTATCTCAAAAAAAGGCATAGTGGAACTGGAAAAGGTGCAGAAGAAAGCAATTAAAATGATTACTGGGCTGGCACACCACCCTATGAGGAAAGGCTACAGCATTTGGGGCTCTTTAGTCTGGAAAAAAGGCACCTGAGGGGGGATATGACTAAGATGTACAATATTATGCAGGGCATGAATAAAGTGGATAGAGGGACACTCTTCTGCCTCTCACAAATTACCACATCTAGGGGACATCCACTGAAATTAAGGGTTGGGATAGTGAGAACAAACAAAAGAAAATACTTCTTTACCCTGTGTGCTTTTAGTCTGTGGAACTCCCTGCGACAGGATCAAAAGGTGATTGGACAGATTCCTGGAGAAAAAGTTCATTACAGGTTACAAGCCATGATGGATGTGTAATCTCCAGGATTTAAAACAGGGTACTTCAAGGGCCAGATGCAGGGGAGTGGTATCAGGAGACAGATATCTAGTCTTGTGCGCTCCCAGAGACATCTGGTGGGGCCACTGTGAGATATAGGAAACTGGACTGGACTATACGGGCCTTGGCCTGATCCAGCATGGCTCTTCTTATGTTCTTAAAATAACACTTCATATTTTCTTGCATAAAGGAAAGACTTTGAAATCAGCCAGTTCCAAAGCAAAATTGAAGATGAGCAAGCCTTGGGTGCTCAACTTCAGAAGAAGATCAAGGAATTACAGGCAAGTCAAGCTCCCTTATTGACTCAGTAAGTCAGATCATCTGGGACAACAGGTTGACTTTGAATGGCCACTTGTCTCTTTTTAGGCCCGCATTGAGGAACTGGAGGAAGAGATTGAGGCTGAGCGTGCATCTCGGGCCAAAGCAGAGAAGCAGCGGGCTGACCTCTCCAGGGAACTTGAGGAAATCAGTGAGCGCCTGGAGGAGCTGGTGGGGCAACAGCAGCTCAGATTGAGATGAACAAAAAGCGTGAGGCAGAATTCCAGAAAATGCGCAGAGACCTTGAAGAGGCCACTCTGCATCATGAAGCCACAACGGCTGCTCTACGCAAGAAGCATGCAGATAGTGTAGCTGAACTTGGGGAACAAATTGATAACCTTCAGCGAGTGAAACAGAAGCTGGAGAAAGAGAAGAGTGAGTTGAAGATGGAGATTGATGACCTTGCTAGCAACATGGAGTCTGTCTCCAAAGCTAAGGTATGCTGCTAGTGTGAAAAATGGATACAAAGATACCTGAGTTCAATTTATGCAATGTTATACTAGATTATGATTGAAACATTGTGATTGTTGAAATGTTTCAACATGTTGAAATATTTCAATTTCAGCATTGTGGTTTCTGCTTTAAATGGAAAATGTCTCTACCCAAAAGAGATTTAGATTTATGTAGTCTTGTTGCTAGATTACACCCAGTGGAGGATGCCTCCACCTAGGACTACTTGGTAGCAACTTCCTTTTTAAATAGGAAAGTATGTGGACTTAAGCCATGGAGCCTTTAAAAGGCAACCCATTCTCCAGTTGAGTAAGTTGTTGGTATATCTGTAGGTTTGTGTCTGCTCCTAGGATTCTGCTCTTGGAGAATTTGAGAGACAGAGTCCAATAAATCCAAACGGCACATCTCTCTTCCCTACCCTCACATGAGATGGAGGATATTGTTCTGCTTATAGTGCTGAAGTTAGATTCACAAGTTTGTCCAACCACCTCCTTTATGTGAAAGAAATCAGCTAACATTATTTGTTCATTATAGGCCAATCTTGAAAAAATGTGTCGCACCCTGGAAGACCAGCTTGGCGAGTATAAAGCAAAGGATGAGGAGCATCAGCGCACTATTAATGATCTGACCGCTCAAAGAGGTCGTCTGCAGACAGAAGCAGGTAAATATGTCGAGCAACTGAGAGAAATACTGAAGTTCTGTGAGAATGTTGCTGATTCTGAAAAACACATCAGTATTTTCTCCTACTTTATATGCCTCGTTAGGATTTAAATTGCTGCTTAATTAAATATTCAGCTGGCTGGATAGCTCAGTGGGCCAGAGGTTGGGAATTCAATTTCCCACAGTGGCTCCCGGGAAAAGAGCCACCCTATGGGCGCTTTTACACAACCCCTAAGATCCGCTGGCAACTTAAATTTGGACCAGAGATCTTGGGGGTTTGCTCCTCTTGCTGCGTTCCCACCCCTCTGCACTCCCTTGCTCCTGTCTGCGTGAGGGGAGGGAGAAAAAAAGGGAGAAAAGAATGCAGGCTCACCTCCGCTCTGCCATCGGGAGCTGCCGCGGGAAGCATTCCAGTCTCTTAAAGGGGCAGGGGGCAAAATACAAACAAACAGAAGGCAGGACAGCCCGGCACTCACTGCTTTACAATCCGCATCAGAAATTTTTCACATTCAGAGACCAGGTACTTGGAAAATGCACTGGGATACGCTTAGGTGGGCGTGTTTGTACTTAATTTTTTTAAAAGTCCGGAGCTGGTGGGAAAACAATTTTAAGCGCCGCATCTGGGAGCCCTTTGCCTCGGATTTTAGGGGTCGTGTAAAAGTGCCCTATGACGTCCTGGGTAAGGCGCACAATCCTAGGGTGCTTCCAGAAGAAAGGAATGGCAAATCAGTTTTGTATATTCTTTATCTAGAAAAGCCTGCAAAGAGTCACCATAAGTCACAATTGACTTGGCAGCATACAACTGTCATTATTCATTATTAATTACATATTTACATGAAGCTTGTACTGATTGCATGAGTGCAGAGGTGACTAAATGAAATCTCTCGGAAATTATTCTAAGATAACTGTCATTCCTACTTCTGTGAAATTCTATGGTACGTTTTTGTTTGTGTGTTTGTTTCAGGTGAATATTCACGGCAAGTAGATGAGAAAGACAGTTTGATCTCCCAGCTCTCCAGAGGCAAACAAGCTTTTACTCAACAAGTTGAAGAACTGAAGAGACAACTCGAGGAAGAGATAAAGGTGTAGATTTTGAATCAAGATTTTTTTTTGTTCTTTCATAATATCAGAAGCATGTGCAAGAGACAAATGCTGATGCCTTAAAACAAGTCCACGTTGTATAAAATTGGCCTTTCTTGAACATTTAAGAATTCTGTAAACCGAATTTCATTTCCTAGTTCCTACTCTGAATATGGAGCAATTTATTTATTTATCCCGCCTCTTGCCACTCAAATCATTCACCCACCCACCCACCGTGTTTATTGGAACTAGTATGAGTCTGACTGGTTGCCTATTTGCCCTACCCATGGACTGGCATGGAGTGGGCAGGTTTTTTTTTGCCTATACCATACTGGTACTAGAGGGATGCCTGGTGGTAGTGCGGATAATAAATGCAGCCAGTGAGTCACGGAGGGAATTATCCAGGCCTAGTCCATCCAACCTTACAACGCTGCGGATCTGGAGATTACAGTGTTGGGGGAAGGACGCCCAGGGTGGCACCCCCTGAGCCAAGAGTCACCAGGATAGGGGCTCGAGGACCCAGGGTGGGCTTTTATATGGAAGTTATCAGCCTTGGAAATGCTGTCTTATGGACCGCACTAACAGGGGGTAATGACTTGCCCAAAGCTGGCTGGTTGGAGGGGTCTTGGGAGACCTTGGGATTCCAATCATAAATCTGCACTATATCAGCCCCTTCCTGAATTTGCTGTTACCACAGCTATTGGTTAATTTAATAAAGTGTGGCCCGAGTTAAACCCACTCCAGCATCTTGCCTCTTAATTTTGCTGTGGGGGAGGGGAAGTGGTTATATAACCATAAAGTCTATGTGCTCTTATAGATTCATATAAAAGACACATAATAGGTAATCCATCATTCAGGAAAAGCTTGCCTGAAGAGGAAGGTCTTTGCCTATTTCTGGAAAGACATCAGAGATGGGTCAGTCCTGGCCTCCACTGGGAGGGAGTTCCAGAGTGTGGATGCCACAGCCGAGAAGGCCCTTTCATGTGTTTCCACGTGACATACCTTTGAGGGTGGCAGGATGGAGAGAAAGGCCTTTCCTGATGACCTTAGCACCTGAGCCAGTTCATACTGTGAGATTCAATCTTTGGGGTAGCTATGACCCAGAGCATAGAGTGCTTTGTAGGTCAAGGTCAACACCTTGAGATGTGAATTGTAATACCATATTAATCCTACAGGCCAAGAATGCCCTGGCTCACGCCTTGCAGTCTTCTCGCCATGACTGTGACCTTCTCCGAGAACAATATGAGGAAGAGCAGGAAGCCAAGGCTGAGCTCCAACGTGCCATGTCCAAGGCCAACAGTGAAGTGGCCCAGTGGAGGACCAAATATGAGACGGATGCAATTCAAAGGACTGAGGAACTGGAAGAGGCCAAGTAAGGACAAGGAGGGGGCAGATGATTTGCCAATAGCTTTGTGGATATGAATACAGAATACATCCATTTACAGGAACAGTTACCCACTATTGAGAATGACTGGGGAAAAACCATTGTTATTTTTGAATTTGGGCTTTCTTGAACAGGAACCATAATGCTTATTTATACTGAGGATTCTGAGTATCTGAAGACATTTTGAAGACATTTTGCTGCCAGGGACAGAGCAGCAAATGGTGTCTGTCACTTATAACCCAATGATCAGGGTGCATAATACTCAAAGATCCCTACTGTTAATTCCAACTAGAATAAACCCACTGAAATTTCAATGGGATCTGCATAAGTAGCAGCTAACAAATCTTATTCATTTCAGTGCCTGTAGACTAATTCAGAGAGTCAACTCTGATTTTAGTTCAGAAACAAAAGTAAAGCTAGGGTTGGCCCTGCCCTTTTTTCATATTGACCTGACATGTAAGACAAATCTAGATATTAAGGTGAAGGAATTTGTTGTATTTGGACGCAGGGCATTTAAATGCACACAACAAATAGAATTGTACTTCTGCATTTTCAGGAAAAAGCTTGCCCAGCGTCTGCAGGAAGCAGAGGAACATGTAGAGGCTGTGAATTCCAAATGCGCTTCTCTGGAGAAGACAAAGCAAAGGTTGCAGAATGAAGTGGAAGACCTAATGATTGACGTGGAGAGGTCCAATGCAGCCTGCGCAGCTCTAGATAAGAAGCAGAAGAACTTTGATAAGGTCTTGTTGGCTATAAGAAAACAGCAGCACATTGCACTCAGATCTAACAAAATATGTGATCAATGAGGAAATAGATTGCCATCTAAACTGCTTGTGGAATGGTCTGTGCAATCTATTTCACACCCATCACATGATGAATAGGGAAATGCATTCCATTCTGTCCTAAATTAGGTCCAAAACTGGACCTTTTTGGTCCATCTGTGGGACTTCTGTATTTGAAGGCTGAACTGGAGTGATTCCTCAGCATATGGCATTGCTCCAATTGAAATGTTTGATTAGGTACACATCTTTGCAGACTAATTCATAATCTATTTTGTATTGTTTTGCAGATTCTGGCTGACTGGAAACAAAAGTATGAGGAAACTCAATCTGAGCTGGAAGCCTCTCAGAAGGAGGCTCGCTCTCTCAGCACAGAACTCTTCAAGATGAAGAATGCTTATGAAGAATCACTGGACCACCTGGAAACTTTGAAGCGAGAGAACAAGAATCTCCAGCGTAAGGCCTTCATCTTTACACAGGCATTCAGCCAAGCAGGTCCCTATTTGTTAGTGGCTGCTTTGTAGCTGACATGTTTCATGTAATCCAACAGAGGAAATTGCTGACCTCACGGAGCAGGTTGCTGAAGGAGGAAAAGCTATCCATGAACTGGAGAAAATCAAGAAGCAGATTGAACAAGAGAAAGTTGATCTCCAGACTGCTCTAGAGGAAGCTGAGGTATATATGTCCTTACAGAATTATTTTGTGGGATACATCGGGAAGCACCTATCCTGAGCACTGCTCTCTCAGAGCTGCCCTAATGGATTAAAAACCGGAGTACATACAAGCTACAGGTTGCTAGTGGTTTCCTACTGAATACTCTTTCAGAGGGTGATTCCACAATATATCCTCTTATTGACTTTTTCCTTTCCAGGCCTCACTGGAACATGAGGAAGGGAAGATCCTCCGCATCCAGCTGGAGCTCAGTCAGGTCAAGGCTGAGATTGACAGAAGAATTGCAGAGAAAGATGAGGAGATTGACCAGCTGAAGAGGAATCACTTGAGGGTGGTAGAAACCATGCAGAGCACCCTGGATGCTGAGATCAGGAGCAGAAATGAGGCTCTGCGAATCAAGAAGAAGATGGAGGGG